>CM070773.1:156016834-157216834 GCA_036346955.1 Dipus sagitta
CAGTGATTTTCTTCAACGATTGCTAAGGTTTCCCACAAGAACCCAGGTAAGCTGCAGAAGACCGGGAGTGGGAGGTTCACACGTGACTCTCCTCTGGTGCTGGCGGGCAGGGAGGCAACTGCCATCACTGTGCCCGTGGGACTCCTCAGCCAGTTCCATCCTTCACCATGTCGACGCTGATCCCGGTCCCTGTGCTCCGGGCAGCTCAGGTGCTGACTGCTCAGTAAGAGGCACACAGTGTAAGCACAAAACTATACGCAGTGTTTAGGACTTGATCAAATGCAATGCCATGTAACGTACTTCCTATTAAATTAATTCCACATTCAAGTCTAAATCCTTTAACATAGGCAGATTCATAAAACGTAGATGACATGGTCCCTCATGAAAAGTTTCGTGTATTTAAGAACAACATCCTGGAACTCCTCAACGTGGTACATCAGAGGGCACTTCTCTGACATGCACTTTAAATCTTAGAGCCTTTCTCTTAGTGCACTGGCACACCGTGAGCCCCTTCTCAGTGACACACCCCAAACCTCCGTGCAGGGGCAGGCTGATATCTATGATCATGAGCGGGGGATCATGAGCAGGGTGGATAATTTCCTGACAGGTAGACATCTAGGGCCTGATTCCCAGGAGCATGGATGCCACCTTGCCTTCCCTGGCAGCACTAGAACCTGCATCTCATCCAGTCTCATGCAACATGCCAAAAGCAAACACTCCTCAGCATCAGCTTCCTGATTCGGCCACCAGGCACCAGGTTCCTTCCTATACACGTGAGCCTGGTGAGGAGGCTCATGGGAATTGGGTCCGTCCTTCATTCAAAAGGTCCGAACCATGTGTGTGAACCCTTTCCCCAGCAGCCTCTTTCCCTGACAGTGACCTGTGCATATGTGAGGAATATTTTTCTCAATCTGACCTCATCTTTCAAGCCATGCTAGATAGAAAAAAGATCAAAGTCCACTTCATGTGAAAAAAGTGTAATATTATCGCTGGAGAAATATCTTTATGGTTAAAGTCCTTGACTGCAAAGCCTAACAACCAATGTTCAACTAACAAGATCTCATGTAAGCCAGAAATACAAAGTGATGTAAGCACAAGGTCACATACGCACACCTTTGGAGTTTGACTGCAGTTGGTAGAGACCCTGACGGGTCTATCTCTCTCTTTTTCTCTCTGTCTCTTTCTCTCTCTCTCTGTGTGTCTGTGTGTTTCTCTCTCTTCATAGAAGTAGATAAGTATTAAGTATATAATATACATAGTGTATGTAAATATAATACATATGATACTATATATGTAGACCAAATTCTGGTTACCAAGAAAATATTGTAAACAATCATCCAACTGGTCCTTCTGAAGTTCAGAACTTCAGTACCACAAAGGAGATTGTTTAAGAGGCAACGTTTAGCATGGGAGAAAAATCCTTTCCAGCTATATATCTGAGAGATTATGAATGTCTAAAATATAGAAAGAACTCAAAAAGGTAAACATGAAGAAAACGAACCCAATCAAAAAGCGAGGTCACACAGGCACAGGAAGACAAATGCCACACATACTCTCACAAATTGTGGTCTCTGTCTGGGATCGACTGACACTGGGGGAAAACGGAATTAAGCATCAGAAATATGGGTGCACATGCAGAATGGGACCAGAATGGAGAAGAAAGCAGGAGGGAGGGGATGAGGAGTTACTGGACAGGTTAGGTGAGGAACAGAATATAAAGGGTGGAAGGGGGTTTGGAAGGGTAGAGAGTAGGAAGTGTAGAGAATAGGAAGGGTTGGGAGATTACAAATGTTAAGCTATCATGAGTCAGTTCCATGGAAACCCTCCTTCTGAGTCTCATTCTATAAGATATAACCACCAATAAAGGGAGAGTAAGGACAGTCCCAAAAGAAGGTGGAAAAATTTAATCTTAAAACCATGGACTATGGCAGGTAAATGCCAGTTCCAGAATTGGGATATCTTCCACAGTTAGCTATTGGTCAGGAAGACCCATGATATCCCCAAAACGTAGGTCATTGCCTAAACGCTTGATTACCTGCCAGAACTAAAATATTAGACCCTACTGCTGAAGACACCTTAGTGTGTGCTCAAAGGACAATGGAACAACACACTTGAATTAAAATGGAATTTAACTCCCTCTTTGCTAGCCATCATAGTGCAGGAAAGCTGTATGGGAGCCATGGGGAAAAAACAGTCACCAACAGTATGAATAACCAGGGAACACTGCAGACTACAAAATCAACCAGCCAGACAAGAAGCACACACGTGTGCAATAACACAACCTCTGCAGGTAACCAACTGTTTTCTGATTGGATGTGAGGCCCACTCAGTAGGAGAGAACTCATATCTGCTACTGAAAACCAAGTCAGAATCCCATGATCAGGAAACACATAGGTTCCGAGAGAAGTCCCCCCGAACTGCTCTCTGGAATACAAGAGTAGTCTTACACACCAAACATGTCTCAAATAACTTTGCATATCCCTTTTAACCCAAGCTGTTACCACTCTTGGTTGGAGAATGTGTGTTGTTTTCTAGAAGGCAGAAAAAAATGTAGCAGAGCCAAGATCCATTGATAAGACGAGAAGATACCTGACTGCCCACCATGAGACATGTCACCTCTACCATATTTTTCAGGGCCCAGGAGAAATTGCAGAAGAAGCTGAACCCTCTTTCCTGCATTTCTTAAACTCCACAATACCAGGTTGGGTACCAATTTGTTAGTCCAGGGGGAAATTAAGCAGACTTCGAAGAACAAGACACTCCTTGATCACTCAGGCCCCTTCAAAAGAATCTACATTTTTCCTTTTTATCCAGTGCAGGTCAGCTGGCCCAGTCTCAAAGGTTGTAATCCCTCAATTTCAGGTGAACGGGCAGCAGTTCCCCCAAAGATTTTTCTTTTTTTTCTGTGCCATATCCCTCTGTTCAAATTCTCAGGACTTGGACATTACAGCAAGCTTCTCACATAAACTGATTCAAACCCAGTCCTAGCAAAGCTCTTTCTCAGCCTCATAAGCCAAGCCTCATAATCTATACTTTTTACCGCATTCAGGTCTTTCACCTCTGACCAGAATAGTCCATCAAGCTGTACTTACAGCACTGCAAGGCATCTCTTAGGCCAAGGTTTCAAATCCTTCCACATTCCTCTTGAAAATGAGCTCCAAAAGGACAAAGCCACACAGTCAGTGTCTAGCAGCAGCACCACTCTCAACACCAACATTACAGTTGCAGGTTCGCATGGCTGGTAGAAATAACCCAACCAAGAGCAGCTTATGGGAAAAAAAGAAAAAGAGTTTTATTTTGGCTTACAGACTTGAGGTGGAAGATCCATGATGACAGGGGAAAATGATGGTATGTGCAGAGGGTGGATATCGCCTGTGGCCAACATAAGGTGGACAACAGCAACAGGAGATTGTGCCAAACATTGCCAAGGGGGAGCTGGCTATAACACTCCTAAAGCCCGCCCCCCCATAATACACTGCCACCTGCTGGTGTTCATTCCCAAATCTCCATCAGCTGGGAACCTAGCATTCTGAACACCTACGTCCATGGGGGAAACCTGAATCAAACCACCACACACTTGCACGTATGCACTTTCACATTTCCCATTCTCTTCTAGCTTCCTGTCCTCTATAGACTCTTACTCCAACTTACATGCTACATTAACGATTTGAAGCTGGGATACTGTTCCACAATCACAATGTTTCCACTTTTGAGCCTCAGTTATCTGACTCAGTGTGATATTTTCCAGGTCCACCCATCTTCATGAAAATTTAATTATGCCATTTTCCTTCAGTGTTTCTATCTCTTGACTATGAACTTCGTTATTTCCTACACAGGACCTTCTTTGTGTTTTCTTAGGATTCCCTTTAGAGTATGTTGTCTTCATTGATTATTCTTCACACTTCTAATCATTTCTTTTAACAGTGTGTGGGGGCTGGCATTTTGTCTAGTTCATGCTGCCTTCTGGCCTCACTGGGAATGAATTTTGGTTGGAGTCATCTTGCCTTGAAGCTTGGTGTTTCTTGTATTACTGTGTTGGGATTTTTGCATGTCAGATTATTCCATTATTGTATCAACTGTTCTTTGGTGTATACATGACAGGTTAATGTCTTCAGTCTAGGCTCCCACAGTCTTTGGTGTGGCCTTTTTGTTACTCCCAGGGTAGAAATCTAACAACATGGTGACCAGAGCTGGTGCTTATGCTCCCTGTGCACGTGTCACAGCAATGAATAGGAATGGGATTCTCGATTTAAAAACTCGTCATGGATAAACAAGCAAGGTTTTATGGGGTCTACTTTGATTTGTTTTACTTTGAAATGGGATGGAAGGTAAGTGGGTTAGGATGGGGGATTCTATTAACTTTGACAAAACAAGGCTGGTAAAATTATCTGGGAGAGGAAAGTGGGGTTAGTGTTAGGTCCCACAGTTTTTCAAGGTTGTTGAATTGATGAAGGCTGTAGTGTAAGAATACAATGAGGACTGGAGAGATGGCTTAAGGATTAATACACTTGCCTGCAAAACCTAAGGACTCATGTATGTGTTTCCAGATCCCACGATAGCCAGATGCATGATAGTGACACAAGCTCAAAGTCGCATATGCTCACTAGGTAGTACAAGTGTCTGGAGTTTGACTGCAGTGAATAAGGCCCTAGCACACCAATTCTTTGTCTCCGTCTCTCTAAAATTAAATTAAGTAAATAAATCATTTTACAAAAAGAATGGAAAGAGAAGGTTAGAGAGTATATGGTGGTAAGATGGAAAGAAAAGGCAAAGTGTATAGGTTGTGCAAGAATAGTAGAGACATGACAGCATTATTCTGGGTTCATAAAAATATGAACCACTCATAAAATTTAACTGAGGTATATGTAATAATAAACCACAGTTACGTATATTATTTTTTAAGTATTTTATTAACTTATTTATAAGCAGAGAAAGAAAGAAAGAGAGTATGTGAGATAGAAGAGAGACTGACAGAGAGAGTGGGCTCACCAGGGCTACCATCCATTGCATCAAAACTCTGTCACTTTCTCTCTTACTCTAGGCTAGCAATTAAATAAATGAACATAAAACAACAAAAAGAATGTGCCATGATAAGAGAGTTTTGGCCTTCTTGAAGTCAGTAGATTAGCATGTGAAGTAATGCACTTTGTTTCCCCACATCCTCTTCAGTGCTAGGGACTGAATGCAAGACTATATTCCTCCAGTCTTCTGGGTCTCTACAATGTGCATTGATGGAGGTGAAAATGGCACAATTACAACAGATACCAAAGAAATTCAGAATCTCACAGGGACATCCTTTAAGAACATATACTCCAGTAAGTCTGAAAACCAGAAATAAAGGGATAATTTCCTTGATTTATATGACCAACTATAATTAAATCAACATGAGATCATCCACTTAAATACACATATAGTAAGTATGGAGATCCAAGCACTTAGAAACAAAAATCTCCTAACTAGCCAGGCATGGTGGTGCACGCCTTTAATCCCAGCACTTGGGAGGCAGAGGTAGGAGGTTCACTTTAAGTTTGAGACCACCCTGAGACTATAGAGTGAATTCCAGGTCAGCCTGGGCTGGAGTGAGACCCTACCTCATAAAACCAGAAAAAAATATCTCCCAACTAAAAAAAATTAAGGCCCAGATGGATTCACTTGTGAATTTTATTAAACTTTCATGGAAGAACTAACACCAGTGCTTCTCAAACTTTGCCATAAAACAGAAAAGGAAGGAATTCTATGAAACTCTCCTGTCAAGCCAGCATTACCCTGATGCCAAAACCGGACAAAAATAAAGCAAAAAAAAAAAAAAAGAAGAAAGAAGAAAGAAGAAAGAAGGAAGAAGGAAGAAGAAAGAAGAAAGAAGAAAGAAGAAGGAAGAAGAAAGAAAGAAGAAGAAGAAGGAAGAAGGAAGAAGGAAGAAGAAAGAAGAAAGAAGAAGAAGAAGAAGAAGAAAGAAGGAAGAAGAAAGAAGGAAGAGGAAGGAAGAAGGAAGAAGAAAGAAGGAAGAAGGAAGAAGAAAGAAAGAAAGAAGAAAGAAGAAGAAGGAGAAGAAAGAAAAGCACAGAACAATCCCATTCATCAACATAGATGCAAAAATTGTCAAAAAAATATTTGCAAACAGAATACAAGGATATATCGGAAAGATCATTTGCCCCAACCAACTAGGTTTATCCAAGAAATGCAGGGATGGCTCAACATACACAAATTGATCAATGTAATACACTACATAAATAATTGAAGGACAAAAATCACAAGATCATCTCATTAGATGCAGAAAACCCATTTGACAAAATCCAATATCCCTTCATGATAAAAGTTCTAGATAATCTACAAGCCACAGCTAACCCATACTTTAATATCATAATGATTCTAAGGCAGTTCTACAAACCTACATACTGTATGTGTGTGTGTGTATGTGTTTAAAATTTTGTACTGTATTTTAGTTGGTGTATTACTGTAGTTTTATCATTCTCTCCTGAGTTAATTTTATACCTCATTTTTGTCATGCACAATATATGTGATGTGGCATGTTTGTGTGTGTGGTGTCTACATCCATACTACATCTGCCCATGCAGATGCCAGAGAAGAACGTCTGCTGTCTTCCTCTATCTCTCATCCTGACATTTTCTTGAGACGGTCTCTCTGCATGGGGATCAGGGGTTTTCTTGAGGCTGAGAGATGTTCTAGTCTAAGCTTCCCACGGAACTGGCATCACCAATATGCATTGACACAGGCAGCTGTTTCCTTTTGTCCAGGAGAACCGAATTCAGATGGACTCAGGGAATCTCAGGCCCTCATGCCTTCAGCAAGTGCTGTTACCCACCCGCCATCACCTCAGCCCAGATAAGGTATTTTTAACAAGTCTTTACAGATTCACCACTACTCTTTATAGTCTCTATACAACACACACTCCAAAATGAAGGAATTTTTTATGTCACAGAAACCATAGTAAGGCCTCTTTCCTACTGTTCTTCAGTAGCTGCTGAGTTATCTTCTCCTGGCTTGGGTAATGCTGATGCGAGGGAAGGGTTGATTTTGGCTCACAGTCTTGAGGGGAAGCTTCAGCCTGTCAGGAGAAAGCACGGCTGAGCAGAGGCTGGAAATCAACTCTGCCACAGCAGGTGGAAAACAGCAGCAAGATAATAAGTCAAACGAATACTGGCAAGCTAGGAGTTCATAAAACAAAAGGTACACCCCAGCCATACCTCCTCGAGAAAGGCCCTATCCACATCAGCTGGTGACCGAGCATTCAGAACAAGAGATTATGATTGGCAACAGATTAAAACCACCACAATATCTATATATGTGTGTGTGCATGCCTGTGTGTGTGTGTGTGTGTGTGTGTGTGTGTGTGTGTGTAGTCACAGTGTACTATAAACCTTGTTATTGCATAACTAAATCCATCATGGTGTTTCTATACCATAAACAGTTTAAACAGAATATTATGTTTAATAACATATCCCTACTACTTCTCATTTACATAGAAACAAAAGAAATTGTAACTCAAGCATCAGCCACATGTGAAAATAAAGCAACTTCAAATGAAAGTCACTTTACTTTATCCATTAATCCATTATTCTAATTCCACTTCTTCCAAGTTTTCAATTCCCTTAGTCAACTATACAATACATTAATTACCCTAGCATATCAGTTTATTTTCCACACGCCTTAACTCTAAGTACAATTACCATAACACTACTCATTCACTCGGGGTCATGGACAGAAGGACATGCCCTCCCCCCCACCCCCGCCCCTCAGCAGTAAGTCCTCAGCAGCCAGCAGAGACCATCCTCACTGCTGACCAGCTGGGTGGGGAAGATTGCCTGCACTGCCCACTGTGTTCTCCAGGAAAGATGCCAGGACTGCGGCGCCCACTCCACTGGTCCCTTTCGGCCTCTTCAGTCCATACAATGTCAAGTCAACTTGAAAACATGACCAACTGCGTCCTCCCAGAACATTTAGTGTAAGTTGAGAGATGATTTTCAAGCTTTTTTTGTTTTGTTTTGTTGTTTTTTTGAGGTAGGGTCTCACTCTACTCCAGCATGACCTGGGATTCACTATGAAGTCTCTGGGTGGCCTTGAACTCACAGTGATCCCCCTACCACTGCCTCTCAAGTGCAGAGGTAAGAAGATCACCTGAGCTTATTTTCTGCCAGTTTTCTTTAAATTGCTGAGGGATGCAGATGTCCCAGATTTCCACAGTTCCCTGGATTGACAGGAAATGTTTAATTAACTCGAATTTTGTGCCTTATTTTATCATAAATGCAGCATATTTTTGAATCACCTGGGACTTTAACATTCTTTTTCAGCTGTTTCTTTTTTTAATATTTTATTTTTATTTATTTGAGAGAAAAAGAGATTACCCTCATGGGTTTAACTGGTTCCATATGTATAATGTACAGTAAGATTTTGTCATTAGGAGGTTTCTTACCAAGTCAGTTTTAGTGTCCATCAGAAAAGTCAAAATTTCCCTTTCAACCCACATATTATTAGTTTCACCTGATGCTCTTTTTATTTCCCATCAGGAGTTTTTAAAGGCCTGGATGCCTATTGAACATGGGAGACAAGTTGAAAAATGGTGGCCAGTAGATCAGCCAATTTGCTATGTCCAACCTGATTGCATGGCCCCGTTTGCCTGAACTTGATAGATTTGAGGTGAAAAAGAGGGTGTGGGACCAGGAGCAGCATGGTGGCTGCTCATTAGTTCTCATGTCAAAGGAAACTCTTACATGGTATTGGCCAGTCAGGGTCTGAGTAGCATGCCCACCAAAAATAACACAGTGTGTGGCAATACATTTTAGACGTGTCTGTAAATTAAACTTTGCAAAGACTATGGGGCCTGAGGATCCAGGGACCCACATCACCCCTGCTAGCCTGACAAACTCAGTAGAAATCATAAGCAATTCTTAAGGAGAAATATTTTTTTAAGAAATCCAAAACACCTGAAAATCAAATAAAATGATTTTATTGAATTAGATCTTAACTTTAAATACACACATTTTAATAAACATAAAATACTAAAAGTTAAAAATATTTCTTATTTGAAAGAGATAGAAAAAGGCAGAGAGAAAGAGAATGCACACACTAGGAACGTCCAGACTCACGCACCACCTTGTGCATCTGGCTTACGTGGGTCCTGGGGAATTGAACCTGGGTCCTTTGACTTTGCAAGCAAATACCTTAAACACCAAGCCATCTCCCCAGCACAATAAACATACTTTTATTGTATGATTTCTGTGAATGTTACTTGAAGTAAATAACCAGGACACCTATATGTTTCAGCTACACATACACACCACTCCAAACAATGCAATGAGGTGGATTCTCCCTTGATGCCTATGTGGTCAGTTTTAATTCAAACGTATCCCTGAGCATATGCTGGAAATACAGTCAGGGAGTGATGCAGCTTGAAGTAGTTCAGAAACCAACCCCTCGCCCTCCTACTCCCCATAAAAAGACACCCCAAATAACTCCAGATGCTTTGGACATTCTTGTTCAAGTAGCCTACTTCTGCCTTATAGTGTATTCTGCATTATCTATTTTAATAGAACTCTTTCCTACTCTATTTGTGTATGCTTTTTCAATTTGAATGAGAGTCCAATAACCTGAAAGCAAGTGGAACAAACAAAGACCCTTGACAACATTCTTGGTAGACTAGAAGCCAGGAGACAAGTTTAACCTTTGACTCAAAAGTACACTAAATATCCCCAAATTTCTCTCTCAATCTTATAAAGCTCAACAATCTTCATTTGACAGCAAAGGCTGACAGCTGCTTGAATTAAGTTTGTCGGCACCCTGCTGCCTCTTCCCTACTTTGCATGCATTGTACGGAGCAGGTGAAGGCAGATTAGATACCAGGACTCAGTCTCTGGGCAAAGAGCGACAGCTGCAGAGGACAATCCTAAGCCACCTGCTTTCTTGGGATGGGGACAAAGATGAACCTGAAGAATGAGAGGCAAAAGGTGTCTTCCTCCCCCAAGTGTAAAACAGACTTACAACCAAAACAATTCAGTGTTTGGAAGGAAGGGCATTGCATGCCTCCCTTACTGGGGGTTGTAAATGACACACAGCTAGCCAAGTGAATTCAATAGCTAAAGGGACTTAGGACAACTCAGACTTACCTGCCCATTTCCAACACTATCTCTGCATCTGCATCAGAACTACTTGATGTTCAACTTGCTGTTTGAAGGCTAGGGTGGGTGAAGTCCTTCTGTCTCCTCCAATACAACACACAGTATCAGGTTCACAGGCATGTACGGTTAACCCCACCTTTATCACAAGGGTGTTGAGAATCCAAATATAGGTCTTGTGTTTGAACAGTTAGTACGCTTACCAACAGAGGAATTTCTACAGGACTCTCAATTTGACATTTTACTGAATGAAGTATTACAAACATGAGAAAAACCATTACTACAATATGAACTCAAAGATTAAACAGTCATGTCCTCAAAATATGCAATTATAAAATTTATTACAATGACCACAATGAAACAAATGTCCATAGTGATATTCTAAATTTGCTGCAATTTTCCACAACTGCTTATGTTTACAATGGGTATGTAGATATAAATGGTCAATACACAGATGTCAGTGAAGGTCTTCCTGGACCTTGCTAGGAAAAGCTTTCCACATTGTGTACGTTCATAGGTGTTCACATGCATAGGGATATCTCTTGAGGAACAGTGAGATACTCCTTGTAAGTGAAAAATTTCTCACATTCTGTGTATTTATAGGGCTTCACACACATGTAAGTTCCCTGATGATGGATGAGTACTGACTTGTTTTAGAAAGCTTTCCCATACTCTGAACATTAACAGGGATTCACACCTGTGTAAGTTCTCCCAAGAGCAATGAGGGCTTTGTTCTGAGTGAAAGCTTTCCCACATTCTGTGTATTCATAGGGCTATAAACCTGTATTAATTCTCTAATGTCTGGTGAGTCGTAATAGAAAGGTTTCCATATTCTGTACACTGACTGGGTTTCCCATTGGAATGACAGCTATGATGAAGAGCGAGGTACTCCTCGAAAGTGAAAGCATTCTCACATTCTGTGCCTTCTTGCTGGATGAGCAACCTGATATTTAATGAGTGATGAATGGTTATACAAACCTTTCCCAAATTCCATACATTGACAGGACACTCACATGCATGACTTCTCTTATGAAGAGTGAGGTATGCTTTCTGAGTGAAAGCTTTACCACATTCGGCACTCAAAGGGCTTGTCGCCAGTATGACTTCTCTCATGTACACTGAGGTATGCCATCTGAGGGAACGCCTTCTCGTATTCTGCACATTCATAGGGCTTCTCAGGTTTATGAGTTCTCTCATGTCTAGTGAGAGTTGACTTTTCATAGAAACGTTTCTGACATTGTGTACACTCATAAGGCTTCTTACCCATATGAATTCTCTGATGACGACTGAGGCGCCACTTTATAATGAAACCTTTCCCACAATCTGTACATTCATAGGGCTTCTCACCACTATGAGTCCTTTCATGTTTAGTGAGTTCTGACTTCTGATAAAAAGCTTTCCCACATTCTGCACATTTATAGGGCTTGTCACCTGTATGACTTCTCTGATGACAAGTGAGGGTCAACTTCCGAGTGAAAGCTTTCCCACACACTGTACATACATAGGGCTTCTCACCCGAATGAGTTCTCTGATGACAAATGAGGGAATCCTTTGTAGTGTAAGATTTACCACATTCTGCACACTGATAGGGCTTCTCACCTGTATGATTTCTCTCATGAACGGTAAGTTTCGTCTTCTGAGTGAAAGCTTTTCCACATTCTGCGCATTCATAGGGCTTCTCGCCTGTGTGATTTCTCTCATGAATAGTGAGTTTCGCCTTCTGAGTGAAACACTTCCCACATTCTGCACATGCATATGGCTCCGCACCTGTATGAATTCTCTGATGTCGAATGAGATGACATTTGATAGTGAAAGCTTTGCCACATTCTGCACATTCATAGGGTTTCTCACCTGTATGAGTTCTCTGATGACGAATGAGGAGCCACTTCCTAGTGAAAGCTTTCCCACATTCTGTACATCCGTGGGGCTTCTCACCTGAATGTGTTCTCTGCTGTGGACTGAGATCTAACTTTGTGTAGAAGGCATTCCCACATCCAACACACGCACAGTGATTCTCACCAATATGGATTAGTTGATGTTGAGTGAGGCACACCTGGCTAGTGAAAGCTTTACTATATTCTGTACATTCAGAGTGCTTCTCACTTGTGTGAGTTCTTTGAGGACTGGTGTTCTGTAACTTCAAGAAAGTTTTCCTGTTCTCTTCAAGCTCATATTCCTTCTTTTCCCTCAGAGACTGACATGGAGTGTGAGGACAGTTATAATCCAAAAATCTGTTGCACGGTTCAGACATCAGATTCCTTGTGTGCTGTGACTCTTGGTAACACACCGTCATACATTCTTTACCTTCATAGCATTTTGTACTGTCCCAGATTTTCTGATGAACAACAACATCAGTGTAGAGATTAAAAAAATAAATAAATAAAAACTTGTTAGATTTTTTTAATATATACTGAGCAGGCATTTACCTAGCATATCTTCCTGAAATTTTGTAAGCTATGATTCATTAGTGCAGTATTTCATACAATCAAATTTCATTTTTCTCCTATATGTAAATTGTAATTTTGAGAACATGATCCTACATACATCATGTTCAAAAATTTATTTCCTAGCCGGGCGTGGTGGCACATGCCTTTAATCCCAGCACTTGGGAGGCAGAGATAGGAGGATCACCGTGAGTTCAAGGCCACCCTGAAAATACAGAGTGAAGTCCAGGTCAGCCTGGGCTAGAGTGAGGCGCTACCTCAAAAAAACCAAAAAAAAAAAAAATTTCCTTACAAGATCCAGTTCTTGAGCTATACAAATAAGTGACATCTGAATAGTGACTTTAATATATGACTACATGTACTAACATGGCCTTTGTTTAGAATGTTTTTTCCCAGGGGAATACACTGAAATGGCTGAGGAAATGGCTCTGTGGATAAATTCACATGCTGCAAATCTTGCTGAGACAACTTTGATTTCTCCATATCCACACAAAGTGGCACACAGATCTGTGATCTCAACGTGTCCACATCAAATGGAAAGTTGAGCCAGCAGAGTCCAGACATTCATGGGCCAGTAGACTGGTGCACACCAAACAAAGGAGCCAAACCACAATGTGAAACAAGGTCTCAATTGAGCAGAAGGAGAAGGTGCTACATTCATATCCATGGCTAGCACACATTCACACTCATATTTACACACTCCAAGTACCTTCACATTCACACGCATCAAAAGATGCATTCAAAGTATCTCTGTGAAATTGGATTATTCTTATGCAGCTTAAAATCCAATGTCTGAATGGTTGTCACTGAATCAAAATTGTTCTCCACACCACTTCTTCTCGGGCTCCTCATGCAGAAATTGTACATCTAATATGTATTCACTTCTATTGCAAGTATGTGTACATGATGTGTGCATCCAAAGATATGCATCTTTTAAGTCAGAGGCAATTAAAAGACATCTTCCTGAATTGTTCTCCTCTTCCATTGGAGACAGGGTCACACAGTGGACCAGGACCTTGAGAGTTATGAAATTCTCCCAGGTCAGCAAATCCTAGGGATTCAACTCTTCCTATACTGCTATATTATAGGCACATGCCACCACATGACTTCTACATGGTTATGTGGAGCCAAACTCGGGTACCCATGCTTGGGCAGCAAACACTTTGCTCACTTAGGAGTCTCCTCATGACCTGAGTTAAGTTCTTTAGGAAACTTTGCCAAACAGTATCCACTCATTGCATAAAGATTTTAAGTATTTTGAGAGCATACAGGAAAATCTGTTGACAGCAATACAAATATATTTTGATGCATAAATTATGTGGAAACAAAAACATATTTAACTTACTTCAACACTTTCTTCATATAATATCTTGCTATTAGTGATTCCACCTTGCCACAAATGGCTTTTGTGATTTTTCTCGGTGGTGTCAATTGGGTCAGTAACTAGGAACATCAAATGATATTAAGAATGTCATTATATATAATTACACTTGACATTTTTATGCAATGACATTGTAATATTGTGTCTTATTATCCTCACAGAAGTTGTAAAATAATATTGACTTGTCATAGCTTTAAATTTTGGTGCATTACTATTAAAAATTTCTTTGCTTTCCTCTGTTGAAAGATATGAAGATAAATGTCACCTTTTCTCAGTTTCTATGTTGTGTTTATATTGTAACTTTCACCTTTTGTTTTCTTAGTTAATCCATTCTCTATTTTATTAACTTAAGATAACATAGAGTATCCAACATAGCAGCAATTTGCACATGCCACATAGGAAGATTTTCTTCAACTAGCTACAATTAGGAGGCATGGATGGTTAAACATTTTCTCATTCTAAGAGGGAACATACGTGATGGAAAGGATTCTAGTACACTTTCCCTTGAATTTGTTCACTTCATCCTGAGAAGGAAAACCATATAATTCTCAGTGCAGTTATCAAGCAAATCATCTATATCACAAAGAAGAATGCTTCTCAAAAATGATTTGTTCCCTTTCATGTTTCCTATAACCTATTCATCCCATTGTACTACGTACTCTTTAGGTAAAAGTAATAGCTTCTAGCCAGGCGTGGTGGCACATGCCTTTAATCCCAGCACTCTGGAGGCAGAGATAGGAGGATCACCATGGGTTTGAGGCCACCCTGAGACTACATAGTTAATTCCAGGTCAGCCTGGAAAATAGTGAGACCCTACCTCGAAAAAAAAAAAAAATTATGGGCTGGAGAGATGGCTTAGCAGTTAAGGCATTTGCCTGCAGAGCCAAAGGATCCCAGTTCAACTCTCCAGGACCCACGTAAGCCAGATGCACAAGGGGGCCCATGTATCTGGAGTTCGTTTGCAGTGGCTGGGAGCCCTGGTGTGCCCATTCTCTCTCTCTCTCTCTCTCTCTCTCTCTCTCAAATGAATGAATAAAATATATTTTAAAAAGTAATAACTTATACTAAAAATGAAATGGGGCTGGAGAGATGGATTAGTGGTTAAGGCCCTTGCCTGCAAAGCCTAAGGACACATGTTCAATTCTCCAAATGCCATGTGAGCCAGACGCACAAAAAAAAGTGAGGCAAGCAAAAGGTCACACGCGCCTACAAAGTGACACAAGAGCCTGGCATTTGCTTGCAGTGACTGAGGCCCTGGCGCACCAACTCTCTCTCTCTCTCTCTCTCAAAAAAAAAAAAAAATGAAATGGGTGACAGGGTGATAAGTCAGTGTGCTTTCAAAGTCTGGAATCTATTCAATTCCCCAGAACACCAGAAAAAAAAAAAAGAACAGAAAAAAAACATGGAGAATGGGGAATTCTTTCTTCAGGACTAGATTTAGATACAAGTTGGTGAAAACAGCTCAATATGACTCATATTGAATGTGATCCTTTCTTATTAACCTCCCTTGCTCAGTATTCAAGCACTGACCTGGGGGCTTCCAGACTGAAGCTCCTGCTACACTCCAGGGCCCAAATCCATGCTCCAACTTGAAGATCACATCCGGCTTGGTCATGCAGTGTCCTTTGAGTGGAAAATGATATACACATTATGCCAGAGTATAACATGAGATACACTGATGAGAGACAACAGCTCCAGTACAGGGACTGTGCTATAATTAGTGAATTAGAAAATTAGAATTAGGGTTTAAAATTGCATTCTTTATACTCTACAATATAACTTACAACTGACATAAAATAGAGAACCTCTCCCACACCATCTGCCAGTATCAGGAGCACCTCTGCAGAACTCAGGCCTCTAAGGGACTAAAGGCAACCCCCACACACACCTCACAGCATCCTGCACAGCTGATGTGAAGAGCAGACTGACTTAACCACCGGAGCCAAGGTTAGTTCACCAAAGGGGGAATCAACTTCACATTCAATGCTGGTGAGATAAAAAGTCATCGCTAAAGATTACTGGGCAGTTTTACATGAGGCAATGCATCCCCATGCCAGGTATATAGGCTTGAATTGGAAGTGCTAATTACAACCTTCATATCAGGGCAGGTTGCTACAGAAAAGAATACCAATAAAGGAAACAATATAAAGCCTGTCCCATTAAGACAAAACTACTGATTTGTTAGATCTCACTGATATACATCTGTTATGCCACTCATAAATAAGTTGTGTGTTTGATATTTCTAATTTTATAGTGCCTTTTCCCCTTTCTTCTATTTTCTTTCTTTTGTCTTTTGTCCATCTTCCCTCCCTTCTTTCCTTCCTTCCTTCCTATCTATCTATCCACCTATCAGTCAATCAATCAATCAATCAATCATCTATGTATTTATATGTATCATTCAATTTTATCTTTCTGGCAGGGTGAAAAAAAAACATAAATAGCAAAAGGAATACTGAACATCAAAAATAAGGCTGGTGGTATCATCATACCTGATTTTAAGATATATTAAAGACCACAATTAACAGAAAAAGAATGGCATGGGTACAAAAAACTATCTTGAAGATCAAGGGGATGTAGTAAAAACCTAGATATATATGGATAAGGAGCTATAGCCATCTAATTTTTGACAAAAATATATACTGGAGAGAAGACATTCTCTTTTACAAATGCTGCTGTCAAAACTGCATACCTATATGAATGAAAATAAAAAATAGGATAACAATAAATCCTGGCCACTATTAATACACAAGAATCTAAGACCAAGATCTGCCCATCAAACCTATAAAGCTCAAAATCCTCAATGAAAAAGTGGGGGATAGACTTCACCTCATAGGGAGAGGCAAAGACCTTCTGAATACAGCCACAATTGCTCAGCAAGAAAGGCCAAACTGATGGGACATATGAAATTAAAAAAGGTTTTATATAGCAAAGGATAGAGCAATGAAGCCACTTACAGAAGGCAAGAATATTTTTAACATTTATACATCAGACAGAGGATTAGTATCTAAGATATACAAAGAACTCCAAAAAATTAAATAAAAAATGAAACAATATAACATAAAAATGGACTATAGAATTGCACAGAGAGCTCCCTAAAGAAGAAATACAAATATCCAGTAAACATCAAAAAATATGTTTTATATTTTTAACCATCAAGAAAATGCAAATTAAAAATAATTTGAGGGGCTAGAGGGATTTTTGCAGTGGCTGGAGGCCCTGGTGTGCCTATTCGCTTTCTCTCTCTCTCTCCCCCTCTCTTTCTCTCTCTCTTTGTCAAATAAATAAATAAAAATAAAATACATTAATAGAAAAACTGAGATAATATATCCTTACTGTCAGATGGCTGCCATCAAGAAATCAGATGACAATATATGCTGGGAAAATGTGAGGAAAGAGGAACTTTTCTCCATTTTTTCTAGGATTGTAAACTGGCATTGTAAACTGTGGAAATTAGTGTGGAGGATCCTGAGACAATCTCAATAGATTTACTATATGGTCGAGCTATAGTACTCCTTTGCATATACTCTAAGAACTTGACTCCTTACTACAAAGATGCTTCCTTTTCCATGTTTACCTCTGCTCTATTCACAGTAGCTGGGAAATGGAACCAGTCTAGATGCCCATCAACTGATAAATGAATAATGATGATGTGGTTTTATATACATAAACACAATGTAGTTTTATTCATTTGTAAAAAATGAAATTATGAACTTTACAAGTAAATGGGTGGATCTGAAAATGAATATATTTAGATAACACAGGCTTGGAAAGTCAAATGTTGCATGTTCTCTCTCATATGTGTATCTTAACTTCAAATGTTTACATTTTATGTGAGTTGGAGAAATAGTCAGTAGTGGAGGTGAGGAAGCTAGAAGGGGCCCATGAGGGGAGAGAGGAAAGGGCTTAAGGGGAGGATATAGTAGATATGTAAGCAGAGGAGCAGGATACTGGTGGTGAAATAGTCTAGGTAGGGTGAGGGGAAACAAAATGGAAGATGTTATGAATAGACCATATGGAAACCTATGTCTTTGCTAGCTAATGTTATCTATGTTAGAAAACAGTCAGCCAGGGCAGAAGTACCCTGTCAGGGTGGATATTCAGAAGCCATAGATTGTTACAAAACAATTTCAGTACCAGTGTGGGATACCTTCTAGGTATTCACCGGTTAAGAAGGCCCCTTGTGCCCTCAAAACATTATAGGCTATTGCCAATGCTCTTCTTTGCCCACCGGAACTAGAAGGTAAGAACCTATTGCTGAAGACTGCACATGCTTGAGCTGCAGGTCACTGAGAAATCGGGCCGGAGCTAAGCTGGAAGCTGCCTCTATGTTGACCTGCTGTCGGGATGCTTGAAAGACCCATGTAGCCTTCTGGGGGTGAAAAGTCATCAACAGTCTTATCCAGCAGAGGCCTCTGCAAGCTTTATGCCTGCAGGCAAGCCAAATGCCCCCCACTACGCAAGGGTGATTATGGGAAAACCAAAGAGCTCAGCAATGAAATATTTAAAAAATTAATAAATTTACATGACCCCACAGCTCAAATGGGAAATTGGAGAAAAAATTCTGAGCACAAACCTGGTTATTTAAAAATAACATAGCAGCTAGGTGTGTTGGTGCACGACTCTAATCCCAACACGTAGGAGGCAGAGTTAGGAGGATTACTGTGAGTCTGAGGCTACCCTGAGACTACATAGTGAATTCCAAATATAGGAGGCTGGAGAGATGGCTCAGTGGTTAAAGGTGCTTGACTGCAAAGCCTCTTGGTCAGGGTTCAATTCCCAAGTCCACATGTGAATTCAGATGCACAAAGTGGTGTATGCATCTGGAGTTCAATTGCAGCAGAAGATGTGTTGGCACACCCATACCCTCCCTATGTCTTCATCAAAAGAATGAATGAATGTTCAAATAAATATAAGAAGATTAAAATTGGAAAAACATGAAGAAAGCTGGACCTTTAAATATACAGGCACCACCATTAAGAATGAAACAAGCTGTCTTATGGGTGATCAAAAAGAAAAGACATGAATATATGGTTTCAGTGCAAAACACACATGCAGGTTGTGAAAAGTAAAAGGAATCCTAATAATGTCACCAGCAAAAAATTCTGTGTCACATTACAGTTAAAGTGAGAAAAATCCAAGACAAATAAAGTTCTAAATACTTAAGAGTAAAGCCTACTGCTACATACAAAAGAATATCCAGGGCTACTGAGATGATTTAGCAATTAAGAGAACTTTCTGGGCAAACACTGGGGCCTGAGGAAGTCTCAGAGATTGATTGCTGAAATCCAATCCACAGGACCCACATTGATCAATGGGCATGACAGTGACCAGCTGTAACTCCAGTCCTATGCAGAGCAGAGAGTGGAGAATCTGCGAGGTTCATAAAAACAACACAAGCTATGGCATAAGTTGGGATCACATAAGAACGGGCAGAAGAGCAATGGAGGGGAACATGTAACATTCCCCTCCAACCACAACAGGCAAGGGTTCACCTGTCTCACAGGTAAGCACATAGGGTACAGCATTGGAACATATACAGGCATACACCATATACCTCCCACATAAACACACACAATACCACCACCACATTATGGACACAGGCAAGGCCTCATCTTAATACCAATAACATTCTTCAGAGAATTAGAACACTGACCTAATTAATATTTCAACTGCCACAAACAGATGTAAGCACCAAAGATCCCAACTGTCAAAAACCTTGATCCAAATGAACAAATGTGAAGTTCTCGTGATTACCACTCAAAGCACACTACAAAGGTAGTAAGAAAAACATAATTGTACTGACATAGAGGTCATCCATAAATGTAATATAACATATAATGTAAATATGAAATCTGCATAGCCAGGGTGATATTTTCCATCTAATACATACAACAAAGGCCAGGTACAAAAACAGTGTCTGTGGTCATATTAACAGATAGAACATAATGCAAGGAAAAGAAATGGGGAAATGCTGTAGTGGGAAGTTGGGATGTCAGTCTACCTGCTTCCGGGATGCAATGAGGTCAGCAACGCTACACACCATGTGCTCCCTGCCAGGATGCTGTTACCACACATGGAATGAGCCAAAATAAAATCTGCCCTCTTTTCAAGGTGTTTCTCTCAGGAATTTGTCAGAATAATAAAAGCCTAAATAACACATTCAATGACCTAATCAGCAACGGTTTCAAGAACTTATATTCCAAAGGTACTTCTTACATATACATTGTGTCAAGTAACATGACATCTGTAGATTAAGTGAAGGAAGGTAACAGACTCCACCTTAAAAAAAAAAAATTATTATTTTTTATTTATTTGAGAGAGAGACAGACAGAGAGAATGGGCACGCCAGGGCCTCCAGAGGCTGCAATTGAACTCCAGACACATGCACCACCTTGTGCATCTGGCTTACATGGATCCTGGGAAAAGAACCTGGCTCCATTAGGTATTCACGCAAGTGCCTCAACTGATAAGCCATCCCTCCAGCCCTAAACTCCCCCCACCTTTTTTTAAACATTTGCAGAAATCAAGTAAAAAGTTGGCAAAGTTTTAAATATAAGTCCTGAAACTATGTAGGTCCTATAATATACAGGAATCATTTCAGGACAATCATGTAGACAGAGTACTTAATATTTGAGGAAAAAAGCAAAGAGAAGCAACACTCAACAAAAGGGATTACATAAACCTCAAGATCATCTAAGCAAAAGGCAAACAATTAATAGAAAAAATACACATGCAGATCATGAAAATATTGGCAGGCTGTAATTTCCAGAATAGATAAGGACTTCGAAAACCTAAATAGGAGAAAATGATTTGATGCAATCTGGGCAAATGGCCTGAAGAGACATTTCTCAAACAAGATATACAAATAGTTCATAAACATAGCAACAATGATTCCACTGAAATGAGCAGTGAAGTGCCAACAAAGCCACACTGAGGAATCATTGCTAACTTACGAACAACAAATGCTGAAAATTGTGAGAAATGACAGGAACATGAGCTAGTATATGAAGGAATACAGTTTCATGCATCATCAAAAAACTAAATTGAGGACTGGAGTGATGGCTGAACAGTTAAGGAGATTGCCTGCAAAGCCGAAGGACTTCAGTTTGATTCCCTAGGGCCCATGTAAGCCAGATGTACAAGGTGACACATGCATTTGGAGTTCATTTGGAGTGGATGGAAGCCCTGGCACACCCATTCTCTCTCTCTTTCTCTCTCTCTCTATCTTTCTCACTCTGCCTCTTTCCCTCTCTCAAATAAATAAATAAAAACAAAATATTTTTTAAAAAACAACTGAATTTAGAGGAGTGGCAATACAGCTCAGCAATTCAAGGTGCACTTGCCAAAGCTTACCAGCCAACTTTCAATTACCAAGACACCCATGTAAACCGGAGGAAAAAGTGGAACAAACATATGGTCTTTGCAGTAGCAACAGTTTCTGGCACTTCTATACACACACACGCACACACACACACAGAGAGAGAGAAAGAGAGAAATTCTTAAAACACTAAGAAATGAACAATATATAATACCATTATCCCACTGTTGGTTATATAGTCAAAGGAAGTGTTCTGCAGAGAAATCTACAGTTCTGAATGCCTCACAACTCATCACAGAAGCTGAGATAGGAAACCAACACAAGTGTTCATGGGTAGAGGAAAAGGTAAAGAACACAAGCTATGTATAACCTACTAACTGCAGCATGTTGAGAGAAATGAAAATGTGAGCACATACAGTGACATGGACAGAACTGGAGGCCACTGTATGATGTTCTAGTATAGTGATGTCCTCTGGACTTGAAATAACCATGACCATCTTAAAATAGAACAGCTATAGCGACCCAAAGGAGACTTTGGCTCAGAGTCACAGCAATAAAGAGAATCATACAGCAGATACATAACCCTATGGTCATGGTAAAGAGGTGGTTAAACTTCTTTCACAAGACTGCTCAACGAGACTCCAATATAGACTGGCTTTACCTAATGCATGTGGCATAAATAGGTATAAGCAGTAAAGGGTTGTGATTGTTCAGACACACCTGAAACCACTTTTGCTCTCAAACAGGAATTGATGGAATCTTTCCTTGTCCTCATATTTGTGTTCAATAGGTATTTCTTCAATGTCTCCCCAGTAAATGCAAAGACAGAAGTACAATTAAGTTACACACAAAAAGAAGAACCATGTATACTCTCATTCTGCTTGCAAGCCAAAGTTAACCTTAAAGAAGCAATTAAGCAGTGGCTATAAAACTGCTGAAAAGGTATAGAGGAGAGTGGGATGGATAATATATACAGAGTATTTCCTAGGGCACATACGGAAGTGAGTACTTATGAGCTATAGAATATACATGTTAGTTAGAAATTGATTGAATATTTCAAAGTAGTTATCACAGAGATTATTTTTTATTTTTATTTACTTACTTGACAGAGAAAGGCAGGGAGGGGAGAGAATGGGCATGCCAGAGCCTCCAGCCACTGCAAACAAACTCCAGACGTGTGCACCCCCTTGTGCATCTGGCTAACGTTGGTGCTAGGGAATTGAACCTGGGTCCTTTGGATTTGCAGGAAAATGCATTAACTGCTAAGCCATCCCTCCAGCCCTATCAGAGAGATTTTTAAGGGTTCCCAATACAAACTAGTTCTACCTGAGCTGACTTATCACTTACCTTTATCTGATCATTCAATATTATGTATGGGTACTGCAAAGCCATGTGTCACATAAATATGTAATACAGAAATACTATGAAAAGTTAACATTCTTATATTCATCAACCAAAGAGAATGTAATTGCTACTAAGAGTTATAGGGAATTAGACTCACCCAAGAACACTAAGTTGGTGTAGTTATCCAGTATTATGTCCCTGGAGAGGGTCTTCTGAGCAGTATCCGGCTCCTCCAAGGTGAAGTCCACAGACATGTCCTCAGATGACAGGGACACCTATAATGACACATTTCAACTCAAGTCCACAGCCTTGGTAACCTACTCTGTGGGTTTTACCAGTCTCTTAAGAGGTGTCATTTGGTTTGGGTCATGGAGGTAAGAAAAATGGAGACAAATACCTTCCCTGACTTAATTCAAAGAAATATGACTAAAGATTTGGAAGGAATTACAATACAAAGTCTGCTGCCCACTCTAACCTCACTGAAACATCCATGAAGGCATCATGCACCCAGCTGAGCATCTCAGCTTTAACATGGGCTATTTGACAGAAAACAGGTTAGACTCTCAATCTCTGGGAACAAAGAGGTCAAGGTACACACAAATTACCACCTGGATCTCAGGAAAGCAAATGTTCCTAAGCTGACAAGTAACCACTCCTTGGTTTAGACATCCCCAACAGTAATGCAGAGGAGAGTAGAGAAAAATCAATTCCTGTCTACTCACAAAAGAATACTTCTGTCCTTTCTTCTAGGGTCTTTCTGACAGCCTAGATTCTAAGGAACCCTCACCAGAGGATGAGCCCATCAAAGAGCAAATTCCTGAAATCTCAGCATGCCTGTTAGAATAGCTATGTCACAAACAATGAAAAATTTAATGAGTTTGAGAAGAGCATTCAAAAATGAAATGCTAGTATATAGACATTTTATATAGTATTTTTCATCTTCAAATTTAAAGAAACACTTACTACATGCTTTAAGAATCACCACTGTTGGTATATTTATCAAAAGGGATAGAAACATGAATGTCAAAAAATGGCTTTATATCCATGTTCACTACTGAATCAGTCTATGTGCAAAAAATAGAGACATAACTGCTGTGGGCACCTGGCATCAGGCATTTCTGATACCTGAGGCCTGGAGGACCACAGATGAGAACACACTGCACTGCAAAGCTCAAGGTGGGAAGCTTAACTCAAACGTATCCTAAGATTCTATGCCTAGGAAAGACAGAAGTACACAGATTGTTTACATGCAGTCCAGTAAAACATGAAGTGTTCACAAACAATCCAATTCTTGAAAAATTCACTGCTTCAGGATTTGGAAAACAAAAACAAAAACAGACAAACTACTGTTTGAAGTACAGCATCAACAAAAACAGGACATCGTACTGTATAACACAGAAATTGATATCTATGGCAATGCTTCCAGGGGGCTGGAACTTCAGGAATGTGTTTTTAGATGGAGCTGGATATCCTCCTCAGGGCTCTGAATTTACGATACTCCATCCTACACATCTGAGAAGTTCAGGAATAAACAACTGACTCACAGGGTAGAACTTAGGCAGCAAAGGGTTGGCCATCCTGATTCTATATCCTATATTCCCAACATTGAAGGGATATCTGGTGTGAGTGTTGGAAAATTCCTGATCTAGGGAATCAGAGACCACCACAAGATGAATCTAACTCCTGACTGCCTTCCTCTTTCCTCTCATTGGTTTCTGCAATGTCTCAAGGGACCACTTTCTCACCTTTCCCACAATGAGTCCTTAAACACTACTCCTCCAGTCAGCGACATTGGCAAGTCAGGAGCTCCCCAGTACTACCTGTGGCAGCTCAAGTTTACTTCAAAGACCTCTACAGAGCTGAAGCTAGGATTCTTAATTTGCCATAGAAAAGAATATAATGAGGACCCAGGATACAACTTACAGTTTACAATAATTTTTCCTAAGACAAAGCTCATATATTACTCTGACCTTGAAAACACTACGTAGCTAAGGATGACCCTGAACTTGACATGAATGTACCACCACACCAAGTTTTTACTGTACTGGGGATAAATCCCAGTGTGTTGTGCAAAATGAGTATGGAACCAAATCCTATCTCCATCTTCTTCAGTTTAATAAAAAGAAATTTCAACCAAGAATTAATCAGAGGAGTTAACGGAAAAGAGGAACACTGCAGGAAAAAAGTATACAGGCAAGAGTGTGAGAGTAAGATTATCAAGAGAGTCAGGGTTAATTAAGTCTTTTACCAGTAACCATGTGAAAAGCATATTGGTGGTTTCTACCGCTACACCATAAAAGGCAGCTAATACATGGAATTGTAGTGGTTCAATAGGTACACTGCCTAAGATTACACCTGATGAAAAACATTGTTTCCCTTTGTATCTGTTAACATGTTTTCTTTCTCTTTTCTACTGCTTCTTTTCCAATTCATCAAAGGGAAG
Organism: Dipus sagitta; assembly: GCA_036346955.1. NCBI lineage: Eukaryota > Metazoa > Chordata > Mammalia > Rodentia > Dipodidae > Dipus > Dipus sagitta. The sequence continues at coordinate 156,041,895 of CM070773.1, forward strand.
GAGCAAGAAGGACTAAGATGTTCCTAGTCAAAGTGGACAATAGAAAATGAAGTCTACAAGGAAGAACTGCAAAGGAAGATCACATGCTCTACTGTCTAAAAAAGTTTAGTATTGTTTATGAGACTCACAGAAAAGTTCAGGTTTATATCTGCAAAGGTATAAGTATACGGACAAAGTTCATATGCACTTAAGCCTTAAGCATGGTTCGATGCTATTTTAGCACTGTTATTTGAACTGCTACTATACAGTCGGACTCTTTCTCTCTGGATGTTGAAAACCTTCATAGCAAATATTGCTAATAGTGTTGGAATTCTTGAAGCTCAGCTGACCAGAGACTTTAATCAGACTTCACAGTGAGAGGCTCCTTCCCCTTCCATGTACCCTTGTTTTTCCTCCTCTTCTTATCTTGCTTCAATCTTTCCACAGGCCGGGCCTTTATGAGACATCCTCAAATCTCACTCCTCCTGCTACTCAGAACTGGCCTACATCATCAGTGTTACAACACATGGTGTCACTTGTAAGAGCATCTCTGCAACCTGAGCTGGGGCAAACTTGAGTGATACCTTACTCCCTCATCTATGTGCCTTCAGGACTCACCCCAAACTCCACACCTGCTACAACAGAACAACCCACTGTTGCCAGAGAAATCTTTGTCCACATGGTTGATGGCTTTTGTTCCTACATAGTGCTTCCCTGGGAATGAGCAGGGAGACTGACACCTTCTTTGAAAAGTCATAAAAGCAAGAAGCAGTCAGGTGTGATGTCCTTATTCAGGGACAGGACACCACAACTAAGGTTCCCAAACCTGCCAGCTGCAAGGGAAGGTGTTTGGATCTGGGGGCTTTGGAGTGGACAATGAGGAGCATCAGCAGGCAAATCCAGTTCCACTGCGTAATAACAGCTGTCCTACCCTGGCTAAGGACTTCACCACGCACTCACCATTTCCACCTGCCTAGACATCTAGTGTCCTCACTATGGTTCTTCCAACCAGCACAACAGAGCACAAATTGACCAAAGAAAAGACAAAACCTGACACTTCTAAGAAGGAACAGGACTTGATGATTGATCACAAGATGGGAAATTGATGTTGGGTTCTAGACATAGTCCTCATCCAGGCTACAGAAGTCCACTTTCTATTCACTGTGTTGTGATCTGCCATCCCAATGCCTTTCACTGAACATGGCTTCTGGTCCCAATCCCTCAATCCTTGAGTGACGATAGATGGTAGGAACCAATGGATGAATGAAACCAGAATTACAACTTCTTAGTTGGGCATACTAGTTTCAGCCTATAATCCCATCAATTGGGAGTCTAAAGCAGGATGATTAGAAGTTCAGAACCAGTCTGGAGCACATAGGAACGTCAAAGACAGATTAAGATAAATGAAAAATTGGCTCAAAAATCCAAAGCAAATAAGCAATGTAAAATAAAAAAAACTAAAGGTGCCTGGATTGCAGATATGTTCAGAAAGAACCTGGACCTTGTTCTACTTTTATACTGTTTTAAAAATATTATTTATTTCCGGGTGTGGTGGTGCACACCTTTAATCCCAGCACTTGGGAGGCAGAGGTAGGAGGATCACCATGAGTTTGAGGCCACCCTGAGACTACATAGTGAATTCCAGGTCAGTCTGGGCTAGAGACCCTACATCGAAAAACTATATATATATCTGTCTGTCTATCTATCTATCTATCTAACTATCTATAGATATATTTACTTCTTATTTCAGAGGGTGAGAGAGAGAGAAAGAGAGAATATGAGTGTGCCAGGGCCTTTATCCACTGCAAACAAACTCTAGACACACAGGCTACCTTGTCAATCTGGCTTTATGTGGGTACTGGGGAATTGAAACTGGATCTGGGTCCTTTAGGCTTTGCCGGCAAGCATCTTAACCACTAGGCCATGTTTCTAGCTGCCTACTTTTACACTTAACCTTCTATATAAGCTGTAACAGATTATGAATTATGTACATGTTTATCTTAATTCACAAATAGGAAAATATGACATCTAAAATCATGAAAAGATTCTAGCCACTGGCTGCACACTGAAATCTCATGCAAGGACACTTAAAATCATACAATCATAAGTTACAATAGGTCAATGAAATCAGAATCCAAGTTCTGAGATCCTGGCATTAATGTTGTTTAAAGTTCTCCTGGGGAATGCAGTGGGAGATCAATACCAAAACCAGTGTTTTCAAGTGTGATCTATAGTGAAGTATTTACAAGAAGTTTCTTAAATTAATATGAAAAATGTTGGTACTGTGTTGCTTGTGGTCTATCAATATGTTGCAGTCAGGTTCGCATTGCTGGCAGAAATCACTCAACCAAGAGCCGGAAAGAGTGGAAAAAAGGTTTATTTTGGGATACAGAGTTGAGGGGAAGCTCCACGATGGCAGAGAAAATGACGAAATGAGCAGAGGGTAAACATCACCACCTTGCATGGCTTGGATATGTATGTATAACACAAAAGACACATGTTCTATTTTCAGTACATATTAGGCAGTGAAGCTAATGGTGCTAATCACAACTGTCAGGACATGCCAATATCTCCTTACAGTTTTGGGGACTGTAACTGGCATAGCTACCTAAAAAATGGGGGCTACCTTACTCTTATACTATATTACTACAATACTATATCTATACTTCTATAGGAGGATGGAATTGAATCCATGACATTGCATCTTCTGACTATGTATTGTACCATATTGCTATGCTATCAGCATCAAAATCTCCCTTTTGAATGCGTTGCTCATGAGCATACAAGCACTACTTTTACAGGGTTGGGATTACACCTGCCTTCCTCTTTCTCTTTACACTGTCACTGGTATGTTTTCATCCTTGGATTTTATTTACATGGAAATTCCATGAAAATCCCTTCAACCATATTTTCTTCCATTATTTTTTGGAAAAATAATCATGTGCATTTTATACCACATATGTTCATTTATATTCTCACTATCAGTTTATGATAGTTTTAAGCATTAGTTATTGTAGTAGATAGGCTCCCATTGCTGTGATGAACTTCCAGAATAGAAACAGCTATGGGAAGAAAGGATAGCTTACAGATTCAGGGCTAGTTCCATAATGGCAGAAGAAGCTGGCCCACTTTCACAGGTCCAAACAGAGAGGAAAAAACACACCACCAGCACAACAAGCAACACATGCAAGAACTCCAGGCAAAGGTCAGGCATTTTGCATATCTTTAGACTGAAATCCCCCAAACACACCTTAGGGCTGAACCCTCAGATCCACCCACACTAACAACTCCAGCCAGGCTCCAATGGCCTACCAGGGTCATCACACACTGCCTATATGCTGCATCTCAGCAATGGCTCCTGGAACCATGTGTACTTCATGAGGCACACCTTGCATTTTTCATGCTTCTAAAACCCATATCAGGTGTGCAAGACACAACCATATTCTCTTTTTAATTTTTTTTTAATTTTAATTTTATGAGTGTGAGAGAGAAATGACAGTGCACCAGGGCCGCTAGACACTGCAATTGAACTCCAGACACATGTGTCACCTTGTGCCCATGCATGACCTTGTATGCATGCATCACCTTGTGCATCTGGCTGACATGAGTTCTGAGGAGTCGATCCTAGTTTCTTAGGTTTCATAGGTAACTGATTTAACCATTAAGCCATTTCTCCAGCCAGAAAATAGCCATTCTTAATTCTGGGATGAAAATATATCATGAACTTGAATAGCATGTTTCTTTTCAGATCTCCTTTCAAAAGGTGGGATCACCTCAATTTCTATATTGTTTTAGTGGAAAGCAGATGGGCCACCTTCTTAAAATGGCTAATGTGTTTGACAATAGCAGCTTCAGTAACATAAAACCAGTCCCTGGGCCAGTAAAATTTAAACTTGTCTTAATTTCTCCAATTTAAATCTTTTATCTCTCAGTCATATATCTTAGCCATGTACATTAGCACATTACAAATTTAACCTTGAACAAACTCTCAGGGACATAGGCAGAACACAGCCAGCCCGTAAGCCAGTAGCCCAGTTCAAACAAAGTTTATAGCAGTCTTTCTTTAGCCTTAGAAAGTTCATAAGCCAAGCCTCCAAAAACAATTTTCTCTGCCTTAAGCATTTTCAAACTCTTACCAGAGTAGCTCAAAACATTTGTCTTACTGCTCTGGAAGGCATCTTCAGTTGCAAGTACCAAGTCTATGCCCATTCTTCCAATGCAAAAGTTCCCAAAGACAAAAATCTACATGGTCAGATTCATTATAGCAACACCCCACCCCTGGTACCAAATCTGTAGTAACAGCCTCACACTGCTGAGATGAACTTCTAGACCAGACACAGTTATGGGAGTAAGAAATTTATTGATGTTAACACATTAAGAGGAAGTTGTATAATGGCAGAAGAAGCTGGCCCACTTTCACAGGTTCAAGCAGAGAGAGAAAAAATAGGCCACCGCCAGCACCACAAGTAAGCACACTGGAGAATTCCAGACAAAACTCAAGCACTTTCCATATCGTTATACTGAAATTTCCCAAACACACCTTAGGTCTGGACGCTAGGATCCACCCATACTGACACTTCCTCCGGCCAGGAGGCTGGAGATCTAAGTTACAAGCTTTAGTAGACTCCTGGATGTACTGGGGAACATCCATTCAAACTACCACAGTTACTTTGTGCTTTACATGATGACATTTTAAATTCAGTAAATTGGCAAGTTATCCTTTGCATTGATATCTCTCTAAAGTTTAGGGTTTGGTATCAATTATTCTTTCTTATTCATGTCGAATATTTTAATGCCAAGTTTGAAAAATGTCAGTTCATGCTATTTCCCCCAGCTATCATCAGATCATTTGATTTTCTGCTCATTGTTTGAGTACCTTATATGTTCTAGAAACTAATTTTTGGATGGATAAAATTTGCCAGTATTATATTATCCTTCTGGTTGGCTGAATATTCATTCTAGTGACTGCTTTCTTCTCAGATAAACTTGCTAGATGCAATGCCATTTGTTGATTCTTCCTTCTATTGGCTCCTTGCATATTTCTAAACACTGTTACTGTACCAAAATATTTCCCATGTATTCTAGAGAAATCATAGTTTATGAGCTTATATTGAAAGATTGGATCAATTTTTAATTGATTTTTGAATAGAGTGTGAAATAAGAGTCTAGAATCTTTCTTTTGAATGCAAGATCCATGTTTTCCTCTACAATTTATGGATGAGATCTTCCTTGCTGAATTTAAGTTACTGTCGTATTTTCTGAAAAGGAACTAAGTGAATGCTTTCTTCAGACATGCATCACTCAAACAAAATACCTCAGATAAACATCTAACAAAGAGGAAAGAATTACTGTGGATCAAAGTTTTCAGAGATTTCAAGTGATGGCTACTTGATCACACCATTTTCATTCTATATTGTGGAATAACACCATGACCAAAAAAAGCACATGGTGCAGCAGATCTTCTTACCTCATTTAAGGAATTAAACAAACAGAAAGAAGGCCGTGATATCCAAGTATCCACATAAGGATAAGTATAAGTTGTATTATTTCCTTTTACTGAATTCTTTTTGTTGCTGTAGTTGAAAGCCAACTGGAGCAAAAAACTATTGATAGATCTTAAGTTAAGGAAATGCTAAGGTTCTCTTACACAGAAGGGGTCTGACAGGCTAATCCCTCCTTCACTGGACTTTGTCTACTGTTTCCTAACACTTCTTTATTGATGAGAACCTAGTTCCTTAAAATAAGCATTTGCTGAAAATCAGTTAACAAAATGTATTAGCAAGTTTCCATCACACTGAAAAATATCAATATGTTAATATGAATAAAGATTAATTGATCAGAATTGTGAACAAGACTTTAATAGCTATGCTCTGGAGAACATTTCTGATCCCAAGAACGACACTAACTGTGGATTTTTGTTGTTGTTGTTGTTTTTATTGATCATTATAGGGACAGGGTGTTTTCAACTTGTGAATTTCCATACAATGAATGTTGTACCATTGGGATGAACCACATCTGGCCATAGTATTTAACCTTTTTATGTACTTTTCCATTTGGTTTTTGATTTTTCTCAAGAATTTTTTGCTTGTATGATCACTGTGGATACTAAATCTATAGTTTGGTTTTATGTCATCTACTTGTTTTGAGAAATTTAAATAGGCAAACATGCCATAATTTGATCTTAATCATCTTCCGTTATCTCCCAACCTGTATTCCATGGAACAACCTCTTTTTCAAGCAGTCACTTGTAGTGAGATAATTCATTCTCATTCTCTCTCTCTCTGTCTACCTCCATCATCTATGTCAAAATGTTAAAGAGCTCAATATTGTGCATGTTTTGTATTGGTAGAAACCTAGCCTGACATGGTTGTTGGAGTATTTTCAGAGGCTATGTATGAAAGAGTGAGTAAGACATGTTGTGAACACTAAAGGAATCTGGAGGCCCTATCATCAGTTATTTCCTCCTTAAGAGAATCAGTTGGAGTCCAATAGAGTTCAAGAAACCTCTAATGTGGGAGATTCAGTAACTTTGAAGTAGAGAAGCTGATATATAAGAAAGCCCTTTGTGGGACTGAGTACAAAGAAAAAGTCATTCACAGGACTTACAAGGAAAATTCAAAAATGGTAAAGAAGGAGTTTTTATCTCAGAAAAAAAGGAGGAGAGATACACTCTTCAGTATTACATCAGAAAGCCCATTGGAACAAACACTAAGGTCCAGGGAGGAAATCTCGAATATGATTAAATATGGTTTCCTTATTTGGAGAAAGGAGCCACTCATAGACCCTATGCCTTTTGGCCAAAATATGGTTTACAGTTCACAGTGGAGGTAACAGCTGGATGTAAGCAGAAACCAGCATGTGCAAGGTAATTCTTTCCTCTTGCTTTGCAGTGCCTCATTACATTGGCAGGCAAGGGGTGACATCATCCAATTTCCAGAACAAACTGATTAGTTTTTTTAGAAGGGCCATACTGGCTTTTATGAGGGCACATAGGAAGAAATAGGACTGAGAGTGGAACCCAGGACCATGGTGTCAATCAATGAGCTGGAACCTCATCATTTTTGTTTTGCATATGAAAGAGGTCTCACAAAACTGACCAAGTTCTCTTTGAACTCACTCGGAAGAACAGGCTTGTTTTGAATATTTGATTCTAAATCCTACCTCACTCACCTATTCATTTTTGTTGGAACATTCCAACTCCTCCACTTTGTTTTCAAGCTCATTCTTTTCTCTGCTTGATTCATCCTATTGTCCCTCTGTAGTAAGATATGATGAAACCAAGGAATCATACCTTGTAATTTAAAAGGTGAATATTCAGTGAGATTAAAAATGATCCACTGAAAATTAAGTTAGGCCAGTCCTGAGTTGACTGTGGACGTCAGGTTCTAAAGGAAAGTAATTATTTGCTGTGGTGGTTTTAATCGGGTGTCCTACTTCAACTTTTATGTCCTGAATGCTTCTCCCAAGCTGGTGGGAACTTGGAAGATGGAGGTGCCCCGCTTTCCCCTGCCATCACAGAGCTTTCCCTTTAGAATATAGTACAGAATTAAAAACCTTTCCTCCTATCAGTTGCTTTAGCAAGGTGGTACCAGTGGAGTGAGCTCATTACTGCTAGAAGCCTACCTGACGTTTGGCATTTTGAAACTGATTTGTAGGAGGAAGATGGAACAATTTAAAACAGTCCAAGAACAGTGCTGCAATGGATAAAACTATGGAGACTTTTAAAGTTTGACTGAATGCATTGAATTTTACATTATGGATGGTTGTGAGTTTATGGAGGCCAAGGGCAAAATGTGGTGGTTTTAATCAGGTATTCCCCCATAAACTTTGTGTTGTGAATGCTCGCTCCACAGCTGGTGGTAATTTGGTAGGTAGAGCCTTGCTAGAGGAGGACTTGTAGGTTTACTAATCCCTAGCTTACCCATGTCAGTTGGTTCACTCTGCTGTCACTATTGTTCACCTAGTGTTAGCAAGGTGCACCTAATGTTAGCAAGGTGATGTTTAGCCTCTGCTCACGCCACACTTTCCTGAGCCATGGAGCATCTTCTCAAGAAAGGAAATCAGGAGAAAAACATGTCCTCTCATTAGCTGCTTTCAGTTGGGTTCTTTATCCCTCAATCAGACAATAACTTCAACATGTGGCTTAAACAAGTACACAGGCCCAGTAAGGGCCAATTCTTAATGCATGCATGCTCACATGCACACACATATACACACACATTTAGACGGGCTTAAAAATCTGTTTAGGCAGCATACACAATTTTTAGTGTTCTAACCTATATCACCCAGCTTAAGTAAAGTCTGTAATCATTGCTCATAAACAGTTTTGCAAGGGCAAATGCCCACTTTAAAAATTTACCCTTGCTTTCTACAGGGCAGTAAGTCTGACTTTGCCTTTGTGCAGGTTCCTCTTTTGACACAATTTACCATTGTCTTTTTAAAAGTGATTGACTTTTTTTTTTTTTTGACTAAGGCTTGGGTCCACAAAATATGTGTAGGCTGATTCCTCAATGTGTAATGTTAGAAACAATGGAGAGACCAATCCATTTGTGTTATTTTGAATAGATGGCCCCCAACATATTCAGTGTTTTATTCATTTGTAGTTTGCATCTGCAGCCACCTGGCTGGAGGTGGTGTCACTGGGCAGATCTTAGGGTCCAGTCCTAAGGAGTGATGGAGGGTTTAAAATTCCAATTTAAAGATATACAAATGCCTAGTTCTTCAAGTGTGCTGTGGGGCTTTTGGCTTGGCTTGTGGCTTCTCTCTCTCTCTCTCTGCTTGGACCTGTGAAAGCAGCTTTTTCTGCCATCATGGAACTTCCCCTGGATCTGAAAGCTTCAATAAATCTCTTCCTCCATAACTGTGTCTGGTCTGATGGTTCATCTCAGTGAACCTGAAGCTGTCTACCACACCATTCTAACTATTATTGAGCAGTTTAAGGAAGGAAGGATAATCTCTGGGAGCAGGATTTTAATGACTCCTGTGGCCTTCAGTCAGAATGGGAAATGCTTCAACCCACCCTGAAAAAGTCAACAAAAGGAACATATCTCTCAACCTTTCTCACTTGGACATTTGAGTAAATTTGACTTGCTAGTCCTTGATTAGATACTGACAATGATAGTTTTAAATCAATTTTGGTCAGTGGGGTTCAGGCTTTGGGTTGTTTGGCAAACTACATCTGGCTGTTGTTTCTGTATGGCTTCACTTGGCACAAGTCCTGCAACCCATGCTTGATATAATTAGGTTCTTTCTAATAGGTAGACTTAGTTAACTGCTTAAATAATTGGCCCTACTGAATGGGCTGGAAAGAATACTATTTTCTTATTTGTTTAATTTCTTGTTATCTGACCCAGACTCAATAAATCCCCAGCCAATGGCTGATCTTATGTCATAAGCAGAAATGTGGGGCTCAGTTTTAGACACATCCATCATGGGGATGAATGCTTTTATTGTTATGTGATTTGGCAGCCTCGGCTGAGTTCATTTTCAAATCATTTCTTTTATGGAATTCACAACCACAATGTGTCACCCAAACAAGTTACGACTGACACCTGTTTAGAAACCTGCAGAGTTTCCTGTATCTCAAGAATTCCTACTGCAGATTTAATATTCTTTTTTAAAACTGAGTAGTCTCCACTCCTTCCAAACTGAAGCATAAGAATGAGAAAACAAAAAGATTTACCTGAATCAGTGTAATGGTGGCTCATTTCCAAACCACAGTTCGAGGCTCAGGTTGGAATGAGAACCACAGCCTTTTGTATAAAGGTCTGACAGCAGAGATTCTGAATTTTTTTTTTTTTAATGTAGAGTAAACACAGTATATCCAGCCTTAAAGTTACCCTGATGGGTGGAACTGAGTCTATATGTATAGAGTGTACAGGTGGCTTTTATTATTGGCAGGTTTATTATCAAATAATTAGTTTTAGTAAACATCATAGAAGTCAAAAGCAGCCTTCCCATCCCATATTTTATCTGAAGCTCCTTTTATTTCCTGTCAGGAGTATATTAAGGTCTGGGCGTCTGTCCAGCTTGGAAGATAAGTAGCAAAATCATAGTGACTAGATCAGCTAATGCTGACAGTGTGGCTCTGTTTGCCTTCGCTGAGATGTGAAGTGGAAAAGGGTGTGGGGGATCAGGAACATCGTAGTGGCTGCCCATCAAGTTCAAGGTGGTAAAGGACTCTTCTCAATTGGTATTGCTGAGCTGGGAATCAAGGAGAATCTATTCCAAAAATAACAGCCTATATGGCATACATTCAAGATTTTTCTTTATTTTGTTCTTCACACTACCAATGCTTAGGCTGTGGGCCTTGCCTTTGCCAGCCTGACAAAATAAGTAGAAAACGTAACAATTATCTTAAGGCAACATATAATTTTGAAGACTTTTTTTCAAAAAGAAACATGCAGCTAAAAAGATATATAGATAGATAAACAGATACAGATATTTAATTCAGTAAAATTATTTATGTCAAAATTTATTAGCCATGAATTTTTGTACAATTTTGTAAAGTAATCGTACTTTTATGATTTCAATGAATGGTATCTTAAACAAACAACCTGGGCACTTGTGTGCTTCAAGCTACACATACGTAACACCTAAAAACATTCAATGAGTTGGATATTCTGGTAAATCCCTTTCTGCGGTCTGTTTCAATTCAAATATACCCTAGCACATATCCTGGAAATAAAAATGTTCACCCCCTCCAGTCCTTTTTCATTGGATACCTGGGGCTGACAACTGCCTCAAGTAATCACTTTGGACTGAGATTCATCATGCTAGTGCCTCTCCCTCACCTGCCTGGACTATGAGGAGCATAGGGCTAGACCAGTGACAGCAAAGGGACGGATGTTAGGACTCAGCCTCTGGGATCAAAGGGGATGACTGCAGCTGCTTTCTGGATCAGAATCAAACGTTGCCACTTGGATTTCAAAAGGTTATTTTCCTCTATCTTTTCCAAATTTAACCCTCACTTTTTCTTTGGCATCATGACTTTCAGGTACAGTTTCACATTATTAATGAAACTGCAGCACCTCTTGCAACGACCTGAGTAGCGGTCTCTGAAAGAACTCCACAAGCAGCTAAGAGCAGAAGTGTGGAGCTATGGGTCCAGCGCACATCGTGTTGACAATGACACGAGGAGCAGGTTAAAGGACCCCTTGAGGGAGGTTAAGGGAGAGGTGATTGCAGACACAGTAAGGACAGATGAGGGGGAAGTAAAGGGAGGCCAAGTTAGCCTACCTGGAAGCTGTCTTTGATATACCAAAACATTTTGTTGCTTAGAAAAGCCTGAGTCCCACAGCAGACTCCTCTGCAGTTCATGGAATGATGGATGTGGAACCAATTTAAACACCCTCCACCTGATTTCTTGCATTGTAGGAATGGAGAACGAAAGCCTTCCCTGTCTGCCACTGGAGCTTTGGATACACCCACACTTCATGAGATGACTCTGAATGAGTTCTAGAAATGTACTACAGAGAGCCTAAATGTCCTGTGCCTGAGGGATGTGATAAAATGGCCAGTTTCTATGAGATGAACTTTCAGACCGGGCACAGTTATGGGAGGAAGGGATTAACTGAACCAGCGAAGTTCCAAGCAGAGAGAAGAACCATAAGCCAAAAGCACACCAGCAAAAGCAAGAAAAGCTCAGGCACTTTACATATCTTGAGGCTGGAATTTCAAATCCCAAGCCCCCCATACACACCTTAGGGCCGGACCCTATGATCCTGGCACAGTGACACCTCCTCAACCAGGTGGCTAAAGATCAAAATTACAAACTTTAATAAAATCTGGAATATACTGAGGGACATTCATTAAAACTACCAAAAGGGGAAATTATTCCTCTCATCTCCATATGTTATATGTATAGGTGAATGACCTCTTCTTGAGAGATGGTCTTCTCATATTGTGACTGACAAGCCAAGTTGGATTATCTCTTAAGAAAGGGGAAAACAGTAAGCTATGTAATCTGAATGTGATATTTTAGATTGATTTTAAACATGAAAAGACCTAGAAACATGTGCATGTATCCTAGGGAAGAGTAATCATAATTTGCACCACAGCTGACTGTGAAATTTAATTTTACTGAGTCATCATGTGGCATCTTAGTCGTCTACAGGTATCATGAACAATCTTCAACAAACACCAAAGAACCTATGAATTATCAGGGCTATTTAACAGACAGCTTGATGAGTTTATTCATATATTTATACACAGTAAATTAAAAAAAAAGAAAGAAAGAAAGAAAAATGCCAGAGGACACATAATACATTATATTTAACAGACATAAATGACATTTAATGTGGGACACCGAAACCTACTGTGGCTTGTGTTTTAAATATTAGACACTCAACTTATGGCATTGGATCAGAATGTAACTTTAAATTTAGAAGGTGCAGCTTAGTTGGATAGGGTGAGTGAAAACATGGCACTCAAGATTAAAACTGGCACACAAATTCTTTGCTTTATAAATCTTGCCTTTTATGACATACTCTCTTGGCACCTGAATCTTCTTGTGATGAGCTTATGGTCAAACTACAATTGATGAAACGTTCTGAAAACATGATCTGGAACAAATACTTGCACCATCAGGTTGTTACTGTCACATATTACATCACAGTGACAAGAACATAAGAAATATATTAAACTCTAAAATTTCTAAGTGCTGGGGATTGCAAGAAAAATGTTCAAGAATGTATCCTGTCACTGAGGAACACTCCATCAGAACATATGTCCATATATAAACACCTTGATGTGTATTCTAGGTACATATATAACATTTCCACCTGAAACTAACTTCAAACATTTACTTACACTTTCTCAAATTTGAGGCAGGGGTAGGAGGAGCATGTTAGGTATACCTTTATCACTCTGTATACAATTATGTCCTAGAGGAATGGTTTCACATTTGATGTACAATTCACTGTTTTAAGGGTAGGCTGAGTGGCTAGCAAACCCCAGAAATTGTCCTGCCCACCCTAAACACAACACAGCATCGGGGTTGCAGGCATATACAGTGAACCCCAGCTTAACCACATGGGTACAAGGAATCCAACACAGGTTTTCTTGCTTGCACAGCAAGTGCACTTGTCAACTGAGCCACTTGTGCAAGACCCTAAATTTGATGCTTTACTGAAGTAATTCATGGCTGAACAATATAAACTCAAAGATTAAACAGGCATTATTTCAAAGGTACATAATTATGAAATTTATTGCACTGACTACAATGAAGCAAATATTTTGATCCAATAAAACATTACTTACTGCAATTCCTCCACAATTGCTTACATTGACAATTGATAGGTAGACATAAATGTCCAACATACAAAGGACTATGAGATATGCCTTGCTAGTGAAAGTTTCCCACATTCTGTATACTTATAGGTCTTCACACCCACATGGTTTCTCTTGTGAACAGAGAGGTACTCCTTTAAAGTGAAAAGTTTATGACATTCTGTGCATTCATAGGGCTTCTCACCTGTCGGTTTTGTGATGATTAGTGAGTACTGACTTGTCATAGAAATCTTTAATACAATCTAATAGGGCTACAGACATGTATGAGTTTTCTCATGAACAATGAGGTTTACCTTCCGAGTGAAAACTTTCCCACATGTTATGCATTCATAGGGCTTCTCATCCACATGAGCCATCTCATGAACAGTGAGGTATGCCTTGCTAGTGAAAGCTTTCCCACATTTAGTACATGCATAGGGCTTCTCACCTGTATGACTTCTCTCATGAACAGTAAGATACACCTTCTGAGTGAAACCTTTCCCACATTCTGCACATTCATAGGGCTTCACACCTGTATGCTTTCTCTGGTGTTTCTTGAGAACTGCCTTGTCACAGAAACCTTTCCCACATTGAGTACATTTGTAGGGTTTCACATCTGTGTGAGTTCTCTCATGGACAGGAAGGTATCCTTTCTGAGAGAAAGTTTTCCCACATATTGAACATGCATAGGGCTTCTCACCTGTATGAATTCTCTCATGAACAGTGAGATATACCTTCTGAGTGAAACCTTTCCCACATTCTGCACATTCATAGGGCTTCTCACCTGTATGATTTCTCTGATGTTTCTTGAGAACTGCCTTGTCATAGAAGCCTTTACCACATTGTGTACATTCATAGGGCTTCACACCTGTGTGAGTTCTCTCATGGACAGGAAGATAACCCCTCTGAGTAAAAGTTTTCCCACATTTTGAACATGCATAGGGTTTCTCACCTGTATGAATTCTCTGGTGTATATTGAGATATGACTTGGTGTAGAAAGCTTTCCCACATTCTGAACAATTATAGGGCTTCTCACCAGAATGAATCCTATGATGAACAGTGAGATAATCCTTGGAAGTGAAAGCCTTCCCACATGTAGTACATCCATATGGTTTCTCATCAGTATGGGTTTTCTGATGTTTAGTGAGTACTGACTTCTGGCAGAAAGCTTTCCCACATTCTGCACATTTATATGGCTTCTCAACCATGTGAGTTTTCTGATGCTTAATAAGGGCTGATTTGTCAAAGAAATGTTTCTTGCATTTTGTACATTGATAGGGCTTCTCGCTTACATGAGTTTTTTGATGTTTAATGAGTACAAGCTTGTCCCAGAAACGCTTCCCACACTGTGTACATTCATAAGGTTTCTCAACAGCATGGTTTCTCTCAGGAACAGTGAGGTTCTCCTTGCTACTAAAAGCTTTCCCAAGATCTGTACATTCATAAGGCTTCTGTGTATGATTTCTATGATGTTTCTTAAGTACTGCTTTGTCATAGAACCCCTTTCCACATTCTGTACATTCATAAGGCTTCACACCTGTATGAGTTCTTTCATGAACAGCAAGGTATGCCTTGCTAGCGAAAGCTTTCCCACATTCTGAACATCCATAGGGCTTACCTGAATGACTTCTATGATGTCTCTTAAGTACTGCCTTGTCATAGAAACATTTTCCACATTCTGTACATTCATATGGTTTCACACCCGTATGACTTCTCTCATGAACAGTGAGGTATGACTTCTGGGTGAAAGTTTTTCCACATTCTGTGCATTTATAGGGCTTCTCACCTGTATGAATTTTCTCATGTCTAGAGAGTGCTGACTTATCATAGAAACCTTTCCCACATTCTGAACATTCACAGGTCTTCTCACCTATGTGGATTCTCTGATGACGAGTGAGGTATCCCTTGCAAATGAAAGCCTTCCCACATTCAGTACATTCATAGGGCTTCTCATTCATATGAGTTCTATGATGTTTAGTGAGTCCTGACTTCAGATAGAAAGCCTTCCCACATTCTTCACAAACATGGGGCTTCTTACTCACATGCGTTGGTTGATGTTGAGTGAGGCACACCTTGGTAGAGAAAGTTTTTCCACATTCTGCACATTCATAGTGCTTCTCACTTGGGTGAGTTCTTTGACGATCAGTGCAGTGTAACTTCAAGTATGATTTTCTGTATTTCTCACACTCATATTTCTTACTCTTCTTTATATGAAGAGTCTGACATTTAGTGTGAGTACAGCTGTAACGTGATGAGCTTTTGCATGTGTGAGACATCAGATTGCTTGTGTGCTGTGACTCTTGGCAACACATCCTCATGCATGCTTTACCTTCATAGCACTTTGTCCTTCGGTAGATTTTCTGATGCACCTTTAGCTCAGTCTAGAGATAAAAGAACTCGTTACATTTCTTACACCCACTACACTGTTACTTAGCCTGTGCTTCCTGATGTGTTGTGAGCTATGATTTGTTAGTGCAATATTTCTTACAATCAAATTTTATTTCTTTCTTTCATGTACGTTGTCATTTAGAGAACATGATCCTAAACACACTATGTTCAATGACTTATTTCCTTACAAGATCCTTTTCTTCAGCTACATAAACAACTGCCATCTAAGTGGTGATTTTCAATGTGTACTGGACTTAATAAAATTTTCTTAAATACAAAACTTTATGTGCCAATATGACTATTTGTTTAAAATGATGTCCCTAGTCAGATACTCTGAAATGGCTGAGGAAATGGAAAATGGTTAAATGAACATGATGTCAAGCTTGCTGGCCCAAGTTTGACTCTTATCCACAGAAAGTGAGAAACAAAGTGGAACACATAATCTGTGATCCAACATGCCAACATCAAATGGAGGGTTGAGCCTAGAGAATCCAGAAATTCATGGGCCAGCTAGACTGATGCACACAGGAAGAAGCAAAGAGCCAAAACATTGTGTCAATTGGACACCTGAAAGCTACTGTCACATTTCCACATCTCACACATTCATACCCATAGTCACAGACACCAAGTACCTACATATAAGCATACGTTAAAAAATATGTTAAAAATATCACTGTGAAATGTGATTATTCCTGTGGAGTTTTTTTGAATCCTCAGGATGACTAAAGGGTTTGTCAATGGATCAAAATTGTGAGGTTTGTCTCCACATCTTATCAAGTGCATAATGGAGAAGTAGTACATTTTATCATGCATACATTTCTTTTGCAATGGTGTGTAAATGCCACAGGCATGCAAATATGTGCATGTTTTCACCAGAGGCTTATATTAGGTATCTTCCTGAATTTTGTCCTCCTTAAAATTGGAGACAGGGTCTCATACTGCACTAGGACCTTGCCAATTGAGGGAGTTTTCCAGCCAGTAAGCCACAGGGATTCACCTGTTTTCATCTTGCCAAAGATGGATTACTGGTTCATGACATTATCCCACTATATTTACACGGGTACTGTGTGTGTATCCAAACTCAAGTACTCATGCTTGTGTGCAAGCACATTCCTGACTAAGCAAACTCCCCAGGAAACTGTCCTAAATACCTTCCATTAATTATGCTCAGGTTTTAAATATGTTGAGATCACAGAGGAAAACCTAGTAACAGCAAATTGAATATATTTTCAAGTTTAAATTACTGGGGGAAAAATATGTAACTTACTTGAACTGTTTCTTCATGTAATGCCTTGTTGGTGATCTGACCTTGCCACAAATGGCTCTTCTGATTTTTCTGGATGGTATCAATTGAGTCAGTACCTTCAGGAAAATAAAAAGATAATAAAAAATCAGTTTACATAAGCTACACCTGTCATTTTTATGTAATTCTATTATGAAGGTGTGCCTTGTTATCCTCATAGAAGCTGTAAAATAATATAGATGTCGTAGTTATACCTTTTAGTCCATTACAAATTATTACTGAATATTTCCTTGTTCAATGTTGTTAGAACATATGAAGATAAATGTCACTTAGTTTGCCATTGTGTGCTATGCAACATAACTCTCACCCACCATTTTCTCACTCATTCTATTTTCTACTGTATTAAATAAACATAAATGTACAGGATGATACCACTTTCACATATCAAATGGGAACACGTGCTTCAACTAGCAACATTTAGGAGTTAAAACTTGTCTCATCCTAAGAAGGAATATAAGTTAGGGGAAGGATTCTAATATACTTTTCTTTAAATTTGTTCCCTTCACTCTGGGAAACAAAACAATATGGAACGCAATCAGTTTTGTTAAGCAAACCATGCATATTACAAAGAAGACAGATTCTGCCAAGTTATTTAATGTATATTATGTTTAACATGAACTATTCACCCCCTTGCACTGGGTACTTCCTAAAATAAAATTACTTTTACTTCAAAGGAAATGGGGGATGTCAGGGTGATGGTGAGGCATCTGCTTGCAAAGTCTGTGGCCAGGAGTCAATTCCCCAGCTCAAATGAAATGTCATACACAAAAGATACAGCACGTGTCTGGTTTTGGATTTCAGCTAGAAGAGAAGCTGGCATTTCTTTCCTCTGCAGGCCCATGGCCAGAGCAGCTGGGGCTGCTCGGCTCTCTGAGCTATCCATTGCCATCCTCGTTGCTGCAACAACACCCGCATCAGCTGCCGCGATGACCAAGCAGATGGCCCTTCATGGAACCCTCAGGGGCCACAATGGTGCATAACCCAAATCGCCACCAACCCGCAGTGCCTGATCATAACCCTGTCTGCATCTCAAGATAATACTATCATCATGTGGAAGCTGACCAGGGATGTGACTAACTATTGCATACCACAGCATGCTTTATGGGGTCAGGGATGTCATCTCCTCTGATGGCCACTTTGCCCTCTCAGGCTCTTGAAATGGAACCCTGCACCTCTGGGATCTCACAACAGGCACCACCATGAGACGATTTGTAGGCCATACCAAGAATGTGTTGAGTGTTGCCTTCTCGTCTGACAACCGGCAGATTGTCTCTGGGTCCTGAGACAAAACCATAAAGCTCTGGAATACTCTGGGTGTTTCCAAGTACACTGCCCAGGATGAGAATCATTCAGAATGGGTGTCTTGTATTCGCTTCTCCCCCAACAGCAGCAACCCAATCATTATTTCCTGTGGCTGGGACAAGCTGGGAAAGGTTTGGAATTTGGCTAATTGCAAGCTAAAGACCAACAACATGGCCACACAGGCCATCTGAACACTGTGACTCTCTCTCCAGATGGATCTCTATGTGCTTCTGGGGGCAAGGATGGCCGGGCTATGCTGTGGGATCTCAATGAAGGCAAACACCTTTATACACTAGATGGTGGGGGCATCATCAATGCCCTGTGCTTCAGCCCCAACCGCAATTGGCGGTGTGCTGCCACGGGCCCCAGCATCAAGATCTGGGGCTTGGAGGGCAAGATCATTGTAGATGAACAGAAGCAAGAAGTTTTCGGTACTAGCAGCAAGGCCTAGCCACCCCAGTGCACCTCTCTGGCCTGGTCTGCCGATGGTCAGATATTGTTTGCTGGCTACACAGGCAACCTGGTGCAAGTGTAGCAGGTGACCACTGGCATAGCTAGAAGTTTATGGTAGAGTTCTACAAATTAAAAACTAGCTTACAGGGGAAAAGAAGAAGGAGAAAGAGAAGAAGAGGAGGAAGAGGAGAACCTGGCATGTCTGTACACACACGTGGATGTTTACACACACCACACACACAGACGCATACACACACACACACACACACACAATTATTTTTTAAATGAAATGAAAAAAAGGAAATGGATTTACAGCTGATTTGCACTGCATAGTTAAGAATGTGAAATGCAATTTCTTAAAATTTATTTTATTTGCTTGAGAGACACAGGAAGAGAAAGAGACAGACAGAAATGTGTGCACCAGAGACTCCATCCACTGCAAACAAACTCCAGATACATGTGCCACCTTGTGCATCTGGCTTATGTTGATCCTGGGGAATTGAACCTGGGTCCTTTGGCTTTGCAAGCAAGCGCCTTAATCACTAAGCCATCTCTCTAGCCCATGAAATGCAATTTTTAATGGATCCTTTTACTACATATTAAATGTACAACATGAAGGATAATTGCTATAAATGTAATCCTTATCATTTAGCTGGTTCATTACTCTAAATGACTCCGCCCAATTTTACTCTCCTGACCACTAAGTTCATCCAATATTTGACATTAGACAAGACATGTAGTTGTTATTCTGTGACTTGTTTCTGTAAACACCATGAACTTATTCTCTAAGGATGAACAGTACATTTTATATACAACTCATTTTATTTTTGCTTTGCTGAGTGTGGTGTTTATATGCATTAATACATATGAGGGCTGGCATGTGTATACAAATGTCAGTGTCTGTCTTGGTTGCACTCTACCTAGTTTTTGAGAAAAGATGTGTTGGTCAACCTAGAGCAAACCAATTGTGCTAGAGCAGATGGCTAGTAAGCTCTAGGTTCACACTAGTCTCTGCCTCCATAGCACTGGGGTTACAGGATTTGGCCACTATTCCTAACATTTTTACATGAGTTCTGGAGAGTCAAACTCAGGTGTTGTTACTCGTGTGTCAAGCACCTGAAGAATATCTCCATTCGCTATACACGTGATCTTTATCAACGCAACCAGTGATTGCCATGTACGACGCATGCTTACAGTGTCTTAGTTATTGGGAATAATCCCTCAGTCTACAAGAGCTGCGGGTAGAGCTCCTATCTTCTTAGTTCCATCATGCATACAGGCAGGGTTAAATACTTCCACCACACAGTGATTCCACTTTTCATTATGGAAAAAAAAAATCTATACTACATGAACAACTCTATATTATCACAATTAAAAGATCTTCCATATGTGTGTGTGCACATGTGTACGAGTGTGTGAGATGTGATATATGCATGTGTGTATGTGTGTGTGCAAGCTTGCACATGTGCATGCAGCAGAGGCAAGAGGAAAATGATGGGTGACTTCTATTGCTCATTCATGTGTTTCCTTTAGGCAGAATTTCTCTCTGAACCCAGAGCTCTGGAGAAACTGAGCAATATAACTACTGATCCCTCCCTGGGAACAATACCACATAACCCAAGGTAAAAGAAAGAAAATCAGTACCTGATGAGCTGGCTTATATGAGTCATTGGGGATATGTGTTTTTCATTGTCTGAGATCTGCATAAATATCTGATTGGAAGAAGTGGCAGTTTGAGTCACATTGCCCCCTTCTCTGGTGATTTGAATGCTTGGCACTAAGCTGGTGGCAAATTGGGAGGTGAAGCTTGCAAGAGGTGTTTCTGAGGACAGGCTTCTTGCAGCTTCATATGTGTCTGACCAGCTGGTCCAAAGGCATCCCAATTCTTACAGCTCTGCTGCCCCTTGCATAAGGCACACTGTGAATATAAACACATGCACTAGCCAGGCATGGTGACGCACACCTTTAATCCCAGCACTTGGGAGGCAGATGTAGGAAGATCGCAGTGAGTTCGAGGCCACACTGAGACTACATAGTGAATTCCAGGTCAGCCTGGGCCAAAGTGAGACCCTACTTTGAAAAACAAGAACAAAAAAAAAAAAAAAAAAGAAAGAAAAAGAAAAAGAAAAAAGAAAAGAAAAGAAAAAAGAATCAACAAGCTGTGACAACTAGTTAGAAAAGATGTGCAAGATCTGAGGATCAAAGATTAGAAGGCAAAGGGAATCTGTAAAGAAGCAGGAATCACTGTCCTTCTATTTCAGATAAACCAGACTTCAAATCAAAAGTCGTCAGAACAAATATAAGGGGCACTACATATGAATAAAGTAAACAGTTCATTAAGAATATATAACAAGCCAGGCATGGTGGTGCATGCCTTTAATTCCAGAATGTGGGAGGTAGAGGTAGGAGAATGGCCTTGAGTTCAAGGCCAGCCTGAGAAAGCACAGTAAATTCCAGATCAGCCTGGGCTAGAGCTAGACCCTACCTCAAAAAACAAACAAAGAATATACAATAACAACCAAAGCAGTCCTAAGAGGAAAGGTTACGGCATATACCTGTATTTTAAAAATTAGTGTGATCTAAAATAAACAACTTAATGAACCACCTCACAGTTTTAGAAAAACAACACTCCAATCCCAAACCCAGTAGGTGGCAAAATAAATAAATAAATAAATAAATAATAAACATTAGAATGGGAAATCAATGAAATGAAAAAACTACAAAGCATTAGTCAAATGAAGATTTGGTTGTTTGAGAAAGTCAATAAAAATAGTAAATACACAGCCAAACTAAGAAAATGGAGAAAGAACAAATGAACAAAATCAGAAACAAAAAACTTGTTGGACCTTCACAAAAACATAACATCATTACAGAATAATTTGAAAATTTAAATTCCAAAAAGCTGAAACACCAGAAGTGGACCAATTGCTAAAAACATACAACCTTCCAAAGTTAAAATAGCAAGATATCAATGTTGTAAATATACACACTAGCACCAGTGAAACTAAAGCTAGAATTAAATCATCACACAAAGAGAAGCCCAGAACCAGACAGATTCACTGCAGAATTTTATCATAATTTAAGAAGATCTAAAGTCACCTCTTCTGAAATTGTTCTACCATACTGCAGGGGAACAAACACTACCAAATTTACCATGATTCCAAAATAGCATAAACACAACAAAATAAGAAACTTCAGACAAATTTTTCTGATGAACATTGATGTAAAAAATTCCAACAAGTGAGTCTCAACTAAATTCAAAACCACATTAAAATATCATCCATCCATCAAGAAAAATGGACTTGATAGCGGGGATGCAAGATTGGTTCAGTATATATGAATCAATAAATATAATACATCACATAAGTCAAGTTTTAGGACAGAAGTCACATCTGATAGGGAAAATGTATTCAATAAAGGCCAACCTGGCTTCATGATGAAAATCTTAGAAAAACTAGGAATAGATGGAACATAAATCAAGGCCACATTTGATAAGCTCACTTCCAATATGATACTAAAAAGAGAAAAACACACCACTTCCTCTAAAATTGGGAACAAGACAAAAGTGACTACTCTATCCACTTCCATTCCATATAGTGTTTGAAGTCTTAGCTTAGGGCAATAAAACAAGACATAAAATGAATAAAAATAGAAAAAGAAGATATCAAATTATCCCTATTTGCAGATAACATGATTCTATACGTAAAAGATACAACAGAACCTACCAGAAAATCCCTGATCTAATAACCTTTTCAGTACCACTGCAGAGTAAGTGCAAAATTCAGTGCACCAATAACTGAGAAAAGGAAATCAAGTAAAATGTCTCTTTCACAATAGTATGAAAACAAGTAAGTAGGAATAACCCTCACCAAAAAGCTACTACACAGATAAGCAAACCATCAACAGAGTCAATAGATGATCTGCAGAATGGCAGAAAATCTTCACGAGCTACCCATCCAACAGAGAGAGAAAGGCTTGATACCTAGCATATACAAAGAACTGAAAAGATGAAATAATAAAAAAGCAAGCAACCTGCTCAGAGAAAAAGGGGGGCAGGGAACTGAACATAAACTTCTCAAAGGAAGAAATACAAATGACCAATAAACATCTAAAAAGACGTTCACCATCTTTAGTTATCAAGGAAATGAAAATGAAAATGACCTTGAGATTACATCTCTCTAAAAATGGCTGTCATGAAAAAATCAAATGACCACAAATGTTGGTGAGAATGTGGGGGGAAAGGAACCCTCATCCACAGTTGATGAGAGTGCAAGCTTGCACAGATGAAAATCAGTCTGAAGCCTCCTCAAGAATGTGAAAACAGTACTATCACTTAATCCAGCTATACTACTTCTGGGCAGATACCCTACAGACTCCACTCTTTATTACAGAGATGTTTGTTGTTCTATTCACAATAGCTAGGAAATGAAATCATAAAATTTGCAAGAAAAATGGATGGAGTTGGAAAACAAAATCAACAAAGTAAGAGAAAATCTTTGCCAGTTATCTTAAGACAGGGGGTAGAGGGTAGGTGGGTGAATATAACAATGTATAAAGAACTGCAAAAACTAAACAACAACAACAAAAATCCATTAGACATTTTACAAAGGAAGAAACTCAAAAAGTATAGTAAAAAGTGTTCAACATCCCTAACCATCAGGGAAATACATATTCAAACTTATTTAGGAATACCATCTAACCTCAGTCAGAAAATTCACAAAAAATGTTGGTCAGAGAGTAGAGAAAGAGAAACTCATATCTACTGCTAGTGGAAGTATAAAGAAGTGTAGCCATTATGGAAATCAACGTGGTGATTTCTCAAAAAATTAGAAACAGAATTGCCATACAAATCAGCTGTACCACTCTAAACCTATACACTAAGTTTTCCACAATCAACAACCGAGATACATGCACGTGCATGTTTATTGATGTTCTATGGACAACAGCTAAAATATATCAATCTACATACATTTATGAATGGATAATGAAAATGTAGTGCATGTACACCATGGAAGTTTCTCAGCAGTGTGGAAAAATGGAAATATGAAATTTGCAGGAAAATGAATACATGCACAAAGAAAGAATGTTATGCAAACTGACCCAACACAGAAAGCCCCAAATTACACATTCTTGCTCATATGTGGAGTCTAGCTTATAATATCTGTAGGTATGTATAAATGGAAGAAAATTATGAGCAAAATCTCTAAAAATATTGAATGGTAACCAGGAGCAGGTATAATGAGATGAAAAGGAATGTGGCATTGAAATAGAGAAGATACAGTGACATACACAAAGAAGTGGAGAGAAAGGAAAAAATGCAAGAATGATATTTAAAACTGTATGACAGCTAAAAAATAAACTTAAATAAGTAAAACCAAGTTTAAACAATCAGCAACATCAAAGCCTTTAATCCCATCACTTGGGAGGCCAAGGTAGGAGGATTGCTGTGAGTTTGAGGCCAGCCTGAGACTACATAGTGAATTCCAAGTCAGTATGGGCTAGAATAAGAACCTACCTTAAAAAACAGTAACACCAAAGCAAATATATGTATTTTACGAGAGAAAGCAAGAGTGAGAGAGAGAGAGAGGGAGAATTGGTGCACTAGGACCTTAGACACTGTAAACGAACTCCAGATGTATGCACCACCTTGTATGTCTGGCTTATGTGGGATCTGGAGAGTCAAAACTGGGTCCTTGGGCTTCACAGGCAAGCATCTTAACCACTAAGCCATCTCTCCAGCTCCAAAGCAAATAATTTTTATTCATTAGAAAACAAAAATGAACACACCACTAGTGAACACTGAAAAAGAAAAATACTGGAATAAAGTTTAGCACAACTGTGAAGGCAAAAATTAACGAATGTATGGGACAAAAAGAAAAACTGATGCAGGGAACACAGTGAGAAAGGAGAAGAACACAGCCACCTGGAGGAACACAGTACCTATGCCCTCTAATACTGGTACCTGTCAGGAGAGGTTGGGATTTGGGGGCAGTAGTTTAAGTCTAATGCAGTTCCTCTGTCCTTGTCTCATCAGTTGGTGCTGGATGCTGAGGACTGGCCCATTGGCATTACATTGGGATGAACAGGGTGGCATTCACATGGGCATACACTGAGCCACTGCTGACTTCAACAAGCATTGTGTTTCTACTCTACTGAGGCCACAAACTTTGTGCACTGAGAGAACGTAAAAGTCTAACACAAAGGGTGTGGCCTGAGTGTCAGACTGTGAAAGACTATGTGGAAATGAGACTCTGCATCAGTTGTTCCAGAACCCAAACAAGCCTCACTGTGATAAACAGCAAGGTATGAATATCCAGGCATTTCTTGGACCTGAACACAGCATTTTCAGTACCATTATGCATCTGACCATAGAAAGACAGAGGAAAATCTGGAGGCCAAGCCATCTGCTCACTCTGGACTTAGTATTCCCCTCACCTGCAGAAATCTACAAGCTCGGGTTCACAAGTCACCAGAGGGTGTGAGCACTAAAACCACCATACCTCCAGATCCCTGTGGCTTAATTTTCTCAGTGATTCTGCATTGGACACTTTTAGGTGCCAGAGCTGCCTGTCAGGGTGTCCACAGCCTTCAGGGGTTTTAACTGCTGCCTGTTTGCAAGTCCAAAGAATAGATGACACCTTGCTTTAGTACTACATGTCATGTGGATATATGCAACCAATTTATTTGCAATTATTAATTAGTGCGCCATGCAAAATGAGATACTGACCCCAAAACCACTCCATTTCACTACACACTGCAAGAACTATAGTTGGGCTGGTGATGCAGCTCAGGTGGTAGGTAGATCGTCTCCTTAGCCTGCACAAAGCCCTGGGACTGACCACTACACTGCATAAAACCAAGGGCACCCTTGTAATCTCAGCACTCTGTAGGTAGAGACAGAATAATAAGCTCAAAGTTATCCTAGGATACACAGCAAAATTGAGGCCAGCCTGTAGGACATGAGACCCTCTGACAAAACGGAAAGTTAAAAGAACCATGTCTTTTTTGTTTCTTTTTCCTATGGTGATGAATGTCTGCCTGCTCTAAGCAGGATCTCTGGACACTCTAGGTTTATGTTGTTTACATTGTGAGTGGGGCTTTAAATTATGCTTCCATCTCAAAAATGAGTTTTGGGGTGTGCTGGTTTCTTTTCTGTGCATTGCTTTTGGCTTTCCCTAACTGTCAGCCGTCCTTACTAGAAAATAGCCATTGCAAAGTAAAACTAAAATAAATGAATAAATCCTTAACTGTGAGTTCCATTTATGCCTTTCCTAAAGTACAACAAAAAAATATTTTTAACTGTCCTTACAGTAAACATTCTTGGGGCTCTTACCTGCCTATGATACACTAAAATAAAGCATCACTTTTCTCTCACAGAATGCAAGTGTTTTATGAAGAGATACACATGTGTAGTTGCTATTGGTATCACCACAAGTACAAAGAAAACTGACAATGAGGTCATGAAAGAGCAAGTATTAGAAGAATATAACAAGAAAGGACAAATGAGACAATCTATGATAAAAACCCAAGAGAAGAGAAATTGTTCAGTGGTTAAGGCACTTGCCTGCAAAGGCTAACTAACGGCCCTGATTCAATTTCCCAGTGCCCATGTAAAGCCAGATACACAAAGTGGCACAGGCATTTGGAGTTCATTTGCAGTCCTGGCATGCCTATTCTCTGTCTCTCTCCCCCTGCTTACAAATAAATAAATAAAAATATTACAGAAACAAAAAAACAAGAGGGAACATGGGCACACCATGTCTCCCTCTCTCTCTCCTTACACATAAATTAAGTAATTAAACAGAAAAAAAAAGAGGAAAGAACGATAACTGTAAATGTGGGTAAACAATTAGCCTATAAAATCTTTAACTAGGGACTAGAGATGGCTTAGCGGTTAAGGCGTTTAAAGCCAAAGGACCCACCAGGTTCAACTCCCCAGTGCCCACATGAGCCAGATACACAAGGTGGCACATGTATCTGGAGTTCCTTTGGAGTGGCCAGAAGCCCTGACATGCCCATTCTCTCTCTCTCAAATAAATAAAAAATAAATAAATAATTAAAAAAATCTCTAACTAGGTGGATATGGTTGTACATGCCGGTAAGCCTAGAACATTGGAGGCATAGCAGGAGGATCAATAGTTCAAGTTGTGCCTCCTTTACACAGCAAGTTTGAGGACAGCCTAGGCTACATAATATCCTGTTTTGAAAAGCCAGAAGGAAAATTTCTGAGAAGTTCTGTATGTGTATAGATGGAACCAAATCTAACAAAATATGCTTCAGTAGAAAATCAGGAGAAGGATTGACATGGGTAATCTGAAAATGTAGAAATGAGATTTCTGATGTACAAGAACATCTGTCTTTAGGACTGGGATTGGATAAAAGTTGGTAAAAACAGCTCAGCATGACCAATGTCTGATGAGATTCCTTCTTACTGGCGTCCCTTACTCAGTATTTATGTACTGACCTGGGGGGCTCCAGACCAAGGCTTCAGGGGCACTCCATGGCTCAAATCCATGCTCCAACTTGAAGATCAACTCAGGTTTGGTTATGCAGTGTCCTGTGAGTGGGAAATGATATGCAAATTACTCCGGAGTGCAAACTGAGGTACACTGATGGAAGATGGCAGCTCCAATTCAGGAATTGCACTATGATCAATGAATTAGAAGACTTTAAGTAGAGAGGATTTACACTTACACACTTCACTAAAATGTAACTTGCTAGTGACATAAAATTTCATGGTAAAGAACCCTAAATACTACTTTTAGGAAAATGTAGACAACCTCCCCTCCCACATCTGCCAGCATTAGCAGATCAGAGCCGCCCCTCTCCCACCCCACAGAATCCTGCACAGGTGATGATCTGAAGACTGACCAACCCCTGAGCAGAGATCACAGAGCACTAAAGAGGGAACCAGCTTCACACTCTAATGTAGGAGAGATAGAAAGTCACCCCTAAAGGAAACTGGCCTGTTGCATACTGGGGCAATATCATACCCCAAAGCTGGGTCTATAAGCTTGCACTGAGGTGTTAATTGCAGCTTCAATATCAGGGCAGACTGCTAAAGAAAAGAATCCCAGGAAAGAAAAAAATTCAAAACCTAGCCCACTATGACAAAAATAATGTTAGGTCTGATTAACATATGTTTAGCCTATTTTGCCATTCATAAATAAGTTGTGCAAGGTTAACTTTGCCTATAGTATCCTTTTTTCTCCCTTCCTTCCTTTCTTCCTCCCTCCCTCCCTCCCTTCCTTCCTTTTTTCCTTTCTTTCTTGTGGATGGGGTCTTACTCTGGCTCAGGCTGACCTGGAACCCAGAGCAGCCCAGGACTATTAACCTCCCAATTGACCACATTAAGAGTATGAGTCACCACACCTGACCAGCTTAAGAACTATGGTTTTGTTAGTTTATCTACTTGTTTCAATCCCACTTCAGGCAGAAATATCCCATTGTGATACCATTTGTGTATTACTCAGTTATTTTTTCTGCATGTCATTACTATCGGAATCTACTTGCTTACTTCTGCTCTCTTTCTGATTTCTTTCCCACATTCTCTCCTCCTTATCACCCTCTCCTTATAGTCTATAACTACAACATGCCATAGCCTCAATAAGTTTTAAAATGTGTGGAAACTAACAGTATCCCCACTTTCCTCTCTCCAATACTTGTGTCAACTCCATCTTTTTCAAAGTTAATACAAGCCCTCACACTAACTTCTTCAACACTGCTTCCACATCAAAATAACCAAAACCCTAGCAGGTTTCTACTTGCTTTGTTCATTTACCCACAAGCAGTTACTGAAGTCAAAGGAACACTGTTGTTAATTCACTACTAGGACATTTGCATAGTAACCATATCTAACAGGTTGGATCACTTCTGTGTTACTGTGGGAACAATAAAGAAGCCACCTCTGTCACCTTGAGCTCCTTCTCGGAAGATATAATTTCGGATCTACATATCTGATATCTAAAAAATACAAGCATTAAAATAAGATGCAACAGTCACTACACAGTAACACAAAAAGCAAAGACACCATACTTCCACCAAAATTGTAAGTCCAACAGTAATGACCTTCATCCAGTGAGACTGAATTAAATGAAATGTCAGAGAATTCCACCTTCAACACAAGGTGGCCAATCTAGAACATTCCAGCAAAAAGAAACACAAACTAGTAAGGAGGTATGAGTGGGAATTTCAAGACATTCAGGATATGAAGAGAGCTTGGTATAGGACAGGAATTTCTAAAGGCATAGTGACTACTTTTAACAAAAATATAGAAGAAAATTCCTGAAAAATAGAAGCAGTGCCAACATAGATACAGGAGGCATTTACAACACCAAACTTTTCTTCACCATATTATAACTAAACTACCATCCACAGAAAACAAAGAACATATATTGAAAGTGATAAGAGAGAAGCAGCTAGTCAGATGTAAAAGCAAGCCCATCAGAAGAACAGCAGATTACTCAATAGAAGCTTGAAATGCCAACAGAGCTTGAAATGATATATTCCAAGTTCTGAAAGACAACAACCGCCAACCCAGACTACTATATCCAGCAAAGTTTCCATCATAGCTGAAGGATAAAAATGAACTATCTGGACTGGAGAGATGGCTTAGTGGTAAAGGTCTTTGCCTACGAATCCTAAGAACTCAGGTTCAATTCACCAGTAACCAGATGCACATAGTGGCACTTGCATGTGCACTTGCAGTGGCTAGAGGCCCTGGTGGGCCATTCTCTCTCTCCCTCTCTTCCCCACCATAAATAAATAAAAGTAAAATAAAATAAAAATGAACTATCCATGATAAAAATAGGCTGAAGGAATATATGACCACTAAGCCAGATCTACAGATAATACTTGAAGGCATATCTTGATCTGAAGAAAAGGAAAAGTATATACATGAGACTACATGAAATAAAAAACCAAGATTGAATACTACCAAATGCAAGAGAACAACAGAAAAGCAGCAAATGCTACAAAATCAAGGAAAAAATGACAGGAATAAATACACATCTATCAACATAATTTTTAATATGGATGGTCTCAGTGCCCTAAAGAAAGGCACAGACTTGCAGGATGGACTAAAAGCCAAGATCCTTATGTTTTCTGTCTGCAAGAACAAACCTCTCCATGAAAGACAGCAGTACCTTAGGGTAAAGGGATGGAAAATGGTATTTCAAGCAAGTGAAACAAGCAGGTGTTACTGTTCTAATAACTGACAGGACAGACTTCAAACCAACACTGGTTAGAAGAGATAAAGAAGGTTACTTTATACTGACTAAGGGAACAATCCAACAACAGGACATGACAGAATTAAACACATATATGCACAAAACATGTGTGCACTCAATTTCATTCAATGAACACTACTAGATGTAAAGTCATAGATAACCACAAGCCCAAAAGTAGTGATTGTCTTCAATACACTACATTCATACACCAATGGTCATCCCAGAAAACCATAAACAGAGAAGCATTTGGAGTAAATGACATCATAGAACAAATGGACCTAACAGACATCTATAGAACATTCTTTACAAATGTTTCAGAAGACACATTCTCTAAATTAGACATATTCTCTAAACTATAACATATATTAGGACACAAAGGAAATCTTAACAAATACAGGAAAGTTGAAATAATTCTTTGTACTCTCATCTGTTCACAACTGCATAAAGTTAGTGCTTTGAAAGGATAAACAAGATGGATAAAAGCTTAATGAAACTTATAAAAGACACCAAATCAATAAAATTAGGCATGAAAACAGGACCCACTACAATACATACCAAAGAAATTCAGAAAATCACATGGATATACAAAACAAATGGGTGAATGTTTAGATACATATGGCCAACCAAACTTAAAGCAAGATGAGATAAACTACTATAATAAGCAATGAAATCAAAGCATTTATTACAAAGCTCCTGACAAAATAAAGTCCAGGACAAGATTTCACTGGTGAAGTTTATCAGACCTTCACAGAATAACACCAATCCTTCTCAAACTATTTCATAAAGTACAAAAGGAAGCAATAATACCAAACTCCTTCCATAAAGCCAGTAGTACTGTGACATCAAAGCCAGAAAAAGACACAATAAAAAAGAAAATTATATCAGGGCATGATTGCGCAGTTCTTTATTTCTAGCACTTGGGAGGCAGAGATAGGAGAATTGTTGTGAGTTTGAGGACAGCCTGGGACTACAGAGTAAGTTCCAGGTTAGCCTGGGCTAGAGCAAGACCCTACCTCAAAAAAAGAAAAAAAGAAAAGAAAGAAAGAAATATTAATTACAAACTAATCTTCCTCATAAACACAGATACAAAATTTGTCAGCAAAATACTAAAACACAGAACACAGGAACACATAAAAAGAACTATTCACCCTAAGTCAAGTGGATTTTATTTTAGAGATTCGGGGTTAGCTCAACATATGTTAATCAAAAAAATGTAATATATAAATGTAATGAACTCAAGAATAAAAATCACTTGATCATCTCACAAGATGCAGAAAAGGCATTTAACAAAATCAAACATCCCTTCATGATAAAAGTACTAAAGAAATAGGAAATGAAAGGAACCTTTCTCATCATAATAGAGGCTATTTATGACAAACCTATAGCCAACATTATACTAAATGGGGGAAAACTCGAAGCATTTTCACTATAATCAGGAACAAGACAAGGATGTACACTTTCTCAACATTTATTTTTAAAAGTAATGGAAGTCTTAGCTACAGCAATAAAACAAGGGACACAAATAAAAGAGATACAAATAGGAAAGAAATCAAATGATCACTCTTAGCAGATTATAGGATTCTCATAAGGGGCCCTAAATACACTACCAGAAAACTGTGAAAAGTGAAACACTTTCAGCAAAGTAACAGGATACAAAATTAACACTCAGAAATCAGTAGCTTTCCTATATACCAATAACATAATAAGGATGAAATTGGGGAAATGCTTCTATTCACAATTGCCTAAAAGGAAGGAAGGGAGGGAGGGAGGGAGGGAGGGTAAAGAAAAGAAAAGAAAAGAAAAGAAAAGAAAAGAAAAGAGAAGAAAAGAAATCCCAGCACTTTGGTAGGAAGATTGCTGAGAGTTCAAAGACAGCCTGAGACTACATAGTGAATTCCAGGTCAGCTTGGGCTAGAGCAAGACCCTATAGCAAAATAAATAAATAAATAAAAACCTTGGAATAAACATAACTAACGAATGAACACTTCAAAACACTTAAGAGAGAAACTAAAGACACTAGGAAATGGAAAGACATAAGCTATTCATGGACTGGAAGAATCAATATTGTGAAAACGTCTATCTACCAAAAGCAATCTACAGATATAATGCTATCCTCATCAAAAGTCCAATAGCGGCCAGGTGGCACATGCCTTTAATCCCAGCACTTGGAAGGCTAAGGTAGGAAGATCACTGTGACTACATCGTGACTACAGCCTGAGACTACATTGTGAATTCCAGGGCAGCCTAGGTGGGCTACAGTGAGATCCTACCTCGAAAAACAAAAAATAAATGAATAATAAATAAATCCAATGGCAATCCTTAATAAAGTAGAAATAACACTAAAAATTCATTTGGAACCAGAGGAAAAAAATACAAACAAGCCGGGCGTGGTGGCGCACACCTTTAATCCCAGCATTTGGGAGGCAGAGGTAGGAGGATAGCAGTGAGTTCAAGGCCACCCTGAGACTACTGAGTGAAATCCGTATCAGCCTGGGCTACAGCAAGACCCTACCTCAAAAAATAAATAAATAAAATAAAAAACAAACAGCCAAAGCAATTCTAAGCAACAAAAATAAGGCTGCTGGTATCACCATACCTGATTTGAAGATACATTATTACAGAGCCATAATAATAAATCAGCATGGTACTGGCACAAAAACATACATTTCAATCAAATGAACAGAGTAGAGAACCTAGATATAAACGTAGGCAGCTACAGCCATCTGATTTTTTACAAAAATGCAATTATTCACTTAGATAAAACACAGCCTCTTCAATAAATGGAACGAGTACTAGAGGAAAAAGCAAGGGACACACTCCCAACTTCTAGGCATAGGCAATGGCTTTCTGACTAGAACCCCAGCTGCTAAGAAAAGAAGGCCACTAATTAATTACTGGGACCTCAGAACATTAAAAAAGCTTTTGTACAGCAAAGGACATTGTGAATACAGAACACAAGAAAATCTTTGTCAGTTATAATCTGAGAGAAGATTAACATCTAGGATCTACAAAGAACTCAAAAAAAAAAATGCCCCTCAAATATTACAGGCTATTGGTAAAGCTCTTGGTTGCCCACCAGAACTAGATGGCAAGAACATACTGCTGAAAACAGAACATGCTTGGGTTATAGGTCACTGAGAAATCAAGTTGGAGCTGAGCAGGAAGGCCATTCCCTAGTGACTAGCTATCAGGAGGGTAGAAAGACCTATGCAATCTGTTGGGGGAGAAGCGTCATCAATAGTCTTAAAACAGCAGTGGATCCTGCAAGCTTAACACTAGCCAGCCAGGCCAAATGTAAAAATTAGTGTAATGGTGGCATATCTGAAATCCAGCTATTTTCTGATTGGACTTGAAGCCCACTTCACAGAAGGGAAATCCCTAACTGATACGCCTTTAATCCCAGCCATGGGAGGCAGAGGTAGGAGGATTGCTGTGAGTTCGAGGCCACCCTGAGACTCCTTAGTGAATTCCAGGTCAGCCTGGGCTAGAGTGAGACCCTACCTCGAAAAACCAAAAAAAAAAAAAAAAAGCCTATGGCTGGGGAAGTCATAAGTTCTTGGGGAAAAAACTACTACTGTCTGCCTACATGGATATATTATGTACACAAAACTGCCCTCTAAATACTAACATGTATGCGCAAATATCAATGCTATTCTCAGTTTTGGTTAGAGAAGTTTCTCTTTAGAGATGGTAGTGACTACAGGGGTACTCAAAATTCACCAAAGTGCTGAAAAGAAACAGTGGCTATAAGACTGTTGAACAGTATAGAGGAGAATGGGATGGAGAGTACATAGGATTTACAACATACATATTTACTAGGATGCATATGGAAGTGATAAGTAACTTCTGAGCCATAGAATAGTAGTACTTATATGGTAGACACCAATTAATGATTTCAAAATAGCTATCAGATAAATTTTAAGGGTTCCCAATACAAACTAGTTCTGCCTGAGATGACTTACCATTTATATATCTGATCATTACAAACTATATAACTACTGCAAAGCCATTATATTCTCAATAAACATGTGGTATTGCCATGTGTCAGGTAAAATGTGTAATACAGAATTAGTATGAGAAGCTAACAATGAATCCTATACTCATCAACCAAAGATAATGTAATTGCTGTAAGAGTTACAGGGAGTCAGACTCACCCAAGAACACCAGGCTGCTGTAGTTCTCCAGCATCACATCCCTGTAGAGGGTCCTCTGGGCAGCATCCAGCTCCTGCCATTCCTCCCAGGTGAAGTCCACAGACACGTCCTCAAATGATAGGGACCCCTGCAATGACACAGTTCTCTTCAACCCAAGACCTCAGCCTTGGGAAGAAATGGTGGGAATCCACTCTACTCTGTGCATATTACCTTAGAAGCGTCACTTGATTTATATCATGGGAGAAAGAAAAATTAATATAGATATCTTACCAGAGTCAGTGAAGGAATTCAAAAAAATATGATTACAGCTTTCCAAGGAAGTATAATATAAACAAAATGTGCTACCCATCCTCATCACACTGAAAAATCCAGGAGGGTGCCCATGCACTGAGTATCTCAGCTTTAACATGCTCCATTTGAGAGAATACAGGATAGACTCTCAATTTCTGGAAGCAAAGAAATCTGGGTATATGCAAATCCTACTGGACTTCAGAAAATCAAATGTTTACATGTACATGTAACCACTCCTTTGGTCTAAAATCCGCAGAGGTAATGCAGGACAATAGAAACCCCACAGATCCCTGTCTACTCACAGAAGAACACTCATGTTCTGTCTTCCAGGGGCTATTTGACAGCCTAGATTCTGAAGGATTCTCACATGAGATTAAATCCATCAAACAGCAGATTTTGTGAAGTCTCACCATGCCTATCAGAATTGGTATGCCACAATCAAACAAACTGGGGTGAAGAATGTCCAATCAGGCACAAAGGCTGTATATAAGGGGTGGATTTTCACAGCCCGGCTGGTCTTTATGTCTACCCACCACCTTGGTAACTGTTATGGTGATTTGAAACAGATGTCCTCCAATAGACTCGTGTTATGAATGCTTGGTGCCCAACTGATGGCAATTTGGGAGGTAGAGCCTCACCAGAGGTGTGTTTCTGGGGGCAGCCTTAGGGATGTAATAGCCAGACACCCTGTGTCAGAGGTCAGCTATCTTTCCTGCTGCTGTTTTCCACCTGCTGTGGCAAGGAGGTCATGCCCACCATCTGCTCTACCATCTTTCCCCTGCCATTGTGAAGCTACCCTTCCAGACTATAAACCAAAATAAAAACTTTCCTCCCATGAGCTGTTTTGGGACAGGTGCTTTGTCCCAGCATTGGGAAGGTAACTGTAACAGTTACCACATTACATTTCTTCTCCAGAGTCTGCAGAGATTGTGGCCTGTCCTCTGTGACCTTGCACCATGGTGGAGCAAGGAGATCTACGGGAGGACACTGGATTTCCAGGAAACAGGAAATATGAGTGTGTGATGGCATGCTGACTCAGGGGACGGAGGCTATAAGTGGCAGAGCTAGCAGTGGGAGGCCTAGGCTCTCCATCTTCTGCTCCAGAGCTGTAGGCCTAAGGGCTAAATTTGGGCCATTGTGAGCTCTGCCCCTCAGGCTATAGTATTGCCCTGGATGGGAGTGGGGGAACATCAACACGTGGGCTAAGAAAAAAAAATCTAATTAATTTACTAGGGTGCCTAGTGAAAACACCTTCCCCATCCATGCCAGTTATAGCTGTAGTCTCCATCTCCTTTCAGCCCAGGCTCAGATAACAAGTCCTCTCTCACCAAGACACACCCCATACCATGAACAAGAGGCCCAAGAAACTATGAAGAGGCCCAATTATGCCATACCTTCCAATGCCATGATGCCTTGCTGTAAGCACTTTGTGTGCTTGTACCAAGAGCCCATGTGCCTGAGGTCCTGAAGCCTTCATAGACTTCTTGTCTAATAGCTAAACTATGCCTCAGGTCCCATAAAAGCCTGGCCAAAGCAGTTGCCCAAGGGTCAGAGCCATGTGGGTGACACCTAATGTCACCAGAACCCAAAGAAAGAGTTTAGGACAGAAACAGAGTTCAATGTGTTTGGAAGACAGAATAAAAACGGATGTTCCAGGAAGAGGTATGAGCTCGTCTTAGGCATACGTTTTGAGTTAGTTCAATGATTTTGGCTAGGCAAAGCTGCTTTCGGCACCTGGAACTGGGGAGCTGCAGTGGGCAAAGCCATGCAGCACACACACGTCCTATCACTTGACAGGAGCACCTTCATCAGGGACAAAGGGACCATCCAGATTAGTGATAAAAACAGCTCCTGCAAGCCCGCTGGAACCCAGGGACCTGGTAACCCACTGATGTCTGTGTCTGACTCCACAGAACTTCCATCTTGAACTTCCTATAGGCCAACCACCAAGACAGATATTGCTTGTGCCCTGGCTATTCATCTCATCACCAGAACTGTGTGGTTCAGGAAGAGGATTCTGAGACATCTGGTGAGACTCCCTTGGGAGCTCTTCTAATACAACTCTGAACTCTTGCACTAGGCTGAGCCACTCCAACTGAGTGAAGAGATAGAGAGATGCCCTGCTGAGGCCTAGCTAAGGCAGGGAGAGCTCCATGTGTGGTTGTTCACTTAGAATGTCATTAGCATAGCTGTCAGGTGTGAAGTGCTAAGTAAACTGTGTGATGGATAAAGTGTTATGCCCAGTTCTCAGCCCAGTGAACACCAAGGAGAACCAAACACGCATGCAAAGGCAAAGAGCTTTATTTCAGGCTTAAGCTCGGACCCTTGACTTCACCAGTGCAATGGATCCATGCAAGAGCCTCGAGTGGCAGGACAGCAGGGTTTTTACAGGGATTTGAACAAAGAAGAAGGGGATGGCTACATGATTGGTTGATTTAAACAGTAACTGCACTTGTACTCTCCTGATTGGCTTAGGGTACTGGCGGGCAAAGTTGGCAGGCAGGGGCTAGGGGAATTCCAGGCAGATTAGGCAACCTTTATTGTGATTGGCTATGTGTACTTGAGGAACTTTAAGCAAACTTAACTATGACCACAGGAATGTATAGCATAAGCAGTTTGTGGTTTTTCTACTAACTGGAAACCCACCCTTACCAGAAAATAAAAACTTAGACCTTGCTGGGAAACTGAGGACTCTGAAACCTGTCATGGCATCCCTCTGGTTCCTAAGTCCTTCATTCCCCGCTCTCTTTGTACCATGAAGAGCCAATCTTGGATCCTGGTTAGGTTAATGAGTGGAGTCTAACGGGTCTAATGGTATATACTGTGATCTTAAAACCATAAGCTACACTGTATTAATACATTCTCTAACAAAAACAACTAATCTATTTATAATGCAAGGTCCTATTGTGATCAGTAACAAAAATAAAAGTAATGGCCCTCCTAAAGAAGACAACAGAGTTGT
The DNA here is from genome assembly GCA_036346955.1 of Dipus sagitta. Lineage (NCBI taxonomy): Eukaryota > Metazoa > Chordata > Mammalia > Rodentia > Dipodidae > Dipus > Dipus sagitta. The sequence goes on from CM070773.1 coordinate 156,079,224, forward strand.
TAACCATGGGAAACAAATGAACCATGTCTCAAACCATCCTTGAGAATCTTCTCATTCTTTTTTTCTTTTTAACAACCCCTCACGAACTTTGGCCAGCGATTCTTTAACAACTCCGGAGTGATCAGTGTAGAAGTAGCCTTCTCCCAGGGCTGCACATAGCCCTCCTTGTTGAAGAAAGAGCAAATCTAAACCCTTTCTATTTTAAAGGGCTACCTCTACTAGAGAAGTGAGTGACTCCTGCAGGTGAGAGATTGATTTTTCTAATTCCTGAATGTCCGAGTCTATAGCTGCTCTAAGGCCAGTGTACTGCTGCTTTTGGGTTATTAAGGAGGTTATTCTTGTTCCTGCTCCTGCAAGGTCCAAACCTATCAGTAAGCTAACAGTTAGGGCAGTAATAGGTTCTTTTTATCCTAACTGGATCCTTACCTAGTTGTTGGTTTATTTCTTCAACTGAGTGATAGGTTATCTTGGGGATTACCCATACCTGGACACAGAAATCATTAGCATTAGTTAACACAGATGCACTAACACAGGGGGTGAGTCCTGTGCTGCAAGCCCACCAGGAATCTTTGAAGGGAATGAGATAGGAGGAGGAAGTATTGATAAAAATGCTCTGATTACACAAGGGAGAGGGGATTGAATTAGGGCTGGTACCACTAATGCATAGTCCTTGTCCTGATACTTGTCGGAGGGTGGGCCTTATAGTTCCTGGCTGTTGCCATCTACATTTATTTACATCTGATCACACATTATATGAATCAGAGACCGTGTTGAAATCCCAGTCTGGTCTAGTCAAAGGGAAGAAGGTATCAATGATAGCCTGATTATTGGTGGGATTCCCATCAGTGCCCGGAACCAATTTTCGGGCTTCAGTCTGGATTCTCTCTCTTTCCTCTGTAGCAAAGAGAATCTGTAGCAATTGTTGACAATCATCCCAAGTTGGTAGGTGGAGGAAAATAATAGAATCCAAAAGACCTCCAAAAAAAATAAATAAAAAATAAAAAGCCGGGCGTGGTGGCGCACGCCTTTAATCCCAGCACTCGGGAGGCAGAGGTAGGAGGATCGCCGTGAGTTCGAGGCCACCCTGAGACTCCATAGTGAATTCCAGGTCAGCCTGGGCTAGAGTGAGACCCTACCTCGAAAAACCAAAAAAAATAAATAAATAAACAAAAGATCTAGAAAAATTTCTAGAAAAAGAATTTAGGAGTTTGCATTTCCAATTATAAAGATCACTAGTGGCAAATGGCCACTAGCATATGTATATGTAATATGGTTGATTACCATCTTGGTCTGGGGGGGGGCCCATAACCCGGAGGGGGAATACTGTGGCATCTGAGTCCGGGGCTTGACTCCAAGGGGCCCTACTACATGTGGGGGGGTGGGCTTTGTATGGGTGGAGGGTCTTGAGGAGGTGGCCCAGCAGGTGGAGAAGGCTGGTTCATAGGTGGAGGAGGGTAAGGAGGAGGGAAGATCAATTCTTCTTCCTGTGAGTTCAGGAGTATGGGATATAAGGAAGCAGAGGGGTAAGAGGAAGGGGAGTCATCTGATTTATTCTTCTTTTTAACTGCAAAATAGTGGCGATCTCCTGTGGAGGGGAAGAAAAAGTTTAACCCAAGAGGGAGGGTCTTGCACCAGGTCCCACCAGACCAGAATATAGGGGATTTGGTCTGGGTGGCCAGGAGGTCCCTGAAAGATGTTTTCCTGGACTTGCCGTATGATCGGTAAGTGGAAGGTGCCCTCAAGCGGCCAGCCCATGTTGAAGGTGGGCCATTCGCTCCTGCAAAGAGTAATAAGTTTACCTTTCTTTATTTCTACACCCTAACTTTAATGACCTGAAAGTGGTCCATCAGTAAGGAAAGCGGGATAGTCTGTGTCTGTCCCATCTGTCCAATTACACAAATAGTAATTTCAACAAAGAAAAGGAAAAAGAGACAGCAAAAAAGTCCAGCTGAGCCGGGCGTGGTGGCGCACGCCTTTAATCCCAGCACTCGGGAGGCAGAGGTAGAAGGATTGCCGTGAGTTCAAGGCCACCCTGAGACTCCCTAGTGAATTCCAGGTCAGCCTGGGCTAGAGTGAGACCTCTAACCATTTAGGAGTTTGCATTTCCAATTATAAAGATCACTAGTGGCAAATGGCCACTAGCATATGTATATGTAATATGGTTGATTACCATCTTGGTCTGGGGGGGGGCCCATAACCCGGAGGGGGAATACTGTGGCATCTGAGTCCGGGGCTTGACCTCCAAGGGGCCCTACTACATGTGGGGGGGTGGGCTTTGTATGGGTTGGAGGGTCTTGAGGAGGTGGCCCAGCAGGTGGAGAAGGCTGGTTCATAGGTGGAGGAGGGTAAGGAGGAGGGAAGATCAATTCTTCTTCCTGTGAGTTCAGGAGTATGGGATATAAGGAAGCAGAGGGGTAAGAGGAAGGGGAGTCATCTGATTTATTCTTCTTTTTAACTGCAAAATAGTGGCGATCTCCTGTGGAGGGGAAGAAAAAGTTTAACCCAAGAGGGAGGGTCTTGCACCAGGTCCCACCAGACCAGAATATAGGGGATTTGGTCTGGGTGGCCAGGAGGTCCCTGAAAGATGAGAGTGAGACCCTACCTTGAAAAACCAAAAAAAAAAAAAAAAAAAAAAAAAAAAAAGTCCAGCTGACCAGCGACTACAAAACCAAAACTGAGACAGCGGCTTCTTCACTGTTCCACGTAGCGACCTGTGTTGCCTCAGCAAATCTACCAGGGGAATGATATCCCCCTTGGGCAGGCCTGGGGCACCCAGGACACGTCACCCAGACAGAGTGGCCTCTATGGGCGTGTCCACCCAACCACAATTTTCTGATGAAAGGAAGGACAAACGATAGGTTTTCAGGAAAGACAAAACACAGAGACACACCAGCCAGCAACTTGAGCTGCATGTGTTGGTGGTCCTCAGGGGTCTCGGGGGGGGCCCCGGATGAGCCCCCAAATATTAGTCCCAGTTCTCGGTGACCCCAGTAACCACCAAGGAGAACCAAACACGCATGCAAAGGCAAAGAGCTTTATTTTGGGCTTAAGCTCGGACCCTTGACTTCACCAGTGCAATGGATACGTGCAAGAGCTCCAAGTGGCAGGACAGCAGGGTTTTTATAGGGATTTGAACAAAGAAGGGGATGGCTACATGATTGGTTGATTTAAACAGTAACTGCATTTGTACTCTTCTGATTGGCTTAGAGTATTGGCAGGCAAAGTTGGCAGGCAGGGGCTAGGGGAATTCCAGGCAGATTAGGTAACCTTTATTGTGATTGGCTATGTGTACTTGAGGAACTTTAAGCAAACTTAACTATGACCACAGGAATGTATAGCATAAGCAGTTTGTGGTTTTTCTACTAACTGGAAACCCACCCTTACCAGAAAATAAAAACTTAGACCTTGCTGGGAAACTGAGGACTCTGAAACCTGTCATGGCATCCCTCTGGTTCCTAAGTCCTTCATTCCCCGCTCTCTTTGTACCATGAAGAGCCAATCTTGGATCCTGGTTAGGTTAATGAGTGGAGTCTAACGGGTCTAATGGTATATACTGTGATCTTAAAACCATAAGCTACACTGTATTAATACATTCTCTAACAAAAACAACTAATCTATTTATAATGCAAGGTCCTATTGTGATCAGTAACAAAATAAAAGTAATGGCCCTCCTAAAGAAGACAACAGAGTTGTTAACCATGGGAAACAAATGAACCATGTCTCAAACCATCCTTGAGAATCTTCTCATTCTTTTTTTCTTTTTAACAACCCCTCACGAACTTTGGCTAGCGATTCTTTAACAACTCCGGAGTGATCAGTGTAGAAGTAGCCTTCTCCCAGGGCTGCACATAGCCCTCCTTGTTGAAGAAAGAGCAAATCTAAACCCTTTCTATTTTAAAGGGTTACCTCTACTAGAGAAGTGAGTGACTCCTGCAGGTGAGAGATTGATTTTTCTAATTCCTAAATGTCCGAGTCTATAGCTGCTCTAAGGCCAGTGTACTGCTGCTTTTGGGTTATTAAGGAGGTTATTCTTGTTCCTGCTCCTGCAAGGTCCAAACCTATCAGTAAGCTAACAGTTAGGGCAGTAATAGGTTCTTTTTATCCTAACTGGATCCTTACCTAGTTGTTGGTTTATTTCTTCAACTGAGTGATAGGTTATCTTGGGGATTACCCATACCTGGACACAGAAATCATTAGCATTAGTTAACACAGATGCACTAACACAGGGGGTGAGTCCTGTGCTGCAAGCCCACCAGGAATCTTTGAAGGGAATGAGATAGGAGGAGGAAGTATTGATAAAAATGCTCTGATTACACAAGGGAGAGGGGATTGAATTAGGGCTGGTACCACTAATGCATAGTCCTTGTCCTGATACTTGTCGGAGGGTGGGCCTTATAGTTCCTGGCTGTTGCCATCTACATTTATTTACATCTGATCACACATTATATGAATCAGAGACCGTGTTGAAATCCCAGTCTGGTCTAGTCAAAGGGAAGAAGGTATCAATGATAGCCTGATTATTGGTGGGATTCCCATCAGTGCCCGGAACCAATTTTCGGGCTTCAGTCTGGATTCTCTCTCTTTCCTCTGTAGCAAAGAGAATCTGTAGCAATTGTTGACAATCATCCCAAGTTGGTAGGTGGAGGAAAATAATAGAATCCAAAAGACCTCCAAAAAAAATAAATAAAAAATAAAAAGCCGGGCGTGGTGGCGCACGCCTTTAATCCCAGCACTCGGGAGGCAGAGGTAGGAGGATCGCCGTGAGTTCGAGGCCACCCTGAGACTCCATAGTGAATTCCAGGTCAGCCTGGGCTAGAGTGAGACCCTACCTCGAAAAACCAAAAAAAATAAATAAATAAACAAAAGATCTAGAAAAATTTCTAGAAAAAGAATTTAGGAGTTTGCATTTCCAATTATAAAGATCACTAGTGGCAAATGGCCACTAGCATATGTATATGTAATATGGTTGATTACCATCTTGGTCTGGGGGGGGGCCCATAACCCGGAGGGGGAATACTGTGGCATCTGAGTCCGGGGCTTGACTCCAAGGGGCCCTACTACATGTGGGGGGGTGGGCTTTGTATGGGTGGAGGGTCTTGAGGAGGTGGCCCAGCAGGTGGAGAAGGCTGGTTCATAGGTGGAGGAGGGTAAGGAGGAGGGAAGATCAATTCTTCTTCCTGTGAGTTCAGGAGTATGGGATATAAGGAAGCAGAGGGGTAAGAGGAAGGGGAGTCATCTGATTTATTCTTCTTTTTAACTGCAAAATAGTGGCGATCTCCTGTGGAGGGGAAGAAAAAGTTTAACCCAAGAGGGAGGGTCTTGCACCAGGTCCCACCAGACCAGAATATAGGGGATTTGGTCTGGGTGGCCAGGAGGTCCCTGAAAGATGTTTTCCTGGACTTGCCGTATGATCGGTAAGTGGAAGGTGCCCTCAAGCGGCCAGCCCATGTTGAAGGTGGGCCATTCGCTCCTGCAAAGAGTAATAAGTTTACCTTTCTTTATTTCTACACCCTAACTTTAATGACCTGAAAGTGGTCCATCAGTAAGGAAAGCGGGATAGTCTGTGTCTGTCCCATCTGTCCAATTACACAAATAGTAATTTCAACAAAGAAAAGGAAAAAGAGACAGCAAAAAAGTCCAGCTGAGCCGGGCGTGGTGGCGCACGCCTTTAATCCCAGCACTCGGGAGGCAGAGGTAGAAGGATTGCCGTGAGCTCAAGGCCACCCTGAGACTCCCTAGTGAATTCCAGGTCAGCCTGGGCTAGAGTGAGACCCTACCTTGAAAAACCAAAAAAAAAAAAAAAAAAAGTCCAGCTGACCAGCGACTACAAAACCAAAACTGAGACAGCGGCTTCTCACTGTTCCACGGTAGCGACCTGTGTTGCCTCAGCAAATCTACCAGGGGAATGATATCCCCCTTGGGCAGGCCTGGGGCACCCAGGACACGTCACCCAGACAGAGTGGCCTCTATGGGCGTGTCCACCCAACCACAATTTTCTGATGAAAGGAAGGACAAACGATAGGTTTTCAGGAAAGACAAAACACAGAGACACACCAGCCAGCAACTTGAGCTGCATGTGTTGGTGGTCCTCAGGGGTCTCGGGGGGGGCCCCGGATGAGCCCCCAAATATTAGTCCCAGTTCTCGGTGACCCCAGTAACCACCAAGGAGAACCAAACACGCATGCAAAGGCAAAGAGCTTTATTTTGGGCTTAAGCTCGGACCCTTGACTTCACCAGTGCAATGGATACGTGCAAGAGCTCCAAGTGGCAGGACAGCAGGGTTTTTATAGGGATTTGAACAAAGAAGGGGATGGCTACATGATTGGTTGATTTAAACAGTAACTGCATTTGTACTCTTCTGATTGGCTTAGAGTATTGGCAGGCAAAGTTGGCGGGCAGGGGCTAGGGGAATTCCAGGCAGATTAGGTAACCTTTATTGTGATTGGTTATATGTATTTGAGGAACTTTAAGCAAGCTTAGAGAAACTTTAAGCAAACTTATCTATGACCACAGGAATGTATGGCATAAGCAGTTTGTGGTTTTTCTAGTAACTGTTAACCCCACCCTTACCAGAAAATAAAAACTTAGACCTTACCGGGAAACAGAAACTTAGGCCCATGAGGACTCTGAAACCTGTCATGGCATCCCTCTGGTTCCTGAGTCCTTCAAAAGCATATTGACTCTGGCCTGGTAACTGCTCTCTAGTTCCAAGACCTGCTCCTGACATCACTCAAGGTCATGTTTCTAACCCCTAGCTGGGCATTAAAATCTCCTAGGACTTTTTAAATCTTCTACTCAAGGTACAAAGAACCAGTGAAATCAGAATTCCAGTTCAGAGACCCTGGACTTGATACTGGTTAAAGCTCTCTGGGGGAATTCAGTGTGAGTAAAAACCCATAACACCACTTCTTCCTTACATGATCTCTGCTGAAATATTTGTAAAAGGGTTTTAACTGCTATGAAAAGTTGCTGATGAGTTGTAGCCTTTCAGTTTGTCCAGTGTTACCAAATTACTATCACTGGTCCAACTGACCCTCTTCTACTTATTGTGTTCCTGATTGAAACCAGTCCCACAAGTCCTCCTGATGAATAGAGACATGTCCAAGGGCCCTAGCCTTGATGAGCATTCTTCTAGCAAGAACAGCTGGAGGTGGAGAAAGAGACAGAACAACTGTACCAAGGAAAATTAAACTATTCCATTCATCAAATTCAAGCAAACATTTATAGCATTTGTGGTCACTCATGGGTTAGGACATTAATAAGTATCTCAAACTATTAAACATCCATAGTATTAAGATGTGACTTAAGGTGTCTTACTTCCTCTTGTTTCATTCTTCATTCATTCTTTTTTGTTTTGAAGCAGGGTATCATTATGTAGCCCAAGGCTCATTTATAGGAGCCTTCCCACTTCTGGCTGACTAGTGCTAGGAAAACAGGTTTATGCGATCATGCTCAAGAAGTTTTGTATATTCTATGCAAATTCTACTTTGAAGATGAGAAGAACAGGACTTTTTTTTTTTTTTTTTCTGTATCTCTTTCCTTCCCCTTTCTTTTCTTCTAGCTGACAAGGTCTCACAACTATAGACCATTCTGAAGTGACACTCAAAGCAATTTTCCTGCATCTGCATCCAGTGCTGGCATGGCATCCAAGACAAATTGCAAGCAGCATCTCTCCTCATCCTCGGTGCCTGTCACTCTCACAGCCCCTGTGACCTCATATGTAGTCCAGGCTGGCCTGAAACTCATAATTGTCCTGCTTCAGTCTTTCAAGTGCTGGGATTATACCTGTCCTACCATGCTTTGCACAGAATATTTTGGGGAGAAGTTGGGTACTGAGACAAGGTTTTCCCATATAGCCTAGGCTGACCTAATAATATCTAGGCTTGTAAAGATGTTTTGGAACTTGGGAAAAAGCCTGTCTCAAACTCTTGAGTAATGGGACTATATTTGTAACACAGGGTGGGTCAAGAACCTCTTTCTTTGATCCATCTCCTGCCTGTCTGGTAGCCTGAATGAGCAGCAATATTCCCATCCTTGCTCACCTATCACCCTTCTTGCACCATGACCACAGCTGGCTACTGAGTATACTGGATGTAGGAGTGTGCCAGGCTCCCCAGAGGTTTTCCTTGAAGACTGTAACATGCCTTGCCATCTCATTTAGTCCAGGGTGCACAAGAGAATAAAAGATTCCTAGGACCCTTTGCCTTTGTCTTCTTCCAGCAACCAGGAAGGCCACATCCTTTTGGGGACTCACAACAGTGACTGGTCCTGTCGCCAAGACTACAGAGGTATTTATTAGGAACAGATAAAAGAACAGAGATGGAAGGAGTAAGGATGTGTGGTTAGTCTCTAAGGCCAAAGAAGGAGCTAGTTAGCACAGACCAATTAACTGGCAGGACAGATGGTATCTGGTTAGGTCACTACCAACTGTACTATCTCTATGTTTTCATAAAATCCTATCAGAAGGCCTTGATGCCAGCACATGGCCTGGCTGATTTTTTTTGTTATGGTAAACACTAGCCTGGGACTGATGTCACAGGGAGTGTGCACATCTGTTAAAGAGCTTCCTATACCCTACCAAGGACAGGGAAAGGTACTACAGAACCACAATGCCAATTCCTAATGGAGCAGGAGACAGATCCAACCCTATTTGGTGCAAGAACCCTCCAACTTTACTCAGGAGCATGGGGACCTTTGTGTAGAGGTCTGCTCTACCAGACAACTGCATCAGAGGCTTTGTTCTTGACTCACAAAATCTTCCCAGCCATTATATTCTAATTCTCTGTCATCTCATCAGAAGGAAAACTGAGGTGATAGATCAGGTACAGAGAAAGTAGAGAAGAGACTCCAAAGCCAGATTGTGTCCCTCAAAATCGTACATTTATGTGATGTTTGTTGGACAAAAGATTGATGAGGTGCAGCACCCAAGAAAACAAGGAGGGCAGGATGAGGTGGGGTCATCAGGCTGGGATGGAACAGTCTTCTCCAGAGAAGACCCACAGGGTGGAAATGATCAAAACCTCTTCTGCCCACCCAGTTCCAGAGATTGTGCAGACTATGTGTCCAGCTGACAAGCCAAGAGAGACCTTGAAGGAACCACCACTGGGGGCTGTCATCAATCTACACACATAGAAAATGGGTCACAAGTCCTTTCTAGAAAGGAGATTGAAACAGTATGCTCTGTGTCTGTCGTTCTTGCTGTCCATGTTACAACTGCTCATTTAAGATAAAACCATCAACTTTCTGAGACCTTGTTCTTTGTTTGGGGTTTCATATAAGCATATTTTGTGAGGTGGGTTTTTTTCGCTTCCTGTATGATGTGGTACTGGAAATCAATCATTGGCCTTGGCACATACTAGGCCAGTATGCTTATACTTAGCTATGCTATCTGTCTCATTTATTTTTGTTTGTTTTATTGGTTTTTTTTAAGGCCTTCTATTTATTTCAAACTGAACTGAAAGTCCTATTTGTAAGGCTGCCACCTTTGTAAGGCCAGCATGGTACTTAAAACTTCCTCTATGAAAACAGAGGCTAATACTCATTTTGACCCTCACAACCACCAGGCACTCAGTTCACCCCATTTCATAGGTGAAGAAGACTGAAGTTCAAGAAGACAGACAAGTGGAGCCATGCGTGGTGGTGCAAACCTTGAATTCCAGCACTTGGGAGGCAGAGGTAGGAGGATCACCATGAGTTCAAGGCCACCTGGGACTACAAAGTGAATTCCAGGTCAGCCTGAGCTAGAGTGAGACCCTACCTCGAAAAACCAAAAAAAAAAAAAAAAAAAAGACAGACAAGTCACTTGCCCAGGATCACAGCGGCAAATGAGTAGAACTAGAATTCATATCCTAACAATATTTTTTTTCTTTTGAAACAGACTCCTTAGGTACCCAAGCTGGTCTTTTAGCTGCCATTTCCCCTGCTTCGGGTTCCACAGGTGAGCACACCCTAAGCCATGCTGTAGTGCGCCATTTACAGATGAGGACCAGGACACCCAACACTGCATGTCTGGCTGCCTGTCATCCTCTCACCAGGATGCCTGTATCCTTCGGTCCTAGACTCAAACATCCACAACACAATGACAGGCTCCCAAGGTCTCAATTTCCAAAAAGGGATAAAAGGGTCTAGCCAGCCTGACTCCTCCAAACACCAGCCCTGCATTTCTACACAGGGTAGTCGGTGTAGTCTCCCCACCTCCCTTCCCCCAATAAAAAAAGAGGATCAGATACAAAGTCTCCCTAGATGCCCACACTCTGGCTTTCCAGCTTGCCCGCTTCAAGTGCATGCAAATCCATGCTTCTATTCTCTTCCCTTCCTCTTCATCCTCTCCCAGATGCATGTACTTTCTCCCTACACCAATTTCAGAGAGCCCCGCCCCCTTTCCTACCTGTTTCCCTCCTTTGTCTCGTCAAAGCACCACGTCCAGGATTCACTTGGGCCAATGACACCAGCTAGGTGTGGTCCCACTCAACAGCTGCTGTCACTGGGTTCTGAAATTCAAAACCTGCTCCCTCCCCTCCTGAACTTCTCTGTTCTCAACCACTACTAAGTACACTTCCCTACTCCAGAGAAACTGTCCCAGAACTCTTTCCATTCCTGACAGTTCTCAAGTTGCTACAGACTGTATGTATCTCCTCCCTCAGATCCTCATTTCTAGCCCGAATCACTCATTTTCCCCACTGTCACCTCCACACTCAGACCCTCCCCAAAACTCTCCCTTCAACTCTACTCCCTCAGTACCACTTCTTCCTGCTTAGTCCTCAGACTTTTACAGGCTATGGCACCTCCTTCCAACCATCACACCCTCTCTAAGACATTCCCCTTCATCTCAGAACCATCACTCTTCCCTAGGGCCCTGCTCAACTCCCTCACACCTCATCTTCTTTCCATACACCTCTCGGGCTAGTCTTCCTCCAGAGATCCTCCTCTCACTTTAGTACAACAGGAATCCTCCCAGTCCAAGGTCCATCAGCAACATCTCTCTGAGCTTTCTGAAGCCCTTGGAGCCTAGTGCTCGCAGTGACTTACACAGATCAGTGAGGGCAAGCAGGCCACCTGACTTCCTCCAAGGAGGTAGTATACTGTGGGGGCAGGCTTATAGGTGTTATAGCTAGCTTCCTCTTGCCAGTGTTCTTCTGTTGCTGTTGTCCATCTGAACTTGGCCAGGAGATGATGTCCACTCTCTGATCATGCCATTGTTTTCCCCTGCCATCATGAAACTTCCCCTCGAGTGTAAGCTAAAATAAACCTCCCTCCCGCCCCCACCACCACCAACCTGTTCTTGGTTGAGTATTTTCTACCAGCAATGAGATCCTGACTACAACAGTGACTGACAGTGGGATTCAGGGCTCTAAACCTGGCACACACATACTCTCTACCACTTAAGTGTACAGCCTGTTTTTATGGTTTTCTGTTTGAACAGGGTTTTACTAAGTTGAATTTTGGTTTAGAATCTGATCAGTACAGAGGCTCGTTTTGAGCTTTCACAACTTCCTCCTGCCTCAGCCTCAGGAGCTAGAATTACAGGCCTACACTACCTAGCTTAGAGATGAGACTGGAACTCAGATCTAAGGCCCCTCTCCATCTCTCAGAGTAACAAGCAGGACATGCTAAGACAGGGGGATGGATGTGAAAAAGAGTGAGGCCTCTGCTCACATGTGCTCCTGGAATCCTGCATCCTGAGTTAATCACCCACAAGGCTGGGGGCTGCCCAAAGTCCCTTCCCAGAGCAGGGCTCCACACTAAGGTGTCAAAGAGACACAACTAATGACACACAGGTATCAAAGGACAAAAATGGACAAATAACTAGAACTGGTGGCTCATACCTATAAATCCCAGTGCCCGGGAGGTTAAGTCAGGAGGACTGCCGTAAGTTTGAGGCCTGCCTGGGTTACAGATGACTCAGAGTTAAGAGCCCTTGCTGTCAAAGCATGGAACCTGACTTCAGTCCCCAGCATCCACAGAAAAATCTGGGCGTGGCTGTGCACATGTGTAGCGCAGTGCTCATGGGAGCAGACAGGAGGGCTGCTGGGGATAGAAGACAGGTTTACTGAAAAACAGCATGAGCTCCAAGTTCTGTGAGAGAACCTTTCTTAAAGAAATAAAGTGGAAGAATGAGTCGGGTTATAGAGCCTCAATATTTAATCCCAGCACTACAGAGACTGAGGTATGGGAATGACATGAGTTTGAGGCTAGTCTGGGCTACAGAGTGGGCTCCAGTCCAGCTTGGATCAGAGTGGGACCCTGCCTCAAAACAAAAGCAACAAAAAAGTGAGAGTGGTAGAGGAGACCACCTGATATTGTCCTCAAGCCACATGTACCACTACCACACAACACAAAATAAATAATACACACACACACACACACACACACACACACACACACACATACACATACAAAGTAGTAAAACACAGTAGGGATGAAGGGAGCAATGCAGGATAGGAAAGATTTACTGTAACACAGGGACAGACGAAAACAGAACAAGGGACTCCATTGGAAGTTTGGAGTACAATCTCCATTTCTCTACCAAATCTCTAAACCCTCTGCACTGCCGTTGTGATTCAGTTACCACACTTTTTCCAAAGCCTCATGGTGTGGACAAGAAGCTGAGGTAGCTATGCCAGGGAGGCAGAAGCACAGTTATTGTCTGATACCTTGCAGTGTGCTAGTCCTTGCCAGGGTTTGTAAAAGGACAGGGTGTTAACCCTGATGTCACAGGATTATAATGCCAGCTATTTGGATGGCCATGGATCCCAAGTTCATGGCCAGCCTGGAATTCAAACTGAGATCATCTCTCAAAACTAGCAAACATAAAAAAAAAAAAAGGCATGGCATAGTGATTAACATTTGTAATACTAGTACTTGAAAGCCTGAGGTAGTTGGGCGACTGTGAATTTGAGGCCACATGGGTGAGTTCCAGGTCAACCTTGGCTAGAGATATTCCCTGTCTCATAAAAAATAAAAAATAAAAAGATAGGGAATGTACTCATGGATGGCAGAGAACTCAAGAGGGAGTGCTTAACCAAAGTCATTGAGCCAGGAACTGGGAATCTTAAGGACTCCAGGACCTGAAGGAATGTGACCCAGAGATACTGGGAAAGATAGGTGAGTGAAAGCGGAGACAAAGGGGGTGGTGCTCACATGCCTACATTTCGACAGTCAGAGAGACAGACACAGACACTAAGACAGAGCCATCACAGAAATACAGAGATTCATTACCTCGCAGTACCTGACACTATCTACACAAGACCATCATACTAGGAGGAAAAGATGATGACATAAAAAATAAAAAATAAATAAATAAATAAAAGAGAGAGAGAGAGAGAGAGAGACTGAGATTGAGAGGGGGAAGGGGTATAATAGAGAGTGGAGTCGCAAAGGGGAAAATGGGGTGAGGGGGAAAATTACCATGGGATATTGTCTACAATTATGGAAGCTGTCAGTTAAAAAAAAAAAAAAAAAGGAGGGCTGGAGAGATGACATAGCAGTTGGGGCACTTGCCTGCAAAGCCAAAGGACCCAGGTTCAAGTACCTGGGACCCATGTAAGCCAGATGCACAAGGTGGTTCATGTGTCTGGAGTTCATTTGCAAAGGCTTAAAAAAAAGAAATACACAGATTCAAAGAAAGATAGATAGCCAGAGATACCATATGGGTGGGACTATGAGCTCTTACTCGGCCTCCCTGGGAGCAGAGAAGAGATTCATGGATCCAGGAAACTCCTGAGGTGGAACCAAGGAAGAGGACAGACATCACCCAGTTAAGCTGGCAGAACCCATGTTGCTAAGCCGCACCAGGCTCTGGTTCCAGTCCCCATTTCTGGATGCTCTGTGCCCTGGTAGATACTCTGCTGAAGCCATGATAATGGGCCCTGGTACCTGGGCACCAGACCCAACAGCACCACAGCCTCCAGCACCATACAAGTCCAAAGTGCTGGTGGCCATGACACTCTTTGGGCCAACTCCAAACACACTGGCAGTACTTGGGCACCATGATAGATTGGTCTCCCAAGGGTAATGCCAAATGGTGCCACCAAAAATCACTAAAGGCCAGACACAGATCTCAGGACACAAATAGATGGGGCTTAAGTAGCTGAGTAGTGGAAGGGAACCAACGTCCCAGGGACATATGAGATTGTCTAGACACCAGGTTGCAATGCAGACCAACAGAAACCCTAGATAAGGGTCCCAGAGTTGGGGATCAAGCACACAATTGGGAGCAAGAAGACACTCACTGTCTAGTAGTACAGATATGGGGGTTACAACATCTCTCCCCTTGATCAGGAAGACAGCCCACAAACTAACCATTTCTAACTGGCGGGTCATATATGTCCTCCAGTGGGCCTTCAGTCAGCAGTGTGTCACAGGGATTCCTAAAAAATTCAAAATTTCAATATATCTGGAAAAGGAAGAAGGCTATATATTAATGTCATACATGCTCAGGACTTAAGCATGGTCCATTACTATTTTGTTTTGTTTTTCATTGTTTTGGTTTTTTTTTCTTTTTTTGAGGTAGGACTCACATTAGCCCATGCTGACCTGCACTCTGCAGCCTCAGACTTACCAAGAGCTCAAGGCTCTCCCTCCACCTCACCCTCCAGAGTTCGGTGATTAAAGGCTTGTGCCATCAAGCTGGCTTTGTGCTAGAATTACTGACACACGGGACAGAAGACTTTAAGCAGATTCCACAGTAAGGACTCCTTTCCCTTCCCAAATCCCCTTCACACTCCCACTCTTTCTATCCTGCCTCATTCTTTCCACAGGTCATGCCTTCATCCATCATATTTCCTCAACACATCCCTTACTTACAGAATGTGGTTCTCCCCAACAGTCTCATGCCTTAGAACCTGTTCTCTCAGACTGCCACAGACTGACCTCTCCCTCAGACCCATACTTCCTTGCTGGAAATATCACCACATCCCTCAGACCTCCACCTAATCTCTGAAATCCTCCCATAGTCCCAGGGATATGTTTATTCCCTTAGGAAGTCACCATGTTATGGCCCTAACATTCATCTCTCAATCCTGGTCTCCTTATCAGGCCCTTATTTCTATGCTTATACCCTGACTTCTTCCATCACAATTTTCATGCCCATCTTCCTCACTCAGTCCACTTAGTCACTCAGCCAAATCTGGAGAATGGGACCCATTCTCTCCCATCCCACTGAGGCTTCTCTTTGCTTAGTGTAGCCACAGCCTTCCAGAGTCCTGTGATACTCAAGCTACTAGCCTGCCTTTCCCAATGTGGCAAAAAATAAGAGTCTCACCCTCTCCTGTCATCAGCTTCCCTTTCTGTACAGTGAGTCAAACAAGCTCCCTATCACAGCCACTGTACAGACAGAGCTAATTCATTTTGATCCCCACAGTTGTAAGTGGTAAAAGTGGAATTCAAAATCATAATAATTTTTCTTTTGAGCAAAGGAGCCACTATATAGCCCAAGCAGCCTTCAACAGGCAATTCTGGTGTGTCAGGCTCCCATGTGGGTGGATTACAGGTGAGCATGACCTTGTTATGCTCAATCTAAACAAGGCTACAGTGTCTCACTTACAAATGAGAACCATGACACTCCCCATTACATGGCCTGGCTATCTGCCATGCCCTCACTGCAAACCATGTCCTTCTGTCCTAAAAAGTTTCTGAGACCCACTGATGACAGGACTCAAAATCCAAACGGGCTGAGCAATGCAGTGTGTGGGGGTTGGGGGACACACAGTGTCAGTTTCCCAGGTGTCCAAGGAAGCAAGCCTGATGTCACCATGCTGTGATTTGGCTCTTTCTGCACAGCCAGCTCAAAGATAAAGGGGAAGGATGAAGTCATGGCTGAGCCCCAGATGGGCTGTTTCTCTTCTGTCCCACAGACATAGGCCTCACTCCTGGAAGCTGGCCTACATTCACACCTGGGGTCAACCTAAGCTTGTTCAAAGGAGGATACTTAGACATAGAGAAGGATCACCTGACCTTAGGACAATCTCTCCCAATCTGTGACCCCTATCCATTTTCCTCAGTTAACAGAATCCACTGGCTCTGGCAGAAGCTCTCCATTATTCTATGAAGAAGTTAAGATCTAATCCTATTCCTTGCTGCTACAATTCCTGCATTTGGAAACAGCAGAGTCAAGATAGTAAGAGTTGTGCTGTCAGTTACCTACAGATGTTCCTGAAACTAGGAAGTCACTCTTCCCATGCCTCAGCTTCCCCATCCCAACCATTCTGTACTAGGGTTTAAGAATTACAGCTGGCAAGGCCACTGAGAACTCCTGCTGGAACTGAGCTGATAACCTCCTCCATGTAGACCAGCTAACTGAAAGCTGGAAGAAGCCATTCTGCATGCAGTTCAATGTGAGAAAGAGAAATCACCAGTGAAGATACTCAACAGTGGACACTGCAAGCCTTTTATTTGGCCAGCCAGGCCAAATGAGCCAATAGGTGCAATAGTGGCACATCTGTTATGGGGGAAACCAACTGCCCTCTACCTGGACTGGAGGCCTGCTCCATGGGAGAGAATTCATCCCTGATACTGAAAACTTAAAACAGGGGTAGTCATGAGCCCTAGGGGTGTAACGTCTGCTGTTGTCTGGCTAAATGTATATACTATGCTTATCAAACCAAACTACTTATCAAAGTAAACACTTCTGTTAATGTTCACACCCTTATATTAATACTACTCTCACTTTTGGTAGAGAATCTTCTCTTTTCAGATGGCATTGACCATGGGACGACTCAGAAGGTATCATGGTGATGGAAAGAAATGACCGCAGTGCTCAGTACTGTAATATCTCTATCACACCTTCCAAGGCTAAGGGTCTAATGTGGAAGAGGGGGCGGAAAGAATGTAAGAGCCAAAGGAAGGGTAGGACTCCATACAACATGCTCCCTCCAGACACAAAATGGCCTGGATATCCATGGCCTCACAGTGCCTGACACTACCTGCATAAGACCATCATAAGAGGAGGAAAAGATCATGCCGGTGTGGGAGCTGGACTTTCCAGATCAGCAGAACATTCTGGAATTCAAACAGCTGCAAGGTAGCACTGACTCCTGTTCCCTCCCCCCCCCCCCCCGCCCCGTGAACTTTCCCCTTTAGGTGCCTTTTGCTAGCCAGGCACCTCTCCTTTCGCCTCAGCCTACCTGGGTTCTCAAGCACTGCTCCTCCCATCAGGTTTACATCTGGGAAAGGAGTAAAGGACACACTTAGAGGTCACATCCATTTCTGTCTTAAGCATGGCTTAGTGCTGGTTTCACACTTGTATTAAATGTCTCTATTCAGAAGGAATGTGGACTCTGTAGAAAAGCTTCACAGCCCAGGTTGCTAAGTGTTCTGGAACTCAGGGATGTAACCAAGATCCCACAGTAGGGAGGCAGTTTTTCTATCTCGTGTCTCATTTATTTTCCATGATTCTCCATCCTGCATCATTCCTAAGTGAAGCCATGCTTCCACCCTCAGACCTTCAAAATCTTCTCCCTCAAATCTCCCCATCTTCCTCAGAACTGGCCTGATCCTAGCTAAAATCTCATCTTCCCTCAAAACATTTTGCCCACAGTTGTCTCACAACCACTAACTTATACTCTCAGATTACTGTAGGCTCTACATCCTGTCTCAGCCTCATCTCACCTCCTTCTGACAAACTTCTAACCAGGAAGACTCCCTCTCTCAAGGTGTCACTTCCACCTTCAGACTCCCTTCAAATTTCCTCTTCTTTCAACTTCTCCTTCTGCAAACTGCCCCACCCTACTCAGTCCTCACCCTTCTGCATGCAGACTGTGCTTCCTCTCTCACACCCTCACCTCACAGAAGATCACTTCCTCCCTCACATATTCACCTCAACCCTCAAGCCCACTCCTCCCCACTAGGGCCATTACATCTTCCCTCAGGCCCTGGCACCTCCCCCACACCTTGTCTTCTTACCTTACACTTCCCAGGCCTGTCTTCCTCCCATAGTTCCTTCTCCCTCAAATAATTTATTACCTCATCCATCCACAGACACTGTGGACCATCAACAATATCTCTCTCACCCCTTTACAGGCTCCTGTAAGCTCAGTACAGGGCCACTACATGAGCTTCCCCAAGGTGGGTCAGTGGGGAAACACCCCTCTAAGCCAATCCCTTGGGATCACCTTCTATTGTCCAGTGGGGCAGAGCAACCTATCCCACATGTCACCTGTTTTCCAGGTCCCAGAAGGAAGGATGGGTGGGCTCTAAGGCAGCCCCCAGGTTTTTCAAGGCAATTCTTTTCTCTGTCGTGGCCCCACCATGATGGCAGACAGGGAGTGGCACAGCGCCACTTACCCACTTACCACAAGAACAAACTTAGACATTACAGGGAGGGAGGGAGGGAGTCTTCTCTGAGGGCCCACATGGAGAACATGATTGGAAGTGGAACCCTGTGCATGTCAGGGAAACCCTCTATCACTGACCTGAACCCCCTTCCATTTCTTGCTTTATTTATTTATTTATTATTTGAGAGCAACAGAGAGGAGGCAGAGAGAGAGACAGAGAGAAAGAGAGAGAATGTGCGCGCCAGGGCTTCCAGCCACTGCAAACGAACTCCAGACACATGCACCCCCTTGTGCATCTGGCTAACGTGGGTCCTGGGGAATCAAGACTTGAACCGGGGTCCGTAGGCTTCACAGGCAAGCGCTTAACCGCTAAGCCATCTCTCCACCGCCCCCCTTTTTTTAAGACAAGTTCTCACTAAATTCCCCAGATTGGCCTTGAACTCAAGTCTGCAGTGCAGGCTTGTCAGAGTATCTGATCCTTCCCCCTGCCTTACTCTCCTCAGCAGGCAGGACTATAGATCTACATCACTACATTTGCCTTGGAGGTGAGATTTTCACCCAGGTCTACTCCTGTTTCACCTCAGCAGGGCACTGAGGAGGAAATCAAACACACAGGGAAGGAGGCGGGAAGGGGTGAAGCTGCTCCTGGAATCCCATGTCCACAGTTAAGGATACAAAACCCTGTGAGCCATAAAGTCCCTTCCCAGATCAGGCTTTCACACTCACACTCAGGGTGTCAGAGAGACACCACGAGGGACATAGAGACAGAGATGGTGAGAAAAAACAGGACACACTGCTAGGGTTGGTAGCTGAGGTCCATGCATTTCAATGCTTAACAGTTGAAACAGGAAATCTGTTCTAAGATTGAGGCCAGTTTAGGCTACAGACTGAGACCAAGTCTATAAAAGCAAATAACAAGAAAATGTACAAACAGAATAAGTTAGGGGACAAGGGATGGAGGAACAGATTTGCAGATAGATGTATGAAGACAACTGGAATCTGCACGTCTTCTGGCATGTTTGGGGTGAAGCCATCATTATCCTGCCCCAAAGCCACCCCCTCTGTCTCTGTTATTCAGTTACCATGACTCAACCCCAGTTAAATCCTGAAAGGTTGTGGGACCTCACCTTCGGAGGAAGATGAGGACAAGGAAAAGGAGGAGGAGGAAGACTCTGCCCTACCTCACCAGGCCCTGAGCATCTGCTTCAAGCGCCCCTGACTTGTTCTCCTACCCAAGGTAGTAGGGGAAACAGTAGAGCAGGAAGAGCAAACCATCACCCACATTGAAGGACTGGGGCCTGGGGACCTAACTGTGGCCTGCTAGCTTTCTTTGCATCTTACTGTCTCTCCCTCTTCTCCTCATCATCTCTGCACCCTTGTCTCCAAGTCTCTTTGGCAACTCCCAGAGCTCAGTCATGTGCATGGCCTCTGGCTGGGTACAGGGACCCTTTAGCACTAAGACACAGTCAGTGCTTCTGTGTAATTACTCCTCTCCCCCAAACTGCCCTTGGGAAGGTGTGCAGAAGGCTAAGCTGGAGTCAGGGACTGAGAAGGGCAGTGAGAGCTTGGGGTGCTGACATGTGCCAGTCACTGTCCTGGGATCCTGTCTCCACTGCCACAAAAGAGGACATAGAGCTGGCCCTGTCATACAAAACTGTCATCCCACCTCCCTGGGAAGCCAAGGCAGGAGATCACATTGTAAAGACCTGTCTGGGCTACAGTGAGACCATATTTCATAACAGAGAGCTTGCTTAACAAGCATGAATCTCTAGGTTGGATTCCCAGTACCAGACATAGAAACACAAGCACACACCAGGAAATGGCTCACAGAAGGAAGGGAAGTGCATAGTCATGATCACCCTGCTGGGAGGTGGGAATCTTGATTCCAGGATAGGGAATCACTGCAGGGCCCGAAGGAAAGGCAGCAATGGAAGAAGTGGTGAGAGACCAAGAGACACTAGGGGAAAATGAGCCAGTGACAGTGGAGACATAGGGGAGTGACATACACCTAACAGTCAGAAAGATAAACACTGACATTTTGAGACCACCGTGATTCAGAAACTGGCACACAGAGACACAAACCCAGAGGTGCACTGGTGAGCTGGGGTGGGGTTGAGACCACAATAACTGGCCTTGCCTCCCTGGGCTTGGGTCCAGGGAACCCCTCAAATGGATGAGAGGTGTCATCACGCAGGCAGACAAAAGTACCATCGGTTCAGCATCAATTTCATGCCCAGGGCCAGGTGGGAGCCACCTAAACACACAGTAGGCCAAGGATAGAAGCCAAGACACAATCAGGAGTTCAGGTACCTAGGATGCAGATTTGGAACACGATGTCTCAGGGACGGATAAGATGTCATCTAGACATCAGGTTGCAACAACTGGAGTGAGGCATCAAATCAAGGGACGTTGGGGGACAGAATGCAGAAGCCAAGTGTCATACAATGGGGAGTTAGTAGCCAGGAGTCTCCAGGTATAAGTACGGGTTTTACAGCATCCGGGCCCTGGTCCTGGAGGCCGGCCGTACCCCCCGGACACAGCTACGCAGACAGGGCTACAGCCGAGGCTAAGCCGGGTTCGGGAGCCGCCCATTACCCACCCCACAGCCGGAGGGATCCCGGTGCACAGCGGCCCAAACGCAGCGCTCCGCCCGTCCCCGGGGCGCGAGGTGGAGCCGCCGCCTGCTCCGCCCCGACAAACCCCTTCCCTCCCCGGCTCGGGACGCCGCTCCTCACCATTTCCCGCTGCCCGGGACTCTGGCGTCCTCGTGGGTCTCCGCACAGCCCGAGGCGCAGGAACACGGGGACCGGGACTCGAGCTCCACAGACTACGGAGAGAATGGTGCACGTACTGACAGTTACTAATATGGACGACAGAGAGCGGGTTCAGCAAGAAAGGCTCCCGCCAGGCTGCGGAGGCCCCGGCCCCTGAGCGCGCTCGGCGTGTCTGATTGGACGGTCTTCACGCCAGTAAGACAGATTGGACGGTACTTCCGGACCCACTTCCTCAGGACCTGAGTGACGAAACGTGGAAGGAATTCACTGGAGAATGAACTCCCACGCGAGCTTGCGGGCTCCGCCTGCTGGATGGCGCTGGTGGCCGTGGAAGGAAGCTGCGTGTCCGGAAACGCTGAGCAGTTGGCGTCCAGTTAGGAGGGAGGGCGTCTGTAAGCCGCGGAGCTGGCGGCGGCGGCGGGTCCCCGTCTTGCGCTCCATAGCCCCAGGCCCCAGCGCTCCGTTTGGGCCGCTGTGCACTTGTCCCCTCCGCTATGGTGTGGCGACCAGGCCGGGCTCCGGGAACCCTGTGCGTCCCCTGCTGTCCTGACACTGCATCACTCTGCACAGCTCTGGCTGGGCGTGTGTGACCGAGGTTCTGAATCAGGGGAAGGACTTTGGATCCCCCCATATTTACAACATTAGACACTGGCCCTGTCTCTCCATTGTTTATGCCACCAGGTGGCTGAGTTCTGTCCCTTAGGCGCCCTGATGCCCCACAGCCCCCAGATCTTTGGCATCTCTGTATCTGAGTTCCACAGCATTGCAGCCTGTGTCTAGAGGGTCTCCTATCAGTACCTGGGTCATTAGGTTCCATTCTGCCTCCTAGCTATGTAGAACCCCATGTTTGTGAGCTGGGCATTGTATTCCTGTAACCCCCATTTCACCCTACCTAACCTCAGATGTCTCCAACTTTGGTAGGAAAGTACCTCTGGCCTGAATCATGGGGACCAGATGTACCCACAGTGCTGTGCAAGCCCAAGTATCAGAGGAGGGAGGGGCTGGGGGAACTTGAAGACCAGCAGCACAGCACAGGTGGCTCAGGTGTTTGTCCAGGAGCACATGGACACCTGACCCCCATCCACAGGCCCTGCTGAGCCATCGCAAGCTCTGAGAGGTGGTTCTGCCAAGTATCCTGCTGCTGGGCAATTTTAAGAGACTTCTATTAAGCCTGGGGATGGCTGGCTTTCCCCTGGCCCAGATATGCCACGTTGTTACCTGTGAACTAAAGTTCCCAGAAAACAGCTCTATCTGCTGCACCTACTTCCAGCAAGGCTGAATGGACTGATAGAGCTCCTGTGATCACAGAGAGATGGGATGTTCCAAATGAGAGCCAAATTACCTTGGGCTACCTTTAGCCCCTTAATAGCCATTTATTGCCCAACTCTGTGTCTGAACTAACATCCTGGTAACTATCAGTTGATAAGGTATAATCCCTTTTGGAATGCAAGAACAGACCCCAGCTTCCACCAACCCTAGGGCTAAGAACGTCATGAGACAGCATCTGAGGACTATGATGGAGATTTCCCCCTTTTGCTGTAACCCGCCTACCTGATGGCCAGCCAATGTATTTGAAAAATGCCTTGATTTATGACTTTTTTTTGTTCTGTAACTATAAAACCTTCATGATATTGTTAACACGTTGGTACATGGAATTTAGGGTAACCTAAATCTGTGTTACTGGGCCATGGTCACCCATACTGGTTTCAGAATAAACTATCTCTTATCCGCTTTGAGGTGAGAGCTGTATCTTTTGCGGCAACACACCCATCTGCCACATTTGTTTCCTGGAACCAGCCTACCCTGTTCACTCCCAGTCCCATCACAACTCAGCTGACCTGCATGACTGTGGGTTCGTGGCTCTGGATGTCTACCTCTGAGTCTCTGTGGTCTTTCTATATCTCTATCTCTGTGGCTGTCTGTTAGATTCTAAGCACAGGAGTCCTATCTCCTTCCTCTCTGCTGTCAATGGTCCATTCCTTATTGTCTCTTTTGTTTCACCACCAAGACCCTGGAAGCATTTCCTTGAGACTCTCAGGTCACCAGAACAAGGACTGGAATCCCAATCCTACTTCTTCACTGGGTCACCCTGATTAGGTGCTTCCCTTGTAAGCCATGTCACCAGGGTGTGTGTGTCTGTGTGTTTATTACTGGAGCTAGAATCCAGGTACTCCTGCATACTTGGCCAGTATTCAGTCATGCCCCACATCCCTCCTGGTTTATTTTTGTCTCCCCGTCTCTGTCTCTATGCTCAAGCTGCCAAGTCCAGGGCTCTAGGTTCTATTCCATATCACCTCCCTGTGAGTCCTAAGAATCGCTAATCCCTGACTTGGTTGTTCTTTTGTGGTGGAATGAACTAAAAAACAAACTGTGGGAGTGAATTATAAGAATGAAACATGGAATGAACTATGGGAAATAACTGTGGAAATATTTCTTATGGACCTTAGAAATAAGTTTTCTGACATTATTGCTGTGAGATGCAAAATTCCTTACTTGTAACTTGTTCTAAAGTTAATCTTAAAACTGTGTAATCCATCCACTTAAAGCAATATAACTAGGTTTCCTCTGCCTTGGTGTACCTTTGGCCTGAATAGCACAGATGACCAATATTGACAAGCAGTATTTAGAGATGCTGACTGATCTTAAGCTATGCTCTTTGCTCCACTTTCTCAATGGCCTGGTTAGACACTCAACTCAGAGTAAGCATACATGCCTAAGAAGTGCTCACCATAGCATTCAGGACTCTGAGGTCAGTAAGAGCCCACAAATCTGTTGAAGGCAACAGGTGGGCTTCATGTGATTCATTTGTGATCAGAGTGCATGTGTGTTCTAGATCAGCAGAGTCCAGCAGGTCATGTCCCTAAATCCCTTCCTCTAACAAATGTTTAAGTATTATCCAAAGCCAAAGTTCCTTACCCTTTGCTCATGCAATGTACTACTAGTTCACATATCACTGGTTTGGGACCGTTCAATAAAAATGCCAATAAGTACCTATATACAAAAATCTACAGCTGAAGTAAGATTTGAGCAGCAGTGATAGCAGATGCAGTGAGGTCACTAATGGCTTAAATCAAACTCCTCAGCTTCCGTCTTTCTCAGGAAATATTCAGGGCTGAGCCCCTTAAATAGGGCATTGTCACCTTCTAACCCCTGGTGTGATAGGCAAGAAAAGTCAGGAATTGCCTTGGATAATTCTAGGCTCCTAAGAGCCTTCCAGTCCTCCCCTATGAAATCCAGAAGAGGCTTGAGAGAAGAAACTTTGGCCATTGTCCATAGGAAAGCTGGTGCCAGGATCTGGGACTTAGAGAATGACTCCCTCACTACCTGTCACCGTGGGGCAGGCAGGGCACACACTGGACTGGATAAGCCTTCATCTGTGCTGGGGTCCTCAGAGACTGGGAGAGGTGGTGTTGATGGTCCCAGTGTCAAAGTATGGCTGAGAGACAAAGAAGCTAAGGGTGAGGGTCTGTGGAGAAAAACAGGCCTGATTGTTGTCAGAGAAGAAGACATGGTGTGAGGGAACAATGCAAGGCCCAAGTGAGGAGTTGGGGCCCTAAGAGAGAAAGTAACAGATGATAAGATGTGAGGGATTTGTTGAAGGTCTGAGGGAAGATATGATGGTTGGAGGGAGGAGGTGAAGGTTTAAGGGAACAAATACAGACTGCAAAAGAATGAGGACATAAGGTAAGTAAATAGTTTTGGGGGATGA
Organism: Dipus sagitta; assembly: GCA_036346955.1. Lineage (NCBI taxonomy): Eukaryota > Metazoa > Chordata > Mammalia > Rodentia > Dipodidae > Dipus > Dipus sagitta. The sequence goes on from CM070773.1 coordinate 156,103,979, forward strand.
GAGTATGAGAGTAGAGGGAAAGGATCTGAGGAAGGAGATTTGAAGGGGGGTTGTTTATGAGGGTGGCAGTCTCAGATAGAAGAATAAGATCTGAGAGAGGAAATGAGATTCTGAGCAAGGAGCCATGTGTGAAGGAGGGGATACTGAGGACTAAGTGGGGAGATGTGGTTTTGCAGAAAGAGATTCAGAGGAACCTTAAAAGCAAAGGACAGTTCTGTGAAAGGAGGCTTGCAAGGAGTTTGTGTGTGGAGGTGGCTATCTGAGATAGAAGGATAGGGTCTGAGAGAGGGAGTCATGTTGACAGCTATCTGAGTACTAAGTGGGGAGAAGTGGTTTTGAGGGAAGGCATTTGGAGAGCTCTTGAGAATGAAGGTCAGTTCTGATGGAGGAGGGAGGTTTCAGGTGAAAAATCCAGAGCTCTGAATGTGGAGGCATGGCTTATGGGAGGAGTGAGCCAGGAAGGTAAGGTAGGGGAAGTGAAGGGACCATGGAAAGAGAAAGGAGCCCCTCACTCTGCACTTTAGTAGATGCCTGTCATGTTCACAATGCACTGGGTTCCGTCCCCCATACATTGTGAAAGGGTTGTGGAGGTACAAGCTGCAATCCCACCTCTTGGGAACTGTGTATAGGAAGAGCCCATCCTTGTACATGGTCTCTGACCCTAGATATAACCATCTCCAGAAAGTTGCAGCCCATAAGTCTACCATATAATGTGTGGCTGACAAACTGAGCCCTTTTATCTGTCACATTGGTCAATGTTCCCTGGTCCCCAGTTGTCTCTTCCACTTGATTCTGTCCCTAGGGATTTCTGAGACCCTCATATCTGGATTCCATGGCTTTTCATCCAGGTACCTAGATGATCTCATATGGATCCCTGGGTCATCAGGCTCTATTTTGTCCCTCTGCTACCAGGACCTCCATCTGTTTATGTCCTGAGTACTGTCTCTGGGCTCTGGTGACTTTAGGTTGTCATCCTGACCCTGGGAAGGTGGCTCTTGACTGGGTAGGAAAGTGCCTGTGACTTAGCCAGGCAGTGGTGAAGACTAGGAGAGTCATAGTCACTACATAGGGAGTGGAAGGCCAGGCATATCAGGTTCAAAGTGACATCTGGGGATGGAGAGATAGCTTAGCGGTTAAGCGCTTGCCTGTGAAGCCTAAGGACCCCGGTTCAAGGCTCAATTCCCCAGGACCCACGTTAGCCAGATGCACAAGGGGGCGCACGTGTCTGGAGTTCGTTTGCAGTGGCCGGAAGCCCTGGCGCGCCCATTCTCTCGCTCTCTCTCTCTCTATATATATATATATATATATCTGTCTTTCTCTGTGTGTCTGTCATTCTCAAATAAATAAATAAACAAGTGAACAAAAAAAATTTTTTAAAATTAATTAATTTAAAAAAGAACAAAGTGACATCTGGGGTGAGAATGTTGCAATATAAAAGTTTGTCCCTAGGGACTGCAGAGCTGCTGGTCAGGGTGTGCAGGCCCAGGGGACCCTTGTTTTTGACCATGATGTCATAGAGCATCAGGGCATGGGGTGGCCTGAGCATAGCACAACTTAGAAAGGTGGTCTTGTCAGGTGCCTTGCGACTCACTGAACTGACCACACTTTTGTCAGCTGGACTGATGACTTCTGCCCCTCCCTGCTCCCCTGGAGGTTCAACAATCTTCCCCAGTGATTTCCTGGAACTGTAATCTAAGGCTGGTAGTCCCACCCTGATACCCCAGCTCTGGCAATGCCTGTCTGTTGGTTTGTGACTCCATTTGTCTGTCTCTGTGATTCTGTCTCTGGATGACTGCATCCAATCTTGTGATCATCACCTCCCCCCGCCACACACACACTTTGTCTCTGCTGTCACCAGTCATCTTTCTGTAATATTTTTGAATCTCTCATCATTTCTTCCCTAGGGGCAGTTTCTTGTGCCACCATGGACCTCAGGCCATGGATTGCAATCCTGATTTCTGCCTGTTTGGATGATGGGGTATATTCCTGTGTGTTTGTGTGTGCGGTAGGGGATACTTAGAATGGGACCTAGGAATTAGTGCCTGCCATAAGATAGGTCTTCAAAAAAAAAATTTTTTTAATGTACTTTTTCCATCCATAGACAAGGCCCCATTCTGGAGCTCACACTGACCTTCAACTTGAGATCCTTCTACCAAAGCCTTCAAATAGCTTGGGTTGCAGACATAAACCATCAGGGCAGGCTCCACGTGAAAGTGAAGGCAGGTCAGACTGGCACGTGTAAGGAGCTCAGGCTATAATTGCCCTTTCTCCTCACAGACTCCACCTTGGCCTCCTGCATCCTCCCTTCAATCTGTCAGGGTGTCCCTGTGCCTGCAAGTCTGTGCCTCCATGCTTCTCCCTTGGATCAGCCTCTTTGCTCTATAGCCAAGACTGGCCTGAAACCCACTATGTATGCCCTGCTGGCCTCAACCTTGCAGCCATCCTCCTACCTCAGTCTCCCAAGTACTGGGCTTCACACACATGAGCTGCCAAAGTCATGCTACCTGTCCCTTTTGGTTGTCCCATATCATTATCTATACTCTATTTGTCCTGTATGACCTGTCTCTGAGACACTGAAATTTTGTGTGGAGCATCAGTCAGGGAAGGGACTTTCATAGTTGGTCCCCAACACAGTGGGATGCTTAGCACTGGATGCAGATTATGGGAGTAGCTGTGCACAGAGTTTCCTGTCTCTTACCTTCTTTCTGTGGATGCCAATTTTCTGTGTCTCTCTCTTGATTGCTCTCTCTAAAAACAAAAAAAAATTGTTTAAAATGATCTATTTGTTTATGATCTTTGAACATTGCCTCATTCCTTTTGTAGATATAAACTTGAAATATTCTGTGACATGTTGCTGTGGGAAGGGATGACACCTTGTGCCCTGTGAGCTGAAAATGAGTTTGTGGGCTAGCTTCCTGGGCCAGAATATGCAAGCTGGGATCCCCAATACTCTACCAATGATCATTGTCCACTGGCTTGCCATCTTCTATGCCACTTGACTCTTGGATTATGTCCCCTAGTATTCTCTGATGCATAGCTTCTGGAATCTATATCATATCTGGTTTCCAGAGTGTTTCAATCTGGTATCTAGAGGATGTCATATGTGTCCTTGGACATCAATTTCCATTCTATCTCCCAGCTACTGGCAGCTCCACCTATTTGTGTCCTGGGCTCTTTCTCTGTGCTCTGGTGTCATAGGCCAGGCTGTCATATTCGCTGAGGACCAGCAGCATGATTCAGTTGCCAGACAGGGGCTGGGAGAGATCAGAACATCCACCGCTATGGTAGGTGGTGGCCTCAGGGGTGCTATAGTGTTGTTAGACAGGATATTCAGAAGCAAGGGATCAAAGATCCATGCACACCAGAAAAGTGCATGCCAGGAAAACTCTCTGTCACTGATCCATGTCTACAGTCTTCTTTTTATTCTATTTTTTTTATGAGAGAGAGAGAGTGAGAGAAAGAGAGGGGATGGTGGGGTAGAGAGAGTGAGAGAATTGATGCACCAGGGCCTCCTGACAGTGCAATCATGCTACAGACATGTGTGCCACCTTGTGCACATGTGTGACCTTGAGCACTTCTGTCACCTTATGCATCTAGCTAACTGGAGAGTTGAACATGGGTCCTTAGGCTTCACAGGCAAGTGTCTTAACTGCTAAGCCATCTCTCCAGTCCCCTTTAATTTTTTTTTAACTTTTATTTTGACATTTGTGTATGTAGGATGTGTGGTGTGGTGGATGTGTGATGTGGATCTACAATAATGCACATGTGTGTATACTTCTTGCACCTTAAATGGAGACCAGAGGAGATCTTTAGGTGTCCCCCGCTATTGCTCTTCCACATGGTTTTCTTGATGGAGTTGCTCAGTGAACTGGAAGCTACCAGATTTGGTTATACTGACTGACCGGTAAGCCTCATTGACCCCTCTGTGTCCCCTTCCACAGGTCTAGAGTTATAGTTGTGCAAGACCATGTCTAGCTATTTATGTGGGTGCTGAGGATTGAACTCAGGCTATCCCAGGCCCTCAGGTTTGTTTGGCCTATGCTCTTGCCCACTCACCAATTTCTCCCAACTCAACTTTTTCTTTGAAGACACAGTCTCTAAAGCCCTGGCTGGCCTTGAACTTTGGATCTTCCTGCCTTGGATTCCCAAGTTGCTTGAATTATGAGCCTGCACCATCAGAGCTGGTTCCATATCCTTTGTGGTAATGAAGAGTGGAGCTCAGGGCAGGTACCAGTTACCTTTCTGACTCTCTGGCTCCACCTTGGTCTCCCGTAAGCAGTTCTCAGTTATGGCTTTGTGGTGGGGCCTACATAGAAGTAAGATGTGTCTTTCTTTGTGGGGTTCTTGAAACCAGCCAGAGCCATTAAAGTACAAGATGGTGCCTGGAGAATTCCAGAACCAGAACCAAAGAGACTTAGAGATAGACATGCAGAGACAGTGAGAGATAGGGAGAGGTACCAACACCAAGAGATCAGAAGACACCTTTATTCCTTCAAGGGGAGCTGCAGGTTCATCCTTTTGCTTGCCTCTTCTCTTCCTACTTCAAGGAAGGGGGACAGACTGGGGGCATGGGGGTGGGACATGAAGCCCATGCTCATGGTCTAGGGAGGCAGGTCAGAATTTCCCTCCTGTTTCCACCCTGATGTTGGGCCCCATGGCTCCCAGCTTTCAGGATTTTCCTGGGGTTGAGTCTTGGTAACTGTCAGCTGGTAGAGGGGAAATCTCTGAAAAACGTTGGAGTGAGGAATATGGCAACTGCATCCCAAACCTCCCACAGTTCAGGTAGAGTCCCCTTGTTCTCTCTGGCTGATCCTGCGTCTACAAATCTGCCCCTCCAAACCTTGCCCCATTCTTCTCCCCCCTCCCCATTTATTTGTTTTACTGCTGGTTGATTTTTCAAACAGGGCCTTCCTCTAGTCTAGCCTTGAGCTTCTGGAAGTCCTGAACTAGCCTCCTGACTGCTGGATTTGTAGGTGTGAGCCACTAACCCCAGCTGCCCGTCTCTCATGTGCTCGCTGTCTCGGTCTCTGTGCCCTCAGTTGTCTCTCTGACACTCTGGAAGTGGGTGTGGACCATGTTCTTGAAAAATAGCATGCCTGTGTCTCAGGACTCAGGAGTCCAGGACCAGTTGTGTACTGAGACATCACTCCTGTCTCTCCTCCTTCTTTCTCTGAGTGTCCTCCTCGTTGCCTCGTTAAGGTGAAACAGGGGAAGGGGGCTGGATCTTGGTTCAAATTTCACCACCAAGCCAGGTGATATAACATGCCTGTACTGCTGTCCTCAGAGAGGGTGAGCCAGGAGGAAATACAAAAAGACCCAGACCCGCTTTGTTTACAGCACCTATTCTAGACCAAACTGTGCAACTAAGATCCTGTCTCAAACACACACGCACACACACATGCATGCCAAAACAATAAGACAAAGGTGTATAGTTTACTGATAGAGTGCTTGGCTGGCATGCACAGAGACCTGGGTTCACCTCCCAAAAACCTTCTTGTGAGACCTCAAAGTAGTCAGGATTATTGCCTGAACCTCAGGTTGTTCTTTTTAAAAAAAATTTTTTTATTTATTTTATATATATATATATATAGAGAGAGAGAGAGAGAGAGAGAGAGAAATAGGCAGAGAGAGAGACAGAGAGAGAGAGAATGGCCTTGCCAGGGCCTCCAGCCATTGCAAATGAATTCCAGATGCATGCACCCCTTGTGCATCTGGCTTACTTGGGTTCTAGAGAATTGAACCGAGGTCCTTTGGCTTTGCAGGCAAGCGCCTTAACTGCTAAGCCATCTCTCCCCTGGGTTGTTCTTTTTGATAATAATATGATTCAAGTTTTTGTCTGCCAGTATGGTGGGGCCACAGAATAGGGCAAGAATAAAAATCTGCCCTGGAAAGACCTGGGCTGCTATAGAGCCTATCACCAACTCTCTCCATGGAGGCCCTCAAGCCCTGGAAAGGTGTGTGATATGGAGGTCTGCCCACAGAAAGCTAAACCTGGGGAGGGGACAGAGCTTAAGGGAGTGACTCCACCACTGCCAGCCACCCTGAGACAGGCAGCGCAATGATTTGGCCCTCACAGCACTGAAGAAGGTTGCATCTGCATTAGGCCCAGGTGGGGTGGGGCCTCAAAAGGGCCGGGGAGATGGTGTTGATTTTCCCCACTATCAAATAGTGGAGGAAGAACTAAAATGTCTGAAAAGAGGAAGGTCTGTGGAAGACAGGATTGAGGAGTGTAAGGTCAGAAAACGAGGTGTGGAGGAGGGAAGCACTGAAGGAAGAGGACTGGCCTCGGGGAGAGAGGATCTGAGGTTCTGAAGGTAGAAGTGAAGGTATAAAGAAGTTCATGAGGGTCTGCAGGAGGGGACACCGTGTACACAGGGCTGAGGACTAAGTGGGCAGACACAATTGTGACACAGGAAAGATTTGAGGGAAGAGGAAGTTTGGTTCTTAGGGTTGAGATAACAGTTTGAGAGAGGAGGTGAGCACTTCGTGACAGGAGTATCTGAGCGAGGAGGTGAGGAGCTGATGAAAGGGATGCAGTCTGCAGCTACCTGAAGACTAAGTTGGAAGATAGCTGAGGAAGGAGACACTTGGAGAAGCAGGATTCTGAGGGAAGAGAGTATCTGTAGGGGTTCTGAGGGTGAAGGCCAGTTTTAAGGGAGGAAGAAGCATAGAGGAAGAAGGTCTAAAGTCTGAGGTGAAGGCATGGCCCGAGGAAGGAGTGATACAGAAAGAAAGGCAGGGAAAAAGAAGGGGACATGAGAAGGGAAAGGGGCCCCTCACTCTGGAGTCTATGTATTGATTTTATTTATTTATTTATTTATTTATTTATTAAAGAGGCAGAAAGAGAGAGAGAATGGGTGCACCAGGGCTCCCAGCCACTGCAAATGAACTCCAGACAAACGTACCACCCTGTGCATCTTGCTTACGTGGGTCCTGCGGAAGCAAACCTGGGCCCTTTGGCTCTGTAAGCAAGCACCTTAACTGCTAGACCTTCTTTCGAGCCCTGGAATCTCGTTGAAGTCTGTAAGCAGCTTACAGAACTGTATTCTAAAACTACTGGCATATTTACTGTAAATGTGACTACATCACAATGTATTTCTTTTTATATAAGGAGATTTCAAACACTGCTAAAATTGCAAGAAACCATATTTATTTTAAATGCAAACCATGTTTATAATCTATGAATATGTGACCTTTGAGTAAGGTTTTACTCCTTTCCAGAGGTGAACCTCACAGGAGGAACAGTGATTGAGGACCCACTTGGGCAGAGGTGTAAAGAGAGGTGCCTGGAAACCCAGCAGGCACCTAGTGGAGGAAAGGGCCAGGAAGGGAATGGAGGCCCAGAGTCTACTCCACCTGCAGCTGTCTATGGCTCCCCAGAATACTGTGTTGCCAGGAAAGACCCAGCTCCCTTGAAGCCATAATTCCAGTGCGGGGAACACGGGATGCAAATCCATGACCACCATCCTGCTCTTGGCCCTGGTTCTCACACTCCATGCTCAAAGGACCAGGTCCTTCCCACTCTGGCCCCGGAATTCTCCAGGTTCTCACCAGGGCAGCCAGCCTCTGGATAACTACCTGAAACTTAAAGTGGTTCCTCACAAACGCCATCCTCTGTATCTGCATTCAGATATTTTCTTCCTCTCTCCTGTTTCTATTTCTCCAATTTCTCCTCAGGAGCGATGAGGAAGGGCCAGGATGTTACCTGCTACTGTTTGACCTTCCGTGCCTTCACTGGGATGGTAGCAGTTGAGGATGATGTCAGATCTTGCCTTAAATGATTGCTGACCAGGAAGAGACCAGAGTGCGGAATGAATAAATGAATGAATGACATCTATCCTATCTCCATATTGCTTGTCTTTTTTCCCCTGTCATGGGGACTGAATACAGGGACATGCACATACTAGCCAATCATTTTATTCCAACTATAACCACAGCCCTGTCTTTTAGAACTTAAAAAAAAAATTGCATGTGTGTGCGCACACACACACAAATGTGCTTGAGAGTCTCTTGTTGCTGCAAAAAAATGCCCATCTAGCTTTATATGGATTCCAAGGGTACTGAACCTAGGCTGGCAGGCCTTGAAAGCAAGCTCCTTTAGCTGCTGACACTGCATGCTAGGCTGGCCTCAAATTCATAAATGTTACTTTTCCTGCTTCAGCCCTGAATAGCTGGTGGCATCTGCCATCACATTAGACCTTTTTAGTTTATTGAAAATTGGTCTCTTGGCAGCTAAAAATAGATCTGCCATATAACCCAGCTACTACCTTAGAGATATTTACACATCCATGTTTATTGCTGCCCTATTCACAAAAGCTAGGAAATGAAACCAGTCAAGATACCCTTTAACTGATGAGTGGATAATGAAGATGTAGGGCATTTATACAATGGAGTAGTAAAGAAAATTGAAATTATGGAATTTGTAGGGAAATGGATGGACCTGAAAAGGATTATAGTTAGTGAAGTAACCCAGGCCCAGAAAGCCAAGCACCACATATTCTCTCTAATATGTGGATCCTAGCTACAAATGTTTGGACTTGTATGTGAGTTGGAATAAAATTTGGTAGCAGAGGCCAGTAAGCTAGAAAGGGGCTATAAGGGAGGGTGGTAAGGTGAGGAATTAAGGGCATGGTATTGTATACATGTAAGTAGAAGAACAGATTACAGGGGGGAGGGGTGGAAAGGCCTAAGTGAGGTCAGGGGAAAAGACAGTAAAGGAAGGGTCAAAATTGAAATCAAAATATAAGGGGGTATGAATATGTCATATGGGAACCTATTTTTTTTTGGACAATTGCACACCCAGAAGCCATAGATTATTACTAGAAAATTTTCAGTGCCAGGGATGGGATACCTTCCAGTCAGTTGTTGGCCAGAGAGGTCCCTGATGTCCCCGAAACATTATAGGCCATTACTGAGGCTCTTGGCTTCCCACCAGGAATAGATGATAAGACTCAATTGCTGAAGACTCCACATGCTTGAGCTGCAAGGTCACTAAGAAATCTTGCTGAAGCTGAGCTGAAAACCTCCCATGTAGACCACCTAAAAGCTGGAAAAAGCTATTCTCCATGTAGCTCCATGGGAGAGAAAGAAATCAGCAGTAGAGACAAATAGCAGTGGACATTGCAAGTCTTAAAGTTGGGCCAGCCAGGCCACATGAGCCAATGGGTGCAATAGTGTCATGTCTAATATGAGGGAAACCATCTACTCGCTAATTGGCCTGGAGGCCTACTCCATGGGAGAGAATACATGTGTGATCCTGAAAAACCTATGATGAGGAAAGTCATGAACCCTAGGGGTGTAACACCTGCTGATGTCTGTCTACATACATATATTATGCTCACAAAACTGCCTGGTAAATACTTCTCTTAATGTTCACACCCATATATTAATGCTATTCTCACTTTTGGTTAGAAAAGCTTCTCTTTTCAGATGGCAGTGACCTCTGGGATGACTCAAAAGGCACGATAGTGCTGAGAAGTGACAGAGGAGTGTTCAGCACTAAAACATCTCTATCACAGCTTCCAAGGCTCAGGGTCCATTACATAAGAGGTGGCATAAAGAAGGTAAGGGCCAAAGGAAGGGCATGTATCCTTACAATGCACTCTTCCAGACAAAAAAATGGCCTGGATATCTATGACCTCACAGTGCCTGACACTACCTACACAAGACCATCATACTAGAAGGAAAAGATAATGACATCAAAATAAAAGAGAAACTGATAGAGATGGAGAGGGGATATGATGGAGAGTGGAGTTGTAAAGGGAAAGTGGGGGGAGGGAATTATAATGGTTTATTGTCTATGATTATAAAATTTGTCAATAATAAAAAGAATTGAATTGGTCTCTTGAGAGGCAGAGATAGGAGAATCACCATGCATTCAAGGGCACTCTAAGACTACATAGTTAATAGGTCAGTCTGGACTAGAGTGAGACCCTACCTCAAAAAAACAACAGCAAAAAAAAGGAGTTATGGAGCGGGAGCGATGGCTCAGCATTTAAGATGTTAGCCTGTGAAGCCAAAGGTCTTAGGTTTGATTCCCCCAGCACTCCCATAAGCCAGATGCACAAGGTGGCACATGCATCTGGAGTTTGTTTGCAGTGGCTCAAGGCCCTGGTGTACCCATTCTCCCTATCTGTCTATTTCTTGTCTCTCTCAAATAAATAAATAAATAAATATAAAATTTTTTAAAAAGAGAGAGAATTGGTCTCATTATATATCTCAGGGTAGCTGGAAGCTCACTGTGTAATTATTTTTTTAAATTGTTTTGTTTATTTTGAGAGTGACAGACAGAGAGAGAAAGAGACAGGAAGAGAGAGAGAAGAGAGAGAGAGAGAGAATGGGCACGCCAGGGCCTCCAGCCACTGCAAATGAACTCCAGATGCATGCACCACCTTGTGCATCTGGCTTACATGGGTCCTGGGGAATCGAGCCTCGAACCGGGGTTCTTAGGCTTCACAGGCAAATGTTTAACTGCTAATCCATCTCTCCAGCCCCTCACTGTGTAATTCTGACTGGCCTCAAACTCAGGGCAATCCACCTGCTTCAGCTTTTTTTATTTTAGGGTTGTTTTGAGGTAGGGTATTGCTCTAGCCCAGGCTGACTGGAATTCACTATGTAGTCTCAGGCTGGCCTGAAACTCTTAGCAATTCTTCTACCTCAATCTCTCAAGGGCTGAGATTAAAGGCATACGCCACCACGCCCAGCTTATTTTAGTTTGTTGTAATTTTTTTGCAGTACTGAAGATAACTCCAGGGCCTTGCACTTGCTAGACAATCACCCTACCACTAACTTGTGTCTCCAGCTCTACCTCAGACTCTTGAGTGTGGGAATTGCGGGTATCATGCCCTGCTACGCTGCTTGTCTTACCCTTTTAAAGCACACAGATGAGTCAAGATGGGCTTGTCCATACAGGGCCAAGCTCCCACTAGAAACTGGCTCACAGTAGCCCTTCCACATCTTGTGAGAAATATCAACTCAAGTTCTCATATGAAGTCACAGCCAGAGTCACAGAGTGTAGCCTAGGAGGAGACATATTTTAAATCATGTCTCCAACATCTTGTTTCCAAGCCCTCTTGCCTAGGAAGGAATGGTTTGCATGAGGAAACTGAGGCGTGGAGAGGTAATGTCAGTGGTGCAGCAACATCTGCAGGGATTTGACACCCAACTCGCACTCTGCAGCTTGGCTCTCCTGTCAGAGGCAAGAGGATTGGGTGTTCAAGAACAACCTTCGTTAAGACCCTGTTACATTCAGGTTCACATTGCTAGCAGAAATTACCCAACAAAGAACAGCTTGTGAGAATAAAGAGGTTTATTCTGGTTTACAGACTTGAGGGGAAGCTCCATGATGGCAGGGGACAACAATGGCATGAGGAGAAGGTGGACATCACCTCCTGACCAACATCAGGTAGACAACAGCAACAAAAGAGTGTGCCAAACACTGGCAAGAGGAAGCTGTTTATAACACCCATAAGCCCACCCCCAACAATACACTGCCTCCAGGAGGTGTTAATTGCCAAATCTCCATCAGCTGGGAACCTAGCATTCAGAACACCTGAGATTATGGGGAACACCTGAATCAAACCACCACATTCCACCCCTGGCCCTCATAAACTGATAACTATACATGATATAAAATACAATGCATTCAGTCCAACCTTAAAAGTCCCTATGGTTTTTATCAATCCCGATGATGTTCAAACATCCCCATAGTTCAAGGTCTTTTAACTGAACCACAATACCAAAAAATCCCCCTCCCCAAAACCCATAATGGCACAGAATAAACATATACACTGCAAAGATAGCATTGGGTATAGCAAAGAAATATTCAACCAATACAAAACTTTAAAAAACCAGGGCAAACATCAAACTCTGTAGCTCCAAGTCCAACAACTCTAGTCAGTGACAAGTCTCCAAGTCCAATAACCAGCAACAAGTCTCTGGAGTTCTGATTTTGCCCCTCCAGCTAGGCTACCCACAGTCCTGGAAAACTTCTTTGGAGTCAGTAGCTCACTTTAGCAGCGATCTCATGGTCCCTGCATCTCCTCTGGGTCTCCACTACAACCCACAGTCCCTCCTCACAGCCCCATTGGGTCTCTATGCAGGCAAACCAGCAAACCTGCTTTACACTGCCCATGGCCGTTTCCAAAACATAAGAACCCATGCTGCAAATTCAATGACCCTCTCTTTCCTGTATTTCTTATACTCCATAATACCAGGTGGGGAGCCATTTTGTTAATCTAGGGGGGAATAAAGCAGACTTTGAAGAACAGGACACTTCTTCAGCATTCAGGCCCCTTCAAAAGACCGCATTCTTCCTGTTGTCCCAATGCAGGTCAATTGGCCCAATCTCAATGGACATAATCTCTTATACAATTACAGCTAAATGGGCAGCAGTTTTAGCCTAAATATTTCATTTATTTTCTGTGCCATATTCCTCTGCTCATACAGTTCATTTCTATACAAAGCAACTCTGCACAAGTACTCAGGACATGGGCATGATAGCAAACCTCTCACACAAACTGCTTCTAGCCCAGTGCAGGCAAAGCTCTTTCTCACCCTCACAAGCCAAACCTCACAGTCCATAGTTCTTATTGCATTCAGGTATTTTAACTCTGATCAGAATGGTCCATTAAGCTGTACTTACATCACTGCAAGGTGTCTCTTAAGCCAAGATTTCAAATTAATCCACAGTCCTCTTGAAAATCAGTTCCAAAAGGCCAAAGCCACACAGTCAGGTTGCAAGCATCAATGCTGGCAGAAATCACCAGACCAAGAGCAGCTTGTGGGGGAAAAAAAAGTTTATTTTAGCTTACAGACTTAAGGGGAAGCTCCATGATGACAGGGGAAAGTGATGGCATGAGAAGAGGGTGGATCACCTCCTTGCCAATATCAGGGGTCAACATCAACAGGAAAGTGTGCTAAAAACTGGCAAGGAGAAGCTGGCTATAATACCCATAGGCCTGCCCCGACAATACACTGTCTCCAGGAGGAGTTAATTGCCAAATCTCCATCAGCTGGGAACCTAGCATTCAGAACACCTAAGTTTATGGGGGACACCTGAGTCAAACCACCACAGACCTTATCTCAACAGAAAAAATATACTGTTTGATGGTATTGAAATTCAAGTTACACTACATATCAACTGTCAGATCCTGCATAAGTGATATTTCTTTCTCTGAGCTTCTAGTTGCCTGACCTATAGAATGGAGTAAAATACATGCATTATGGGGTTGTTGTGAGGGTAAAATGAGTTATCCCCTTTCAGTACAGATGTGAGATAATATAAATACTCAGTATAAACTGGGTGCTGGTGGCACACTCCTGTAATGCCAGCACTTGGGAGGCAGAGGTAAGGGGAATAGGAGTTTGAGCCCAACTTGAAATACATATGAAGAGCTTATCTCCAAAACAGGAGGGGGGCTGGAGAGATGTTTAGTTGTTAAAGTACTTGCCTGCAAAGCCAAAGGACCCACATTTGATTCCCCAGTACCCACATAAAGCCAGATATATAAGATATACATGGTAGTTCATGTATCTGGAGTTTGTTTGTAGTAGCTAGAAGTCCTGGCATGCCCATTCTCTCTCTTTCTCTCTGCCTCTCACTCTCTCAAATAAATAAATAAAATATTAAAAAATAAACAGAAGGGTACTGAGGCTGTTGCCCAGGCTTAGGATACATGGTTACCATGTACAGGTCCTGAGTTTGACTCTAAGCACCATAAAACAAACAGCAAGAAAACAAGTAATTCCCTAAACACACACACACACACTACTCCCCCAAAACTAAATGAGAATCTTTGAGTACAGGATACATCATTGTTAAATGAGTAATTATTAATGTAGAGCAGGGGAGTGGATGACACAAACCAGGCTATTACCATCTCCCTTTAAAGAAGGACACGTGACCCAGTTGCTGGGTGTATAGATCAATGGCAGCCTCCGATGGTCATTCCGTCGAGGCCCATGTTGGCTTGCCAGGTGTAGACACAGTCTACAATTCTTTTGTTTATGGTCCAGACACCCAGGGCTAAAAGGTTTTGCTGATTTCACCTCTGTGGGATCCATAACAGCCTAATTCCCCACTACTCTATCCTTTCACATTTTCTCAAATGCGGCACTTCAATCTTAAAAAAAAAATATTGACAACATCCATTCATATACACAATATACCTTGATCATAATCCCATCACACTACCCTCCTTAATCTCTTCTCCCTCATGCCCACTCTACTGAACCCCTTCTTCTTCCCAACTGGTCCCTCTTCTTTTGATGTCATCTATTTTTTGTTTCTTTTCCTTCTTATTATTCAGGTCTTGTGTAGACAGCATCACTCATTGTGATGTCATGAATTCAATGGCCATTTAATGTCTAGAAGACAATATTGCATAGCACTCCTCCTCTTACTTTGGCTTTTACATTATTTCCACCACCTCTTACACATGGTCCCTGAGCCTTGGAGGGGGTGATACAGATATCTCACTTAGTGCTAAACACTCCACTATCCCTTCTTCTCAGTACTTTGGTGAGTTTTGAGTCTCCCCGGTGGTGACCATCATCTGAAAAGAGAAGCTTTTCTAACCCAAAGTGAGAGTATCATTAATATATGGGCATAAACCTAAGTATTTAGAGGTCAGTTTTGTGGGCAGAATATATCCATTTATCCAGATAACAGTAGGAGGAGAAAATGTGGAAGAGTGGTTGGAAAGAGAGGGAAAGAATACAAGTTGTACATGAGAAGTCATGAGATCCCAGTAGTAGGCTGGGTGGAGGAAAATATGGAAAAACCTAAACTCCAACTGAGCAATCTACAAATAGAAACAGTATCAGCATAAAACATGTATGCATAAGTGGAGATTTCAAAAAAAAAAAATTAAAGGCTCTAAGTCTGGTGTGGTATCTTGAGCTCACACCCTTAATCCTGTCACTTAAGAGGCTGAGGCAGGAGGTAAGATAGAGGGCTGTCTGTGAGCTCAAGGCAGCGAGTTCCAAGTCGGCCTGGGCTACAGTGAAGCCTTGCCTCAAAAAAAAAAGCACTAAATATGTCCATATCTAATTTTTTAAAAGGCACTAAAAATTAAGAAATATCAAAAATGAAAATGTTATGGTGAACACACAAATTATTTTAAAATGACTAGTTATCTTAAATGTCCACCAGATCTAACAGATCTATATTTTTGCCCTAGTGAACTAAGTTTTAAATTTTTTCTCTCCCTGGGACATTTTTTTTTGTTTTTAGCCACCGCTCTTATATGAAAGGTGCAATTATCAAGCACATAAGTTCAATCTTATATATATCCAACTATAGGATATACACCACCCCAGTGTAAACCAGCCCAGTTATCTTACAGGTGACTGTCTATCTGGCTTATGTTGAGTTGTGAACCTGGTTTTCTCTTTGGTGCATGATGGGCTTGTCTCAGCTGGTTAAATCAGTCAGAGTTTCAGATTACCTGGCTTGGATTCTGGGGGTGAGAGGGGTGGTGGATCCCTTGCAGTCCTGTGATCTCCAGTGGTGTTCACAGTGCTGGTTTATGGGGGAAGCGGTTGTAGAACCTTGTCTGAGGTGTTCTGGAGCTGTTCAGCTGGTCCCCTTTGTCTTTTGAGTTTACAGATCTGGTGGGAGTGGGGAGAATCCCTGTCCAGGAGCAACCAATGCTCTTGCTGACTCAAGCAGGGAAAGGCGAGCAGACACACTTCTGGCAGCCCCTGGCTGGAGCCCAGTCCTCATTAATTCTGACTGCTGACAGTTCCTCATTGCTTCTCTACGAGAGTCCCACCTGGCTGAACAAGGTCCTTGCACACTTAGGCTTTTTTGGAGCTGGTTGGGGGTAGCATTCAAAACACTGGAGGAAGGCAAAAGCAGCCTTCTGTCCCCACCCTGGGCGTGGCCCTGAAGCTCTGGGCTTTCTTTCCTTTTGCTGGGAACAGGGCATTGCTGGTTTGAGTCTCGGTTACTGAGTAACAAAGGAAACAAGGGAAGGCTTTGGAGACTCAGATGTCCAGATGAACGGTATTGCCTCAGAAAAAAAGAAAGACAGAGAGAGAGAGAGAGAGGGAGAGAGAGAGAGAGCGAGAGCGAGGGGGGGGGGGAAGGAAAGGAAGAATACTAAATTCTTCCCTCAGGTTTACTGGTGTGGTGGCGCACGCCTTTAATCCCAGCACTCAGGAGGCTGAGGAAGGAAGATTGCTGTGAGTACGAGGCCACCCTGAGACTACATAATGAATTCCATATCAGCCTGGGCTAGAGTGAAACCCTACCTCAAAAATAAAATAAAATAAAATAAAAAACAAAACAAAAAGAGTGTTTCAGGTTTGCTGAGTTCATCATGTTTGATACTTTCTTCATTCCAGTTGGTTCTAATAGTGACACATATCACCCCTCATTTTCATTCCTCGTGTCACCTTCTTCTCTGACTGATGTAAAGGCCTTAAGAAATGTGTGTAATTACTAAGTTTATCTGTTACAAAGGTCAGCAAAGAGCAGACAAAGCACACCTTTAAGTATCTTCTGCAGTGGTGGCTTAGTATTCGTTGACAGGTTTAGTTGATACTTGCCATGGAAGCTTGTTAATTCTTCACTGATTTTAAAGGTTAACTTGCCTAGATAAACTATGCTGGCTGTTAAACTTTGTTTCAAGGTTTCAAATATTTGAGCCTATGTTTTCTGGTAGTTAGCATTTCTGATCATAGATTTATTTTGCGCACAGGCTTGTCTTCACAAGTCAGTAAGCACTTCTCCCTTCTCCACCAGATTATGCTTTCTTTTTTTTTTTTTTTTTTTTTTGCTGCAATCTTGGAATTCTGAGGATAATCTTTGAGAGAGTGTTTTTCTGTCAATATCAGTTAGAGGTTCTAAATGCTTACAATACCTGGGTTTCTGTTTCTTGTGTATATTTGAGCAATTTTTACTACAACTTCATAGAATACATTTCCTATGTCTATCCCCCTCTACTCCTGATAAACATTTTTGTAGCTTTATAATCTTTTTGTTTTTTTGTTCCTTATCTGATATTTTGTCATAGCAATGATTAAAGTGTTGAGGTAATATGTCAACAAATGCCTATTAAGAAAAATTATACTTAAAAACATGGATAGGCCGGGTATGGTGGTGCATGCCTTTAATCCCAGCACTTGGGAGGCAGAGGTAGGAGGATCACCTTGAGTTCAAGGCCACACTAAGACTACATAGTGCATTCCAGGTCAGCCTGAGCTAGAGTGAGACCCTACCTTGAAAAAAAAAAAAACTTGCATAGGATAATTAAGAATTTATATAATCAAAACATAACTAAAATCTATATAATGATTAGACTTAGGAAATATAAAAAATGTACTTCAATAACAAAAAGGGAAGATGGTTTGACATGGATAACTCTTCAGAATGTGGATAAAACAAGTGGCTGATCCATGAGACCAGCTGTCTTCAGGACTGGGCTGATGAAAACATCAGATGATTTTTCAGAAATGTTGACGAAAGCAGCTCAAGCTGTCCGGTATCTGACAAGCTCTGTTCTTGGTGAATTCTCCTGTCCAGTAATACTGGCTGACCTGGGAGTCTCCAGATGGAGGCTTCTGTTGTACTCGAATGGCTCCAATCCGTGCTACAACATGAAGATAAACTCAGATTTGGTCAACAGTACTCTATAAATTGAAAACTATGTGTAATTTCTGCCAAACTGCTATGTCAGGCTCCACTAAGGAAAGACAACAGCTTCACTGAAGAACAGTGTGATGGTTGAATTGCAGACTTTTGTTACAGAAGGTTTATACTCACATTCCTTACTGACTGGAATATTATACTCAAGTGACATTAAATTCTATGATGTATAACTCACAGTTATGACTTTAAGAAATGTAAAAATTTGGGCTGGAGAGATGGCTTAGCGGTTAAGCGCTTGCCTGTGAAGCCTAAGGACCCCGGTTTGAGGCTGAATTCCCCAGGACCCACGTTAGCCAGATGCACAAGGGGGCACACGCATCTGGAGTTCGTTTACAGAGGCTGGAAGCTCTGGCGTGCCCATTCTTTTTCTCTCTCTCTCTCTCTGTCTGTCTGTCTCTCTCTGCCTCCTTCTCTCTGTCGCTCTCAAATAAATAAATAAACAAAAACAAATTTAAAAAAATTTTTCTGGAAGGGAATTTCATCCACAGTTTGCTAACTGTCATTGCTGATGATGAGCTTTTGTGTAACCCACTCCTGGAGTTGGTAAGGCAAAAATCAGTATAACCCCAGCAGCCTGGCTGGGTTAGCACTTCCTGAGTCAGAGCCCCCTGCTTAGCCCAGTGACATCCTCAGATTTACTACTTCCTTGTGGAAAGAGATTGTCCCTGCACTGTGCCTCACAGGTTTCATATCTTCTATTTGAGGGAAAACAGACTAAATTATGAAGCTCTAGGAACAATGAAATCTGAGCACTTGATAATCTCCCTGAGTTGTAGAAAAACAGATTTTAATTAATTTATTTATTTTGGTTTTTCAAGGTAGGGTCTCACTCTAGTCCAGGTTGACCTGGAATTCACTATGCAGTCTCAGGGTGTTCTTGAACTAGCGGCAATCCTCATACCTCTGCCTCCCAAGAGTTGGGATTAAAGGCACATACCACCACACCCAGCTTGTTTATTATTTTATTTTTATTTTTGGAAACTAATAGTTTTAGGTGGATACGGAACCACTTCTATGATCTAAAATCCTGTAGAAAAGAGTGAAAAAATTCAGATCTCTGTTTATTCCCAGAATGACACAAATGTATGTTCGTCCAGTGACAATCTGAATGCCTGGATTCTCACAGATTTGCAGCAGGGACTGAATGCACCACATGGCAGCCGTCCTGCAGTCTCAGCACAGCTGTCCGCGTAGCCATGGCAAACAGTAACAGATTTCAAGTGATCAAGAGGACATGGCAAAAAAGGAAGCCTAGGACTCCTCTTAAGAATATAATAAGTTTAAATTATAAAGACAAGCACTGCATGCTCTCTCTCTCATGTGGATCCTACATTAAAACAATCATCTATGTGTGTTATTGTGGGAGAGTGTTGAAGATGCCAGAAAAACAGAAAGGAGCCCATGACAAGAGGTGCTAGGGTGGGAAAGATTCAAGACCGAAGAATAGAGAAGGTGGTAGATCATAAGTAATATGAAAGTGGAAGTTGGAATACCACGGGTGAGTGATGATAGTGAAAGCGGAGCAGGGGAGCAGGGTATTTGGGAAAAAGGAAGGCGGAGGGAGTCTTAGCCAAAAACTAAGTGTGTACATTAACAGAGAATAAAAAATAAATTACATAAAGTTCCACTTATGGTGCTGCATATATTTGTAGGAATATGTAAAAATAAAGAATTAAGGATGAGTCAGTATGAAGCAGTGTCAGAAAGTAAGAACAAATTTAACAAAGATTCAAGCAGAGGGTTAGTGGATAGGGAGGGGCAAGGGGAAGGGAGAGTGCACAGCCAGGAGCAGGGGTGTGGGCCTCTCAAGAGAATTTCCTTTAACTGTTCAACCAGTAATCACACAGATGACTCGGTGCTTGAGCCTTTACATCTCAAGTGGCTCACTAGGGACTTAAATGAGATTATAGAGCAGTTCTTGAAGTGTACTGTCCAGGGTTACTGCCGATAAGGTAAAGCCCTAGATGAACGAGGTTTGCATGGAAGTTCAGCTGCTTCACTGTAGATGAAATTTATACTTTTTTTAAATTTTTTTATTTTTTTATTTTTTTTGAGGTTGGGTCTCACTCCAGCTCAGGCAAACATGTAGCACCAGGCTGGCCTCAAATTCATGGAAATGCTCATTCCTCAGCCACCCCAGTGTTGGGATTAGAGGTGTGCACCATCACACCCAGAAAAAAAAATTATATTTTTGTTTGTAAGATTCCCAGAAACTTTCAGGTTTACTTCTGGGGAAGTAGTAACGTTATACTTGAACAAGATTATATATGTTTAGGTCTTAACAATCGTTAATTGCAATTTTAACATGTTGAGGCCATTTCTTCTTTTCACAGAGAGACTCTTATGTAGCTCAGATAGAAATCTCCCTGAACCACTTCTCAGGTGATGGAATAATAGACATATGCCACCCTATCCAGCTCCTGCTTTTTCATTTTTCTCTTCATTACTTACTTAGATCCTTAGTTTATAGTTAAATAGTTTTGTTTCATTCGGCACAGGTAGTGTCCTCCTGTCTCATACCCCAGCCACCATCCCCCTGGTCTCTGTAAATAAATAAATAAATAAATAAATAAATAAATAAATAAAACCTTAAGTAAATAACATAAGTATGTAACTTTTGGTGATTGTGGGTAACCTTTTCCATATGTTACTTTGTTGCTTTTTCCTCCTTCCCTCCTTCCTTTCTTCCTACCTATCTCCCTTCCTTCTGTACTGCCTCCCTCCTTTATTATCTCCCTCTTTCCCCCTCTCTCCCTCCCCCTTCCCTCCCTCCTTCCTTCCCTCTCTCCCTCCTTGCTTCCTTTCCTGCTTCCTTCCTTCCTTCCTTCCTTCCTTCCTTCCTTCCTTCCTTCCTTCCTTCTTTTCCTTTCCTTTCCTTCCTCTCCCTCTCTTTATCTCTTTCTCTCTCTCCCCCCCTTTCTTCTTTCTCTCTTTCTTTCAAAAGTAACTCTTGGACAACATTGTTCTAATTACCTCATTTGGCAACCAGAAACTCATTCTATAAGGCAATTTAGGAAACACAGCTCTCATAGTTACGGAACTCGAGCACTAGGTGGCATGAGTTACCTTCATTTTAAGAGGATTGTGCAACTGTCAGCGTGTGTTTCTATGCAAGGATGTGGAGAGGAGAGGGGAGAGGAAGGGGGCGAGAAGTGGGGGTGGGGAGGGAGGATGATTTCTCATTTTCTTTCAGAATTATTTGAAGATGTGTGTGATGAATGTACATATAAAGCAGTGGTCCCAGGGATGAAAACTAAGGGCCACCTCCTTTTCCTCAGAGACTGAGTGAAACTTGGGGACACCTCAGTGGGGCAACATTGGACAGAAGAATGTGATTTTTTTGCCCTTAAAGGTTTTTATTGACAACTTCCATAATTATAGACAATAAACCATGATGATTCCCTCCCCCCTCACTTGCCCCTTCACAACTCCACTCTCCATCATATCTCCTCCTGTTAATCAGTTTCTTATTTATCTTGATGTTATCATCTTTTCCTCCTATTATGAGGGCCTTGTGTTTGCAGTGCCTGGCTCTGAGAGGTCATGGGTATCCAGCCATTTTGTGTGTAGAAGAGTGCATTGCTTTTTTTTTTTTTCTTTTCTTTTTTTCTTTATTAGTTAGTTTTGTATTCAGCAAATACAGTCAGTTTGGTACCATTATTAGGCTCATCTGTGACCTACCCCCTCCCCTTGGCCCCTCCTTGTTGAGGTATATGGGTCATGCATTGTGGAGTTAGCCCACAGTTATGGGTAAGATTAATGTCTCTGTATATCATGACCCAACATGTGGCTCTGACATTTAGAAGAGTGCATTGTAAGGAGTCCTTTTCCCTGCTTTTGTTTTTGACCTGGAACTCACTCTAAAACCCAGGTTAGCCTCCCTCTAGTGTTTCTTTGTGGCAAGTGCAACTCACTTCATTCTTGATTTCTGCAGGCAGCGAATTATGCTGCACCCTGGACTTTGGTCACTTTGAAGCCCACTTTAGCCCTAAACTTCCTATGGTCCATTTCCTTCACATCTCCTGGGATGAGGGGTAACTGCCACTCCCCTTTCCCTCAGAGTTACTCAAGTTTTGGGGACACCTCAACAGTGGAACATTTAACTTGTACCTGATGGGTACATTAGAGAATGACACTGGTGGAAGAGCCTATGATTCTGATGTGTGTGCACAGCTGCATACCTATTTGTAATAGCCAGGGAAAAGGGAAAGAGGACAGAAAGAAAATCTGAAATTGAAAAATCATACAAAATATCATTTCTCAAAATGAAGAAAAAAAGAAATAGATGTTACCTAGAGATCTGTGTATTTCAAACACTACCAGTTTTAACCTACACACCTCTGAGGAGTTGTATTCAGGAGAATACGGGAACTACCCATACATCCACCCTCACTGTTTTGGTAGAATCTCGCTCTCTGTACTGGACATACTTTAACAGATGTGCAATTGATATTCATTTCTTTCCTGATGTTCTAGGAGTAGTAGAGGAAGGAGCAGTCCCCATAAAGTAAGTAATTCAGTGATTTCGTAGGTGAGAGATTAGCAAAACTCAAAAATAAAATCAGGAACAAAATTTTACTAAGAACCATGTTTTTGAAATTTTGATCAATCATTCAGTTATAGCAATGTGAATGAAACTGTTCAACATATCAGTATATTCATAAGACCCTCATTATACCTCGCATGCTCCAATATCTTCTTCTACTTTTTCTTCTCCTCCTTCTTCTTTGTCTTTTTCAAGGTAGGATCTCACTTTAGTCACACATAACATGGAACTCACTACTCCCAGGCTATCCTCAAACTCGCAGCCATCCTCCTACCTCTGCCTCCCAAGTGCTAGGATTAAAGGCATGCACCACACCAAACCTAATATCACATTTTGATGATGAGCTCTCATAGCCATTTTGTTTTTCAGGTCTGCAGTACAGGTGGTGGATAGGAGTTCACGCATCTTCATTACACCTCCGGACATTGAGAGAACTGAGCTTTCACCAGGAGTTTCACTTTGTCAGCTAGCAAAGGGAGTTTCATTCTTCCCTATGAACAGTCCTTTTGAAAGATGTGAGTTAGGAACTCAGGACCCTTTAGGTATGACTGCTAAAGACTTGTTAACTATATGTCTCCCTCCCATTTGTCTCTCCTTAGTATGTGAGTCTGCCTGGCACAGTGTACATATTGTCAGATCTTCAAGAGTTTCTCCTCTGAAAAGAAGCAGGCATTAGAGGGTGTTGCATTTGTCAGGTTTGCATTGCTGTAGAAATCACCCAACAAAGAGCAGCTTGTGGGAAAAAGAGGCTTATTTTGGCTTACAGGCTCAAGGGGGAAGCTCCATGAAGACAGGGAAAATGATGGCATGAGCAGATGGTGGACATCATCCCCTGGCCAACATCAGGTGGACAACAGGAACAGGAGAGTGTGCCAAACACTGGCATGGCGAAACTAGCTATAACACCCATAAGCCCATCCCTAGAAATACACCACCTCCAGTTGGAGTCGTTAATTTCCAATTGCCATCAGCTGGGGAACCTGGCATCCAGAACACCTAAGTTTATGGGGGACACCTGAATCAAAGTACCACAGAGGGTGAGGGACAAAGGAGAATGTGGATGCTGAATATGATCAGGGCATATTGTATATGTGTGGAGGTTGTTAATAAAGTGTTCAAACAATGAACTTTAATATCAGTTCCGACAGTCAAAATCCTCACCCGAATTGGTAAGTTCCTCAAGGACCCAGAATTTCAAAGCTCAAGGACACAGTCCTTGCACATTTTGGGGATAACCCCAAACTATGCCAGATTTGATAAGTTGCTGAACAGACTCAAATAATTCATTAAAACCCATTATTTTGTGGTGTCAGTTTATTACAAAAATGAATACAGATTGTCATCTACCATAGGGACATTTAACTGAGCATCTGTGAAGCTTGGGAGCCCTTTCTTGCTCTCTCTGTGAGTGAGAATGTGCTACTCCACTAGGACAGGTGAAACATGCATGGAACATTGTGAACCAGGAAAGCTCACCTGAGCTGAAGTATTCTCACTGTGGCATCGCTGTGCACCTATGATTTGATTGCTTGATTGGACTTTTGGTTGAACTTGGTCTCCAAGTTGACTGGAAATATATAATCCAGGGCCCCATTCTAATTCATATGGTTTGTCTTTTTCATGTGGCCAACTACCGTACTGTGAATCTGAGGTATGGTTGACTCATTCTGAAATTCACTGTGACCAGTTACTATCCTTGAAAAAAACTCAGAGGACCTAGGATCACCCCACACCTCTCAGAAGTCAAGGGCAAAAGCCAGCCCTCTCTTTGGGCAAGACAAATATTGTGTGTGTGTGTGTGTGTGTGAATTTTCCTTATATTTTGTTTTTGTGTGTACAGGTATGTGGTTCATGCACATGTGTTTTTGCATGTTTGCATGTCTGCGAATCCATATGTATGTGTGCATGTATGTGCATGTGTGTGACATCAGGTGTCTTCCTTATTCATTTTCCATGTTACTTTTGAGATCGGGTCTTGTGCTGAGCCTAGATCCCACAGATTTGGCTAGAATAGCTAACTAGCAAGCCATAGACATCCTCCTATCTCCATTTCCTTAGTGCTGAGATTTACAGTCACGCACCATAATGCCTGGCTTTTATGTAGGTCCTGGGGATCAAAACTTGAGTCCACATGTTTTCATTACAAGCACTTTACCCAGTTGGCATCTCCCCAGCCCTTGAGACTATTTTTTAGTATTTATTTTGAAATAAATATTTGGTAGCAGGTACTAACTGGGATATTACTATTACAGCAAAATTCTGTTGCTAGATTAATATTTATACATTCTAGAATGATTTTTAAACAGCACTTTGCATTTAACACCATCCATAAAAGTCTATTTTTCAATTCTACTCTTACTATGTAGGAATTCTTCTTTATAATAGTAATCACACACAAAAAGCTAGAGGATCTCTCCTACTTTTTATCCCAAGTAATATAAGACAATTAAGATATAATTGATTGAGCAATAAGCAACAAGGTCATAAGTTGAGTAATCTCTGAAACTCTTCACCCCCTGGAAAGAATAAGTGATGACCTCCATTAAACTTCAGCAGTAAGAGTTATTACTGCACTCACAAAGCCGTAGGTCTTCCTTATATCTAATACACTTTACATCTATTAATTAATGTTTCCCATATTGTATTAAATCCTAGGTATAGACTTAGGACTCATTATGACTCATAAAAGGGTTTTAGGGTAGGAGAACAAATGTTGACACACATTTCTATAATGGAAGGTTTCTACAATCTGCTAGGACCAAAAGTTCCAATGTTGGCATAAAAATGAAAACACTTCTTCATCTTTTCTCTTTCTCCTCTTCCTTTCTTCCTCCTCCTGCTTCTCTCTCTTTCTCCCATTCCTTGAGAAAACTCTAAACTTTCTACAAAACACATAATGTACAGTTTGGCATACATAAATAAAACAGTCATTTTAAGGGTTAGTCTAAAGTAGTGACTCTCAATCTAAGACATCTTTTCTCTATAGTGGGACATATGGCAATATCAAAACATTTTTGGTTATTACAATTTGGAGAGGGGGTGCAATTGTTGCATTAAGTGGGGAGAGGTGAGAGATGGAGCTTAAACCCTCTATGTATGGGAAAGTCCTCACAATGTCAATATTGACTTAATCATATTTTAAAGAAAAAGTGTTTCTTAAAGCCTTTATGTAAATGTATAAGCATTTAATATTATCTCTGTAAATGCCAACCTCAGGAGGTGAATAGGACTGGCTGGAGTACTGAGTTCTGAAGTCCTCTTGCATGGCTGAGGACAATTTATAGTTATAGTTTTTAAAACAGTTGTATATTACTTTTGAAATTGCATAGAGTTAAAATCAATTTAAAAAAAAAGGGCTGAAGAGATGACTTAGCTGTTAAGCGCTTGCCTGTGAAGCCTAAGGACCCTGGTTTGAGGCTTGATTCCTCAGGACCCACGTTAGCCAGATGCACAAGGGGGCGCATGCATCTGGAGTTCGTTTGCAGTGGCTGGAAGCCCTGGCGCTCCCATTTTCTCTCTCTCTCTCTCTCTCTCTCTCTCTCCCCATCCTTCCCTCTGTCACTCTCAAATAAATAAAAGTAAACAAACAAAAAAAATTTCTAATCAGATTTTTTATGTACACCCCTGTATAGCCCATTGTTTTCTCATCTTTTCCATCTACACTGGTATCCCTGTTCCTGTCCCAGATTCTTCCCAGTTCAGTACTGTGAAATCAAGCATATATATATATATATATGTATATATATATATATATGATTTTTATTTATTTATTTGAGAGTGACAGAGAGAGAGAAAAAGAGGGAGGGAGAGAGAGAGAGAGAGAGAGTGAATGGGAGCACCTGGGTCTCCAGCCACTGCAAACAAACTCCAGATGCATGCACCACCTTGTGCATCTGGCTTAGGTGGGTCGTGGGGAATCGAGCCTCAAACCAGGGTCCTTAGGTTTCACAGGCAAGCACTTAACTGCTAAGCCATCTCTCCTGCCCACAAGCCAATATTTTGAGGCCCTTTCTCCATTCCTTGCTCAACTTAGTGTGATTGATCTTTTCTCACCTCTGCTATTTGTGGCACCAATAATCTGTCACTTATATCTGGGTATGGACTGTAAAATTATATGGGGTGAATATGCTATGCTATGTACTCATTCCTATCAAACTCCTAGTTTTGACTCATTTCCATAACCTGATTTTTTTTTTTTTTTTTTGGTTTTTCCAGGTAGGGTTTCACTGTAACCCAGGCTGACCTGGAATTTACTATGCAGTCTCAGGGTGGCCTTGAACTTGAGCTATCCTCCTAACTTTGCCTCCTGAGTGCTGGGATTAAAGGCATGCACCACCATGCCTGGCATAAATTTTAGTTTTAGTTTCTTGCCTTTTTGATGAATGTGCAGTTTCTTTGTTTTCTTGGATGGTTTGGGGGACAGTTTGTGATCACTTTAATTAAAATAGTGAAATTAGAATTTTTAAAATATATTTTATTTATTTGAGAGAGAGGTAGATAGAGAGAGATAGAGAGAGAATAGAGAGAGATAGAGAGCCTCCAGCCACTGCAAATGAACTCCAGGTTCATGCACCACTTTGTGCATCTGGCTTTCATGGGTACTGGGGAATTGAACTGAGGTCCTTAGGCTTCACAGGCAAGTGCCTTAACTGCTAAGCCATCTCTCCAGCCCTGAAATTAGATTTTTTTAAAAAAAATATTTATTAGAGAGAGAGAGAGAATGGGAGAATATAGGACCTCCTGCCACTGCAAATGGACTCCAGATCTGTGCAGGCAAATGCTTCAACTGCTATGTCATCTCTCCAGCCCAGAAAACAGACTTTTTAAAGTGATCCAAAATAACTGAAAATTGACTGTTTACATTGAGGTCACTCTTGGTTTGACCTTGGCATACGTTACTGAAAGATATAACTAATTTCAGAATTTTGTGTGAAGGTACAAATGAGGAGGGAGAAGGAGACATAGTTCAGGGTCGCTTTTATGAACCTCTGAGATACACCTTGGA
The DNA here is from genome assembly GCA_036346955.1 of Dipus sagitta. NCBI lineage: Eukaryota > Metazoa > Chordata > Mammalia > Rodentia > Dipodidae > Dipus > Dipus sagitta. The sequence continues at coordinate 156,131,186 of CM070773.1, forward strand.
AAAGTGGGGGTTGTCTCCTACAATGACAGGACCTTTCTGTGTGGGAAATGACATGGATCAAATGTATCCAGGGGAGATATTATTCAATTTTCTTGTTCCAGTTCATGTTTGTTTATACAGCTAAAGCTCCTCAGTTCCTATGGAGGATTTCTGGAAGCTGGCTAATGCCAAACATCATTAGGGTCCAGTTTAGACTCACAGAAATCCAAACAAGTGGTAATACTATCCTTATTTTGCAGATGAGGATTCTGAACCCTACATCCATCCTGCCTGTGGAGCAAGGGTTTGAATCTAGGCAGCGTAGTGCCAGGGTGTATGTGGGACCTATCTTCACCTCTCAATATAATCCTCAGAAGAATGGACTATGTTTGAGTGAGAGAACAGCCTTCTTATATAAATTCCTAACCATGAGAAAGAATCCCACTTCTAACCAATGAAAAAGGATGACTTTGAGAAGAGGAGAACTAGTAGTCAGAAAAGAGCACGTGTGGTGGGAAAATGTGAGGGGGGTAAAACTATCTTTTAAAAGAAATGATAAATGTAAACCAAAAGCTTATAATCAAAGTTTGAAAAAAATAATGCCAATAACGCCATGATGAAAACAGCCCATTTAGATAACTTAGAAAATATATTTTCTTCAGCCTTGCACATCTTCACCTAGTGGCTTGCTTTTGTATCTTGGATGCTTCCATGTTCCTAGCCATTGGTCAGAGCCACAGCATCATTACCTCTACTATTCACTAGCTGTCAGATACACAGGCTGAGATGGGCCAAGCTGACTTGTGAAGCAGGCAGGACAAATGAGAAACTTTATTGACTCTTAAGAATAAGTCATCCACTGAATATCTCCCCTGAGTACTGGCTTCTTTCTAAAAATCATATAACAATGTACACAACCAGTTTCTGAATTGTATTTTATGCAACCACATTTAAGATGAGTATTGAAAGCTCATTTGCACTGTCCACAAAATACTTGAAAATGAAATGTGTTCCATGCAGTGGGTGGTAAAAAGGTCACTGCTCAGTTTCTAAAACAATTTATTTCTGTGCATCTTTTAAAAATTTGCCACACTCTTTCAGGCACTGTTTACTAACTCTACTCCAAAGCTGGTATGTGGATATGACCCACTTTGGAGCAAAGTACACAGCTTGTATCATGGAACTCCTCTTCTTCCTTCTCCTTTTCCCTTCTCTTCCTTGATCTTTTCTCTTTTATCCATGTACTCCAAAAAATATGTTCTGATAAAGGAAAAACACTCATGATTTGCTCACCAAACTGGACAAATATTTTCTTGTAATCAGCATGTAGTGTTATCACTCAAGTCCTGTGTTTCCTCTCATTACCTTCAGTTTCATATGTTGATGGCCTGAATGTGGTAAAGGTAAACACAGTCTTTGATTTTTGGCTAAATATCACCAGTATTTTTGAAAAAGTACATGCAGTTTCTCCTAAGCTTAAATGCTGACATCTCCATCACTCATGCTTGATATTATGATATTCCTTCTTAACCTTACTTTCTCTTATAAATAAAAAGATATTTTTTAAAAATAAAGTACAAATATCAAAAGAAATAAGCATTTTAAAAAATTTATTCACATTGCCAAACTGCTTTCAAGAAAAATATCAATGTATGTTCCTGCTGAAAATATAGAACATTATCCATTTTCCCAATCTTTATTGAAAACTAACCCCAAATCACTTAAATATTTGCCAATTACTGTGGTAAAAATCGATTTGTCCATTTGTGTAGGTTGTACTCTCAAAAGAAAGGGAGAAGAATAGGGTGAAAACAATCAGGCAATGGTCCCAGTTAGAGATGAGCTTGACTGAAAATAGGGAGAAGGGGAGAGGAGAGCAGTGTCCTCAATAACGATGGGGTAAATCTTCCTAGAGTAATGTCAAATTATGCCGAAATCCGGGTTGTAGGTGCTGTAGCTCAATGGAAAAGCCTAGCAAGCTTGAGGTCATAGGTTCACTCCTAGGGTATAGGAAGGCAGGAGAGAGGCAGGCAAGCAGAAGAGAGGTGGTAGAGAGATGTGGAGATATTATAGTAAGGGTTAAGTTTCATGTTTGGTTAGGCACAGGGTGACATAGGCTTTGTGTTAGGGTCAGCTTTACGATTAAGTCTACTTAGGGTTAGGGTCAGTTTTAGTGTTTCTTAGGGTTAGGATTAGGTTTGAAATTGGAGTTAGAGATCAAGTTGTAGTTACATATGAATAGGATTATTTAGGTTTATTGAAAGGTTACTTAGGGTTAGAGGTATTTAGGTTAGGGTTATGTTTAGGACTACATGGCACCAGGGATAGGGTAATGGTTGGTGTTAGAGTTATATACAGCTAGGGTTAGGTTTAAGGTAACATTGTTATGGTTGAGGTTAGTTTGGACTTAAAGCTGGAGTTAGTGTTAGGGTTATAGAGGGTTAGAATTAGGCTAGTGTTACATATGGTTATGGTTAGGGTTTGAGTTGCACAGGGCTAATGTTAGAGCCAGGATTTGATATTGCTGTTAGGGTTACAGAGGTCTAGGATTAGGTATTATGGTTAGGATTAGGTTTAGGTTTTCAAAGGGTTATATAGGCTTAGGGTTACAGATAGTTAAAGTGAGGGTTAGGGTTAAGGTTTGACTAGGATTGGGGTTACGGTTATACAGTGTTAATGTTACCTATGCTTAGGTTTAGGATTAAGGTTTCCCAGGGTTAGTGTCAGCTGTTGGGGTGAACCTCCAGACCCAGACATAGTTTATGAGAGGAACAGGATTTATTTCAGGCTTATAGATCCAGGGGAGGTTTCATAATGGTGGATGAAGCTGGTCCGCTTTCAACAGATCCACTCACACACACACACAAAAAACACCACTAGTACCACAAGTAAGCACCAAACCACAGCTGCCCCCCTCTCCAGTTTACGCTGCATGCCTTAAGCTAGAATTCAGATCTTCCCCCAGTGACACACCCCCATCTTCCTGCTAGGGGCAGACATTGCTAAATAAGTTTTAGTAACACCTGACTCTATGTGAGGGGGAGGGGAGTAACATCATACTCATAAGGTGAGCAATACTGTTAGGTGACGGTTACAATTAGGGCTACATCAGGGTAGGGATAGGGGTTAAGGTCAACTTTAGCAATAGGGTTAGCATAACAGTGGGTTATGGTTAGGGTTAGGTTTGCATAGTGTTATAATTAGCTTTATGGTTATAGATAGGATTACATAGGGTCAGGGTTAGGGGTAGGCTTAGGGACACATAGTGTTAGGGTTAGGGTTAGAGTTAGGGTTATGATTGGGTGTTATTGTTGAAGTTATATAGAGTTAGGGTTAGTTTTTAGGGTTAGGATTATTGTTAGGGTTTAGGGTCAGGGTTACATAGAGGTGTATATTGTTAGGGTTAGGACTGAAGGTTAAGGTTAGAATAAGAGTGAAAGGGTTACTTTGCATTAGTGTTACTTAGAGTAGAGTTAGGGTTAAGGCTGAGGAGTAGGTTGAAGTTATGATTAGGGTTTGGAGTTAGGTTTAGAATTATAGTAAAGGTTAGAGTTACATAGGGTTAGAGTTAAGGGTTAATATACATTTTAGGATTTCTTAGGGCTAGAGTTAGGATGAATGTTAGGGTTACATATGTTTAGGGTTAGGGTTTGGCTAGGGTTAGGGTTACAAAGGCGTAAACATAAATATGTAGAGAGAAATTTGATAGGCATGATATTTAGCTAAACAACAATCGTAGCTTTTCCCTGGGCTTTTGACTAGATTCTCCCTACTGGGCATGAGTTGCCTCCCATGGAAGGAGCAGGCCTCAAAACCAATCAGGGAACAGTTGACTATCCCCATAGCATTCGTGACACTATTGCACATCTTTCCTGGCTGGTTAGTTGTATATGCTTGCAGGGTCCACTGCTGTTAAAAGACCATTGATGACTTTTCTTAGCAAAACAAATCATAAAGCATTTAAAATATCAGTTGAATTCAATTTCTTTCAAGCTTAAGAAGCTAGAGTAAATTTGTAGAATAAAAGAAACTAGTGATGGTTTGTTTTATGATTTCATAATGAAGTGGAACATGGTGGTATACACCTTTAGTCCCAGCACTTAGGCAGGTGAGGTAGGAAGATCTCTGTGAGTCTGAGGCCAGCCTGGGACTATGGAATGAGTTCTAGGTCAGTGTGGTAGTTTGAATTGATGGCCCCCAATATATTCAGTGTTTTATTAGTTTGTAGTTTCAATCTGCAGCCACCTGGCTGGAGGTGTCACTGGGTGGATCTTAGGGTCCAGCCCTCAGGTGTGGTGGTGGGTTTGAGATTCTAATCTAAAGATATGCACAGTGTGCCTAGCTGGAATTCCTTAAGTGTGCTGTGCTATGTGGCTTTTGGCTTTTGGCTTGTGCTTCTCTCTCTCTGCTTGGACCTGTGAAGGCAGGCCAGCTTCTTCTGCCACTGTAGAACTTCCCCTGGATCTGTAAGCTTCAATAGATATTTTTGCCTGGTTTGGAGGTTCATCTCAGCAAACCCGAATCTGCTACAGTCAGCCTGGGCTAGAATGAGACCCTACCTCAGAAAAGTAATACAATTAATAATTATAATGATAGTAAAAGTAGTGATTTCATTTAATGACACATAGACATGTATGTGCTTGGTGAATATTTTTTTCTTTTTTTCTTCATTTATACACAATCTGCATACCCGTTCCAATAAAAGGATCTCATTACAACTTAGAACGAAATTTCTACCATTTTAGCCACATTCAAAAAATATTTTATCAGGCTGGGCCTGGTGGTGCATGCCTTTAATCTCAGCACTCAGGAGGCAGAGGTAGGGGATCACTGTGAGTTCAAGGCAACCCTGAGAGTATATAGTGAATCCCAGGTCAGCCTGAGCTGGAGTGAGTCCCTACCTCAAAAAGCCAAAAAACAAAATTATTTATTTGAGACAAAGAGGCAGGGGGGAAAGAGAGAGAGAGAGAGAGAGAGAGAGAGAGAGAGAGAGAGAGAGAGAGAACAGGAGCACCAGGGCCTCTAGGTACTCAAACGAACTCTAAACACAGACATCACCTTGTGTGTCTGGCTGATGTGGGTACTGGGGAATCGAACCTGGCTCCTTAGGCATCACAGGCAAGTGCTTTAACTACCAAGCCATCTCTCCAGCCCCTCTTTTAAATATTTTACTTATTTATTTAAATTTTAGCCACTTTTGATGATATGACTTAGTGGCATTATTACCTTCCCATTGTAGCCAGTCGTCACCCACTCTCCTCAGAACGAGCCCACCTCCCCAAAATGAATAGAGTTTCTTATTTCTAACAGTAAAACTGATTTGAACTATTTGCAAGATTATTGTGAAAATTCCTTGTAAATCAATCAAAAGAAGTTAATCGATTTGGCCTCTACTTTGTTTTTTAATGGTCAAAGCCCTCTGTCCCACTCTTGTAGACCCCCTGTGTGTGAGTAGGACAGTGAGACAATACTGGTTGCATCAACGTATTGGTTCTTCCTCTTTGGTGGAAAGATGCATGGTTCCTTCATGCCCTGTAGTTCCAGTTTCTTAAGGTGGCAGGTGTGTGTGTGTGTGTGTGTGTGTGTGTGTGTGTGTGTGTGTGTGTTCTGCTTGGTTTCAGCACTGTCCTGTATCCTAACTTGCAGCCGCAAACAGCACTGTTCAGAAAAGTCAGGTTGGCTCAGAGCCTTCCCTGCCTTGAGGTATGAGGTTAAAAGGCTGCAGCTGGACCCAGATGACATCTCACTTGCTCCAAAGAAATCCGGGGTCGTGAAGCATTGAAACTGGCCAGACCAGGCTGGGACATCTGGGCTTCACCTTCTTACTGCTCAGAAAAGGCACCGTCTTTTGTGCCCCTAGCCCCATGCTGAGTAACTCCTATCCATTTTCTGATGCCGAGCCTTCACGACAACACTGGAAACCAAGAGAGCACAGGATGAGAGGAAGAAAAGACTGGAACCTAGAGATAAGCTTGGTGGTACATATCTGTAATCCCAGCGCTGGTTGGGCAAAGTCAGGAGGAGTGCAAGATTAAAAACAGCCTGTGATACAGATTGAGACCCTTTCTCAAGAGAAAACAACACAAACTTGAATCTAGAACAGGGGTTTCTCAACTAGCATTCTCAGTGTTGAATCAGCATTGGGAAGAGATTTTCCTATTAATTTCAGATGTGTGTTATCCCTGCCCCTGCCCCTGAATGGTAGGTGTGCCCCAAATCCTGTGTCAACCCAAAGCCTCCTCTGTGTTTCTGATGGTAAAAGAATGATCCAGAGGAAGGGAACTCTAGCTAGCCTGCTTCTCTCAAGCGTCATGTTCATCTATCTAATGGGACCGTGGTCCTGGAGGTTAGTTAGCTATTGGGAAACACTCATAATTCAACGATGCAGGTGTCTCTTCCTGAATTGGGAAGTCTGCCAGAGATTTGCCTTGCAGTCTCTGTCATCTGTGAAGCAGGGAGCTCCCAAGTGTCTCAGCTGGGAGTCTAAACAAGCCATTCTGTCTTCAATAACCTTTCTGTTCTCACCCAAGCTCACAAAGGACTCAGTGGGCAGAGGACTTGGTTAGCCGTCAAGGTTTGCAGGTCTGAAGATACCAGATATGACACAAGGGGGCAGCAATGGGCAAAGAATGGAGCATGAAAAGGCCTCCGGGAGTATCTGAGAAAGAGGCACTTGTGGCTTTTAAATCCATCTTTTGGGTACTCATTGTCATGAGGCTGGTGAGCTAGCACATTTCATGCCTTGCCAAGTGACTTTGGAGACAAATTAAGATATTCTGGGGGTAGATGGAATTCCTGAAGAACCTAACTTTCATGGAGGAAAAGACTTTCCCTGGGAGATGATTTTCTTAGAGGAGTTGGCCTTCCACAAGGAGATGGCATTTAAAGGCGAAATGTCCTTTGTGAGATAGACAGCCTTCCTTGGGAATATGTTATACATAGAGGGGATGGCCTTTGTGTAGGCTATGACTTTCCTTATGGACATGACCTTCATGGGGGAGCCGGTCTTCCTAGCAGATGATTTTATTATAGAAATGGCATTTCTTCCTTCCTGAAAGGATAACCTTCCTAGAGGAGATGACCTTCCTCTGGAAATGACCTTCTTGGAGGAGGTGACTTTACTCTGGAAATAACCTACCTGGGGGAGATGACCTTCCTCTACAAATGACCTCCCTGGGGGAGATGACCTTCCTCTGGAAATGACCTACCTGGAGGAGATGACTTTCCTGGGGTAGATGACCTTCCTCTAGAAATGACTTTCCTGAAGGAGATGACCTTCCTCTGGAAATGACTTTCCTGAAGAAGATGGCCTTCTTTTGAAAATGGCTTACCTGGAGGAGATGACCTTCCTGGGGGAGATGGCCTTCCTCTGGAAATGACCTTCCTGGAGGAGATAGCCTTCCTCTGGAAATGACCTTACTGGGGGAAGTGACCTTCTTCTGGAAATGACCTACCTCAAGGAGATGACCTTCCTCTGGAAATGACCTTCCTGGAGGAGATGGCCTTCCTCTGGAAATGACCTTCCTAGGGGAGATGGCCTTCCTCTAAAAATGACCTTCCTGGGGAGATGATCTTCCTCTGGAAATGTCCTTCCTTGGGGAGATGACTTTCCTCTGGAAATGACCTTGCTAGGGGTGATGATCTTCCTATGGAAATGGCCTTCTTAGAGGAGATGGCCTTCCTCTGGAAATGACCTTCCTGAGGGAGATGGCCTTCCTCTGGAAGTGACCTTCCTGGGGGAGATGACCTTCCTCTGGAAATGACCTTCCTGGGGGGAGATGGCCTTTCTGATGGAGATCTTCTTCTTGGGGGATATGTTCTTTCTGAAGTCAAGAATCTTCCTTGAGGAGATGGACTTCTTAGAAGAGATGACCATCCTCAGGGAGGTGACCTTTCTGAGGTAGATGGCCTTCTTGGAGGATGTAACCTCATGAGGTGATGATCTTTCTGGGATATAACCTTCTGCAGCAGGTGGTCTTCCTGGAGGAGATGGTCTTTCTGGGGGAGATGATATTTCTGGGGGAAGATGATCATCCTGGAGGACATGGCCTTTGTTCACAAAGAACCAGCATGGGCTCCAAATCCAGATGATAGTTGTCAGTCTCTGAGTGCTTAGTTGTTATAATTTTTTTTTAGAGATAGCGTGAGTGGGAGGGGTGTATTGGCAGGCCAGGGCCTCAGCCACTGTAGTTGAATTCCAGACACTTGTACCACCTAGTGAGTATGTGCCATCTTGTATTTGCATCACCTTTGTGCCCTGGTTTACATGGGATCTGCAGAGAGAGATCGAACATGGGTCCTTAGGCTTCGCAGGCAAGTGCCTTAACTACTTAGCCATCTCTCCAGCCCAGTTTTTTTAATTCTTAAAAGAAAGATGAGAAAAATGTATGACACTTCTGTAAACTAGTTAATTAAATAGCACAGAGACTATCTAGTATATCTCTGCAATAAGCCAGGTGGCCCTGGTGTGGCATATGCTCTGTATTTCACCTCATATTATCACAGCCTCTGGTGGAAAATGAAGTGAAGGAAGAGCCCATAAAAATGCATCTGAGTGCTGGGTGTGATAGTGCATGCCTTTAATCTCAACACTCCGAGGTAGAAGGATCACTGTGAGTTGGATGCCAACCTGAGACTATGCAGTGAATTCCAATTCAGCCTAAGCTAGAGTGAGACCCTACCTTGAAAAAAAAAAATCTATCTGAGTGACCAGAAGGGTTTACCACTTAAACACAGACTAAAAGGATTCCAACTCTTCAATTTGGGATGACAAAGGCTATTGTGAGTGAACATCATTAAATCCATCATGACATTAATAAGAAATCCCCATCAAAATGTCAATATGATGACCCTTGTGTGCCTGCCCAGGAGAAAGGCAGGCTAGATTGCTCAGATCCCAGGAGAGTACTCCTCCTGCTCCTGTTCCCAGTCCATGTATGTGTGTAAACTTCCTGTTCACACCTGCCCTGAGCAAGTCGGACTATGCAGCTCATATCCCAGGCACCAAGGAAGCAGTGTCATAGGCTCACCCATGCACCCAGTGCAGATCCACCTGTGGACTGCCCATACATTCCTTCCCAGAACAAGGTGGAAGGTGGACCAGGCTGTTCAGGTCCCAGGTAAGCTCTCTCCCTGCTCCCAAACCAGTGTTCACCCAGAGTCAGGAGGACTAGGCCCACTATGCTCTGGTCCTGCTCTCCCATGTGCCCAGTCTAGACATGCATGTACACTGCCTGCCCATGCCTACTCTGAGCACAGAGACTAGGCTGCTTAGGTCCCAGGTTCCTGGTAAGCAGTACCATGGGCTCAGCCCTGCACACAGCCCAGATCTTCATGTAAATGACCTACCCACACCTGTCAAGAGCAAGGTGGACCAGGCTTCTCAACACAGGCCCCAGAGGAGCTGCTGTTACTGCATTCCCAGCTAGACAAGGAGACCATCTCCATATGGGCAAACCCCAAGGCAAAACAAATAACATAAGAAGCCAAGGCAAGATAACCCCAGAAAGAATGCCTTACCCCTCAGTTGAATCCTCTAATAAAAACTACCTAGAAGAAATTTCAAAAGATTCCAAAATGCAATTATGATAAGCATATGCAATAAACTTAAAGAAGACATGAAAAAATGGCTGAATGAAATACAAGAGAACTAACTAAAAGAATCCAACAGATGCATGAACACATTCAAAGAGGACACAAATGACTGAATGAATGCCAAGAGAACATAGACAGTCAACTAAATGCAAATGAGGAAGTCAAACCAAGAAAGGAAAATGAAATGTAATAAAGACACAGAGATCATGAAGAAAAACCTAATGTAAATAAAAAAGAAAATAACTCATTTAAAAGGGTTTTGAGAAAGCCTTACCAATAAAATAGATCATGTAGTAGACAGAATATAAGGTTTTGGAAAGGAGATAGATCAGGAGGCTAAAATGAATGACAATTTTTTAAATGTATGAACAGAATATGAGAGAAATGTGGGATGCCTTAAAAGCACTAAACATACAAATCATGGTCATACAAGAAGGGGAAGATCTACATGTCAAGGAGATGGAAAATATCTTCAACAAAATTAAGAAGAAAAATTACCAAAACTTATGAAAGAGAGGTCTATGCAGGGACAAGACATATACAGAACAGCAAATAGACCAGACTACAAAAGAAATTACCTCACATTATAGTTAAAATACTAAACACAGAAAGCTTATAAAGGTAAGCCCATCATCATAACATCTGATCTTTTCTTTTTTAAAATGTTTACTTTTAAAATTTTATTTATTTGCAAGCAGAGGGGCAGAGGGAGAGAGAGAGAGAGAGAGAGAGAGAGAGAGAGAGAGAGAGAGAGAAGAGAGACAGACAGACAGAAAGGGAATGAACTTGTCAACTTCTCCAACCACTGCAAACGAATTCCAGATGCATGTGCCCCTTGTGCATCTGGCTTACATGGGGAATCGAACCTGGGTCCTCTGGCTTCATAGGGAAACACCTTAACCACTAAGCCATATCTCCAGCCCACATCTGATTTTTATAATGCAAGTTCTAAAAGACAAAAGGAATTGGAATGAAATATTTCAAAAACTGAAAATCCATGTGTATTAGGCAGGGTTCTCTAGAGGAACAGAACTGCTAGAATGAATTATTTTAAAAGGGGATTTATTGGATCAGCTTACAGTAGTCCAATAGCAGTTGCAGGCCCAAGAATCACCAAACCTGGTAGTTGCTCAGTCCTCATGGCCAGATACCTCAGCAGTCCCGACCCGGTACTGCAGATGGTGCTGGAAAGCCTGGAGGCTTCCTGAGGAGCCGCTGGGTTTCAATCCACGCGGGTCTTCAGTTGATGCTGGTCTTTCGTCCGTACTGGTCTTCAATCCACGCTGGAAGGTAGCAAGCAGCTCCGGCAGCCAAAATGGAAGGAAGGCAGGAAGGAAGGAAGGGACTCTTTTTACCCAGAGCTCCCTTGTATCAAGTCCCCCTCTGGGCGGGGCCACCCATTCTGGGGGAAGGGCTTACCCTGGAGGAAAGACTTCCTCCTTTAGTTGATCCTTCCTAGAAGCAACCTATGGATTACTAAACAGATCAAGTTGACAACACCTTAACTATCACAAGTCCACCCCTTGTCAACTTGGCATCAAATCATGTCTCCTTACATCATACTTAATTTTCAAATGAAAACAGTAACAAGCTCCTAATTCCACCTAACATGGCATAACTATCCCATGTACAACTGGAACCGCAAAATCTTCCCCCCAACACAAAGCTTAGTCTCTAGTATAATGGGTCTAATATAAATTCAACAGTTAGCTAATGATACTTGTGATAGTTAAGGTGGCTAGAGGTCCCTGGTGTGCCCATTCTCTCTGTATGTCTCCTCTCTCTCTCTCTCTCTCTCTCTCTCTCTGCTTGCAAATAAATAAATAAATAAATAAATAAATCTAAAATATTCCCACACAATAACTGTGGGTGATGTTAGAATGCCACTACTGTCAATAAATCATCTAAGCAGAAGATAGAGAAGCAATGGAGCCAAGGGACACCATAGATCAAATCTACAAAACATTTCATCCAATGTCATAGAACACATTTTTTTTTCAGATCATGGAACTTTCTCCAAAGTAGATCATATATTAGGACACAAAGCAAATCTCTACAAATTTAGGAAAATTGACATAACTCTCTGTACACAACACAAAGCAATAAAGTTGGAAATCAATAAGAGAAACAACAGAAAATACACAAGCTCCTGGAGATTGAACAGCACACTACTGAACAATGAGTGGGTTGTTGGAGGAATCCAGAAGAAACTCAAAACATTCCTAGAATTAAATGAAAATGAAAAGACAATATACTAAAACCTCTGGGCACAATAATGTCAGTCCTAAGAGAGAAGTTTGTAGCTCTAAATGCCTATTTTATAAAAATAGAGAGATCTTGAATAACATAATGATCTATCTGAAGGCTTTGGGAAAGCAAGAACAATCTAAATCCATAAAAATATAATCAAGACCAGGGCAGAAATCAATGAATTGGAAATGAAAAGAGCAATTTAGAAATTGATGAAACAAAAAGCTTGTTCTTTGAAAACATAGACAAGGTCAATAAATGCCTAGCCAAATTAACAGAGAAGGGGGGAGGCAAGACTCTAATCAATAAGAGACAAAATGGAGATACTAGAAATTTGGAGAATCATGAGAACACACCAAAAAGCTATATCCACCAATTGGAAAATCTGGGCAACTTTCTTGATTTATATGATCTACCCAGAAGATTGTATGAGTATAGTTATATCTTCTTTTTTTATTACTTTGGTTTTTCAAGGTAGGGTCTCACTCTATCCCAGTCTTACCTGGAATTCACTAGATAGTATTAGACTGGCCTCTAACTCACAGCAATCCTTCTACCTCAGCCTCTAAAATGCTCAGATTAAAGGTGTGCAGCACCAGCACACCTGGATATGTAGTTATACCTTCTAACAAGAGTAAAACATTACTTTAAAACAACACAAACAACAAAATGTCCCTGCTGGGTTCACTTCTGGATTCCACCCAACTTTTAGAGAACTGAAAGCAATGCATCTCAAATTATTTCATAAAATTGAAAAGAGGGAATGCTCCCTGATTCCTTTTATGAAGCCAGCATTACACAAATACCAAAACAAGACAGAGACACAATAAAAGAACATTATAAACCAATATCCCTGATGAATGTAGATGCAAAAATTTCCAAAAAAAATTCTTATAAATTGATCGAAGAACAAATCAAAACATCATTCTTGATCAATTAGGTTTCATCCTAGCAATGCAAGGATGGTTCAACATGGCAATTGATAAACATGATATAACATATAAATAGGCTTAAGACATAAATCACATGATCCTATCAATAAATGCAGAAAAGGTCTTCAACAAAGTACAACTCTCCATGATAAAAGCACTGGAGAGTCTAGGTTTAGAAGTACCATACTTCAACATAATAAAGGGTATATACAACAAACATAAAGCCAGTATCATACTAAATAGTGAAAAACTTGAAGTATTCTCACTGAGTCCTGGAACACGACAAATGTGTACACTCTCCACTGCTATTTAACATAGAACCTGTAGTCTTAGCATGAGTGATCAGACATGAATAAGACATAAAAAGGGATAAAATTGGAAAGAAGTCAAATGAGCATTATTTGAAGATGATGTGATTCTATACTTAAGATACTCTAAAGGTTCCACCAACATGCTAATAGAGCTGATAAACACTTTCAGCAATGTAGTAGGCTTTAAAAATTAGCTTTTGTATATATCAATGACAGACATACTGAGAAATAAATCAGGGAAGCAGCCCCATTTATAATAGTCACAAAAAATTAAATACTTGGAATCTCCCTAATCAAGGAAATGAAAGACCCCTATAGTGAAAACATTAAAACATGGAAGAAACAAACCAAGGAAGACATGAGAAGATCAAAGTTCTCCCATGCTCATGGATTGGAAGAGTTACCTATCATATGCAATACACAGATTCAATGCAATTCCAATCAATATTTGAGCACCATTTTTCACAGGTATATAAACATAATCTCAGAATTTATATGGAAACACAAAAGGCCTCTCAGCAAAAATACTGATGGTGGTATCACCAGACCTGATTTCAGATATACTCATCACCATAGTAATAACACCACCATGGTACTGGCATAAAAACAGACATGTTAATCAGTGGAATGGAATAGAAGATCCAGGAATAAGTTCCATCTTAAGTCATCAGGGGAATGCAAATTAAAACTACTTTGAGATTCCATCTCACTCTAGTCAGAATAGCTATTATCAAAATTCAAATTATGACTAATGCTGGCAAACATCTGGTGAAAGAGAACCCTCATCTACTGTTGGTGGGAGTGCAAATTTGTAGAGCCTCTATGGAAATCAGTATAAAGGTTTTTCAAAAATCTAAAAATAAATCTACTATTTTACCCAGTTATACCACTCCTGTGCATATACCCTATAGACTCCACTCTTTACTACAGAAATACTTGATGAGTTGTTCTTAATTCATCAGAGTTAAAAGATTCATGGGGAAAGTGATTTTCAGTTAATGAGCCTCTTGCCTCCAACCTTTCATCAAATACAGGGCATGAATGCTCTGTGTGCAAGCATAAATCTTCCTAAACACATTTCTGTGTAAATTTTTTGTACCTCAATCTGCTCTATCACATTGCATAACAGGTAATTACTTTCGAATGCATCCAGGGCACAAGGCTTCTTGGTCCCCCTCCTTCCAGAAGAAACTATATCATAATTACCAGGTATCTCCCCTGCAATTACTCAGAGAACCTTTGAACTTTTCCTTTACAAAACAAGGGACACTCCCATATTATTGTACAATGTTTTGCTTCTTATTGCAAGAATGCATTGCATGCTCCCTGAAATATCTCAAGGGTCCCAACTCTCCAAAATTTTTTCACTTCCTACGTGACAAAGCATAGGAATTTGAATATTGTTTCAATAAGGGATGTCTCAAAAGAAATTGTGTAACATGAAAAAGAAAAGCCATAAAACATATACTAAACTCTATTTGGAATTAAGTTGCCATACACAGTTGCTGTGACAACTTAAGCTTGTTCTGTTCAAGCAGGCTCTCAAGACTCAACAAGTCATCTTGTGACTCAGGCAATTCCTAAGCAGAAACAAAATGCTCTGTTCAACTTAGGTTTCTAAAGCGTTTACAGGGTGTAGCCCTTTGCAATCCAGCTGAATTCTTTGTGCAAAACATGCAACAAGGAATTTAATCAGCAAAGCAAAACAAGCCTGTAGCATTCCTAAAGGATTCTCTAATCTAAATATAAAATATGCAAGTTACAACTGATCTGGCAGATCACAAATGAACATGGAAGGATTGTCACAGACAAATTAAAACAACAGGAAAAAAAAACACAACCTAATGCTGACAAAGTAAAATTGAATTTCATCAATTATTTACACTTGATAAAACCAGAATATCAAAATATTTTAAAATTGTGACAGCTTGTCGTAATGGAATGCATTCAGTGGAAAGTTTGCTTAAATAAACTCTATGCACTATTGAAATGATTAGGAAATGATAGTCTTTGGCATTTTTACAATTATTCCCTTAGCTTTTATGCACCTTCACTATTATATATGTTTATACTGGTCAACACAGATGGGATTGCTTTTTTTTCTTTTCTTTTCTCTTTGATTCTTCAAGGTTGAATCTCACTTTAGTCCAGGCTGACCTGGGATTTACTTTGTGGTTTCAAACTCACAGTGATCCTCCTACTAAAGGTGGGCACCACTATGCCTGGCCCACAGATGGGATTTCGTTTTTTTTTTTTTTTTTTTAAGTAGATGGGTATGTTTTATTTTATTTGTTTATTTGAGAGAGAAAGAGGCAGAGGCAGACAAAGAGAGGGAGAGAATGGGCACACCAGGGCCTCTAACCACTGCAGATGTACTCCAGATACATGCACCTCCTTGAGCATCTGGCTTACATGAGTCCTGGGGAATCAAGCCTGGGTCTTTGGCTTTGCAGGCAAGTGCCTTAACCACTAAGCCATTTCTCCAGCCCTCACAGATGGGATTTCTGAGAGTTAAAAAGAATTGTGAATGCTGAGACAATGGTTATGTATGCCTTTTAGTTTTATAGCACAGTTTGAGTGTCTCTTGTCTGAAATGCTCAAGACCAGAGGATTCCAAATTTTACTTCTTTTTTGGACTTTGGAAGAATATCATAGACAGAATGAGTCATCTTAGAGATAGAACCCAAGTCTAAACATGAAATTAATGTTTGCTTCATCTACATCTTATATATATAGCCTGAAGGTACTTTTGTACAATATTTTTAGTGTGCCTCTGTTTTGAGTGAGAACTCTGTTTTGAGTGAGAACCGTCCCATGAGGTCATATGTGGAATTTTCCACTTGTGGCATCATGTTGGTACTCAAAAAGCTGTGGAGTTTCGGAACATTGCAGACTCAAGAATTTTTTTGCCCAGTGATGTTCAACCTGTAGTTATTCATTTGATTTAATTCCTATAGTACTCAATGTCCTAGCTTGGCAAGTTTTTATATTTAAAGTGAATTCTTCTTTCACAGGAGTTATTAAATTGAAAGTAAAAAGAGGTAAATATAAAATAATTACCATAAAGTAAGCTTATTTTTCTTGTTAATTCAAGTACACTATGGATTCTTTTATTCTTAATTTTTAATTTCCTCTCTCTCACTTTCTCTTTTGCAAATAAATAAATGGAAATTAAAATTCTGAATTTTTCTGTTAAGTTTAGGCTAGTCAAATTTCACAAATAAGCTTGTGTGACTACCAAGATAATATTTAAAGCAAAATATTGAATTTTCTTTGATATTTTAGTTTTCCTATCATTGTAGCATACAAAAAGTTGTGTTTTAAATATTCAATATAGCTGGGCTTGATAGCACATGTCTTTAATTCCAGAACTCAGTAGGCAGAGGTAGGGGAATCGCTGTGAGTTCAAGGCCACCCTGAAAATACATAGTGAATTCCAGGTCAGCCTGGGCTAAAGTGAGACCCTACCTAGAAAAAAAAAAAAAAAACCAAGATCAATATAATGAACAGTTTGGACCTACTAGCAAATGCAGCATGTCCTTTAGTTTTTTGTTTTCTTTTTTGGTTTGGATGAGAACAGGGAATGTGTCTGGAAGATTTTCATTTTAAGCCTTCCTAATGCCAAGTAAATGCCAAGAATCTATTGTTCCTCTCTTTTGTTCACACAGTAAATACACATTGGAGGTATGTTTATACAGCTTATCCACTGTACCCTGGTGAGTCTACAAAGTCATAGAGTATCTATAGGCTCAAAGTAAATATCAAATAAAAGACTCAACAAATAAAGGAACATGTTGGCTATGACATAATACTTTTTAATATCATTCCTCATTATTAAAATTGTTATAACTTTTGTTGAGTTACAGGTCTTAATAATTACCTTTGTTTACACTGCTGCAGGAAAATACTATAGACCATCCAGGCTCATAAAGAAAAGAAATTTATTGTCACAGTTCTGTAGGTTGGAAAGCCCTAGGTCAAGAGACCAGGAGATGTGGTGTCTGGTAAGGAGCACAGCCTCTTAGTTCATAGAGGACATGTCCTCATTGTATCCTCACATGGTCAAAGAGGCAAGGGAGGCCACTTTTTAAAAGACTATGATACAGCCCTGAGTTTATTCTGTTTTTCCATACTCAGTATGACACACTTCTATGACCAGGTATGTTTAGGGTTTCCCCCACAACCAAGCAGTTCTCTAATGGCCATCAATAGGGTGTCCTATAATTCAATTGCATTTTGACAGTATTTGGAGATTCACAGGCTAAGGGTTAAGTCCAAAAGACTGTGCCCACTTTAGATGTCAAGCACAAGTCCAGGACTCTATTTTCTGATGAACAGGGTATAAATTGTTTTCATGGTCTCCACTGCAGGTTTGATAAATTTGCTATAATGGCTCACATAATTCAAGAAATATTTTGCTACTGCTGAAGACTCTGCATTCTTGGGCTGCAAGGCCACTGAGAAATCAAGCTGGAGCTGAGCTGAAAACCTCCTCCATGTAGACCAGCTGACCTCCATGTAGAAAGCTGGAAAAAGTTATGCTGAATTCAGTCCTATGGGAGAGATAGGTCATCAGTGGAGCTAAATAACAGTGGACACTTCAAGCCTTAAGTTTGGCCAGCCAGGCCAAATGAGTCCAATGGGTGCAATAGTAGCACGTCTGTTATGGGGGACACCAACTGTTCACTAATAGGACTGGATGCCTGCTCCACAGGATAGAATACATGTCTGGTACTGAAAACCCATGACAGGGTGGTCCTGAGCCCTAGGAGTGTAACATCTGCTGGTGTCTAGCTAAATATGTATGTCATGCTCATCAAACTGCCCACTAAGTACTTCTTTTATTGTCCATGTTCACATATTAATGCTACTCTCACTTTTGGGTTAGAGAAGATTCTTGTTTTCAGATGGCAGTGATCTCTGGGATGACTCAAAAGGCACCATAGTGCTGAGAAGAAGTGACAGAAGAGTGTTTAGCACTGAGAAATCTCTATCATACCCTCCAAGGCTCAGGGTCCATTGCAGAAGAGGTGGGGAAAGAATGTAAGAGCCAAAGAAAGGGTAGGACTGATTACAATGCACTCTTCCAGATACAAAATGGGCTGGATATCCATGACCTCACAGTGCCTGACACTACCTACACAAGACCCTCATAATAGGAGGAAAAGATGATGATATCAAAATAAAAGTGAGACTAATTGAGAGGGGTAGGGGATATAATGGAGAGTGAATTTGTGAAGGGGAAAGTGGGGGAGGGAATGATCATGGCTTATTGTCTATAATTATGGAAGATGTCAAAAAATTTTTAAATAGAAATATTTTGATAGATTGAAGATGTAGTTCAGTGGTAGAACACTTGCTTAGCGTGTCCAAGGTCCTGGGTTCAATTCCCCAGCTCTGGCAGAAAAGAAATCTGAAAAAGAAATATTTTGCTTGTATCCTAGTTTAGTTGCAAAGGATATAGAAAGAATATAGACCAGTCAACTGAGGAGATAACTATTGTGAGAGAAGTCCTATGCCCTTTCTGAGTATATTATATTCATAGAACACATGGTGTTCAGCTCTATGTGCTCAGCAAACTGTAAGTTCATCAAATCTCACAGTTTGTGTATATTTATAGAGCTTAATTTCTAAGGGCACCATAGCCACCCCACTTCCCTAGAGGTTGACATATGTGGCTGAGAGTTCTGACACTTACTCTCCTTTCACTTGGTGTTTTCAAGGATTAGCCCCCTTCTGAAGCTCCTGAGGGATTCCACCCTAAATTGTCTTATTAGATAAGCTCATGCATTGCCAAAGGGATTCATTATGAAAAGCAGAAGACATGGGCTGGAGAGATGGCTTAGTGGTTAAGCCCTTGCCTATGAAGCCTAAGGACCCCGGTTCGAGGCTCAATTCCCCAGGACCCACGTTAGCCAGATACACAAGGGGGCTCACGCATCTGGAGTTCGTTTGCAGAGGCTGGAAGCTCTGGGGCACCCATTCTCTCTCTCTCTCTCTCTCTCTCTCTCTCTCTCAATCTGCCTTCTTCTCTCTGTCGCTCTCAAATAAATAAATAAACAAACAAAAAATTTTTTAAAAAATAAAACTAAATGAAAAAAGAAAAGCAGAAGACAGTCCTGTCACTCACTGTATCAGTCACTTCCACTTTGATATGACCAACATATCTGACAACACCTTGAGGAAACATTTATTTTGACTCATCGTTTCAGAGGGTTTTAGTCCATCATGGGAGGAAGGCATGGTGGAATTTATGGTAGGAGCATGAGGCAGAAGCTCCAGTCAACGCTGTAGACCAGGAACTTTCCAGAATCAGAAGGTGGAATTACAACCCTTAACCACTCATCAGCAGTGATATACTTCTGCCCTGTTGGCTCCACCATCTAAAGATAGGCCCACACCTCCTAAAAAAAAAAAGTGCCATCATCTAGGGAATGAGTTTTTAAAACATGAGCCATGGGGAACATTTCAGATCCAAACCATAACACTTAGTAACATCTTAATGTTTTAGAAATTCTGCAGCAGGAACCACAGAGAGATCAGATGTATCTCGCACCACAGTCCCTGACTACATTCACAAGGCTCTGCTCTCAGGTCCTAATGCACTGGTATCATCTCCTAATACTCCACTTAGAGGGCTAGCATTTTAGCATAGGAAATTGGAGTAAGGGGGCACATTCAGCTTACAACAATTACACCTATATACTCACACAATTACCTATGATTTCATCTAAGTTTTTCTTTTCTGTCTCTCTCTCTCTCTTTTTGAGGTAGGGTCTTGCTCTAGCCCAGGCTGACCTGGAATTCATTCTGTAGTCTGAGGCTGGCCTTGACCTCATGGCAATCCTCCTAACTCTTCCTGCTGAGCACTGGGATTAAGGGCATGCTGCACCATACCCCCCTCTAAATTTTATACGGTTATCAGTGAAGCCAGGCTGCAGTGGGAAGATTATATTTTCTAACTATTAGTTATTTGGTCTAAACATGAGTAGAAATATGCTCTCATTTTCATTAATATTATCATCTTCTTAAGTCACTTTTTTTGTGGTAGAGTCTAGCTCTAGCCCAGGCTGACCAAGAATTCACTAAGCAGTCTCAGGCTGGCCTAGAACTCACAATGATCCTCCTACCTCTACCTCCTGAGTGCTGAGATTAAAGTTCTGCATCCCCACACCTGGCTTGTCATATTTACTGGATTGTCACCAAGGTTATTACTCATCCATATCATCAGGGTTTGGTTGAAACCTTAAATCATACTTTCAAGTTGGGAATCTCACCATTTGTAGTATAACATTAGTCATTCATTTGTATAACTGGAAATGGTTATGAGACTAACATGGGATTTCAGGAGATCTATTGACTATACTGTCTTTGCATTGAGTAGGCCTAAGCTCTTTCCCATATGGAAATTTAAAATGTTTCCCTTTCCCTTTTTCTCTCTCTCCTTTGTTGTTGATTCTCCTTTTCTTTTCTTTTCTTTTCTTTTCTTTTCTTTTCTTTTCTTTTCCTTTTTCTTTCCCTTTCTTTTCTTTTCTTTTCTTCTCTCTTCTCCTCTTCTTTCTTTCTTTCTCCCTCCCTCCCACTCTTCCTCCCTCCCTCCCTCCTTTCCTTCCTTCTTTCCTCCCTCCCTCCCTCCTCTCTCTCTCTCTCTCTTTCTTCTTTCACTTATTAATTGTATATAGTGGTAGGATTTAGTATGCTATTTCCATATATGCATGTATCATACACTAATAAAATATAGCTTCCTCTTTCTCCCCAACCACAGCACACATGGATCCTTCTCAATCTATAGAATCACTTTTCTGCTTTCAGATTAATTGTAAGCTCCCACTTATGAAAGAGAACAAGCAATGCTTTTACCTTGCTTATTTCACTTTATATAAATAATGTCCTCCAGATCATGCATTTTGCTACACATGAGAGAATTTCACTCTTTTTTTTTGGCTTTGTTGTATGTATACACATAATCTTTGTCTATTTTTTTTTTGAGGTAGAGTCTCACTCTAGTCCAGGGTGACTTGGAATTCTCTATGTAGTCTCAGGGTGGCCTTAAACTCAAGGTGATCTTCCTACCTCTGCCTCCCAAGTACTGGGATTAAAGGTATGTACCACCACACCTAGAATTTATCCATTTTGATTATCCATTCATCTCTCTCTCTCTGTCTCTCTCTCTCTCTCTGTGTGTGTCTGTGTCTGTGTGTATGTGGTGTGTATGCATGCTCATCTGCATGTGGGTGACTTGTGTATAAGTGCACATGGGCATGTATGTGCGTGAAGGCAGAGATGGATGTCAAGTGTCTCCTTTGATTTCTCTCTGCTCAATTTACTGAGGCAGGGTCTCTCCCCTAAATCCAGGGTGTGCCATTTTGGCTAGCCCAACTAGCCATCTTGCACATGGTATCCATCTCCTCTGCCTGCCAGGTGACCTCTTTACCCATTGGGGGTGTTGGGGATCCATATTTATGTCCTCATGCTTGCTTGGAAAGTGCTTTTATCCTCTGAGTTATCTCTCCAGCCCCTCCATTTACCTATTGTTGGACACCTAGGCTGATTCTGTATCTTAGCTATTGTGAATAAACGTGGTGTGTGGATTTCTTCTTGGTGTGCTTGGTTTAGATTCCTTTCAATTTATACTCAGGGGTAGACTAGCTGAATCATATGGTGGAACTATTTTTAAAAACTTCCCTATTTGTAATGACTCTTTGAAAGGGGATTTTCCATCTTATTGTAGGTTAGTTGATGCACTGTCATGGCATTTTATGCTTGACTTAAATTCTCTCTGCACAGTAGCCATTCTCCAGCTGGAAACATTGATCAAGTTTGAGCTTATGTTCTCTACCATGGGCAGAATACACAAAGCTTCTCTACACTTTCCTCACAGAGCTGTTTTCCCAAACCTTTAATCATATTTATGGCTCTCCTTTTAACACTCTCCAAGATTTCTGTCTTCTTTTAGATGCAAGCCCAGGATTAAATATAATACGTGAAAGGATATGACTAGTACTAAGTCAAGGGATGGTTATTGCACAGTTCTTATATTCTGTGCTCTAAGCTCTGCTGATTTTAAAACTTAGACCTTCTAGACAACAATGAAGCCAGTAAGCCATAGGCATGCTCTAGAAATTTCTCTGGCAACGATCCACTTTAGTGGAACAAAGGCCTCCAAACTCTCCTACCAGCTGAGTGTTACTTGTAGGAAAGAAGCCATCCAGGAAGTTTAAGGATGATTCATGTGAGAACTGCCACCCATTCATGTCTTAAGGCCTAGTTATTGTGAAATACTGCCTCAAAATAGCTGATGTAATTTTCTGTCACAGCTTACTCTAGAATTAACTGCACTACCCACAGCACCAATTCCATCCTGATGAAGTTACACAGCCCTCCAGAGCTAAAATTGAAAAAAGTTGCCATTGGCTTCATTTTACAGGAACTAGATGTCTCCTTTCTAGCAATGTTTCATAAGAAACCTGCAACAGATGCATGAACTTATCCTTATGACAATAAAAACTTTAAAAGAAGACAGATATGCCTTACTTTATGGAATGAATATATTCTTAAAATCAAATCTATAAATCATTTTCTTGTTGTTCAATTCTTATTGCCATAATGACATTCAAAATGAAATCCCAGAGTAATTTACTAGGAAGAAAAAATAAAATTCAGTGAAGGCAATCTCACTTACTAATGTATCAACCTTGGAATGCATGCATCTTAAGAAAAACAATATTTTTATTTAAATGTTAATATTTGTGTAAGTTAAAGGCCAGTGGAATCAGCTGTGGTAGTTATTTTTACATTTTTAAAAATGTCAAAATTCTAAAGAAAATCCCATACATTTTAATTTAAGAAAAATTGAAGTTGGTATTAATGCCCCTGCCATGTTGTATAGCTTCTGATGTGTGCTTTGGTTGCTCACACTATAAATTCTGAAGTGTTTGAGGTACATTTACCTTTTAAAAATGATTTTACATTGTTGATGTTTTAAGAATAAAACTAAGTTATAAAAGCATACAGTGGACCAGAAATAAAATCAAGCAATAACACATACATTTTTAAAAGTTATCATATATATATGTGTGTGTATATGTATTTTTATATATACTTAAATGATTTCCCTGAATTTTAGTCTGTAATTAAGGTTTTCAGTACACAATTTTACTAAAGAAAAGAAATATATTAAATTTATGTCGAATTAAGGCTAACATATAAAAATGTTGACCTGAGTCACATTTTCAGATTTCTTTTTAGGTTGTGCCTAAAGAAGTTGATTTCTTTTTCCTACCAATGCTCTACCCCAACCAACCTCCTATCCAAGGTACACACTCTTTGTCCAGTCAACTTCTGTTAACACACCATCTCTAAGTAGTCTTCTTTCTTTCCTTGGTCAAATGTATCTGTACTGTAAAGTTGGAGGCTAAATGGGGCCTGAACTGGAAGCAGGAATTTATCTTAAGGAAGCTAAGGCTTACATAATAAAAATCTAGGAAATGGAGGTAAGAGGAGGGGAAAAGGAAAGAATTAAGGAGAAATGGAGGGAAAGCTATGGGAATAGACATGAATGCTAATGGGTGTGGTTACAGGCTTTGAGCAGTGACAGGTGGCAGAAAACTATGAAGAGAAAAATGATCATAATGATTTATCTTCACTGTCAACCTGAAAAGATTTAGAATCACCCTGTAGACACACTGCTGGACCCATTCATGAAGGCGTTTCCAGAGAGATTTAAGTAAGGTGAGAAGACCCATCCTGAATGTGGGTATCACCATTCCATAGGATGGTCCCAGACTGAAGAAAAAGAAAAGAATGAGTGGAAAACCAGCATTTGTCTTTCTCTGCTTCTTCCATGCAAATATAATGTGACCAGCTGCCTCTCTGCTTCCACCATGCTAGGCTGGCTGTGTATCTGTTCAAACTCTGAGCCAAAACAAACACTTCCTTAATTTTTTTTGTTAGTTCTTTTGCCACAGCAGTAAGAAAAGTAACTGGTATAACGATTAAAGATGGCTAAGATTTAAGCATTAAAAAAAACCTTTTAATGTTTTAGAACCTATGTAGAGTCAAATGACTGTAATTCTCTATAAAAGGCTAATATTGGCTGCTTGAAGGACCGTTTGAACTTGGCTTTGGAACCTTAAATAGTACATGCTTTCTATAGGCCCAGCAGGAAAGGCCCCATACACAGGGGGCCTTGATCTGACTCTCATCCAGCTATAGCCTCTGGGTGTGGAACAGATGATCAAGGAATGTGTTCCACAGCACCCACACGTTCTTTTTCTAGAGCAAGCTCCAAAGTTCCCCCATAACCTAGACTTTTCTTAACACTGAATTGTTTTATGAAGCTTGCCCTAACTTCTGCCTTCAGTCTGTTTTCTCAAGAGGTGGACCGTGATTGTTGATGGTGTCTGGAGGTGTGAATTTTGGAAGGCTGTTAGGATTACATGAGGTCATGAAGGCTGAGATTCAGAGGGTTTCATGGCTTTGAAGGAAGGAGGAGCAGAAGGAGAGGAAGAACATATGTGCAGCCACAGCACTTAAGAGGCTGAATCAAGAGGATCATAAATTCAAGGCCAGCATGGACACATAGAAAGAACTCATCTCAAAACAATAATGATGACAATAATAACAATGGCAAAGAGAAAAAGAAGGGTGGAAAAAAAGACCCAAACAGGCACACCAGCTCTGTCTCACCACATGATGCTCTGTGCCACCTCAGGACTCTTTATTGAGCCTCCATCAGCAAAAAGGACCATGCCATATGCCATCCTTTAACCTTGGACTGCCAAGACTCCAGTAAATATATACTTATTCTTTATAAATTGTCCTGTCTGTTGTAGTCAGCTATAGCAACAGAAAACAGACTCAGTCAACTATAGAGTAATTTTTCTTATGTACTTCATCTGCATGCTAACCCATTACAAAAGCCAAGTGGTCTGGAACCAGACTGACAACCCGGGTTCAAATTCTACCTCCATATCACACCTGTGTAACCTTGAACAAATCTGTCAACCTCACTATGCTTTATTAAGAAGCTGGCTGCAGATTTGGACACATTTGTCATGATGCCTTAACCTAGCAGGCAAATACCATTCACATATGACTCTGAGGACTGAGACCCTAAAAATCCACAACTTTTGACTTTGACCTGTTTTTAACATTCTAACTCACTTTTTTAGGTCAAGTGCTATAGGATAACTGAGGTGGAAGAATACGTAGTCAGTTTTTCAGACCATGCTATTTAAGAGAAGGACCTTTTGTAGTCAAATAGACCTACCCGAGTTATATGTTCCTTATCTCACTTCAGGTATGGGCCTGAGCGTGCATCTCTCCTGCAGTCATTAAATCACAATGACACTAATCTATCACATCATCGTAAGAACAAAATTAGTGCTTGGAGTTAGCTCAGTGGGTGAAGCGCTTGCCTCACAAGCATGAGGACTTAAGTTTGATTCTCAGAACACATGTAAACCTGCTGGGTGCGGTGGTTTGCACCTGTTCTCCCAGCACTGAGGGAACAATGCCTGCGGTTGTTCTCTGGCCTCCATGTCCATGCACACATGCACCCACAGACACATGAGCATGTACACATGTGTTCATCCATATGCACACCAGAAATCATGGGAAAATATGCAAAAAGTTCTTGTCAACATGAAGCTTATCATCTTAAGCTGTATGCTTCACACTTGAAATGAGTTTCATTCCCTTCTAATTTCTCTGGGACAGAGAATGCTTGTAAATCCCCCAAAATTGAAAATCAAATGTGTAATTATTTGCTACCATTTGCAGTTTAACTTTTAAAACATGTTTTCTGGCTGTGTTAAGGGGAAAACAGATATTTTTCTTTTCTACTCATACACTTACTGCCACACAGAAATCTTTGTGATCAGGTATGTGGGAGTTTAAGCAATTTTCCAGCAGATACCAACTGAGAAGTCTACATTCAATTCTGACATCTACCTGGAGACAGATCCCACAGGTTTACCATGTGGTACCCACTTCAGATGCCAATTGTGAATCTGACTCACCAGTGCTCCTGACCAACTGGCCATAACCTACAGGATCCATGGGGTTGATTAATTTTCTAGGATGGCTTACAGAGCTCAGGAAAACACATTTACAAGTTTTATGTAAAACAGGTTTACATATCTGCGACCAAAATACTAGAAAGAGCTTAAGGGAGGAAAGATTTATTATGCTCATGATTTCAGAGAATTTAGTCCACCATAAATTAGCCTTAACTGGGCAGAACATTAAGGTGTGGAGAAGGAGGCTGCTTATTTCGTGGTGCACAGGAAGCAGAAAGAGGAAGGGATGACACACTCATTATAACCTCCAAAAGCATGCTGCTAGCAACCTCACTCTAAATAGGCCCCACTTCCTAAAATACCAAGCCCTCAACACAGGAAACTGTGGGAGACATTTTCATGTTCATATCATAATGAGGTTTCTAGAAAGTGTGTATAAAATATACAGATGTGTAGCCTGAGGAAGAGATTGATAAGGTGGCTAGGCAAGAGAGCTCCCATGCTCTTCTCTGGGGATACCACCCTCTTATCACCTTAGCATAACGAACCTGGAAGCTTCTCCAATTTCAGCATCCAAGAGTTTTTACAGAGTTAAGTCTCCAATGCTCCAGCCCCCTTTCCCGAAGGCTGGTATGTGGTGCTGAAGGCTCTGGACCTCCAACACCCTGATCACTTGGTCTTTCTGGAGATTAACCACATTCTGAGGCTATCTAGGGACCCACCCTAAATCAACTTTACCATCAACTCCAGTGTGATCGAAAGGGCTTCAAACAAAAACTCAGGAAATCTCCAGGGTTTTAGTCACTTTGTCCAAGAACTAGACATTATACCAAAATAGTGCTCTGTCACCCTTGTCAGTCAGGGAATTGCAACAGATTTAAGAGCTCTGTATTGGGGACCTAGGCAAAGGCTGATTCTATTCCAAATTATGCCACAACTGATTTGTTTTGCTATATTTGATTTCGCTTTCACTGGTGAGTTGTACTTAAGGTACATATTCCTATCAGGTTATACTCTGGAAGTGAGCTTTCTGCTGGCTACCTGTTATAGTGCTGGAAAGTGCTTTGTGAGCTGCTGGGGTATAACGGTCATCAACAGCATGAATAGCAGTGGATCCTGCAAGGCACAAAACCAAGCAGGCAGGTAATATGTACATACCAGTGCAATAGTGACATACAGTCTACATCAGTAATCAACTCAACTGCTCTCTGATTGGATATGAAGCCTGCTCAGTGGGAGGGATTTTATACCTGGTACTGCAAACCAAACCTATGGCTTGGAAAGCCCTACATCCTAGAAGGAAGATTCCAATGTGATTCCATTTTTTTATAGCTGAGAGATGCTTATCTTCAAGTCTTGGGTTTTCATGTATAAAAATCTTAATTATTATTGAACCAAAATCACAAAACACTGTGGCACTTAAAAAATGCAAAGTAGTTATAAAAGAAGAAGGGATCATGGGGAAAGGGCATGAAGAGAGGGGACAAAAGAAAATAATTGAAAGGGATTATGATCAAAATGCATTACATAAAGGCCGGGCGTGGTGGTGCACGCCTTTAATCCCAGCACTTGGGAGGCAGAAGTAGGAGGATCACCGTGAGTTCAAGGCCATCCTGAGACTACGAGTGAATTCCAGGTCAGCCTGAGCTAGAGTGAGACCCTACCTCAAAAAAAAAAAAAATGCATTACATATATGTATGAAATTGTCAATAAAATTATACTGTTAAAGTACAAACAATACAACAATCATATATGAAGTCAAAGTAAATGTGATAAAAGACTGGAGAAAAATAAATTCATGGGATTACTGAAGTTTTTCTGGAATTTTTCTTGTAACTACATGTATTTCTTCTTTCCTTCTTCATGAAGCATGAAGTTGAGTCTCTCATAGATACTTAGCACCCTGCTGCCTGACTCTGCCCTGTCAGTTGGCATGTGGAGTCCAAAACCCAGAGCAATGTGAACTGACACTAGATTTGGATGGTGATGGGTACAGTTTGCAGAGATAAAGTGCCAACCACTCATATTCACTTTTCCTTTGCTCCTTCTCCTTCCAAGGGGATTATTTAATAGTCTGTTTACATGTTTAACACATACTTACGCTAATAATAGCCTGTAGACCTGAATCATCCTCCTCGGTGGTTGTTACATCAAGTCCTCAGCTGTTTCCATGACTTGCATGGCTGGCTTTCAGCACTATCCGGAACCTTCAAAGAATGTGCAGGGTGAGCAGGGACTTTAATTTTAGCTATCTGTGATGTAAGGGATCTTCTATTTGTCTCCGCTGACCCTGTCTTTAAAATATGTGGTAAAGGAAGTTAGGAGGAAAGGGACAGTGTGAGTCCTAATATAATAACGCATGTTGGCATATAAAATGTGGTTTAAATATGTTCTTGTTAGATATATATTATGGCTTTGAATGTGGTGCGGTGGTAGATCATGTGCATAGCAAGTGTGAGACCCTGAATTCAATCCCCAGCACCATCAACTCATCAACATCATCCTTGTCATCATATGCGTATCACTGTTAATATCAATGATCAATTTGCTGACATAACTGAGATGAGTATTTCTATGAATGAAAACTTATTTCGCAAGCTGCTAAAGGTACCAAGTTCAATTTCTTTGTCTGAAGCTAGTTATATAAGCATAATTAAACCAGAGACCTACAATCTGTATCCTTTCCATTGTACTTCAAGACAATTTTGCTTTTCTGTTGGACATGGGATCTCATGTATCCCAGGAAAGGCTTGAGTTTGCTATGTAGTGAACATGACTTTGAACTTCTGTGACACAGTGTCTCATGGAGCCCACACTAGCTTCAAGCTTGCTGTGTAGTTGAGGATGACCTTGAAAATGTGACTCTCCTGCCTTCACTTCACAAGTGCTGAAATCACAGGTGTGTACCCAGGCTTATGTGGTGCTAGAGATCAAACACAGGGCTTTGTACATACTAAGTAAGCACCTTTTTAGCTGAGCTACATTCTCAGCCCTCAAAATCAGTTCTAAACTTTATTTAGGGCTGGGTACATGGCTCAGTGGTTAAAGGAGCTTGCTTGCAAACCCTCATGGCCCAGGTTTGAGTCCCTGAACCCACATAAAGCTAGATGAACAAAGTGACACTGTATGTCTGGAGTTAATCTCTCACTTTCTCTCTCTTAATTAATTAATT
The DNA here is from genome assembly GCA_036346955.1 of Dipus sagitta. Taxonomy (NCBI): domain Eukaryota; kingdom Metazoa; phylum Chordata; class Mammalia; order Rodentia; family Dipodidae; genus Dipus; species Dipus sagitta. The sequence continues at coordinate 156,160,446 of CM070773.1, forward strand.
AAAGGCATACATACTTATTATTAAACATTAAGCTTTTTCATGTTTATGGTTGGTGCTAAGTCTATGCTGTAGCACTAAGGTATACCACTAGTGCCTAATGTGTTTTTTTAGTATAATAAGTGCAATAGTGGACCAACTACACATGACAGTACATATTTCAGCTGTACTGAACACTAGATAATGCAAAATTTTGTAGATCAAAGCCCAATTTACAGTCATTCAAAGGGGGCTCTTCTGTTATATATTTCAATTTCCCTCCAAAACAAAACATTTTTATCCCCTCCTAATTATAGAGATGTATTGAATCAAGTTTTACAATAACTGCTCTGTTTGATACTATTTAATTTTGTTGAAAAAAATCCTGTACCTTATTTGGAAAGTGTGGGAAAATAGGCTCTCCTCATTCTTTATTGATGGGAATACAAATTAGTACAAGCTCTTTGTAGGTCGATTGGTAATAACTATAAAAATATGAAATGTTGATATGAACTTGATCAAACAATTGTGCTTTTGTGATTGTCAGATTCATTGGATTAAGCATACCTCTGGGTGTGTCTGTGAGAATATTTCCAGAGGCTTAGCTAAGCAGAGAGATCTTCCCTGGTTGTGGCACCTCCCCACAGTCTGGGGGCGTAGATGGAATAGAAGACCAGTGAACACAGACCTTCTCTGTCTTTGCTTCCTGGCCTCCATAAGGTGAAGAACTTCTTACCACATTAAAGCACATGGGGCCAACCATGAAATGAGCCTCTGAAATCATGAGCAAAAAAAATTCATCTTCCCTTAGATGGTGCTCGATATTTTATCACAGTGATGAGAAAGTCACTAATGCATATACTTAATCACCTCACTAATGTACTGAGTGCCTACCACGCAGTAGGTATAGCACTAGGTTCTAGGGATGCACTGATGAGCAAGACAGGTGCAGTCGTAGCTCTCATGAAGCCCATATCTCAGTAATGAGCATAGCTATCAAATTACAAATCACATAATTCATGGTGTTATCACACACTCAATTTAAAGTGACAAATGGAACCAGTGACAAATTATTCAAATTATTTAATTAAATGTTCTTTGTTTAGTCTTCAAAGAGGAATCCCATGGAACTATGAGACCATGCAATTTAAAAACCTGAACCAGCCTGGAAATGTGAAATAGAGAATTGTGAAACAACATGAAAGTTTATGGTAACAGATAGGTTAGAACAGTATAGCAGATCAGCAAAGAGGACCATCTATACTTTGTTACAGAGAATTAGGTAGCTGTGTGGCACACAAATATATCCCAAATAAATTGGTAAATTAAAATAACAAGTACCATGATCTTATTTTGATAAATGAAAATATATCTATAATGTAGGATTATATATATATATGTAATATATAATATATAATATATATATATATATAATTCTAACTTCCCTTTCTATATGTAATATATATATGAAAACACCAATAATACATACATACACACACACACACACACACACACACACACACACACATATATATATATATATATATATATATATATATATGGTATTTGATACACACACATCATACATATATTTTTGTTCTGGAGGGAAGTGCAAGTAATGTGTGTGTGTGAGCATGTGTGCATCTAGTTTCTTCCTGGGAATCTGGGTAGACATTTTTCCAGTCTCTCAATCAGATCAAGTGACTAAATTCTGAAAATAAAATAGCACTTGGAGTAGTGTGCAGTTCTAGATGTATGGAAAATAGGACAATGAAAATACTTTATTCATTTTCTCAAATTTTCCATCCTGTTGGAACCTGGACTTGATGATAGCAACACCCTGATTTTGGCAGACTTGGAAGTAACCTGGGTGTTTGGACATCTCTAAGGAGCATAATCTTTACAATGACCCACACATCTCACCTTAACCTTTAAGCAAAGTAGACTATTTTCTTGGGCAGCTTCAGTTTTGCCAAAAAGTTGAACAGACAATAAAGAATTTCCATAAATCTCCAACTGACTTCCTCATTACCTCTATTATTATCTTGAATTAGTGTGATGCATTTGTTCTAATTATGAACCTACAATGATACAGTACATTATTAGTAAAGTTCACTTTCTATATTAAGTAGAAATAATGTGTTTAACATTTATATTATATTCAATAAGTTAGGACAAATAGATGACATATATCTATCATTACAATATCATATAGAGTGGTTTCACTGTCCTAAAAATGCATGCCTTATCAATTTACCTTCTTCCCTCCCTTCTTCCTTTCCTCCTTCTCTCTCTCCCTCTTCTTCTCTCCCAGCCAAACCCTGATCTTTCTCACTGTCTGCATAGTTTGTGCCTTTTCCAGAATATCAGATAAGTTGAACCATACAGTATGTCAACTCTCTCATCTTAGTATTTATTGTGAGAAAAAAATAAACCTCTACATTTGTCATAATTAAGTTAGTATAAGCATGGGACAAATTTAGAGGACGTAGTCTATACTAATAAGGACTTTACCTCTGAAGGGAATCATGGATGACCACCAATAAACATACTTTACAATATTTGAAAATTTAAATTGCTACTTATATTGTGGCTAGATAACTGATATGTACACAATAGTTTAAAAATTTTCACTTTTATGTGTGTATGTATATGTATATATGTATACACACACATGCCTTGGCTCACATGTGGAGGTGAGCTGACAGCTTTGAGTATCTGTGCCCCTCCTTCTTTGAGACAGGGCTCTTTTTCCACTACAGAAGAACTGCCAAACTGCAAACATCAGATTAGCTGGCATGAGCTTCACATTCTTCTGGCTCTGCCTCCCATTATTAGGTCACTGGGGACATGTACTTGTAGAAGAGCTTGAGACTTCACCCCCTGCTCTGGCTGGCTGGCAGTAAGCAGCTCCTCTACCATGTGTGCCCACAATGATGAACCGTGCCACCACAGGTCCAAAGGCAGAGTGCCAAGCAAGCGTGGACTGACAGTGCTGAAGCCATGGGCCAAAAAAAGCTTTTCTTCCTTGAAAGTTGAGTATTTCTTCTCTGAGGTATTTTGTCATGGAAACCTAAAGCTCAGACATGAGGCTTTATAGAAAGCCGCCTAGACCGTAGGCCTGGATAATTCCAATGGTACTGGCTGCTGGTATGAATGATAATGAGAGGTTAGATGTGTCAGGATCAGTCAAAAATATGTATCATGGAATGATTTTGAAAATAATTTCATATTCTCCTTACATTCCCTAAGGAGTTTTTGTTTATTTTTAATTTTCTGTAAGGCTGTCTGATTGTATTAAAACATCAAAGTACTCTAAAGGAAAAACATCGTTTAAGTGATATTGATATTTCTGGATACTGATTGCTTTTGATGAAGTAAGCATGTCACTAAGTGAGTTATGTACATATTGTCTCATCTAATTGAAATAACATATGACATAGCTACTAAATTAAACTCAAGTCAATCCTCCCAACAACCTGAGGTGGTTACTATTAAAAGGTCCATTTCACAAATGAAGAACCTTTCCAAGGACACATAGTAAGTAAGTGTAAGTAAGAGCCAGGGCTTATTTTAACCCATAATTTTTTTTTTAATTCCAAGCATGAGTTCTTAACCACACTGCTCTATCCATGGGCAATGTGAGGGGAAGGGCTCTCTGGAGCACAGATTCATGAAGGGAAATCCCGAATCACAGACACATAAGGGTTGACGGACCTCTGAGATCTATAGATGAAATTCTTCATTGCCTAGCTAGGGAAACTGAGTCACAGAGCTGTTGGTCTCATGCTTTGTAGCAGAGACAGGAAATTAGAGCTGGATGGGTGAGTCACTAACTGTCCATTGTTCTATTGGCATCTGTACTTGTGTGGTGACATTGGGTGCCATACTTTCCCAGAGGAAGGTTTCCATTCCTCAAGTTATTACTGAAATATACCCATTATTTTAAGCATCATGTAAAAAAAGTTGCTAGATGTATAATCTTGACTTAATGCTTAGTAAAGAACAAGTAGTTGCTATGACAGCATCCATGGCATACAAACATCTTCCTAATATAGTATTTTCTGAGTAAAAATAGAAAGTAGACAGAGGAGCAGTATATTTAGGTAGGGGTGAGGGGTTTGAAAAATTAAGACATACTTCATTGTGCTTCTGATTCCTTTCAAAACCATTATTTTAACTCCTGCAATACACTATCAATCATCTTCTATACTCACACTACTGACATTTGTCTGTTTATTTGCAGTGTCTGAGACCTGTGCTACTGGCAGCTGTTAATGGATAAAGGTCAGAATTACTTTTGATCAGTTCCATGTGTCAAATGCCTGGTCACTGATCATACATGCTTGTCTTCTCAGGGTCATGGACTGGATTTGTAAGTGGAATTTAAAATCTCTTAGTCCATATTCCTCAGTACCACCCATCACCCCCCAACACACACACACACAATTTCTCTTTATACACAGAATGGCAAGCTACCTAGCCAGTTGCATCCCTGACCAGTGTGTCATTTTAGCGGCCTCTTTCCAGATTTTCCAGAATTAAATTCTGGGAGAGATCATAATCCCTGAGCTCTTTCAAAGAATAGATTCCTGGCTTATTTCCTGCATCATGGTCAGTAGCTGGCCCGGACAATGACTGTTAGATGTAAACAGTTTCACTGATGGTCAAATTCAGACGAGTTTCCTCTGAGACCATAACAAAAGGAGACAAAGCAAGGCCAGTTCATGACTTCAAGTGCATACAAAAATCAAGGCACTGTGTTAACAAGTCAATACCAAACTTCTCCACTATATTGAGTGACTGCTATGTCTTCTTCCACTGGCAGAATGAATCTAACTTTTTGGGAGGAGGGGGGAGCCAAAGCCCCTCACAATACCCTCTTACTAACACTACATGAGACACATGGTGCACTTTCTCCTACATGCCATGTGCAGCAATCAAACTATTCAACTATCAACAGATGGGCACCTGCACCTTTGGAGGGAGGGAATTGATCTTTTCATAGCACGCACCAAATGTTTTAATTACTGTAATTGGTTTATTTTGCTTCTAATATCTTCTACTAGAAGGCAATCTTCCAGAGGGCATGGATCATGCCTATCATGTCCTTTATGATATCAAAAGATCTAGTCTTCACTTGAAGTATACTAGATGTCCAATACTTGCTGAATCCATGTGGAAATTCTGGCTTCCTTAGTCTTCTCTGGTCTAGGAAGTAGGCATTTACGCAGCAGTTTAACTCCATGCCATTTGAACCTGCTAATACACACTGGGAAACACACATAAAATCACTTTTCAAGCTGTACTTAATTTTATCATAACATTACTCAGTGGGAATTACAACATTGTTCCCAAAGTCTGGATTTCCCAACATAATCACTCTGAGAGTGTTCACTTATTTCACCCTCCTGCACACTTCTGTTTCTATTGTTTTGATCTGTAATTACAAAAGCCATATTTATGTATTTCAGTATTTGGAAAAATTAAAAAATATAATGAGTAAAATAAACTCATATATTATTTTCAAAAACTCTGCCCTCACCAACTTTATAGGACTATCTGGTTTAGAGTTAAGATTCAGTATTTCAGAGATATAAAAAGAAATGCAAAGTATGTTAGATGGCTAAGAAAGGACTTTCGGAGGTGAGAGGACCCGCAAATGCCACAACATGCCTTGCCAATCAGCCAGCCACCTTTTACTGACTCTAAAGTGTCTATCTTGAATAATGGCCACTGACAACAGGAGTCTCCTTATTAGCTGTACCTGAGTTCTACAGAGCCTGGGTGAAGCTGGATTCAGACTTGAGGAATAGGATCAGTGAAGGTGGAGGGGAGAGTATGTCTTATTGTATATTGGACATAAAATGACATGTATTTTTCTCCTAACCCAAGATTTTTTTTATCACCTTTCACCACCAAAGTCCCTTTTTCCACAGTTAACAAAGATTCCTTTAATGCCTTCCCAACAGGATGGCAGCATGCCCAAAATACATGCTGACTGCACATACCTTTCAATTCTCAAAAAGTCAACTCATGTATTTATTATGTAAAAATAATTACTAGGGGTTAGAGATGGCAGTCTTTGCTTAGTATCCATCAAACTCTAGGTTTTACTCCCCAGCACTGAAAAAAATTACTAACTTTTAGCAATATAAAAATTGGTCTTACCAGTGTTGTGGCTTTTTTCTCTAATAGAGGGTCTCTTTCTGTAGCCTAAGATGGCCTGGAACCATGTAACTCAGACTAGGCTTGAGTTCATAGCAATCCTTCTGCCTCAGACTCCCCTGAGTTCCCACACCTGGCTATTATGTGGGTTCTGAGACTAATATGCAAACATGTTAGCAGATTCCAACAAGCAGGAATGCAAGCTCTCTGCAGACATTTGAGCACTGTTCACTGCTATTACTTATCACTAACATTTAAGTTACTCTGCATGTATATGAGTTTACTTATGTATTAGATAAAATTTGGTTGTTAAAGCTATAGTATGTCATAAGTCTGGGAACCAATGGTTCATCTAACAAATTCCAGGAATGTCAGTGATGTCATTGGCAGCCAACCAGAGCTTCTGTTGACACACAGTGACTCCTTTGAATAACTATTTACTTCCTGCCGTGTGCTAGGCCTGTCCTGAACACTGTCCCAAGAAAGAGGAATGAAAGAGAAGCTTTTCAGAGAATTCACAGGGAATTACTAATGTGATAAAGCACACTGTTGATATAGTTCAATAAAGGCAAAGAAATTGGTATTTAGCTCTCTGGAGTAAAGTTATGACTTTACTCTTTATATTTATATTTATATTTTTATATTTTTATATTTATATTTACTCTTTATATTTATATTTTCAAAGATGTTATAAAGGCCTCTAAATTCCCATAACTGTTTTCCCGACTCATGGTGGGAACCAATGCTTATGTCACAAATCTCAGCATGGCAAAGAGTGTTTGTACCATTATCTCAGTAAGTCAGTCTCTCTAGTCTCAGATTTATTTAAAAAAATTTTATTTGAGAGACATGCAGGAAAATAGTATTAGTGCACCAGGGCCTCCTGCCACTGCAAACAAATTCCATATGCATGCACCACTTTATGCATCTGGCCTTATGTGGGTATTAGGTAATCGGACTCAGGTCATCAGGTTTTGTAAGCAGGCCTCTATAACTGCTGAGCAATCTCTCCAGCCCTCAGTCTAAGATTTATAATGGCTTGCCTGTAGCTGTTGAATTATTGTGCATAGAAAGATCTTAAATATCACTTATAAAGTGAGGAGAAACGTGATGAAAACTGTTTTAACATTCTTTATTGGGAACTTTACTACATGAACACACTGTAATTTGATTGTATTCCCATTTCCTTGCTTTCGTTTGTTTCTTTTTCCCAGCCCACATCCACTAAGCATCCTTCTTTTTCCAAGTTGTCCTTCCTCTGTTTTTTTTTTAAATATCTATTTATTTATTTGAGACACAGAGGTAGATGGATACAGAGAATGGGTGTGTCAAGGCCTCTAGCCACTGCAGGTAAACTCCAGACATATGTGCCATTTTGTGCATCTGACTGCATGGGAACTGGGGAATTGAACTTGGGTTTTTAAGCTTTGCAAGCAAGCACCTTAACTGCGGAGCCATCTTTCCAGCCTTCTTTCCTCTGTTCTGATGTCTCATTCCTTTTGTCCTCCTCCATCTTCCATGTCAAATTGTTTTCTACATAAATGTTTATGCCCCCTTTATTAATGCTGTTCTTGCTTTTGGTTAGGGAAGCTTCATTTCACGGATGGTGGTAAATAACTGGGGAGACCCAAGACTCACTAAGGTGGTGAGAAGAGTAGGTCCAATGCTTAGCACTGGATTAGTCATCTCTATCACACACCCAGGGTTCAAGGAACATTGCAGAGAAAGGGGTGGAAAGAATATTAGTGTTGAGCTGGGCGTGGTGGTGCATGCCTTTAATCCCAGCATTTGGGGGGGAGGCAAAGGTAAGGGTTGCTGTGAGTCTAAGGCTACATAGTGAATTGCAGGTCAGCCTGAGCTAGAGCAGGAACCCACCTCGGAAAAAAAATCAAAACAAAACAGAAAAAGAATATTATTGCTGCTCTTGCTATTATCCAGAGAAGCTTCTTTGAGATAATCGTAGACACTGAGAAGACTCAAAACTCAACAACTCTGAAAATAAGAGGCTATTGAGAATTCAACTCTAAATCAGACAACCCTATCACACTCTCCAAGGTTCAGGGAACATTGTGGACAGTGAACAATTTTTAAAGTTGTGAAATACCACTGAATAAAACAGTATTGCTTCTACAGTTAGAGAAAAATGATCCTGAGTTTCAGGTTGAATCTCCAGATACCAAAGTCCTCATGATTTCTTTTAATATAGTTTTTCATGGAAAAAATATGGTAATCACTGACATAAACATACAGGCATTATTTAAATCAAGACACTAAGAACTTACATGTATTAAGATCAAACTTCTGTTCTTCACAAATATCATGAATTCAGTCAAAATGACTATATAAAATTTGTTTAAACTGATAAATAAAATATTTATAGAATAATCCATGCTCCCTTCAGGAGTACAAGATTTTCAAGTGGGTTTTAGGAACTTCACTCAAAGAAAGCACCAAAAGGTCTTCTGAGTCAACACTAATTATACCCATCTTCATCATAAAGACCTGTTCATGATGCTGGATGGGATAGCCTTCTTCCCAGGAAAGACCTTGCGTGTAGAAAAAAGCAACATGGCTAAGCCATGATGAGGTTGTCCTGTGGTTCAAACACTGTCCTGCCACTTGCTGTTTATTCTGTGTCTCAGTTTCCTTATGTATTCGTTGGTGATAGTAGTAATACCTACTTCATGGAATGGTTTTGAAGCTGAAGTGAGGGAATGCATGCCAAATTCCTAAAACCATGCCTACAACAAAGGGCTCCACAACTTATTCAGTATGGTTTGATTTACAAGTATTGTGAAAATGATATTTCCTGACTTGACAGTAATCAGATATTCTCCCAAGATGGGCTTCCTTCTAAGATTAAAAAAAAATACTTGTTTTTCAATAAAGGTCATTTGATCTTGGTTTATTATTGAGTAAAAAGATTCAATTGAGAGTACCTTTCTCCTTAGTTTGCCAGTAATGGTTTAATGTGGTTAAAAATTCTTATTTCCTAAGTCCACTTTTTTTTCAGGTATTAAATAAGCCTGATAGAATTTATTGACAAATTAAAAACATCCTACCTTGGTCTTCATTATCATACACAGTAGGAATCCATTAAAGTAATCAATAACTGCTCCTGATTGACATGCTGCAAAGAATGCAATAATCCAAAGGTAGAGATGACAGGACTACAGTTTTAGCCACACTTATTGACTCACTGTTTACAACTGAGTCATTTGTGGCCATCTGAACTCTTAATCCCCTTCTGAGAAGATGTCCAAGTCAATGACACCGTGAGATATTTTAGAGTCTCTGACCTTACTTTGATGATCCAGAGACAGAGAAAAAAATCTCTTATTGCAAAATACGAAAGAAAAAGGGAAAGGAAAAAGCTGAGTCAAAAAAACAGAGTCCTACAGGAAAAGAAAAGTTGCTATTTTATACTCACTATTTTGAGATCATTTGCTTCCTCACCAACATGTTCTTTTGTTTTCTAAGCTTAGCTCTGGAGAAATGTGAATGCCTGAAATAGGAAGAAGAGGAGGAAAGAGAAGAGGAGATGAGAGGAGGGGAGGGGAGAGGACAGGAGAGAAGAGGAGAGGAGATTTACCAGAAACTAGTTTAATTAATGATAAACTAGGGGAGATTTGTGGGGTGATTGTGGAAGTTTTGGCATGCAAGCAAATTCAGGGCAGTTTAGGTTATCTTATGAAATGTTAATTCAAAAATTTCCCAACTGTACTTGAAGAATGTCTCTGGATCATGCTAGAAATTGCTTCATTTAGAATATAATTTTTTAAAAAAATTGTTCATTTATTTGCAAGCAGAAAGACAGAGAGAAGAGAGAGAGGCAGGGAGGGAGGAAGGGAGGAAGGAAGAGAGAGAGAGAGAATATGGGTGCACCAGGGCCTCTAGCCATTGTAAACAAACTCCAGATGCATGCTCTCTTTGTGCTTTTCTTTGCATGGGTGCTGGGGAATCAAATCTGGGTTGTCAGGTCTTGCAGGCAAATGTCTTAATTTCTGAGCCATTTCTCCAGCCCCAGTCTCTAAATATTGGAGAAATAATTTCTGATACCCAAAGAGGAAAAAGCAATAGGAAAGTTTATTTACTTTTAATGAAAAACTATAAAAAAAGTTCATCTTAATTCACTCATCTACAAGCAATACACACTTGATTTTGAGGAATATGGTCAATTAAAGGGATGAGACACATTGTAAGGAAGGAAATAAGAGTTAAAAAACTCCACATTTTTAGAAGAGGGAGAAAGAAAAAACCTGTTTGTATCATGGAGACAGCAGCTGGTAGAGAAGGTAGACATTGAGAGTAAAAAGGAAAAGGGTGAGAAGGTGACTAAGGCTGAGGGAACAGAGACTATCCACACAGTTACTTCAAGTACGGATGAACTATGCACCACAAATTCATTCTGTTAAACAGGCTTTCTGAGGAACAATTCATATGCCATAAAGTTCCTCACACATCCAGTATTTTCAAATATATTTAGAGTTGCACCACTCTATGATCTAATCTTAGACCATTTCCATCATCCCCCAAAGAAACCTCATACCCATTAGCAATCATTTCCCACTTCCTCATTCTCTTTCCAGACATAGGCGACCACTAATCCAGTTTCTGTCTCTATAGACTTGCCTATTCTGCACATTTTTACAACTGGGATCCTTCATGTAGTTGTGACTGACCTCTTTCATTTATATTTCTGTATTGCAACTTATGCACCATGCTGACTAATATCCCATGGTGATCACATCAAACATTTTCTTTTTCTGCTCATCAGTTACTGGATGTTTATGATGTTTCCACTGTTTAGATGAATAAACAATAGCTAAAGTGGTGGTGCATGCCTTTAATCCCAGCACTGGAGAAGCTGAGGTAGAAGGATTGCCATGAATTCAAGGCCACCCTTGGCTACAGAGTGAATTTCAGGTCAGACTGGGCTAGAGTGCGATCCTATTTAACAAATAAATAGTTAAAAACAGATAAATGATCAACATTGTGGTGAACATTAGTGTCTAGGTTTTTGTGTATACACATGCATTCATTTCTTTCATGCATCTGCCTAGGAGTACAATTCTGGATCATACAAAAACTCTATATTCCTCACTTTGCAGAACTCTTATAGGAACCACACCATTTTATGTCTTCACCTGTAATGGGTAGGGTCCCTAACTTCCACACACCAAACAGCACTTATTATTGTATTTTGAATTTTGAGAATTACTTTATGCACAATAGAAATCATCCATTTAAATTATACACTTCAGTGGTTTCTAGTAAACTGAGCTGTCAACAACCACTACTTTTTTTTTCAACATCCCCAGAAGAAACCTGTACTCATTAGTAGTCTTCTTGCATTTAACCAAACTTTTTCCTCTCCCAGTTGTAGGCTAACCTATTTTTTTGCCTATGTATTTGTGGGTTTTTGATTATAGACAGTTCAGTAGCTAAAAATTTGCATGTGATTGTGGTTTAGGTTTTACATGTTCCTGAAGACTAATGGCAGCTCTTTTCCTGAGCTTATGTCCCAGTCCTATGGTTCCTTTAGGAAAATATTTGGTAGTTCCTCACCCACTTTTAAAATTTGAAGTGTCTTTCTTTTTGAATTGTAAGAATTCTTTAAACTTTCTAGACAAGTTATTTATCAAATATGTAAGTGGGTAGTATTTTTTTTCACTCTGTGGCTTTCCTTTTTACTTTTGGCCATTCCTTATTCCTGGCAAGTCATCTCTTCATTCCAGCTGGCAGCCACACCTATGAATCTGACTTTCCTCTCCTTCCTCAAACTTGAGCACAGACTTGTATTCCTTTCCTAAATACAGACACTGTAACAGGCCATTTCTACCTTTGATATCTCTTGTCCCCTATGAATAAGTAGTGCTCATAAATTCATCTGCTGTGAAGCACTGAGTACCATAAGAAATGTATGAAAGGAAAGGAGATGTCCTGAATCTAATAGCAGGAAGCATCATTTATTTCTAATATATTTACTCAAATCTCTGTTTGTGGAAGAATTTAGACATTTGATCTAAAGGTATTTTTATAAGGCTAAAGGTCCATCTCTCCTTTTCAGATGTTTTTGTGACAGTCTCACTATGTGATGCAAAGCTTGCAATTCACCTACTCCAGCCTCTCAACTTTTGGGGGTTACAGGAATATACAACTCATGCCCAGCACATCATACTTAAATTTTGAATAAGATAATTATTTGAATACTTGCAACATTATTTTCATCAAGAGTACTGCATTTTATATATACTTGGAAGCAGAATATCTAGGTCACCATGTAACTCTACATTTATCCTTTTGAAGAAATTACAAATTGTTTTCTCCATTTTTTACCACTGAAGATTAGAAATACAAATGGTAAATTAGATATATGTGAGTTGATTCAAGGAGGGTGTATCAGTTACTTGCTCACTGTCGGGGGGTTGGGGGGAACCTGACTAGAAGTAGCCTAAAGAAGGAAAGGCTTTATTTTTGGCTCACAATTATTTGGGGAAGTTAGGATGAGTCTTCCCACCTCAATTAATCTATCTAGAAAAAAGCTCTAACAGGCATGCTAAGAGATTTATTTCCATTGTGATTCTAAATCCTGATTGTCAAGTTGACAATCAGAGATTAACTATCACAGAGGATTTCTGAATTAAATATGATGGAATTGATTATACTAGTTATTTTTAAAAAATATACAGAAGTAATTAGGGATACTAAATTGTGATGTTTGGAAAAGAGGTAAGTTAACTATGGGTCATCTTTAAAGGATGAGATAATTGATATTATTTATCTCAAATGCATTTGTTGATGATGTGACTAATGAAAAAAGGAAATCCAACTTGTGTACAACTGCATGTCTATTAAGTTACTTCTAAGAATTAACTATAATTACACAGTATTTATGACAATTTATTTGTTTCATATTCTTCAAAATTCAATATAATTGAATAAATCTCTCCCATTTACAAGTCATATAATGAAAATATAAACTTTTGTCTAAGATGTAAGGGGCAGTAACACATTAACATGGAGTAATTAAATATAAATTTTATTTTCTTTTTTAATGAGAAAGTGAGAGAGCTAAAGAAAGAGAGAATGCCAGGGCCTCCAGCCTCTGAAATCGAACTTCAGATGTGTGCTTAGTGGGCATGTGTAACCTTACACTAGCATGACCTTGTGTTTCTGGCTTACATGGGAACTGGAGAGTTGAACATAGGTCCTTAGGCTTTGCAGTCAAGCACCGTAACCACTAAGCCATCTCTCCAGCCCTAAGTTTGCATTTTCATTTTTGTGTCTATATTATTATGTAGGTTGTGAATTTCTTCATTCTGAAAGAATTTACTGTTCTCATGAGAAAACACAAATTCCTCTTTAAACATCAATTTCTTTGTCAGTCATAGTATTAATGTAAAATCCAAGCAGAAATTAAACAAGCAAGCAGCCAATCATTCCCCTTTTGTATTAGTTATTTTCATGTCACTATGACAAAATAGCTGGCGGAAACGAAGTAGGAAATTTTATTTTTGCTCATGGTTTCAGGGGCTTTCTGTTCACCATAGCAGCAGAAAGCGTGGCAGAGTGGTACCCTATGCAAGTGTTTGGTCCACCTGCCAGATGAGGAGGCAGCGCAGGCTAGAACCAGAAGCAGATATAACCTTCCAAGGCCTGCCCCTAGTCACCTACTTTTGTCAGCCATGCTTTATCCCCCTATAGGCTCCATAACTTTGAAAATTGTACTACAAGCTGGGCACAAGCATTCAAAACAAGAACCAGTGAGGGACATTCCAAAGTTACCCAAATCTAGAAAATAAGGATAAATTGCAGGGCACATTTGTGTGAAGAAGTCCAGGCTGCCGTGGATGTGTGGACAGGAAGCTAACCCCGACTTGCATGGGGGAAGCATCTCACAAATAAGACTTGTGGATGAGTATGAGCTGTTGAATGTTGAGAGAAGGATTGGAAAGGAAGCTGGGCCTGACCTCAAAGGACATTGCAAACTGAGTTAAGGAAAACAATGGGGAAGGACTGAGAATGCAGCTCAGTGGTGAAGTGCTTGCCTACCATGAGCAAGGGGTTTAATCTTCAGCACTGGGAGAAACATATAAGGCAATGGGGATCTATGTAGGATTTTAACAGAAAGATGATTGCTGTTGACATTTACTTTGCCAGTAATATGCCAGGCAGAATGTAAATCATTTTACATCATACGCTCTCTAATACATTTTTTTAAGTAACAGCACTGTAGTGGATAATAAAACCCACATAAATTTTACTGTAGCTGTTAGAAAGTTTAAGGAAAATTGATAAATAGAGCTTTATTTGCACTATAATTACCAGCAGGAGCATGGCTTTCTATGAAGTATGGACTGCAACTACAGAGATCATGATTTGACATTGTAAAGAAACAAGATCTTTCCCTTCTGAAAATATAGAATTACATGAGAAAAGTGGTTATACTACAGTAAGTTTATTTCTCCATAGTGTGTGTGCATGTGTGTGTGTGTGTGTGTGTGTTGAAGTGGGGATTCAGTGGGAAGATTTTGGAAGAAATTCCAAATATGCATTTTCAACCATAAAGGTGGACATAGTGTTTGTAAAGACATAAGTTTTCAGGAGGAAAGTGTCTTTATACTGAGGGGTTTCTCACAAGCATTAACAGCTATATACATTAACCAGTTATAGAAAATTTCATAAAGTTACTTTGTAACACATAGACTGAATATTCTTCCAGTAATGATATTAAAATATTTTAGTAACCAATAGAATAAGAATACAAATTAATCAGAAAGGATTTATCTTGATGCTACCCATCCTGTTTCTGGGGGCAGCTGATTGCTACCCTAGGATGGTAAGGGAATGATCACAGGGACAAGGGTAATGGGGAGGCCTTGAGGGCCACTGATTGTTGACTATTTACCAAAGATACAGAAATATTCAATAGTTTATTACCAACCAGTTTGTAATACTAGGTGCTAGATGAATATCAGCTGTGCAGGTTCCTGTTTTTAGTATGAATAGGAAGAGCTACATAGATTTATGTTCCACAAAAAATGAGTCAGAACCTCAAAGGAGTAGATAAACAGAGCCATAGTTGATGTAGCTCTCAAGTTTACTGAAGCACAAGTTTCAGAGATGATTAGTTATTCACATTTTTTTTTTTTTGGTAAAAAGTATCTCCTCATAGCTCCTGATATAAATCCCTTTATATTTTGGCAAAATGAATTTGATAGCCAAGTGGAGAGGTGTCCAGAACACTTGAGAGATCCTGTGCATATTTAACTTCTGAGGAAGAGTTTGTACAAATACAACATTACCATACGTCAGCCGTATCACCTCCACGTTCCACCTTCCCACAATACAGCCCAAGGAACTAGCCTCAACCGAGGCCGTTGCCTTTTCTTTGCCAACAAGAGGTAGTCTCTGGTTCCTGAGATACTTCGTTTAGTGTTCCCAATTGTCCAGACTTAAGGTACTTTCTATTATTATTACCTAGAGCAGAAGTACCATTCCATTTCTGACCACATTTCCCTTAATTTTATGGTAGCTGTCTTCCCCATGACTCTTACTTCATGCTATTCACTTTCTTGAATGGTTTCCTGTCACACTGAATCAGAGGTTGTGGTGAGGCGATGTGGTGTGACATCAGTGCTAGGTCATGAAGATCATGGAAGCTCTTGTATTGCTCTTGTTAGGATCCCAGGCCCTGGTGGGGTGAGGGCTGTAGGGGGAGTAAGCCACCATTTCACTTAAATGAAAACTTTTAAGTAGCTGTTTGTTTTTGGTGTGTGCATGCATCGTGTGTACATACCCTGTGCACATGCATGTGGAGGCCAGAGGAGCACATCTGATTTCCTCCTCTGTCGTTTTCTGCCTTGTTTCCTTGAGACAGAGTATCTCCCTGAACCTGGATCTGCTGCTTTCAGTCGGACTGGCTAACCAGCGAGTCCCAGCAATTCTCATATCTCAGCACTAGTGTTATCGGTGCATGTGGCCACACCCAGATTTTTATGTGGGTGCTAGGGATTGAATTTAGGTTCTCACAAGTGCTCTTACTTTCTGAGCCATCACCAAAAAGCTTACATGGCAACATCCAGAAATAATTGTTCAGTCTTGAGAGTGAACTACCATGGAAGCTAGTTCACGTAGCCTTAGCCAAGCTTTCAATTGAATGCAACCCCCTTTGACATTTGATGCAAAGCTCATGAACTTCTCAGTCACATTTTTTGAATATCAGATGCACATAAACTGTCTGAAGTAATAAATAAATATTGTTTGTTTAATTCATTAAGTTTCTGGGTAATTTGTGACATACCAATAGCCGACGAATATGCTACCTATCTTTGCAAGGTGTTTTGGCAGACCTGTCCTATGTTTCTTTTCTCATACTTTCTTCTGCTGGGCTTGCTGAGCTTTTACTTAGGTGAATCACTATTAATCTTAAGTTAAAATCTCCAGGAAATTAAGGATGTGGGATGCAAAAGCAGTTCTCAATTGACAGATGACCCATGGCGATGTTTTTTTTTAGTCAGCTGTTAATAATATTGACGTTTTTAGGGATGATTTTTTTTTTTTTTTTGGTTTTTCATGGTAGGGTCTCACTCTGGTCCAGGCTGACCTGGAATTAACTATGTAGTTTCAGGGTAGTCTCGAACTCATAGCTATCCTCCTACCTCTGCCTCCTCAGTGTTGGGATTAAAGGTGTGCACCACCACACCTGGCAGGAATGATTTATTTTTAAAATACAAATGCAAGTTGATTTAAAGTTATCCATATGATATGCTTCTGAAATTCAACCCATTTGCTTTTGTGGTCAAGAAATAAAGGACTTCCTTGGTGTTCTACGAGACGAAAATACCCATGACCCGCATCCTGCCTTCTTTGTAAGCAACAGTTATAGATGCACTATTAAATAGACATAGTGATTAAGTTGATGTCCATGTTTTCCCTCTGGGTCCCACTTTCCTTCTCAATACATACACAGAGAATAATATCTGTGAAAGTTATATATGCCATGGGTAAGTGGTAAATAAACAAATTAATAAATATTGACAACCCAATGTCAGAAGACATGCTGGAATTACACATAGGAAATATACTTTCTCCTGTGTTCTTTCTGGCATAGATAGTGACAGCCATCATGAATGGGCACCATGATGACCTCAGATCTCTCACTCAACTAGACCATGGAGTACCTAATCCAAGTATCCTAGTAATATTGTAAGTATGGGTCATAAAGTTGAAAGGATCATGTCACAACCTATTATTTATTAAAACAGCCATGTAATCAACTTAGCTACAATAGATTTTACACACAGGTTTTGATACCACAACACATCTGACTACACTGGACTTTATTCTAAAAATTTTTACCCTCTCCACTCTTATTCCTTCTCAACCTTTCTCATTTTCACAAGAAATCCATTCTTTTTATGATCTTTCTTATATTTACATACTTTTGGCACTCTAGAGAGATAATAATATTGAGATACTATTTTTAGGGTAATAATATTAAGGCTATTGGAGGTTAAGTTCGAACCTCAGTCCTGAAAATGAACATGGCTTTTCCTCCAGTGATCTCTAATTACCTCATATTTAAGAGGACCTTCCCCATAGCTAACTTTTGCTCTTCAGAAACCCCACAGTGGCTAACTCATTCTCACAATCTGCCCTTGTTGGTGTCCACTCTTTCAAAGCCAGCCTTCGTCCCTTCTTCATTTAGCCGTACTTCATGTCCAGGATAGAATCTTTATAGCTTAATACTAGAATTCTGCTTTGGTACAGAGTTATCATTTTATTTCCTTGACAGAATGTTACTGGAGTAAACATACTATAGCTCCTGTACCTTGTCAGAATTTTTGATTCAAAAAAGCAGTGTTCACTATTAAGCAGCTTTCAAAGTATCAAAATGACCTAAGAACGTTCAGAGAATCCCTTGGGAGATTCTGAATCAAGCTAGAACAGCCCATACTGAAGTAAGACCTGCTACTATAAGATGATTCTCCCTTCTGCTAGGGCAAATGGCTTCTGCTAGTTCTTCTTCCTGTTATGTCATTATTTAAATCTAGGGCAAGTGAGTCTGTTTGATAGCTGGTACTGAGGTTGAATGACTGCATTTTATCAACAGCCACAATGATGAAACCAGATTTTTAGCTGTGGAAAGAACAGGTAATTTTGCAGGAAAATGGTGTTTAAAAGATACTGGAGGGCTGGAGATAAGGCTTAGTGGTTAAGGCGCATGCCTGTGAAGCCTAAGGACCTCGGTTTGATTCTCCATGTCCCACATAAGCCAGATGCACATGGTGGCACATGCATGTTTGCAGTGGCTAGAGGCCCTGGTGTGCCCATTCTCCCTCCCTCCCTCTCTCTCTCTCTCTCTCTCATGCTCCCTCTATCTGTAATAAATAAAAATAAATAAAATCTTAAAAAAAAGATCCTGGACAATTGCTGAGCATGGTGGCTTCTATTTGTAATCCTGGGAGTTCAAGGCCTGTTGGACTAACAGAGTGAGTACCAATAAGGCCCTCCCTGCCTAAAATAAGTAAGTAAATAAATAAATAAATAAATAAATAAATAAATTGACAGTGGAAAGCAAACAGTCATGACAGATGTATTCTGTCGTCCATAACCCTTAGAACGTGTGTACTGTGTTGCCTGCGAGCTATGTTTCCAGTAGCTGTGGTGAGGCAGACAGAAGAAATTAATCTGAAGCCTCAGATGCTACTCTCCGTGAGACTGCTCCCTCTTTCAGCCCAGCCCAGGGGATTCTTGCTCAGGCATCCTAAAAAACTGTATTTTGGCAATACTACATAACATCATTTATCCTGTAAGTTTTCATAGGTTGTTTCCATATCATTTCCTACAGCATGAAATCATATAATTTTAAACTTGAAAGAAATCACAGAGATTATTAACTCATCATTTTATAGATGTAATGATTAAGGGTTAAAGAGATGCAATCATTTGGTTAAAGTCAAATAATTAATTTTCTTTCGAGATAGGGTCTCATTCTCACTCAGGCTGACCTGGAATTCACTCTGTAGTCTCAGGGTGGCCTTGAACTCATGGTGATCCTCCTACCTCTGCCTCCCAAGTGCTGGGATTAAAGGTATGGGCCACCACACCACACCCGGCAAATAATTAATTTTGAGATTCTATCTTGCATTAGCAAATTATCAGACTTATGCACCAAATATCAGAGACTGGAGGTATGCATGAATAGGATAGCAAAAAGGCCATTAGAGGAGAAAATAGGAAGAAATTAAGAAACTAACGTTTTTCTCTTCTATATCAATTATTGGTAGACTAATTCACTCTTAAAAATGTACTCATTTACAAATTACAAATTTACGGGCTAGTGAGATGGCTTATCAGTTAAGGCACTTGCCTGCAAAGCCTAATGATCAAGGTTCAATTCCCCAGGGCCCATGTAAGCCAGATGCACTAGGTGGCATATAGGTATAACTATGCCAAAATAATTTAAACCTATCAATTATTTGATTTTGTTATCATAAATTGATTTAAATTTCCTGAAGTCTAGAGATCTTTAATAGGATTTTCAGTATCCCTCTTCTTCAACATACTATTAAATTTTGCAAGCAATAACAAAGTACAATTTCAGAAAAATTTTAAGGTTCCAATAATTGAGAGTAGCTAACCCTAATTCTGGAAATTTCACTTCTAGCCAGTGACATGTCAACCATGTTAGGTGAGGTGGAGAAAAAAAATACTAAGATGTCTATGAAATGAAGCTATATATTTATCTATTATTGAGCTAAATCATAAGTTCAACAGAATATAGTCTCAGGATGAGTATATATAAACTCACTCACTTTCCAGGATTCTTGCCTTCATTGTTCATGTTTCATTTTTATTTGACAACAATCAGGAAATATTAATTGGGACCTTGCTATGTCCTGAGCATTGCAGTTATATTTTTATTTTTTGTTTTTGTTTTTATTTTTGAGCTAGGTTCTCACCCTCTAGTCCAGGCTGACCTGGAATTCACTATATAGTCTCAAGATGGCCTTGAGTTCACTGTGATCCTCCTACCTCTGCCTCCTGAGTGCTGGGATTAAAGGCATGTGCCACCACACCTGGCTTTTTTTTCTTTTTAACAATGTGTATTCTGCAGGAAGCTGAGGGAGACCAGGAATTCTGTTTCAAGCCAGCTCTGAGCCCTCTAAGGAGATATGATATGTGAAAAGCTCACTCTGTTAAGGTGAAAAAATATAAGGGTCAGAAATGATTACATGACATGCTATCAGTCATGTCCAAGGAATGTGGAGGGAATCTGATCCTTGCATAGCTCTCATAGAGTATGGGCATGACACTGGTGGGTAACAGAACAATATTCAGATGGTGGTAATGGGCGTAGTGCGCACAACGTGTTGGAAGTCTGGGCATGATATGAAAAATGGCTCTTCCCCGGCCTCCTTCTAAAGGGCCTATTTGTCTACGTTGCAAAAACTGGGTCGTGGATATTTTCAGATTTAACTTTTTCAAAATAAGATTCTGTGATAGAACCCCCACCCATAAATCTTTACCCTATAACAGATTGTATATGTCATATTTTTAGTTTGGTTCATTCTATATGTGGTTAAATTGGGACACATTTCTGTAAGCCTTACAAAGTACTCATCCTCCTCTAAAAGTGAAGGCTTTTTGAGGGAAGGTCTCACCTCCACTGTACACAAAATACACAAGGAAAATAAAATTATTAATTTAAATACCATGTCACAATTACAGCACTTTATATTTTCATTTCACCTAAGTTTGAAATTTTTGGATTCAGAAAGCTTCAACTCCGTTATGTTATTATGTGAGGGTGCTTGAAACAGGGTTTTGCTATGTCTCTCAGGCTGGCCTGGAACTCACTATGTAGTCTACACTGATCTCAAACTCATAGCAGTCCTCCTGCTTCAGCCTCTTAACCATTGGGACTGCAGGTGTTTAGAACCATGTTTGGTTCCTTTATATTGTTTTAACAATTACACTTATGCTTACATTTAAAGTGTCTGCATCCATCAGAAAAAAATAAATATAAGGCTAAGTGCAATTCATACAATAATGCTCCAAAATAAATGTTACTACTGCTGAGCTATTTATAGGTAATATATAATCATCTTTTTCTCTGAAGGACTTAGTGCAATACCTGGCTCAAAATGTTTTTATTTAAACAGCTTTCACTCAGACATAATTCACATGCCATGACTTTTACCCTCTTTAAAGGTATAATTCAATGGTTTAAAAAATATATTCACAGAGCTGTGTAGCCATCACCATAATTTAATTGTAAAACATCTTCACCAACCCAAAAAGATTACATTAGTAATCACTCTACTCCCTTACCTAGTCTCTGGCAACTACTATCTCTGTCTGTTGTCTGATTGTCTGTCTGTTTACCTGCCTCTCTTTCTCATGTTGGAAATCAAGTTACATGGGTTCACATGCTAGGTAAGCACTCTACCACTGAGATACAGCCTTCAACCAGTTACTATTTTTAAAATATTTTAATTTATTTATGTATTTGAGAGAGAGAAATAGAGAGGTAGAGAGAGAATGGGTGCATCAGGGCCTCCAGTCACTGCAAATGAACTCCAGATTCATGCACCTCCTTGTTCATCTGGCTAACGTGGGTCCTGGGGAATCAAACCTGGGTCTTTTGGCTTTGCAGGCAAATGCCTCAACTGCTAAGCCAGCCCTCCAGCCCACTAGTTACTATTTTTTGATGTCTATAGATTTTACTGGAAATGGGATATTTCATATAAATGATATCATGCAATATGTAGCATTTTGCATCTGATTTCTTTCACTTAGTTTTTGTCTTCCTTACCAACTTGGACTGCATTCAGAATCAATTAGGAGATACATTGCCTTTCCACAGAGGTTTAACTGGGGAGAGCAGATACACCCTGAATGTAGCAGTGTCCCATGAGCTAGGCTCCTGGAATGAACAAATGAGAAAAATGGAGAAAGCGAGCTGAGCACCAGCATTCAACCCTCTCTGCGCCCTGACTGGGGATGCAATGTGACCAGTCCATTCATGTTCTTGCTGCTGTGCCTTCTCTGTCTTGATAAGTTGTTTACTTACCCTCAAATTTTGAGCCAAAATAAGCTCTTCCCTCTTTAAGTTTTTTTTTATGCCTAGATTATTTGTCACAAAAATGAGAAATGTAACTAATACTGTGTGTTTAGAGGTTCATCAATATTATAGTATGTGTCAGTACCTCATTCAGTTTTTGACTAACTTAATATTCCATTATGCACATGTTACATTTTGTTAGCATGTTCATCAGTTGATGGATATTTGTGTTATTTCCATTTTATGGGTATTATGAATAATGCTACTGTGATATCACATACAAATTTTAATGTGGACATGTGTTTTTATTTCTCTTGCTTATATACATAGGAGTAGAATTGCTGAATCATGTGGCCAACTCTCTGGAGTAACTCTATGCATGTGGTAGCTGGAATCAGATGTTCTCCCATAAACTCATGTGTTCTGAACATTTGGTCTCCAGCTGATGGAAACTTGTGAGGTAGAGCCTTGCTAGAGGAGGTGTTTCACTGGTGCTGGAACTTGAGGTTTATTAACCCCTAGCTTGTAAGTGTTAGTTCAATTCATCATTCATTCAACATCTTGCTGCTGTTTTCCACCTGCTATGGCAGAAGTTGTGTGTAGCCCCACTCATGTCATGATTTCCCCTGCCATCATGAGGCTTCCTCTAGATATCATAAGACAAAATAAAACCTTTCTTCCCATCAGCTGCTTTTGGTCAGGTGTTCTTTTCTGGCAATGAAAAACTAACTACCATAAGTAACTGCATGTTCGGGATAGAATTTAAATGTGCTCCTCCAGGCTTCATTGACAATGTTGAGAGGAGTGGGACCTAAAGAGAAGTCATTACTACCACCCTCATCTGACTGTAGCTTCCTGTCTCATCATGTAATGAGCTTCTCCCACATGCACCTGCCACTGTGATGCCATCTGTCATGAATGAAGCCATCAATAGAGCTGCCAAGACGCTGGTGTAATGTCCCTAAACCTCTACAACCGTGAACTAAGTAAACCCCCTGTGATGATTAATCTTGTCAACTTGATTAGATCAGGAGTCAACTAAGAAATGCACCTCCAGGCAAGTGAGTGAGACTTCCAGGAAAGACTGGATGAAGGAGGAAGACCCTCACTCAAGAGCAGGTAGGCCAGATATAAAGAGTTGAGAGAACAGCCAGATTGCTTTCGAGAGTGTACAGAACATTTTATATTCCTTGAATCTACGTATTATATGGATTATGAAATATTTTCATTCTACCATTTTGGAAGAGGGCACATTTTGTTTTTGTGAAATGATGGAAATTGAATCTTGGGCTTAAGCACGGACTCAACTACTGAGCTGCACACCCCACCCCTCCAGTTTTTGCCAGTGCTTACTATTCTCAGTCTCTATGTCTCTGTGCTCTATCTATATCTCTCCCTGACAGGCTGGCCTCTAATTTGTGTTTCTCCACCTCCCAAATGCTGGGCTGATGGGCATGTGCCATCACACCCAGCCTATCTTTCTATTTGTAGCCCACTTATGTGAGGCATATCACACTGTGATTTAGATTTACATTTCCATCAACACTGGAGATGTTGAGCATCTTCTCATGTGTTTATTGACTGACATCTTATTCTGGAAAATATCTGTTCTGATTATGCTTTAAAACTAGGTTTTAAACATTTATTGTTGCCTTAACTCCTCTATACAGTATGTTGTGGATATAAACTTCTTATCAGATATATAATTTGTAAATATTTTCCTATTATTTAAATTCTTTTCGTTTTTATGATATCCTTTGAAGCACAAATGCTTTTAATTTTGATGAAACAAAATTTATATTTTTGTAATTTGTGATTTTGATGTCATATCTTTAACTCTCAGCCATGAAGAATTATGCCAACTATTTCTCCTAAGGGTTTTTACAGTTTTGGCTCTTGCCTTACGGCTTTTAATTTAATTTTATGCATGTTATGAGATGGGAAATCTGTAGCAATTACCTTCTCTTTACTGGGACAAAAATCTGACCAGAAAAAAGCTTATGGTAGGAAAGGTTCAAGGAGAAGTTTCATCATGCTGCTCACATTATTTCTTCACAGTTTACTAAAAAGCCTGAAATCACTTCCATCATGCAAGATTCCCAGTGTTTTGTAAAATGTCACGGAATCAGTTTACAAAATTCTGATGCAAGTCAGGTATGACAGAGCCCCCTTGCACTGCTGATGAGCTGACCAGCACTGAGAGCATCCCAGCACCAGTTTTAAGAATATTCACCTGTGTATGGCTGACAGATGAATATTCTGGTAAGGAGAGTACAACTCACACTTTAAAAAAATTTTTCTATCCTGTACCAGAAGACAGGCTATGTGCTTCCCTTATTGCCTCAGACTTAAGCTTAGCAGACGCACCCATTTTAAGTGGCATGTCATTTGGGAATCTGAGAAAAGCTGGTTGAAAGAATGTCCCTTCGCCCATGCATCTCCCAAACATAAGTTAGGGGTGCAGAAAAACTGGT
Source organism: Dipus sagitta (assembly GCA_036346955.1). Classification (NCBI taxonomy): domain Eukaryota; kingdom Metazoa; phylum Chordata; class Mammalia; order Rodentia; family Dipodidae; genus Dipus; species Dipus sagitta. Next base: position 156,185,139 of record CM070773.1, read on the forward strand.
TTGCAGCAAGATTCTAGAGAAGACAAGCTTTAAAAACAAGTGACTGCAATGAACTGACTGAAGCGGGAGGAGGATGCAATCAGTAAGGTGGCACAGGACCATGCTAGGGCCAAGTGGGTTTTAAGGCAGCGCTCAGAGGGCCACTAGCCGGGAAGCTTCCTGGGAAACGCATTTTTCCAGCATTCTAGCTGGCCCAGGCCCCGCCCAGCCCGCCACACAGCAGGGGAGAACGGCGCCGCCAGGAAACCTGCGGCTGGGCTGTGGGAAAGCAGCTTCAGGAGGAGTCACGTGGGCAGCGGCCCAGCATCTCTCCACTACGCATGTCCCTAAACCTGGGCCCCAGCCCCACCCGCGCCCTCGCGCGGCCGACGCAGGACACGCCCAAAACGTCCGCGGCGAGGGCGGGGCGGAGCGGCGCGCGGCGGCCCGAGGGGGCGTGGCGCGGGCCGGAGGGGGCGGGGCGTCCGCGCACAGTTGAATGGGGCGCACATTCCAGCGGGCTCACGTGACGCGGCCGAGCGGGCGGTGGTAAACAACCGCGGCCCCGCCCCTCGGCCGGCCGCCCGCCCGCCCGCCCGCCAGCCCAGCCTGCACTCCGCTCGCGGGCGGGATGCGCTCCAGTGGCGCGGGGCTCCTTCCAACGTCCCCCTCCCTCCCTTCCTCCCCCCAGCGTCCGCCGCAGACCGGAGCCGCGGGAGCAGCGCGACACCCCGGGACGAGCGCGCGTCCCCCTCCCCGGCCGCGCCGCGCGCTGTGGCGCAGCAGGAATTTGGCGCGGACCCCGGCGCTATTTGCGGCTCTTGACGCTCGGCGACCGGTGACGCTTCGGTCATTTCTATTCTAGGGGCGCCGGTCATTGCGCTCGGACGCCCCCCCCTTCCTCGGGGACCCGGAGGGTGTGTCCCCGGATCCAGGGGGCTCGCCGCTCCTATAAGGGGCCGAGCGGCGGGCAGGGGACATGCAGCTCTACAGCAGCGTCTGCACCCACTACCCAGCCACCGGGGCACCGGGTCCCACGGCCGCCGCCTCCGCTCCGCCCGCCGCCGCCGCCTCCGCAGCCTTTAAGGTCTCCTTGCAACCCCCGGGAGCGGCCAGCGGAGCACCCGAGCCCGACACTGGTGAGTGCCAGCCCGCCGCCGCCGCAGCCGCCGCCGAGCCCCGAGAAGCCGCCTCCGCCGCCACCAAGATGCCCGCCTTCTCCTCCTGCTTCGAGATGGTGTCCGGGCCCGCCGCGCCCTCCTCGGCCGCCGCCGCCGCCCCCGGCCCGGCCGGTGCCTCCTGCAAGCCTCCGCTGCCGCCGCACTACAAGTCCACGGCGCAGATCACCGTGCGGGCCCTGGGCGCCGAGCGGCTCCTGCTCCCAGGGCCCGACCCCGGCCCCGGCCCCGCGACGGGCGCAGCCCCGCGCAGCCGCTGCATCCTGCTCGCCCCGGCGCCGGGAGCCCCGGTACCGCCGCGGCGAGGCTCCTCGGCTTGGTTGCTGGAGGAGCTGCTGAGGCCCGACGGTCCCGAGCCCGCCGGTCTGGATGCCGCCCGGGAGGGGCCCGACAGAAACTTCCGACTGAGCGAGCACCGCCAGGCCCTGGCCGTCGCCAAGCATCGGGGCCCGGCGCCGCCCCCCGGGAGCCCCGAGCCTACCAGCCCCGGCTTGTGGGGCGAGGAGCCTCGGGCCGGGAGGATTCCCCGAGGCTGCGAGCGCAGTGACCCTCCGGGTGCCGACGTGCCTCGGCGGCACGACCCGGAGGCCGAGGCGCACCGGGCACCCGCAAGGAACGGGGAGGTGACCCAGACGGGCGCCGAGACCTCGGTGGTTGCATCCAGGTCGGATCCCAGAGACGAGAAGCTCGCCCTGTACCTGGCCGAAGTGGAGAGGCAGGACAAGTACCTGAGACAGAGGAATAAGTTCCGATTCCACATCATTCCCGATGGCAACTGCCTCTACCGAGCTGTCAGCAAGACGGTGTATGGGGACCAGAGCCTGCACCGAGAGCTCAGGGAGCAGACGGTGCACTATATCGCCGATCATCTGGACCACTTCAGTCCCTTGATTGAGGGCGACGTGGGGGAGTTTATCATCGCTGCCGCCCAAGACGGAGCGTGGGCCGGGTACCCTGAATTGCTGGCCATGGGCCAGATGCTGAATGTGAATATTCACTTAACTACTGGCGGGAGGCTGGAGAGCCCCACAGTGTCAACCATGATTCACTATTTGGGCCCAGAGGATTCTCTAAGGCCTAGTATTTGGCTCAGCTGGCTCAGCAATGGACACTATGATGCAGTTTTTGATCACTCCTATCCCAACCCCGAGTATGACAATTGGTGCAAGCAAACTCAAGTGCAGAGAAAACGTGATGAAGAGCTTGCCAAATCCATGGCCATATCCCTATCCAAAATGTATATTGAACAAAATGCATGCTCTTGAAATGTCTGCAAACCTTGCAACCCGGGGAAAATGGCATACGTCAGTTGTGTTTGGAGAATCACATGAACTCTAATCAGGGTAATAGCACTTTTAAACTTCCTAGTAGATTTACTGTAGGTGTAATGCCTTAATCATTTTTTCTTTGAATGTTTCCTCAGATCCTAAGGTTGCTGTTTACCTAAATGATGTTTCCTGATAGCTTTGGGTGATCCTATTGCTATTTATGATTTGCTTTATAAAGTGAGCACTACTTAATTTGCAAGCTAATGTCTCACAGTATGAATTTATTCATTCCTCAGTCTGTTTTCTATAAAAATGTATTTTTGCACAACGTTTTTAAAAATTGGTGTACTTTTCATCTATTGTGTTCCACTTTGAAAGACAGCTTTTAAGCATAAATCCAGAGAACTGCTTTATATGAAATTTATGATTTGGACAGTGTGTGATTTAGTAGTTATTTTACTCCGTTGGCGTTTAAGTTTTACAGTTCTTAATTATTTCAAATGGATATTGATACATTCATGTTACCAGATGATTGGCCCATTCCATTTTGATGAAACAATCTGATTTGTTGTTTTCCTTTGGGGGGGGGATGTTATTTTTCTAGAAATGTTCAGTGTTTGAAGAGAAATGCTCAAGGGATAGCTGTGTGATGATTTGTTTGACTTTAAAGGGCAGTAGCAGGTCTTACTTGAATGAAAAGTCTTACTGATGGCAGAATGATGATTCTATACTCTGATGTTTAGAGTAGATTAGATTGTCTGGTGCTCTCAGCTGTTTTATTGCAATTTCTTAGGAAAGAATTTTAATAGGGTATGAAATTGTGCAGCAAGATCAGCCCTCCTGTTCTGTATAGCTTCTTGAATGCTGAGAGTTGTACAGAGTGACAGCATGCGAGCCTGCAAGCAGCCTTGGCAGTTGTTTTATACTAGGGGCAGACTGTCTTAATATTCTGTTCCTTTCACATTCTTCCAAAAGACAAAATGGAATTACCTTGTGTTATGTAAAGACGTAAACAGAGCCTGTATGGTTTGCTGGGTCAAACAGTGTTTCCAATCTAAAAATCGGTCCTGTTTAACTACCTGTAGTCATATTTATTAAGTAATTCAGTTTGTACTTTTTTATTTTGTAACATTTTGTGATTTTTTTGTACAATAATGTATTTGTACAATAGAACAATTCTAAGCTGATGGAATGAATGAATAAAATGCATACTTTTACATCTTTTGGGGAAGAGTGGTTTTTAAAATGTGGTATCTGTAGGAATGTTTCTTAAATGAATGAGACTATTTTTCATGTATAAAAATGCTGAAAATTATGAGAGGTTTCCCAAATTCTCACATGAACTGGATAGGCCAATCGTTAGTAATTTCAAAGGGTAAGTCTCAATGGTATATAACTTGAAGGTGGAATGACTGGAGAAATTGCTCTCATTATTTCTGATTATAATGTGTATCAAATTTTAGTTATCTCTATTGTCTAAAGAATAGAGGAGTGCAAGTTTTCTCCTCACCCATGAGAGGCTGGAGGACATTGGCCAAGTCCATTTGGCTCTTTCACCCTACAGTGTGAAATATAGAGGTCACCATCTGTAAGGAACTGGCCTTCACCAGAAGGGAAACCTGCCAGTTTCTTGATCTTGCACCTCCCAGCCTCTAGAACTGTCAGAAAAACTTCTTTTATGAATCACACAGTCTCAGGTATTTTGTTATAGCAGCACAGACCAGAAGAGTACATCTGTCTGTATACATAGTGTTGGGTACGATGTGTGTTACAGAATACAGATTGCAAATTTTCAGTTGATCACATAGATACCATGATTATAATCACTTGAGCCTGATGCCATTGGTTATTAAGGAAAGACAATTTGCCAGACGTTTAAAAGTTTTTTTGGGGGGGGGCTGGTAGGTTTCAAGGTACAGTCTCACTCTAGTCCAGGCTGACCTGGAATTCACTATGTAGTCTCAAGGTGGCCTCACACTCAACAGCGATCCTCCTACCTCTGCCTCCCTAGTGCTGGGATTAAAGGCCATGTGCCACCACGCCTAGCTCCTTTAAAAGTTTTTTAATTGTGGGTCTCTGAAACTTTATGTAAAGCTTTGCACCATGACTACACTAAATAATTTGATAAGAAAGAACTTTTATTTGATGTACATGTTATCCTTCCACTTTGGTGCTCTATGAAATTTGGGGATGTTGAAAATTAAGTTCCTTAAAAGTGCCCTTTATGACTTTTACTGATGTAGATTGCTAGTGTTCTGTTTTGTTTCCAAATTAGGATCCCTGGTCATTAATTTATACTCTGAAGTATGAGGTTTTTAAATGAAATTGTTTCTAGAGTCAGATCACATGATAATGTAATACTATTCCACAATATAGTATTTTTACAACAGATTCTCAGCTGTTGGAATGAATGAATATGTTTTACATTTTAGGGTAAGATGGATTGTAAATTGTGATGTCTGTAGCAACCTTTTAAAATGTATACATTGTGCTTCATGTGTAAAAATGCCACAGTGTTAGGAAAGTTTTTTTTTTTTTTTAAGTTGTTTGTCTTGAAAGGTTTGAGTCTTCCATTCTTTTTCTGTGGTTTAGGAGGAAATCTGGTATTCACCACTATTCTATAATGTTCTATACTGTGAGACCATTTTTATATGTCAGCGGTAGCAGGACTGGGTCAGCCAGTACATGAGCCCCTGAAGAGGTAGTCGTGGGGCTCGTTCTTACTTTTAGCAAACTGATTTATTGGGTAGATTTAATTCCTCCTTTTGCAGAGCAGCCAAGAGACTCAACATTGTGGAGTGGGGCGGTTGACACTGTGAGCCCTAGAGTTTTCTTTAGAGTTAACTTTCCTGTTACATCCTGAGGTTAGGAAAGACATATAAACCTAACTGGTGTTCTGAGGTAAATTATTAAGAAAATCGTACTGTTAACTTGAGAACTTTATTAAAAGTGCAACACAGGTAACTATGATACAAACTGAGTGACGGCACATGTTCAATACCAGTACTTGAGAAACTGCAGCAGGAGGCTGGCGAGCTCCAGGCCAGCCTGGGATGCATAGCAAGACCCTGTCTCGACGACAAAAACAAGCAAACAACACCTGAGATACAGGTTATTATTACTGTGAGTCATTGCTGTTTAAAAATTAAAATGGGGGGCTGGAGAGATGGCATAGCGATTAAGGTGCTTGCCTATGAAGCCTAAGGACCTAGGTTCAATTCCTCAGTACCCATGTAAACCAGATTCACATGGTGGCACAAAGCATATGGAGTTCATTCACAGTGGCTAGCGGCCCTGTTATGCCCCTTTCTCTCTCTATCTGCCTCTCTCAAATAAATAAAAATTAAAAAGTCACAAGCCTAATACCTGACTTCACTCAAATGCTTTCTCTAAAAGTTATCCACTTTAGTATATTTAATTGAATTAAGTGTAAAACTCCTGTCGGTATCACAGAGACATGTGCATGGATACATTTAATTAGTTTTCTGTTCTTGTGTCCATAGGCTTCATTTTCATTAGCTACAAAGTTTTTCTCAGGAACCAAATTTTGTAGAGAGAAGTGCTTCAGGATCCCATGAACATCAAATTATTCCCAGCATGTGAAAATTGTCTTTACGTTGAATACTTTCTTCATATTTTTTTTGTGATAGAATAACAGCAAAAACAGGATCTTGATAGCCTTGCTGCTTTAATTGAATTTATGTGTATTTTTCTCCTTTATTTACCATGGTAGCAAGTTCATAGGGAAGAAAGGTATCAGAGAAGAAAATATAGATTTTACATAGTAATTTCCTACGTGGGTGCTCTAATGTAGGTGTGCTCTTGGAATGTGTGTGTTGGAAACATAATCCCCAAAGTTATACATGGCACTTGGAGGTGAGATCTTTGGGAGGTACTTGGGTCCATTTCTGGGTTGTTGAGGGATTGTTTTGTTATAAAAGCAGTCTTCTGGCACCTCGCTGTGTCTACCACGTGACCCATCTGTCATGCCATGATTCTGGTAACCCTCCATTTCAGATGCTGGTGCCAGGCTCCCTCTCCTGGGCTGCAAAACCAGGAGCTAAATGAGCCTTTATGCCTTATTGATGGCCCAGTCTGTGGAATTCACTTACAGGAACAGAATACCAGATAAGACAGGGGTAAAATGCACCTGATAAATTCAGGAGTGTGTATGGAGCATGCTCTTGTTTATTTGTCACATGAAACCATTCTAGACTCATTTTTAAAAATTATTTCTAGAATACAACGATGTCAGAGTCACTGAGAAACCCAAGTGCATTTAGTTTAGTTTTATTCCCCATGTGTAGAAGTGCAATAGGGTTAGGCTATATTTGGTTCATTGTAGGATTCCTAATTTCAACCACCTTGAAGAATAGGTGCTGAACAATTGTTGAATGAGGGAATACATGGGAGGGAAATAGGAACTGTGGAAAAATTTGGTGGGTGAACATAAAGTTAAGTAATGATTTAACTCTAGAAGTATTGGGACTAATCACCTATTCTATATCTGGGCATTGTAAACTGAAATGGTCACCTATAAGAAGACGTGGACGTATTCAGGTGTGGGGGACTGTAACCTGAGCCTCATGCGTGCTCAGCACACGCTTCACCACTGAGCTCTACCCTCAGCCCCAAAGTATTAAATTCTGTAATTTACAAACATGGTGTTTGACACCTACTCCCCCCATTAGAATTTATTTTGTATCATCTTCCAAACATCTTGAGATAACTGAACCAAGAGGAATTGAAATACCAAACTTCTATTAACCTGAACTAAAGTTTTGGCCTTGTCCAAGAGGCTTGCTCTGGTTTGCTTAGGAGATAAGGCCGACTCATGTCAGACAGCAACTCCTGGTTTTGCTCTTTTCTCTGAGGAGCCTCGTTGAGAATGAAGCTGCTTTCACAGTGTGCTGTTCAGTAATCGAGACAGCATGCTTGTGCCAGTGGTCAGTGGGATTGGTGCAAGTAGTATGAATCGGATCAAAACACACCCCCTGGGGGTGGGGAGGCACAGCTTACTTTGTGCAGCTAAAAACTGGGTCACTGACAGTTGTATGAGTAAAGGTTAGCAAGATAATTCACTGTTACCAGACTACTCTTAGTAAAACCGTATTTAAGTCTTGTTTCTCACAATTGATTTTTCCAAACAGTTGATTTTGTGTGTAAAATATGACAAAGTAGTTGCTTGTGATGGAATTACTTACAGATTAATTTATCTGCCTTCTTCCCTTTGTGCCGCAGGGCTGGGTCTGTGGCGGGAAAGCTGTGCTGGGCTGATGTGCAGCGTGAGCTTCGGGGATTTTACCTTACTCGGACTAATCTTCCTGCTTTATAAAAGCTTTCTGTCCCCTTCCTCATGTTCTGGTTTCTGTTTTCATCATGGTCATTTTCTGTCCCTATTTTGTTCTGTGTCAATTAGAAATACCAGTAAGTAATACCATTAGAATTAATTCTAAAATAATAAGACATCTGTTCCTTTTTTTTTTTTTTTCTTTTTTTGAGGTAAGGTCTCTAGCTCACGCTGACCTGGAATTCACTATGTAGTCTTAGGGTGGCACTGAACTCACAGCGATCCTCCTACATCTGTCTCCTGAGTGCTGGGATTAAAGGTGTGTGTACCACTATGCGTGGTGGTTAATTTTTTAATTTTAAATTGTGGGGCTCTGCTATGGATATATACTAAAACTTTAGATTTGATCAACCTGAGAGAGCACCCCCATTCAACACACACAACTTTAATTTCTTTTTGACATTCTTTGGTAGTATCATAACTCTGTGTGATTAAGGGGCCACCGAGTGTGCTCAGTGTCACATTTAAATCACACACATGTGGCTTGTCTAGAGATGCTTACTTGTCATTGGTTGATGTTTTGCTTCCTTTCTGCCAGAGGTAAATGTTCGTAGTGTTATATCTGCCATCGTTGTCCTTTTGTTTATGTTGAGTTTACTGGGCCACTAAGCTGTGATCACTATGAGGTAAGTCATGTTTCAGTCTGCACTGAAGACTGCCAGTCATGTTCAGCACACACATGACAGAGTCCAGTTAACTTTCTTCTCCTTAATACATGTATATGAATTTTGTCCATACCAGAAACTAGGCTTCCACAACCCAGCCTTGTCTTTCCATGAAATTGAACTGTTTTTCCTCATATTGCTTGGAATGGCTGAATGGGTTCAGTAGGTACCCTGCCTGAGTCTGCTGACAATTAGAACTTAGACAATAGTAATTTTCAAAAAGGATGAATTGATACCATGAGGTATGTGTATTTGATATTCTAAAGCAATTGGAATAAAGCACACACAGCATTTTAAGTTTTTGAACTAGAATGATTTTTGAATTGCAACTGCCCATGCCAGGGAGCTTGGCAGCGTTTACAAACATAGCCCCAGTGAGGTGCCCTTGAAGCACTGAGTGAATCTAAGCAGATGCTCCACTTGAGGTATAATTCCCTATGTGAAGAACTTCAGGAGTGGATAATGTGGTTTACTTCTTAGCTTATTAAGGTACAATTAAGAGTTGTGTGCAAAGTAGGTAATTGTGAAGGAAGCTCATACCAGTGTGTCATGTAACACTGGTGCAGCCAATTTGTAAAATAAACTCAAAGAAGGCATTCAGTTCTGATGGCAAACAGGAAGCTCTCGCACTTTTGTTTCTTGCAGTGAAATCCGAACAGTCCTAGTGATGTAATAAGAACTAAAGAAGGAAATGCCATGGCTGAGTGTAAGAATACAAGTCAGGAGATTCGGAAGTAGCTGTCACTTCACTGCCTTTGATGCCTTGCTGAAAAGCACTCAATAAATCTAAAGGGAGTAATTGTGTAATTACAGTTTTTAAAATTCTAAACAATGCTTATAGCACATTCCTAAAGCAAAATCCTCAGTGTGTACCCAGGCCAGAGAAGAGAGAGACTTAAGATGTACCCTGAACTTCTCAAAATGAACTGGCTCTCTAACAGATTTAATCACCTGCCCATTTAATTGATAAGTGGCTGTTGGCTGAAATTGGTGCTACTCTGAGTGCAGCAATTAGCGCAGAGATGATCTGCTGATTTAGAAGGCACTGTGACCCTGTAAGAAGAGACAGCCAGTTATATTAGTTGTGCCAGACTGCTGTAGCAGCAGTGACAAGAAGAGACTGTTTCTCTCATTCTTGAGTTCCAGAGGGAGAAGTCTGGGTTGGCAGGCATCTCTGCTCTCCAAGGTTGTCACCACTGGCATGATGTGAGCTGGGCCAGCATGCTTACATTCCAGCTGTTGAGGGAGTTAAGCTCACAATCCAAAATGGTACCTTCACTGCTGCTCTTCCCCATTGGCCGAAACCTACTACATAGTAGAACATTATGCCCAAAAATGTGTGGTGGGAGATACCATCACCCAAGAAGGGTAAACGAATTTTGGCAGAAAAATAGCAGTGTTTCCAAATCTGTACTGATAACAACTAGATTGGAGTTATAATATCTTTATGAGGAAAAACAATAATATCAAAGTATCTTAGCATGAAGTAAACTTGTCTCACATGACTAAGATACTTTTAAGTAGACCAGGGGTGATCATTTAAAGGAGCTTGCTTTCAAGGCTGCCAGCTGGCGTGTGATGCCTCACCACCACATGAAGCTGGAAGCATGCGTCTGCAGTCCCAGTTTCTCTACAGCAACGAGAGGCAGAGCCAGGAGACCCTGCAGGCGTGCAGGCCAGCTGGGCTGGCACACATGCAGGAACAACCACGGAAACCCTGTTTCAAAAGGTGGAAGGAGAGGACAGAAGTGCCAGTGTGTCTTCTGACCTCCACATGCACAGTGTGACATGAGCACCCTCCCACACACAGATACACACAGATACACACACACACACAGTAGAAATAGCTGTTGTCCTACTTTAGAGTTACATATCAGCTCAGCAATAATGTATTGGCACAGACTAAATGTATATATATGCAAGGCTTTCCACATTTCTGGGAAAGCTAATATTTCCCCTCCATTCTTAGTTGTGTTTGGTGGTATTTCAGAAATATCTTGAAAATCTGTGTTCAGTGTGAATCCTGGATTTATTTTTTTTTATTTTGTCTGTTTTTTAATTAATTTATTTTTTATTAACAACTTCAATGATTATAAACAATATCCCATGGTAATGCCGTCCCTCCCCCCACTTTCCCCTTTGAAACTCCACTCTCCTTCATATCTCCTTCCCATCTCAGTCTCTTTTATTTTGATGTCATCATCTTTTCCTCCTATTATGATGGTCTTGTATAGGTAGTGGTAGGCACTGTGGGGTCATGGATATCCAGGCCATTTTGCATCTTGAGGAGCACGTTGTAAGGAGTCCTACCCTTCCTTTGGCTCTTACATTCTTTCCGCCACCTCTTCCGCAATGGACTCTGAGCCTTGGAAGGTGTGATAGAGATATTGCAGTGCTGAGAACTCCTCTGTCACTTCTTTCCAGCACCATGATGCCTTCTGAGGCATCCCAAGGTCACTGCCATCTGAAAAGAGAATGTTGTCTACCAAAAGTGAGAGTAGCATTAATGTATGGGTATAAACATTAAGAAAAGTGCTTACTGGGCAGTTTGATGAACATAGTATATACATTTAGCCAGACAGCAGCAGACATTACACCCCTAGGGTTCATGACTACTCCTGTTGTAGGTTTTCAATATCAGGAATATATTCCCTCCCATGGAGCGGGCCTCCAGTCAAATTACAGGGCAGTTGATTTCTACCATGACATACGTGCCACTTTTGCACCAGTTGGCTCATTTGGCCTGGCTAGCCAAATATAAGGCTTGCAGTGTCCACTGCTAAGTATCTTCACTGGTGATTTCTATCTCTCACATTGAACTGCATGAAGAATAGCTTCTTCCAGCTTTCTGTCAGCTGGTCTACATGGAGGAGGTTATTACCTCAGTTCCAACAGTATTTCTCAATGGCCTTGCAGCCCAAGTATGTGGAGTCTTCAGCAATAAAGTCTTACCACCTACTCCTGGTGGGAAACCAAGGGCCTTGGCAATAGCTTGTAATGTTTGGGGGCATCAGGGACCTCCCTGGCTGACAACTTACTGGAAGGTATCCCATTCCTGGCACTGAAATTTTTCCAGTAACAATTTATGGCTCCTGAGTGTTCCATTGTCCAAAAAAGTAGGTTTCCAAATGATTTATTTATACCCCTTTAGATTTTGATTAGCCCTCCCTCCACCTTTACATTACTGTCTCTTTCCCTGAACTCCCTTAGGTCATTTCACCCCCATTAATCTATTCTTTTACTTATATATATACAATACCATCCTATTAAGTACCCCTCTCCCTTCCTTTCTATTCCCTTTATATCTCTTTTCTAGCTTACTGGCCTCTGCTACTGAGTTTTCTTCCTATTCACACAGAAGTCCAGTCATCTGTAGCTAGGATCCACATATGAGAGAGAACATGCAACATTTGGCTTTCTGGGCCTGGGTTACCTCACTTAGTATAATCTTTTCCAGATCCATACATTTTCCTGCAAATTTCATAACTTAACTTTTATTTGCTGCTGAGTAGAACTGTATTGTGTAAATGTGCCATATCTTCATTATCCACTCATCAGTTGAGGGACATCTAGGCTGGTTCCAATTCCCAGCAATTGTGAATAGAGTGGCAATAAACATGGTTGAGCAAGTTTCTCTAAGGTAATGAGATGAGTCCTTAGGATATATGCCTAGGAGTGCTATAGCTGGGTCATATGGTAGATTTTTAGGTGTCTTAGGAACCTCCACACTGATTTCCACAATGGATGGACCAGATTGCATTCCCACCAACAGTGTAGAAGGGTTCCTCTTTTTCTGCATCCTCACCAGCATTTATGGTCATTTGTTTTCATGATGGTAGTCAATCTGAGAGGAGTGAGATCGAATCTCATTGTAGTTTTAATCTGCATTTCCCTGATGACTAGGGATGTAGAACATTTTTTTAGATGCTTATATGCCGTCTGTATTTTTTCTTTTGAGAACTCTCTATTTAGTTCCTTAGCCCATTTTAATTGGTTTGTTTGTTTTCTTATTATTTAATTTTTGAGTTCTTTGTATATCCTAGATATTAATCCTCTATCAGATATATAGCTGGCAAAGACTTTTTCCCATTCTGTAGGTTGCCTCTTTGCTTTATTCACAGTGTCCTTTGCTGCACAAAATCTTTGTAATTTCATGAGGTCCCAGCAGTTACTCTGTCATTTTACTGCCTGAGCAATTGGGATTTCTTTAAATAGAACAATGTAGAAATCCTTTTCCCTTTAGGCTGTTTACAGATTTTGCTTCTTTGGAATATTTCTGGGTTCACTTTTCCCCCTGACTCTCTTAATTTTTTTTTGCTTTCTTTCTTCCCTTTTCTCTTTTATATTTTCTTTTTCTTTGCAGTTCTCTTAATGGTTTTTCTTTAAAACCATTGTATGTAATCTGTTTTGCTTAAAATTAGCTAGATTTGTTAACTCACTATTTTGACCTCAGTAATTGTAGTAATTTACTAAGACTTTAAACAAAGACAAAAACTTACTCCCTCTACTTCCTCAAAGAAAAGTGGAGGGAAAAGCCATTAATGAGTATCCAGTGGACAAGAGGTTCCAAATGCTAAGAGAATAATCCCCTCAAGTGGAATTTTGTGAGACTCATAATGTGTCAGCATAGACAAAGACCACCCAGAGAATTGATCACTAATGTTCTGGTGTAGGAGAAAGAGGACTCCCAATGTAGTCAGGGCAGCACATCCTCAGCAAGAAATCAGTCAAAAGTGATTGATAAAAAGTAGTAACTGAAGGCTGGAGAGATGGTGGGGTGGTTTGAATAGATAGCCTCTAATATATTCAGATTTTTTTTTATTAGTTTGTAGTTTGCATCTGCAGCCACCTGGCTGGAGGCAGTGTCACTGGGTGGATCTTAAGGTGTGGTGGTGGGTTTCAGATTTCAATCTAAAGAGATGCAGAGTGTGCCTAGCTGGACTTCCTGAAGTGTTCTGTGCTGTGTGGCTTTTGGCTTTTAGGCTTATGCTTCCTCTGCCTCTCTCTGCTTGGTCCTGTGAAAGCAGGCCAGCTTCTTCTGCCATTATGGAACTTCCCCTGGATCTGTAAATTTCAATAAATATCCCGTCCTCCATAAGGGTGCCTGGTCTGGAAGTTTATCTCTGCAAACCTGAAGCTGTCTGCTACAGATGGCTTAGTGGTTAAGGTGCTTGCCTGCAAAACCAAAGGACCCAGGTTCGATTTCTCAGGACCCACGTAAGCCAGATGCACAAGGTGAGTTCTTTTTCAACAGCTGGAAACCCTGGTGTGTCCAGTTTCTCTCTCTCTCCCTCTCTTTTTCACTCTCTTTCTCTCTCTGCCCTCTCTCTCAAATAAATAAATGAAAAATGAAATACTTTAAAAAGAAGTTGTAACTGACCTAAATACAATAGAGCAAGATGGCAGTCTATATGAATCCTGGACAACTGAGAGGCAAGCAACATTGGTAAGTGTGTCATTTTATCTTATGTTAGGGTGTGGTTCTTAAGTGTCCCCCCAAAGGACCATATGCTAAAGACTTGGTCACTAGCCTGTTCTATTGGGAGATGATGAGAGGGTTAGACTTTCAACCATAATATCTGTCTCAGTACTGGCCATCAGACAATGGTATGAACTACCAAAGGACTGAAACCTATGAAGCCATGAGCCAAATTAAACCTATCTTTTGTTCATTTATGTGTGTGTGTGTGTGTGCGTGAGAGAGAGAAAGAGAGAGAGAGAGAGAGAGAGAGAGAGAGAGGCAGATAGAGAATGGGCCTGCCAGGGCCTCTAGCCACTGCAAATGAACTCCAGACACATGTGCCACCTTGTACATCTGGCTTACATGGGTTCTAGAGAATCCAACCTGGTTCCTTAGGCTTTGCAGGCAAGCGCCTTAACCGTTAAGCCATTCCTCCAGCCCCTATCCTCCTTTTAAGTTGTCAATTAGTGATTGAAAGCATGAAATCTGAAGACACTAAGGGCTAGTCACACTGACATGCTCAGTAATTTAGGAAAAGACTTTTGGTTAAGTGCTATCTAAACCCACAGACTACTTAAATAATTAGAGGATGTTACCCAATCTTAGAAATCATTTTGCTTATGAGGATCTTCTGCGGAGGAAAGATGGCTGGGGTTCAAGTAGTGGCTAAAGCATTCATGAGGTAAGTTAGTTACCTTCTTGTGCTGGGCTGGTGCATTCACATAATGAAAGTATCTATTGTATCCATTTCAGAGACCATTATGGGAATAAATTAAAATAACAATGTGTATATCTTGAATATAGTAGACGTGACAGTCAGTAAATTTTGTAGCTGCTTCTACAATCATTACCTTTAGAATGACAAGAATCATATGCACATATGAGGAGTAAAAATGATCTCCTCTGTCCATCTAGATTCCTTGGCTGGGCTAGTTACTAAGTTAAAATAAGACTTGTTGGAAGGAAAAGGAATCAATTCTGTTTGTAAGCACAGGAGTCCCTTACCATGGACTGAATGGAAGAAGGGACAGATGATTGAAACTGACATCCCATCCTGAGCTGTGGAAAAGAATAGAGACTTTGGGATTCTGGGGCATGACAGAGATCCAACCTAGGGAAGGGAAGGAAGGAAACCCTTGGTGAAGAAAGGTTGTCTAAAGTCTCTCAGGTAATATGAGGTATCTGAGAATGGCCCTTAGGATTCTAGATCATTGTCTGTGCATGAGGTCAACCTCTAATATTATTTGTCATGATTCAAGTTTATCCTCTGTAGTTAGTAAAATTTTTATTGCTGAGATGGAATTCCTTCCACGGATCTATCTATAGACAGACAAGGGGAGCTCAGAAAATACATGTGAAACCTCTCCTCTTCCCATGCACCTTCAGTTCAAAGCATCCTATTTTCGGATGGCATTTCCTAGACTCCTTCAAACTGGACATAGTTTGTGTCTTTCAATTTTATGCTTTGATTTAAACTTTTATCAGTGATTATTAATGTTGGCTTTGCATATCATTACTTATTAATAATTCTTGCCATTCTGCAACAAAATATTTTCTTTTAATATTTTTCACTGGGAGACAATATCACAATTTTATCTCAAAACTTGGAAATTGTTGGCTGGGGAGATGGCTAAGTTGGTAAAATGCTTGCTGCACAAACATGACAACATGAGTTTAGATACCCAGCACCCATGTAAAAGCTGGGCATGGTGTTGTTTTTCTGTAACCCCTGTGCTGGGGAGGTGAAGATAGGGGGAAGCCCTAGAGGTAGTCAGGCTAAGTCAGTGAGCTCCAGGCTCAGTGAGAATCCCAATCTCAAAACATAAGTTAGAAAGGGATTGAAGAAGGTACCTGATATCAATCTCTGACCTCCTCGTGCATGCATACACACATGCACTCACACCTGCTCACATGGACATAGACACACTCATACACATATGCATGTGTACTACACATACATACAAAAAAAGTTGAAAGACCTACTGATAACAGTGATATTGAGCAGTTTCCATGTTGACATCAATTGTATTTTTTTCTGGATTTACTGATAGCTTTAGTTCTTTTGAATGTACCTAGGGCATAACTCAGTGGTAAAGTACATCTTTAGCATGCACAAGATGAATGGGTTCAATCTTCAGAACTGCAAAACAACAACTGGAAATGAACTCAAAAACTCAGAAACAAAAAATTCTGGACTGGAAACTTTAAGTGGAATTTCGCTCATCTTTGTTAAGAATGATCGGCTTCTTCCCTTTGATACAATATTCTGCTTTTATTGCCTCATTTTCAGTAGTATGTCCATTATTGATCTCTTATTTAGTAGATGCCATGAAAAGGTTTCCATACTTCAGAAATCCTACTTTTCCTTCACCTTTACTAGAATCTGACATCTAATCTCCCCACTGCTCTACAAAAAAAAAAAAAAAAAAAAAAAAAAAAAAAAACCTAGAAAACAGAAACTGAGTGAACGAAATAGGTTTATTCAAAGCCATCTCTAAAGGAGAGGAGACTTTCTACCTCAGGTCTCTGTCTCAGGGGCTCAGGGAATGTAAGTGTCCCAATCTCAGTGGTGGTAATCCCTCAAACAATTGCTGCTCTCTGGCCTGAAACTTTCATTTCTGTCTGTGCTAAGCTTTACATTTCTTTCTATTACTTTATCTGCCAAACATGCCAGTTCATTACCAATTCATCTTTCATAAGGATCTTATGACATAAGCATAGCAGCCAGATTCTCACACAAACTGCTTCTAGGCCAGTTCTGATAAAATGTTTCCCCTCATAAGGTGGGCCTACAAAGTCTACAGTTCTTTCTTCATTTAGGTCTTTCAACTCTCACTAGAATGGTCCATCAAGCTCTACTTACAGAACTGCAAAAAAAAATCTGTTAGTGCAAAGTTTCAAACTCCTTCCATATTCCTCCCACAAAGCAGTTCTGAAAGATTAGAAACCACGTAGGCTTGTTGCAGCAATATCCCCACTCCTGGTACCAAGTTTCTGTTGCAGTTACTTTGGCATTTTTAGGACAAAAACCTGACCAAAAGCAGATGAAGGAAGTGAAAGATTTCTTTCAGCTTGCAGTCTTGAGGGGAAGCTTCAGTCTGGCAGGCAAAGGATGATGAACTGCTAAGAGTTCAAGGCCACCCTGAGACTACATAGTAAATTCTAGGTCAGCTTGAGCTAGAGCAAGACCCTTCCTCCAAAAACATATACATACATATATATATGTGTGTGTGTGTGTGTGTGTGTATAAAATAAATAATATTTTAAAAGAAATGAGATTTATTATATAATGTTAAATTCCCCTTACAAAAGAGAAACTTAAGTTCATGTGTCTATATTTCTCAAAAAAATCAGTTCAAAATTATTCATGTCAAACAGATTTGGTGTGGCCTACATATTCTGCCTTCTTAGCAAAACTAAATATGAATAAAGATAAAATTAATATAAATATGTATTTCAGATTTTACTGTTAGAGGAAGTGTGTGATGAAATTATTAAGTGTTAAGAAAACATAATCTACTACATAGGTATAGGATTCATCAGCTTCACTAGGGTTTAGCATAGTGTGTGTGTATATGAGAGGGAGAGAGAGAGTAGAGAGAGAGAAATGGCACCAAGGAATTTAGCATGTGTCATATAGAACACAGGCACTATATTTTTGAGAGTCACTAGGTAATTTTGACAATTAAACAACAGTCTAAGGATTTTATTCATTAGAAAGAAAAGGACAGACAAGCTGACTATAGGAATTCTAAGGCCTCTTGTCACTGCAAACAAACTCCAGGCAAATGTGCCTCTTTGTGCATCTGGCTTTATGTAGACTTTGCAAGCAAGTTCCTTTAACCACTGAGCCATCTCCCCAACCCCAGACTAAAGAATTCTTGAACCACAGGAGCATCTTCTGAATCTTAGTGCACAGCTGAGCTTTAAACTTTATTCTAGGGGAGATAAGATAAAGACTAAGAAGGAATACATTGAAAATTCTGAGTTATTAGGAAAAGGATAAACATGGATATGCTCACCAAATTTGTCCACATAAACAAGAAATAAGTTAATACGGTTTGACCCTTGTATGTTTAAATATGTCTGTGTATGTACACATATGTGGAAGGAGAGAAGGCACTGAATTCTGAGACCTTTCACAGGAAGATCCTCTGCTGCTCTAACAGAATACTTGAGACTGGGTATTTATAAAAACAGAATATTACTTTAGTTTGCCATTTTTCAGGCTGCCAAATCCAAGACCATCAGTCTCATTTGAGTGCTTCATGTTGCTGCAGAGCTAGTGGCAACAACCTGGCAAAGGACAGAAGACAAGAGGTGATTTTACCTGCTCTCATAGTCATTATCCCTAAACAGAAAACTCAGTCCAGTCCTTTGTAATGGGGCCTAAGGAATTGGAATCTATTTTCAAACACTGCCTTTTCCAGTTTCAACTCTCTGCAGGAAATACCATGTTGGGAATAAAAAGGGCCCACTTCCAGAAGCCTTGACAAAAGGAGAAAAACTTTTCAATTTCATTTCAGCAACTGAGCCCATAGCTCAATCTACATTTATATCTCCTGGCTTTTCTGTCATCTTTTCTATAAGTTGTAACTGCTAAGCAGAAATAGCTGACAATTCAGCTGGGATTATAGGCATATGACACTGAAATATTTGATTTTAATTTTTTAAAAACGGTATTTTCAATATGTATTCTTCCTCTTATTATAAAGATGGACATTATAATGATGGAAAAAATATAGTCCCATGAGAACAAAGAAAATGAAAAAGAAGAATAAAATAAATAGTGGAAACTGGAAAGTGGGCTTGTTGGTGAATTAACAGATCAGAGAGCTGAAAATGTTTTTTAAATTTTTTATATTTTATTTATTAGAGAGAGAGAATTGGTGTGCCAGGGCCTCCAGCCACTGCAAATGAATTCTAGATGCATGTACCACCTTGTGTATCTGGCTTGAATCTGAGTCGTTTGGCTTTGCAGGCAGGTGCCTTAACCACTAAGCACTCTCTCCAGACCAGAGCTGAAAATGTTATCAAGTTTGAGGAATATCCAGAAACAGCCTCATTCTGTAGAGTCCCAAGGAGAGAAGAGAGCTGCAGGTGCTCAGTGACCTCTGCAGTGACCGTGCAGATGGAGTAACGATAGTTGATTTGGAAACTTATCTAGGCCCCTGGATCCCTTTCCTGGACAATGTCTAGATGCCAATGGTTTCCTTGACCTGCAGGAACTGGAGGGATTCTTATCTCAAATACACTGGGTACAGGGTCAAGGGAAGGACCACCTGCTGAAACTGGTTGTCTAGCAAAAAAAAAAAAAAAAAAAAAAAAAAAAAAAAAAAAAAATGTACCTGAAATTGGAATATGTTGGCTTCCAGGCTTACACCTTGATCAGGTTTATTTTCTTTTATTTTGGTTTGGACCAAGATAAAAGACCCACAGAAACACTGTTGCTCTCCTTAGTAAAGTAGCCACATGGAGTCATGTAGAGCAACCACCAAGGCCCACCCTCCTTCTGAAAGGCACCATGTCAGGAGCAGTGACCCCACCTGTGAAAGAAGAGAGAGCAAAACCACCTCAAGGTCAATGGGAACAGCAAAAAGAAGAGAAAGAAAAAATAAACAGAAAAGAATGTAGTGAATGGAAGAACCTTACAGGAAGGAAAACCAAAGTGAGTAAACTTGTAATTGATATCTGCTGAGAGACAAGAGAAAGTTTTGGATCCCAGAGAACAGAATGCTATTTTTAAAACAGAATTCAGTAGGTTAAAAATAGCATAAGAAAAGTTAAATATTCAGTAGAAGTTTAGATGATAAAGTGGAGGAAATCTATCAGAAAGTAGAACAAAGTGACATAGAATGGAAAATCAAACAAAAAGAAAAAGAAAAAGAAGAGATCAGTCTAGGACATAATATTTGACTATTGTGTACCTTAAATAGAACATGGACATTGCTTGAGAGAAAAGGCTAGGAAAAAGATTTCCTAGAACTCAGTGACGGTCATCTCCAAATTGTAAGATCCTACAGTGTCCACAGGGCCATCTCAGCCAGCCATATAGGCTGTATGTATGGATTCAGACAGTAACAGTGCCCCTAAGTGATGCAGTGCACAACCTATGCAGCTAGATTTGCTATCTAAAGAAAGCCAAAAATATCTATGCCACAGGAACTTGAGTGGAAAATTTCAAAATGGAAAGGATAAAAGGAATAGTTTAAAAGCCTTCTGAAAGAAAAAAAAAGTCATATTCAGAGATAGGAAAGAATGGCGTTTAATTATGGTTTGGGTTTTGAATGGCTCCTAGGGGCCATATGTTGAAGGCTTACTCCCTAGCTGGGCACTATTGGGAGATGATAGAAATGTTAAGAGATCAGATTCGTTTTCTGTCCTTGGAGGGTGCACTCTCAAAGAGGGTTGGGTACCCTGTACACATCTTTCATTTGCATTCCCAGCCATGAAATACTGGCTTTCCACATGTCCAAAGGAAACAGGATCAACTAATCATGGACTGAAACCTCCAAGACTATGAACCAAAATAAAACTTTTTAAGTGGATTATCTTCAGTGATTTGCTACGGTAACGGGAAGCTAACTAATACAAGACAGCAGAGAAACAACTGGAAGGTCATGGGATACTGCCTTGCAAATTGTGAGAGGAAAAAATATTTTCAACATGTATATCTATGCTCAGTCATTTCACTTAGCATGATTGATTACAAACAGCCTAGTCTGTACAGGACAGGCAGATAATCAGGTTAACAATTTCAGATCAATTACTTAGACTGTTTATGGGCTTCTCTGGTGAGCCAGAGAGTATGGGTGGATGTGTATGACACATTGCCAGGTCCTCTACACAAAGGCCACTGTGTGTGCTCCACTCGTGTGAGGATCTCAGCCATACCTGGAACAGACAGCGACACTACAGTTCCATTCTTCAACTGTCACTCCTGCCCAGAGAAGACACTGCTGTGATCATCACTCATCAAACAAGTTATTCTGCAAACAGCTGCTTTCTCCTGTTGCTGACTTCTGAAGTTTCATACAAATATGCATCATTGAGAGAGTTTAGACAACGAAGTTTGTCCCCTAACTGCATAGCAGCTCATTCTCAATTCCATTTTGAAGAAGTAAGGCTCAACATGTGGGACATGTATGAAAGGAAAGATGATATAAAAATATTTACTACACCAGTCAAATTAGAAAGTGTGAGGTAGTGTCATCAGTATTTTTAATCATAAATGGACCACATGCTGAGTCTCACATTTCCAAAGTAGAATTGAGAATGTTCCTTTGTTTAGTATGCAAGAGGTGCATACGAGTGTATGGGCACGTGCGCATACACACACGTGAATGGTAGAAGAAACATATCTACACATGAAAGTCTCAAGAAGTTAACTACCCCTCTAGCCTTTCTATGAAATCTATAAAAAAAAAAAAAAAGTGCTCTCCTACCTATACAAGGTGTAAGCAAAAAAATTTTGATATAAGTCCTGGATACAAGGAATTAAATTACATGCAAGAGACAAAGACAATCCCCTTACTGGTGATATAAGGACACTCCAGTTAAAGGCTGAGCTGCAAGAAGGCTGGTCACTACCCTGTGAGTGAAAATGTCATGAGAGCGAGTGATAATTGGGTAGTGTGGAGAAAAATTATGGATAGGAACATAGAAAATTAATCAAGTGGAAGAAAGAGGGAGATATGAATTTTAGGAAGGACAAAATAGGAAGAAAATGAAGTACATTAAATGTGTACAGTTGTCTCGGAAAAATAGTTGCATAACTATATGGTGTACACACTTGCTACTGATGTTGCAAAACAATGAACTATGTAATTAAGAACACAAGGGAGGAAAGTACATCTAGTCATGTCTCATTAAATGATGTTTCTGTTTAGGACAGGCTACATACAAGATGGAGGTTCTATGTGGTGACAATAGGGCTGAAGTATTCTTATCCCTTAGTGATAGCATAGAACTGGAAGGTCAGAAGGAAATACATTTCTTGTGTTTGAGATGATGTTGGTATAATCCTACTGAGCTGGCAGGAATTACACACAATTATGGACAATACAAAATACTTGATAAATGATTTTTTCTGTTTTATGTGTTTACTATATTATACTTATTCTATAATTTTAAAAGTTATTTTTACTGAGAATTTCCATAATTATAGACAATAAACTATGATAATTCCCTCCACCCCACTTTCCCCTTCACAACTCCACTATCTATCATATCCCCTCCCCCTCTCAATCAGTCTATCTTTTATTTTGATGTCATCATCTTTTCCTCCTATTATGATGGTCTTGTGTAGGTAGTGTCAGGCACTGCGAGGTCATGAATATCCAGGCCATTTTGTTTCTGGAAGATTGCATTGCAAGGAGTCTTATCCTTATTTTGGCTCTTACACTCTTTAGGCGACCCCTTCCACAATGAACCCTGAGCCTTGGAAGGTGTGATAGAGCTGTTTCAGTGCTGAGCACTCCTCTGTCACTTCTCAGCACTATGATGCCTTCTGAGTCATCACAAGGTCACCACCATCTGAAAAGAGAAGCTTCTCTAACCAAAAGTGAGAGTAGCATTAATGTATGGATGCAAACATTAAGAGAAGTGCTTACCAGACAGTTTGGTGAGAATACTATATACATTTAGCCTGACACCAGCAACATTACATCTCTAGGGCTCATGACTTCCCCTGTCATAGTTTTCAGTATCAGGCATGTATTCCCTCCTGTGGAGTGGGCCTCCAGTCCAATTAGAGAGTGGTTGGTGTCCCCCATAATAGACATACCACTATTGCTCCCATTGGTTCATTCGGCCTGGCTGGCCAAATTTATGGCTTGCAGTGTCCTCTGTTGTTTATCTCCATTGATGATTTCTTTTTCTCACATTGAACTGCATACATAGCTTTTTCCACTTTCTGTCAGCTTGTCTACATGGAGGAGGTTTCTAGCTCAGCTCCAGCATGGATTTTTAGTGACCTTGCAGGTCAAGTATGGGGAGTCTTAAGTAATAGGATCTTACCATCTATTCCTGGTGGGAAACCAAGAGCCTCTGCAATGGCCTGTAATGTTTTTTTGGGGGAGACATCAGAGACCTCCCTGGCCAACAATTCACTGGAAGATATCCCATCCCTGGCACTGAAAATTTTCTAGTAATAGTCTATGGCTTCTGGATGTGCCATTGTCCAAAAATGTAGGTTTCCATAACTTATTCATTCCCTATTAGCTTTTGATTGGCCCTCTTTCCACCTTTCTTTTACTCAGTCTCTTCCCCTGACCTCACTTAGGCCTTTCCACTCCCAGGTGAAACATTAAGTTGTTTACTTGCAGCCTTTCTGATTTCTTAATATATGCTCTTAAAACTATAAGTTTCCTTTTTAGGACTGTCTTCATTGTGTCCAAGAGGTTTTGGTATATCGTGTTCTCATTATCATTTGGTTATTTGAATATTTTAATTTCCTTCTCGATTTCTTCATTTACCCATTCATCAGTTAGTAGTGTATTATTTAGTTTCCATGATTTGTGTATGCTCTATGTCTTTTCTTGCTGTTGATTTGTAGTTTAATCCCATTGTGGTCAGATAGAGTGCAATTTTCCTGTATTTGTTAATATTTGCTTTGTGTCCTAATATATGATCTATTTTAGAGAATGTCCCATTTGCTGCTGAAAAAAAATGTGTATTCTGCAACATTCAGATGATATGTTCTGTTTATATCTTTTAGGTCCATTTGTTTTATGACCTCATTTAATCCAGATGCTTATCTGTTTATCTTGCTGGGATTACTTGTTAATTGATGAGAGTGGTGTTGAAGTCACCCACTACAACTGTGTTTGGTGTTATCCGTGACCTTAATTCTAATAGTGTTTGTTTGATGAAATTTGGAGCCCCGATGTTAGGTGCATATATGTTTAGGATTACAATGTTCTCCTGTTGGAGTGTTCCTTTAATGAATATAAAGTGACCTTCCTCATCTTTCCTACCTAACATTGGTCTGAAGTCTACCTGGTCAGACATTAGGATAGTGACACCTGCTTGTTTTCTAGGCCCATTTGCTTGAAACGCCATTTTCCAACCTTTTACCCTAAGATAGTGTACATCTTTTGTGGAAAGGTGAATTTCTTGGAGGCAACAAACAGAAGGATCCTGCTTTTTTAACCCAGTCTGCAAACCTGTGTCTTTTGGTTGGTGCATTGAGGCCATTGATATTGAGAGTTATTTTTGAAAGGTGTGTATATTCTTGCCATCTTCTTGTTTTGTAGTTCTTCTAGTTCTTCCTTTACTCTTTTGTATTAACTAGTATTTGAGTATGGCTTATTTTTTCCAAATTCCTTATGTGTGTGATTTTCTTTCTCTTCAGCATGGAGGATCCTTTTAAATATTTTCTTTAGAGCTGGTTTAGTGTTCATACATTCCTTTAGCCTGTTTTTGTTGTGGAATGTCTTTATTTCTCTGTCAACTTGGATGGATAGCTTTGCAGGATAAAGTAATCTTGGTGGACAGCTGTTATCTTTCAGAACTTGAAGTACATCATTCGAAGCCCTTCTGGCTTTTAAAGTTTGTGTTGAACAACCTGCTGTTATCCTGATAGGCTTGCCTTTGTATATGACTTGATTGTTCTCTCTAACTGCTTTCTATATATTTTCTGTGGTTTGTATGTTTTGTAGTTTAATTATGATATGACGGCAAGGGGTTCTTTCCTGATTTTGTCTGTTAGGTATTCTATAAGCTTCCTGTATCTGTATTGGCATCACTTTCCCTACCTGGGGGAAGTTTTCATCTGTGATTTTGTTGAAATACCTGTTATTACTTTGGAGTGAAAAATTTCTCCTTTTACTATGGCTTGAATCCTTGTGTTTGATCTCTTTATTGTATCCCAAATGTCTTGAAATTCCCATTCATGCCTTCCTATTAGTTTGTCTTTCTCTTCGTTGGACTATATTAGATCTTCCCTCTAGTCTTCTAGTTTAGATATTGTGTCCTCTCCTTGATCCATTCTACTGATGAGACTTTCCAGAGTTTTCAATTTGACCTTTTCTGTTTTTCATTTTTAGTATTTCTGATTGGTATTTTTTCTTTTTCTAAATTTTTAAAATTTTTTATTAACAACTTCCATAATTGTAGACAGTAACTCATAGTAATTCCCTCCCTCCACCAACTTTCCCCTGTGAAACTCTACTCTCCATCATACTCCTTCCCTCTCTCAATCAGTCTCTCTTTTATTTTGATGTCACCATATTTTCCTCCTATTGTGATGGTCTTGGGTAGGTAGTGGCAGGCACTGCGAAGTCATGCTATTCAAGTATTATAGTATACTGGGTGGAGCAAATTACTGGCAAATTCTAAAATTCAACTGAGCAATGTACACATTCAATCAAAACCAGCACAGAGTATTTATACAAGCATGGGGATTAAAATAAACAGATAGTCAAATAAAGCCAAATCCCTAAGGGTATGTGTTGCCCCACATCCTTAATCCTGTCAACTAGGAGGTTGAGATTTTTGGTCTGAAATGGGTTCCACATCAGCCTGGGGCCAGCCAGTCCTTCTCCCCAATAATGACAGAAGAAAAAGACAAAGGCCCCCCAAATCAGGAAACATCAAAGGCAACAATAGTCAACACCATAATATAGCTTATTTGAGAAGGGGAAAGCCAACCAAGAATCATTTAAATGTAATCCATAGCCTTTCCTGACATGGAAAGAGAGCTTCATACTTCCAGTGCAGCCCTTTGTGTAAGTAGGCCCTGTTACTTTTTGGGGTGGCTTCCACTCTCACCAATGCTGAGTACCCATCTTGATCCCTCTTGGTGCCAGGCGGCTGACGGTGGATGAGTTCTCTGGACATTGACGGCTCTGACAGTTGGGGGGTGGGAGCCCATGTAGGGTGCCTGGAATTGTACCAGAGCTGCTCAGCTGGTCCCGTTTGTGTTCTCCTTCAGCAGCTGCTCAGCTGGTCCCTGCTGTCTTCTCCTTCAGGTTTCTTGACTTTGTGAGGAGGCTGATGTGAGTGGAAAATCCCTCAGCCTGCTTTCTGTGCCTGCAGCTCTGTGCTGGCCAGGCTGGTGGGCAGGTGGGTGGGTTGGGGCTGCTGGCCCCACAGCCTGGTTCTGGCCAGTTTCCTCCATTCTGGAAGATCTTGGTTTCTCCTGCTTCTCTGCTGTGGTTGATATAACTTATATACCTTCACTTTTCGGTAGAAGAGCGTATGTTGCTGTGTTTCTGCTTATTTCCCTCCCTAGTCTGCTTTGGTGTGGGTACTATGCTGCCATCTTACCCGGAAGTCTATTATACTTATTTTAAAGTATATTCCTTATTAATAGTTTATTGTAAAGAAATATATCAAGCCAGGTGTGGTGACACACACCTTTAATCCCAGCACTCGGGAGGCAGATGTAGGAGTATCACCATGAGTTTGAGGCCACCCTGAGAATACAGAGTGAATTCCAGGTCAGCCTGGGCTACAGTGAGACCTTACCTTGAAAAACCAAAAAAAAAAAAAAATTATATATATCAAGTTAAGCCAGTCACAACATTTTCAAAAATATATTTTTTTTATTTATTTGCGAGAGACAGATAAAAAAGCAGAGAAGGAGAGAGAGAAAATGAGTATGGGTACCCCAGAGTCTTTCACCACTGCAAATAAATTCCAGCCATTTGCACTATTTTGTGCCTCTGACTTTATACGGGTACTGGGGAATCAAACCCAGGCCATCAGGCTTTGAAAGCAAGTGCCTATAACCACTGAGCAATCTCTCCAGCTCCAGTAGCAGCCTTTGACATGTCATGTTTGTTAAGTCTATTGATTGAAGCAAGAGGTCTTGTGAAGGACTCTCTCAGGTTGTGAAAATAAGCTCTATGATTTCACACAACAAAATTCCCTAACAATACATTTCTCCTAAGCACAATCCCACCCTTAAGAGATTCATGACTGTATGCATGTGTGAGGAATATGAGAAGGTTAAATTCTTCTCTTCTATAATTAAAAACATGCAATATTTAAAAGTTACAATCAATAAGCATTTTGTTTCTATAAAATATGTGATATTTATTTTAAGTTGCATTTATATTCCTAATAACACATTAAATACTAACTTGCAAAACTATCACAATACAGGAAGCTCATTAGTTTAAAATGCAATAACACAATGATGAACATCTTAATTCTTACAATATTGTGGAATACTTTAAATGGCAAAAAATGAGACATGCATGTCTGGTGGGAAGGAAAGCAGTAAGTAAAGTTATGCTCTGTCTGTAATTAAGCACCATTAGATTCAGGTCTCTGCTGTATTGATGAAAAAGTAGGCTCAAGGTGTGAAAGGAATTGCAACAGAAAGAAAGGGGCCAGCTTGCACAGCAGGTTGTTAATCATGTTCCTGGAGCAGCAGCAAGTTCTTAATCACTAAGGCTCCTGAAAGTGGATGCTGGGAAATTCCCACCCCTCACACAGCACTGCTCATCAGATCAATACTGTATACGGGGCATGGTGTATTCTGAGACCAATAGAGACAAGTCCTACTGTGCACTGAGAAATACCTCTTGGGGATGCTTGGAAATGATGTTGCATAGGTAGAGAAAGGCTACCTTACAGAAGGAATAATTAGGAAGAGGAGTTTGAATTTGATGTGTTAAAGATGGTGACTTGACTTGGACACAGAAATGATTTGTCTTGGTGTAATTCTGTTTAAAATGTAGCTTTATGCCTTTTCTTATTATAAAATTAAATATAGGAAAAATATACCTTAGATTTGTTTTACTTAGTGTATTAGTTACTTTTCTCACTGCTATGACAGAAAACCTGACAAAAAATAACTTAAGGAAAGAAGGATTTATTTTGGCTCCTGGTATGCAAGGGTCCAGTCCATCATGATCAGGAAGGCATGGCAATGCATGTCACTCCTGGCTGGGCAGCAGAGGGCACATGGCAACTGGTTACATCATGGTAGTAGTCAGGAAACAGATAGGGTGGAAACTAGTACCAGGATGTAACCCATAATGCCATCCACCCAGCATTGCATTTCCTCCAGTGGGACTCCACTTCTTAAATGTTCCACAGTGTCCTAAAAGAGTTGCTGAAGAGGGGATGCAAAGAACGAAAGAGTCACCTGGAGGATACAAATATCCTGAGGCATGTTCTCCCTCCAGAGACTGATGCAGGCCCTAGACACCCCACAGCGAACACCAAGGGCCCTACTGAGGAAGGCCCTCAGGGAACTGGAGGTGGGGGTGGTGAAACGATACAAGACTATAACCTACGTATAATATATACATTGATATAAGTTGACAAAAGAGAAGGGATTCAGTGGAGGGAGGATTTGGGAGTGGGAAAAAGGGAGGGTGGTGGAAGGAGAATATGAACATGGTATACTGTTAATATTTATGAAAATTGCCATTAAAAATAAAGAGAAAAAAAAAGACTGTCTCCAGCCAAGACCAAGTGTTCTAGCACAGATTATGGGGGACATTTCAAACCCCACAGGAAGGTCTAGTGCGGAGCTTGGTTGTTCCCTATGATGTTACTGCTTAGGTCTTTGTGGCCTGCGTGCCCCTTATCTTCCTGAACTGTGGCTGGTTTCTTCATTATTTAACGAGGACTGATGCGGCAAACAGTGCTTGGGTTTCCGAGGTCTTTGGAGCTGCTCTCACCCACCCACAGGGGTCAATCAACAGGAAGGCATAAACCCTCGCTGCCCAAGGCTGAGTGACCTCGGGGGATGCGGCCAGCTGTTACTGTGTTCTTTTGGAAAGTTAGTACATTTGTGGACCAGGAGTGGTGATGTCTGATTTTGTGTCGTTTATTCCACAAAGTCCCAGAGAAGCAGAAGGTATAGCAGGTCTCCGGAGGGGTGGTAAGTGTGCTGATGAGCTGAGAATGGAGAAAAAAAACAAATCCCGACTTCCACTGCTCCTTTCTCGGGCCCAGTGGCCGCCTTTGTTAGTTTCTTTTATTTGAAAATTAAAGAAACGAGGCTATTTGTGCATTTTTATACATTGCCCCCTTTACGTTGGCCAAACTTAAACTTTGGTCCTTGCTTGATAGGGGTCTCAGCCAACCCTTCCTCTCATATCTCGGACTGTCTGAATTTGCTCAGCGCCCGTCACACACACCCATGTGATGGGAGCAGTGGCAGCTCCAGCGACCCAGGACTGGCACCCAGAAGCTCTGGCCCCTCCCATCTGTTGGGCTCCCTGTCAGTCAATTCTAACTATCATGAAATAGACCTAATGCGCGAAAGTGACCTGGATCCCCAAACGTCTCACTGGGTTGGTTACAGCACTCCTGGCACTTGTTGCAGTCAGCTTCCCATGGCCGGGACAAGCATTCAACAGAAGGCGCTGTTTAAGGGAGGAAGGGGTTTATTTTAGGATTTCAAAACCCAGGGGAACAGCAATGGCAGAAGAAACTGGCTCACCTTCCATAGATCCAAACACAGTGAAACCGTCTAGCAGCCAGCAGACACCAACTAGAAAACACGAGCAGCCAAAGCACAAACTACTCTCCACAGTCCTTAGGGCTTGACTTAAGATCTGCCCCAAACACACCTTAGGGATGCACTCCAAGATCCACCCCCACGGGCATCCGTCTGCCCCTGTGTGGGGAACCAGTGGACACTAGGAAAGCAAAAGTACCTCCATCTTAAATAATGACTCCATTTTGTAATAAGCTGTCTGTTCTGGAAAGTCACAAGATCTGCAGTTGTTTGCTAAGTCGTTGTCTTATGGTCTTGGGGCTGGGGCCAGGGCAAAGGTCTGCAGTTGTTTATTAACCCATACACAGAGAAAGAACAATGTAACCCATAAAGTCGTTATCTCTTGGCTTTGGGGCTGGGGGCCTTATCTTGTGGAACATCTTATGTGTTTTGGGGGCTGGTGAAATAGAACTGTAACAATACCTAAACTGCTGACAAACTCCTCTGTTCTGCTATAAGAGGCACCCTGAGAAAAATAAAATTTGGCAGCTTGATCAGACTCCTGTCTTGCTGTCGGTTCCTTGTGTCTCTTGTTCCCTTCATTTCAGGTTTTCTGGGGTCCGTGCTCCCGTTGAAGCCCCGCTGGCCGGGGCAACTGGCGCCCAAACGTGGGGCACTAACCTAGGATCGCCTGAAACACCGTCTGCTACCTGCCCATTGGGATCCCGCACCGAGGCCGCCGCAACCCAAAGAGGGGGTTAGACACTGGCCCGCTAGTGATCGCCACGGAGTCGCCCGCCCGTGAGACAGATCCGTTGGAACACTCGGACGGTGAGGTAAGATAAGATTTTTTCTTTACCATGGGACAAGCATTTTCAAAAGAAGACTCTTTTGTGACTGGGCTAAAACAAGCTCTCAAGGTACGAGGAACTAGGGTTAAAAGAAAAGATTTAAAGATATTTTTAGATTATATTGGTGATCTCTGTCCTTGGTTCCCAAAGGAAGGGACTATAAATGAAAAAACTTGGTTAAGAGTTGGAGATTGTTTACGTGATTATTATGAAACCTTTGGCCCCGAGAAGGTCCCTGTTTCTGCCTACTCTTATTGGAATCTTATAAATGATGTTCTCAAGGTCCACAACCATTCTATGGCTGTACGGGTTCTTGTTAATGAGGGAGAGGCTGCTCTTAAACGCTCTTCTAGGCCCCCTTCTGCTTGTGCCTCTGTCATTGTTGAAAATGAAACTCCGGAGCGACCTAAGTCTCCTGCCTCTGAAAAGCCTTCCTGCCACCTTTATCCTTCCCTAGTGGATCTTGAAGCTGGTGAAGTTGGTGAAGCTGGTTCCCCCCTTCCCCCGTTGCTTGATGTGGGCCCCACCAATAAACCTCCTCTAGTGCCTCCACCCTATTGCCCGCCACTCTGCGCTCCTGTTCTCGACCGCTCCGCCGCCTTACTTCCCTCTGCGCCTGCTGAACCTCTCGCTGACTCTCCTTTCACAGAACTACAGTCTGCCACATTAGCTTCTGTCTCTGACCTCCGTAGGGCACTTCAGGATAAAAAACTTCAGCTGCAGCTTCTCCAGGAACTTGATTCTGTCACAAAAGAACTTGCTGCCTTTTCTAATCCTTCCTCTGACAGCCGTAGGCGCAAAACGAAAGCAGACGCACACACCCGCAATACTGGCTTTCTTGCTTTTCCTGTTACCCGCACACAGGCCCGCTCTGATCCCGCTTCTGCTCCCCTCCCTGCGTCCAATATGGACTCTGATGAGGAGCCTGCTCCCTCGGCTGCTCCAGCTGATGAGAGTGCTGCCTCCTCTGATTCTGAAGATGAACCTGCCCCGGAGTCTGTTCCCCAGCCTAAATATAAAACTCTTAATTTAAAGTTTCTTGAGCGACTAAAAGCGGCCGTCTCCAATTATGGGCCCACGGCTCCCTTTACTCTCACTCTTCTGGAAAGCTATAGTGACAAGTGGCTTACGCCTAATGACTGGTATCGCCTTGCTCGCGCAGCTCTCTCTGGTGGAGATTTTGTTCTATGGCGCACTGAATTTAATGAGAACTGCTCTGACTTTGCTCGCCGTAATTTACAAAAGGCTGTTTCTAAAAATTGGACAAAACAAAAATTGTTGGGGGAACATCCCTACGATTCCAACGAACGGCAAGCACGCTATCCCCCTGGACTTTTAGCCCAAATACAACAGGCAGGCCTCGCTGCCTGGCAGCGCCTCCCTCTTAAAGGGGCCGCCACCACCTCCCAGCTAATATTAGACAGGATCCAGAAGAGCCTTACAGTGACTTTATTAGTAGACTTAATGAAACTGCTGAGCGCCTTTTTGGTGTTGGGGAAACAGCCCCTTTATCAAACACCTGGCCTTTGAGAATGCTAATCCTGCTTGTCAGTCTATTCTCCGCTCTCACAAGTGGGAGACCATATCTGATTATATCAAGTTATGTGCAGGCGTGGGCTCCTCTCACGCCATGGGATTAGCAATTGGAGCTGCTCTCCGTTCTGCTGGTCTCACTCAGGGTACGAAAACATGTTATAATTGTAAACAACCTGGACATTTCTCTCGTGAATGCACTGCTCCTAAACAGCTTTCTGTTTCTCACCACCCTCACCCCTTAAAAATTCACCCTCTCCCAGGGAAGGCTCCCTGCCGCCCTGAGGTTTTTGTCTTTTCCTTTTCAGGACTATGGATGCCCCTGCTTTCGTTGGCCTCTTGCTCCTGACATCTGGATTGATCACTGCTGGCCATCAATCCATGAATTTCACCTGGACCGTGCTCAGTGAAGTCGGTGATGTGATCTGGACACACTCTACGGTTTCTCAGACCATCCCTTGGCCGACCCTAACTCCAGACCTCTGCAAAATGGCACTTGACAGCCTGAACGCTTGGGGACTTGGCACCATTTTTTCACAACATATTGCTCCTGAAATTGATCGTCACCACTCTTATGGACAAGGGGGATGTTATAACTCTTACCAGAGGTCCTACTTACAGTCTTTCTCCCTCTATGTCGCCCCCTGGCCTAGGTGCAGAACCTTCACCTTAGTTTGCAGGTGTGCCCCATATCTCCTCCCTTATTGACACTTATCTAAACTTAAAATGATCTGAGTGACTCCCCTCCTTTAGGAGCTGCATAGGATTCAGACCTGTGCATGTTGACTCACAAATGTGTGAGTACAATATGGGCACCAACATGGGTGCGAGGCATAGCATCGCAAGGGAAGGTCCCCTTTGACCACTTCTGAATTCCCTGAGAGTCAAACCTGACTTGCATGGAGGTTGGTACCGTTCTTTCTGTGTTAGCTCTGCCTCCCCTCCCCAAAAGGTACCAAGAGCAACCAAGGTGGGGTACGAACCCCACGGGAGGAGTCAGGTCACTGCTCCCCCAGTTGGTTACAGGCCCACCGTGAAATCATGGGACCCTGGGAGTCCTACCAAAATTTACAAAAATTGGCCACCACAGAAAATACCTTCTAATACTAATAGAAAGGGAGGAGATGTGGGGAACCAGCGGACACTAGGAAAGCAAAAGTACCTCCATCTTAAATAATGACTCCATTTTGTAATAAGCTGTCTGTTCTGGAAAGTCACAAGATCTGCAGTTGTTTGCTAAGTCGTTGTCTTGTGGTCTTGGGGCTGGGGCCAGGGCAAAGGTCTGCAGTTGTTTATTAACCCATACACAGAGAAAGAACAATGTAACCCATAAAGTCGTTATCTCTTGGCTTTGTGGCTGGGGGCCTTATGTTGTGGAACATCTTATGTGTTTTGGGGGCTGGTGAAATAGAACTGTAACAATACCTAAACTGCTGACAAACTCCTCTGTTCTGCTATAAGAGGCACCCTGAGAAAAATAAAATTTGGCAGCTTGATCAGACTCCTGTCTTGCTGTCGGTTCCTTGTGTCTCTTGTTCCCTTCATTTCAGGTTTTCTGGGGTCCGTGCTCCCGTTGAAGCCCCGCTGGCCGGGGCACCCCTGTAGGGCTCCACTCACTGGAGACTCAAGAGTGAAGCCTGATTCTGGGGACCTACATTCAAATCACCACGGGGCTGGAACCTAGAAACAAGGGACGAGCTATGGCTGTATGGATATGGACTGCAAGTGAATGAAATGCACCTAACCACGGTTTTTGTTTCTTTCTCTAAGTCTATGACTAGTAAAAGTGCGTACATTCCCCTTCCATCCCGGGGTCATTTTCTTTTGGTTTGAAACACAGTTGACTCTCCATAATGGTAGGTCCCACATCTATGGATTTAATCAACTGTGAATCAAACACAGCATAAAAAATTTCACCTGTATCAAACATACGAAGACCCATTTTCTTGTCATAGTTTCCTAAAAATTACAGTATAGCAGTGATTTACACAGAATTTACTTTGTATTAGGTAATTTAAGTCATTTAGACATTCTTAAAGTATATGGGAGAGTGTGTATAGGTTATATATGGGTACTAACCATTTTATATTAGGTTGAGTCTCTGTGAATTATACTAACCACTGGAGTCCTTGAAATCTCCCATGGAAATAAAGGGATGATTGCACCTCTAATTAAAATGTTCTTTACAGCAATTAAGGAAATTTAAAACTGTGAGCTTTGTTTGAAAAAATGAATTAATGTGAATTAAAATTAACTAAGGTAGCCGGGCGTGGCGGCACACGCTTTTAATCCTAGCACTTGGGAGGCAGAGGTAGGAGGATCACTGTAAATTCGAGGCCAGCCTGAGACCAGAGTGAATTCCAGGACAGCCTGGGCTAGAGGGAGACCTACCTTGAAAAAACAAAAGCAAAAAATTTAATTAAGGTAAAGATGTTGATTAGGTAAAACCAGTAGGAGCAGCCCAAAATTAGTTACTTATTGTTTATTCCTGTTTTTTTTTTTTTAACTTCAGCCAAATGAATTAAGGAAGACAGAAAATGTTAATCTCTTTGATATGCCTGGTATAGTTTTCTTTAGTTTTGTTCTTTTATTACTTGCCATATTAACATGACATTAAACATCACGTAGAATGGATTTGGCAGCGGACAGGGGGCGGGGGGGGGGAGGCAGTGCAACATAAAACTTCACAGTTTTTCTTCTGTATGCCCAAATTATGTTGTATCCTTTGAAGTGAAGAAAAAATTTTAGAACACAGAGCCGGGTGTAGTGGCGCATACCTTTAATCCCAGCACTCGGGAGGCAGAGGTAGGAGGATTGCCGTGAGTTCGAGGCCACCCTGAGACTACATAGTTAATTCCAGGTCAGCCTGGGCCAGAGTGAGACCCTACCTCAAAAAAACAAAAAACAAACAAACAAAAATTTTTAGAACACTTTGCCCCAATGAAAGAGTAAGATATCTGAGCAGCCTATAGTGTGTGTGCTCGTGTGTGTGTGTGTGTGTGTGTGTGTGTGTGTGTGTATGTATGTATGTGTGTGTGTATACATACCAGAAGACAACCTTGTATGTCATCCCTTAGGTACTGCCCACCTTTTGTGTCTACCATCTCTCACTGGTCTGAAACTTGCCGTGTAAGCTAACTGTCTGGCCAGTGAGCCCCAGGGATCCACCTGTCTCCACTTCCCCAGTACTGGAATAATCACCTTATCCTTCTGTCTTAAAATATGTGTTATGTGACTGGAACTCAGGTCCTCATGCTTCTAAGGCAAACGCTTTACCAACTGAGCTGTCTCCCCAGTCCTTTGCTTGTATTTCTAAGAACTATTTAGGACTTTCAAATGTAGCACAGTGATAAGAGTGCATGTTTAGCACACATATGTGAGACACTGGTTACATCTGTGGTACTATAAAGCGAATAAACAAAACTGCTTAATCTCTGCTTGTTTCATGTCAACTATGAGATACATTTCCTATGTTATGTCTTATTTTTAGAAATTAGCATTAGACTTTAGAATCCTTTGTAAACCAAGCTCTTTCCTTGTACTAATGATTAGTTTTGAAAATTCTCTCTAGGGGCTGGAGACATGGCTCAGTGATTAAAGACATTTGTTTGGAAAGTCTGATGGCCCAGGTTCAATTCTTTAGTATCCATTTAAAGTCAGATGCACAAAGTGGTACATGCATCTGGGGTTCATTTGCATTGGAAAGAAGCCCTGGCACACC
The DNA here is from genome assembly GCA_036346955.1 of Dipus sagitta. NCBI lineage: Eukaryota > Metazoa > Chordata > Mammalia > Rodentia > Dipodidae > Dipus > Dipus sagitta. The sequence continues at coordinate 156,220,551 of CM070773.1, forward strand.
TTCTCTCTCTCTTTCTGCTTGCACATTAAAAAAAATAAAAATTCTCTTTAAATAACAATATTTCCGATCAGGAAAATTTCAAATTGAAAATAAGCTATTTCTGAGAATGTCAGTGATACAGGGGCTGGTATTTGAATTTTCCTTTTAATTTGTTCTTGACGTTGTTGACTTTGGTACACTTATCAGACTGATTAAAGCATGTGAAGCCCTTATGGTTCTCAGTTGATATAATAAAACCCATTAATATAAATTTGTCTTATTATTCTGCATGTGTTTGTTGATTCTGCGTACTTGAGTCACTAAGATCTGCATTTAAATGATTTCATTTTGAGGATAAGAAATTAAATGATCCTTTCGAATTATATTAAAATATTTAAGCAGTTAAGGCCTTAGTTTTCAATCCAGAATAAATTAAAAAATGCCTGGAAAAGGACTCTTAAAAACTACATTTGGGAGTGAATTGGAGTAGTGTTTCGGGCTGAATGGCATATAGTAGGATTTGGGCTAGTGTCAAAATCAAAATGAGAATGAAGGGTATTGAGACCATTCTTCTTACTGATTCTTGATAAAGAATGACGGTGCTGTGATTAAGCAGGAGCCCAGTTTGGGTGCTGAAGAATTTTGAGGGCCTGCTTTACAGAACTCAGAACACTCACAGGCCTGACTGACAAAAATAAATATTGGTTAAGTAAGTGATAGTTAAAGGAATAATAATCGAGATAAGCAGTTCTTCTCAAACTAATTATATATTGTTACCTAAAATCTTCTATTTTTTAAGATACAAATTTAACTTGCAATCTGTGTTCCTTCGCTGTTGGGCTTTATCAACAGTCTGTTTTTGTATTATGACATTTAAGCATGGGAAGTAGGTTTGACAATTCAGATTCCCAGAATGGAAACAGCATCCTATATCCTGCCTGTCACCCACCTAAAATCCATTACCCGTTTAATACTTGTCAGCTCTTGTAGGTGTTTACCTGCATGAACTGTGGTTGTTGACATCAGTAACTGCTGTTAGTAACTCCAGAGGGAAAGTAAGCTTAGTAAAACAATAAACAATTACTACTGACACTTAAAAAAGCTCCTTTTGTATGAATTTTAATGGTGAATGATACAGCAATCAATTGACAATCAATCTGCTGTTGTGTCATCATCAGAATAGCCACTGGCAATCCTGAGCACAAACATGACACCTTCATATGCTCCTCAGCTAATACATTGTATATGACTTTGCCTTTTTAGAGGTCAGTCGACCAAAGAGGAAGAAGTCAAGTCTTTCACAACCTGCATATGGGGTGGGGTAGGGTGAAGCTTAGCTTTCTGTTTTTGATAGACTAGAGCTAAAGTCTAAGAGATAACAGATGCATTTGCCAATATCAATTACCAATTAGGCATCATCCAGGTGAATATGGATGAAAATTTATGTCATATTTGAACACTATGCATTTTGTGACACTGTTTTATGTTAAAAAATTAAGAAAAATGGAATTTATTCAGGAACTTTTTGTACAATGTTGAGGCCTTGGTGCACCCATTCTCTCTCTCTAATAAATAAATAAATACAAAATTGGAGATGTGAGCAAGGACCAATCCCTGTAGAATTTTGTAGATCTTATGAAGTTTAAGCAAATTGGGGAAGCAGTGATAGTGCTTTTAAACTGGAGAATAAACAAATCATTTTATTTGCCATCTGGGCTGGCTTTGTGGCTCAGTGACAGAACAGTTGCTTAGCGTTCATAAAGCCCTGGGTTCCATCCACAACAGTGAAAACAAAAAGGAATCAGGGTGTTATTTGTGGAATGAGTTGCAGGAAGACAAGAATTCAGAGAAAGGGTATGAAATGGAGATAAAAGAGTAAAGTCAGGTTAGTATTTAAATCTATAAACTGGGCTGGAAGGTGTTCCAACGGTTAAGGCACTTGCCTGCAAAGCCTAATGGCATGGGCTCTATTCCCCAGTACCCACATAAAGCCAGATGTACAAAGTGGTGCATGCATCAGAGTTGGTTTGTAGTGGCTGGAGGCCCTGGCACACCCATTCTCTTTGTATCTCTTCTCTCTCTGTCTGCTTGCAAGTAAAAATTATTAAAAATTGTCTATAAACATATAATTGAGTAAACAAAGAATTTCAACTCCCATCTAGTAAGTATGCTTTTCTTTCCCTGAGATGATCTTTTAATGATTACTAAATTAGAAAACACACATTGATATACCTGTTTTTATTTTTCACCTGAAGATCTGGAAAAGATCTTTAACTCCATGACATTCCATTAATTATGTAGTTAACCAAACAGAAGAGCACCACTGGGCATGCAAAAGGAACAAAAGAACCTGTAGATCCACCAAATATTAAGGAGTCGTGTCCTCACATAACTTAAAAAAATTCCGTCCAAGTGAGTAATTTTCAATAGATGACCACAAGCTTGCCCTGTACTGAGTAATCAAAGATAATCATTAGGAAGAACAGAGTTGTTATGTCCTTGAGTGGACATGAACTACTGAGTGGAGATGCACCTCGCAAGAGGTCATCCAGGCAGGGAAAACTGGAAGAAATGAGGCCATGCATGCCTAAACAACAATTCTTCAGTTTGGAAATACCATTGACTGATTGGGAGTCTTGTGTAAGGATTATGAAAAGCCAATTAGATTGAGGGGGGTTTTGATTTGGAGAGCTCTTGAGGTGGTCTGGTGAGGTCAGTATGGCCCAGTAGAGTAGTCGTTGCCTGTTCCTATGCCACTCCCACCAAATGACCAAGTGCTTAGCACAGCAGCAGTACAATGGGGCATGCATCCCATCTCCTTGTGGAACTCACCCAAGATCATATGAAACATTGATCAAAATAACTCAGCCCTAAGGATTTCAATATGGTGGAAAAAGCAGTCTCTGACATCAGACCTAGCTTCAGAGCCCACTTCTCCCAAATGAAACGTTGGACAAATTTTAAACCTCTAAGTCTTTCCCTCTTATCTGGTAGAAAAAAACCAATCAATAATAGTACCCCCACACACACCAGTTTGTTAGGATTAAGTTTAAAGAAAGCAACTAATACATAATGGGTGTTTAAGTTTCCAGACAGTACTTTTGAGTGACAGAGCAAAGCAAAGCTTCCCCACTTAGAAGTCAGGATGTAAGTGCTGAGAACAAAATAGTGTACTCATTTGTTCTGATTGTTCCTGGGCAGAGATGAATGGCACAGAGCTTGGGAGTGTTAACTGTTGTGTTGCTGAATAATCAGACATTTAAAGTATAAAATGTGCAGATTATAAAGTCCAGGCAAGTGTAAAAGGAACAGGACAGGGAAAGAAAGATGAGTGTGGGCTCTTAGTAAACTGGAAACTATTAGTCTCAGGAGGCAGATTAGAATGTGGATAAACTTGTGGAAGGAGGGTGTGGCAGGAAGCTGGAAATATCCATTACCTTTTTCTTGGGAGCTGAAATTCTCTTCCCCAGCCAGCACCCAGGCTAGAAGAGCTGGCCCACACAGATAGTCTTTCTGTTTTCTTATCCTGGTTCAAGTTCTGCAGGACTCTGACTCTCAGCCAAAAGATCTTTGCTTTTAGTGGCAGGAGTGCTTTTAATGCAGCAAACTTCTAGTTCACATCTTCAAAAACCAGGTAGAATCTTCCAGTTCCAAGTGCAGCAAAAGGTAGGGACCTCTATTTTAAGCAGCTAAGTTTGTGGTGTGCTTTGTAAAATGTAGAGAATTATAAGTCAGTGCTTAATCTCCAAGGCAATAAAGATCTTAGAATCTACTTTAATACACTATGCATGTGGAAATGAGATTGCCTTGAAACTGAAATAGTAAAATCCATCCTTAATGGAGTGATCCAAAAGGAGTGGCTGGGGCTGGAGAGATGGCTTAGCAGCTAAGGCGCTTGCCTGCAAAGCTTAAGGACCAAGGTTCAATTCCCCAGTATCCACTTAAGCCACATGCACAAGATGGTGCATGCATCTGGAGTTCATTGCTCTGCCTGGAGACCCTGGAATACCCATTCTCTCTCTCTCTCTCTCTCTATCTATCTATCTATCTATCTATCTATCATCTATCTATCTATCTATCTATCTATCTATCTATCTATCTATCTATCTATATGTGTGTGTGTAATTGTATGCATATATACACACATACATGTATGTATGTATGTTTCTGTATATAAATAAAAATCCTTTCTTTAATAAAACCACGCTAACACTGCCCTGTACACATGTGTTCAATGAACGTAAGATGTTATTGATACCATCACTCCTGTCGACTCCCTTGTCTCATCTTTACAGCTTCCTCAAGCCCAACCTCTCTCCCAGGTGCCTGTGGACGCCGCCATGTCCTCCACAGCAGCTCTTCTGTAATTAGCTTAGAACTATCCTGTACCACCTCCCTTTCTTGATTTTCTTGATTTGTCTCAAGCTTTCTCAAAGGGATTATTTAATCCATTCTTCCCCAAATACTTCAAAATCACGTCAAGGGGGCAGTGCCTTTTAAAACATTTTTATTTCTGTATTTATTTATTATTTAATTTTGGAGATCCACAAGCATTGTAAAGGTCATGAGTTTACAATGTGTGTGTGTGGGACGGGGATGGAATTTAACTTTTTCCTGGTTTCTATTTACTATTTACTAACTATTCCCCAAGGCTGTGTGTTGAAGCTTTGTTCCCTCATTGGTAGTACCATTGGGAGGTAGTAAAATCTTTAAGACATGGGTCCTAGTGGAAAGAAGTTGGGTCATTTGGAGTGGGTTCTTGATCTTGTATTTTGGGGAGGTAGTATATAACATTTGGGAGGTAGAGCACAGTGGAAGGAAGTTAGATAGTTGGGAACACACTCTTGATGGGAATATTTAGAAATTGACACCTTTCTCTTTCTCTCGTTTGACTTCTGGGCCACCATGAGATTAAAACAGGTCTCCTCTGCCTCATGTTCCTACCATGATATACTATATTCCACCACAGATCCAAAGCAACACAACCAAATGACCATGAACTGAAGTCTTCAAAACTATCATTCAGAATAAACCTTTCCTCTTAATAAATTGATTATTCCAGGCATTTGTTATAGTAACAGGAAGCTGACTGACATAATAACCAACTTGTTTTTTTCTCTTACAACATATTTTAGAAGAAAAACTCTAGCAAGTAATTAAGATCTCTGAGTATGCTTTGATTGATCACCTATAACTGGACTTGATAGGCTAGAGGAATTTGTGTCTTTGACTGTCTGGCATTTCCAAATTTGATTATATCTGTTTAGTGGTAATTTGGGGAGGGTTTTTTTTTTTAAAATACAGTAAACACATTGATGAATAGTTCAAACTTGTTAAGTATTGTTTTGTGCAAAAATAGTTTGAAAAATTTTAAAGTATAGATACTTTCTTTTTATTGAGTGGTACAGTCTAGGAAGTAGTGTAAGATACAGTCATGAAGTTTAACTTAAATAGTAATGTGGGGGAGTATGCTGTAATGGCAATGGTTAATGAAGAAGTAGGTGATTAAAGTTACTACTGGAAATAGCTTCAACAAGTTATTTGAGAACCGCTGGACTGTAGGTGGTCAGGAGTATTGTTTCAGATCAGTTCATTCTCATTCTTCAGGGGTCATGACTTTGGGGCACAATGTGTAGAGGTCACTTTCACTATTGAGATATTTCCTCTTCTTTTTCCTTCTAAGCTCCTCTTTCTTCCTCACCTCTCTGCCTTTTCATCCACTTGCTCTGCTTTTGCTTCATGCCAAAGGCTCATAGTTAAATCTCGTGATCCAAGAAACATAGAATGCATGTGAGAATAAATGGACATTATAGTTGGTCATGTATGCATTTTTTGCAAAGCAATGCTACATTAAAAGGTAATTGCTGGGGCTTGCAAGATGGCTGGTAAAAATGCTTGCTGAACAAGCAGTAAGGCCTCAGAGGGCATGATTTTGCCCTGAGTTCAATTCCCAGCACCCACATAAAATGCTGTGTGACTATGTGGGACACCAAGATAGGAGAATTGCTGGGGGGGGGGCTTGCTAGTTAGCTATTCTGGCTGCAAATAATAACTCTGGGTTCTGTCTCCAGAAAAGAATGCAAATGAGTGATAGAGGAAGACACCTAATATTCACCTCTGGCTTCTACATGTGTATGTAAGGGTCCCACATCTGTATATACCAGTGTATATAACATATACACACACAGACAAAACAAAACCACCCCAAAATGAAACACTAATTGTTAAAATATGGGTTGAGGGCTGAAGAGATGGCTTAGTGGTTAAGGCACTTGCCTTCAAAGCCAGAGGATTTTGGTTCAACTCCCCAGGACCCACATAAGCCAGATGCACAAGGGGGTGCATGCATCTGGAGTTCTTTGCAGTGGCTGGAGGCCCTGGCATGCCCATTCTTTCTCTCTCTCTCTTTCTCTCTCTATTTCTGTATGCCTCTTTCTCTCTCTCAAATAAATTAATATATTTTAAAAATATGGGTTGAGGGGCTGGAGAGGTGGCTTAGCACTTCAGGAACTTGCCTGTGAAGCCTAAGGACTCATATTTGACTCTCCAGGTCCCATATAAGCCAGGTGCACAGTGACACAAGCATACAATGTCACAAATGTGCACAAGGGGACACACATGTCTGGAGTTCAATTGCAGTGGCTAAAAGACACTGGCATGTCAATTCTCTCTCTCTTTCTCCCTCTCTCTTTCTCTCTTTCTCTCTCTTGTAAAAAAGAGACCAGTCTAATGGACTTGCCTCAACAAAAAATATATACATGTATATATAGGGTGAAGGACTTTTAAAAAGCCTGTATTGGATTCTCCAGGGTTAGTAAAGAGCACAGTGTTCATTATGATATTTCAGTGTACACATATAGCATATTCTGACAAAATCCAGCCTTTCTTTGATCTAACCCATTTCAGAATCTGTCATGATTACTGTTCTGCATTCAGGTCAACTTTGTGTGCATGTGTATGTGTGTGCACATACATGTAGAAGCAAGAGGATAATCTCAGGTGCAATTCCTTCTGCAATCATCTGTTTTTATTTTCAGGCAGGATTTTTCAGGAACCTGCCTCCGAGAAGGCTTGACTGGCTAGCCAGCAAGCCGCAGGGATCCACCTGTATTCATGTCCTTAATGCCGGCATGCACCACCCTGCCTAGCTTTTTCTACATGGGCTTTGGGGATTAAAATGAGGTTCTTGTGCTTGCAAGACAAGCATGTTATGGACCGCGCTATCTCCCCAACAGTCAGGTCAACTTTTTAAAAACTTTCTACATGTAAGAGAAAACATGTGGTGGTTGTCTGTCTATGTCTTGCTAATTTCACTTAATATAACATGACCTCTGGTCCCCTCCATATTGTTGCAAATGATAAAACTTCAGTATTCTTTTTTTCAGAAATTCCATTGTGTATATATGTCATATTTTTAAAAAATTCAGCTATTCATTGATGAGAACTTAGGTTGATTCTATATTGTAGTTATTATGAATAATATTGTAATAAGCATGGGTATCTTGTTATCTCTTTGCTATGCTGATTTCCCTTGGAAATTTCCCCAGGAGTAGCATAGGTGGATGCTATGGTATATTTGTGTTTGGTGTTTTGAGGAACCGCCACACCATTCTCCCCAGTGGCTACACTAATTTACATTCCTACTCACAGTATATATTGTTCTTTTATTCTCCACATCTTTGACAGCATTTGTTATTTTCGTTTATGAGAACCATTCTGGCTGAGGTGAAATGATATCTGATTATAAGTTTGATTTGCATTTCCCTGATGGATAATGACATTGAGCGTGCTTCATATATCTGTTGGCTATTCATAGTTATTTTTTTGAGAATATCAATTCAGATCATTTGCTCATTTTCTTTTGCATGTGAAGTATGTGTACTGCTGGCGGTGTGGTGTGTATGTATGTGTATGCACACGTTCACATGACTATGTGTGCATGAAGCCCATGGGAGAATGTTGGGTGTCATTTCTCTTTCACTCATCCATATATTTCCTTGAAATAGAGTCTCTCTCTGAACATCACAAACCTAGGCATCATGAAACTGGAGTTCATGAGTTGTAGCTCTGGTGTCTGAGTCCCACAAGACTAGAGTTACAGATGTGTGTGGCCATGTCCAGCTGTTTACCTGGGTCCCATGGAATCAAATTCAAGTGGCCTTCTTAGTCTTTCATGCTTACAGCAAGTGCTCTTATCTACTGAACCATCTCCCTAGTCCCCTCATTTGTTCATATTTAACTGGAATTTTTTTCTTTTTTGTATATATATATATTTTAAAATTTTTACTTATTTGAGAGAGAGAAAGAGGCATATAGATGAGAGAGAGAGAGAGAGAGAGAGAATGGGCATGCCAGGCCTTCCAGCCACTGCACATGAACTCCAGACGCTTGTGCCACCTTGTGTTTCTGATTTACATGGGTCCTGGGTAATCAAATCTGGGTCCTTTGGCTTTGCAGGCAAGTGCCTTCACCACTAAGCAATCTGTATAGCCCTGGATCTATCTATCTATCTTTCTTTCTTTCTTTCTTTCTTTCTTTCTTTCTTTCTTCTGTTTTTTTGTTTACCATCTATTTATTTATTCATTTATTTGTAAGCACAGAGAGATAGAGAGAAAAGAGACAGACACAGAGAATGGAAACACCAGGGCCTCCAGCCATTGCATTCAAATTCCAGATGGATTCATCGCTTTGTGCATCTGCTTTATGTGGATACTGGGGAATTTATTTATTTATTTATTTGCAAGCAGAGAGAGGTAGAGAGGAAGAGACAGAGAAAACAGGCACATTTCTTTTCTTATTAAGCTTTTTAAGCTCCTGATATTTTCTGAATATTAACCCTTTGTCAGAAGAGCAATGGTTAAGGCTAGAGCCCAGGATCTTGAGCAACTGAGGCTTGAGTCTATGATCTTTAGAAAGTCTTTAGCTTGGGCTACAGGATAATGACTATTCCTCTGAAAACCATTGCACATACACTTTCTGTACACACATTTTATTAGTTTCCAAAAGCTTTTATGAGCTACTAAAATCATCTTTTGATGCATTTCAGAAGGTAAGGCTTGGTTTCAAATTATATTAAAATTAATTTTACATGAAACTCAAATGCAATTATCCAGTTTCATTTTTTGTAGCATTCAATAAAACAAAAAGATAAATGCCAAGGAGACAGGAGTGGTACAGGAATATAAGCGAGGCTTGCTCTGTTTTCTCTGTTCTTAATTTAGTGGAACCATATCGATTTTGAGAGCTTTGTACTTCAGCATATTGCATACCCCTAATTGAAAGAGAAAGATAGCCACTTCGTTTAAGTAAATGTGTGCTAGTTTGATGGCTAAAGTTTTTGCTGTGTCAAATAAAATAAAAATTACTTACAGTGTTTCATGATTTGAAAGGAATACTTTAAAAGATTGAATTTTAAATGGATGAGGCATTATCTCTAGGTAAAGAAACTGGGCCACTTTTTATTTTCCTTAATTGAGATTTTTTACAGTGCTTAGATAAAGACTACAGTATTGTTCATGGAAGAGAAATCCTGTTCCAAACAGTGTTAAGGATTTGTAAGTTATGGGCTGGAGGGATGGCTTAGCAGTTAAGGCATTTGCCTGCAAAGCCAGAGGACCCAGGTTCAATTCCCCAGGACCCACGTTAGCCAGATGCACAAGGGGGAGCACATGTCTGGAGTTCATTTGCAGTGCCTGGAGGCCCTGGAGTGCCTACTCTTTCTCTTTATCTCTTTCCCTCTTTTTCTGTCAAATAAATAAATAAAAATAAATTATTAAAAAATTTGTAAGCTATAGCAATGATCTGACCACAAATAGTGATGAGAAAGATCCTGAAATACTATGTAATAGTGGACACCTTTTTGAATTATATTTCTGTAAAATTTGGGAAAATTGGCACTGAACATGTTACTTTAATGAAAACATAATAGTTAATCTTATTAAATTATGCATATCTCTTGAATGCTGTTGTGTGGATATTAACTTGGTACTATCTTATTTTAGTTGAAAATAGCTACTGAATGGGCTTGATGCAAAGTATTCCTATCAATAACTATATTAGGTTGTTATATGTGTGGTACCACATTAACAATGTAAAAAACTGATTACTAGCTAGACACTATTTTGTACATTTCCTCTTCTACTTAAACTTGCAATGAGTTAGGTGAACACTAAGATCAATCAAGAAGCATCTGATAAAATGGTGGAGGTAAAATGTGTCCATAAATATACCTATTATAAGTAGTGTGATACATACGAGGTCATGTGTAGATAGATTTAGAAGTACAGAAGTCAATACTGATCTCCACCAATACTGTCTTCCAAACTTTCAGAGTTTGGAATCCGTGTGAATGACTCCTCTGCTGGGCAACATTTTGAGTTCACATGGGTGTTTTCATTCCTTAACATGAACCTTGCAACATAAATAATAGTAACCTCAGCTCTCTTTCATGAAGTGGAAGCTCAGGTAGGCAGGAGCTAATGAGATAACCTTGAGAGATGGGTAGGATTTGTGTATGCAGCCCGTTGTGGGGGGGTCCTAGGTACAGGAAACAGCTATAGACAAGCACGAAGAGAGCCAGGAAGGCCTGGGTTTCTCTCAGGTTGAGGAATTTAGGGAAGGACGAGTGGAAGGTCAAAGCTGTATTAGTGCAGGTAGTGTCTCAAAAGGTATTCCTCCTACCTTTTGTTTTAACCTAATATATTGGAAATAAGCAATTCACCTAATGTATTTAAGAAGCTATTTATTTATTTATTTATTTATTTATTTATTTATTTTTATCATTTCCTAGCCTGTAACATGACACTGGTCATCTGGTTCACATTCTCCTTAGATAGTGGAGAGATGTTTTAAATTAATGTAAAAGCAGGTACAAACATCCTAGTCTTAAACTTGGGATTTTTCCACTGATGAGTAAAAGATACAAGGCAGGATCTGTTACATAAGTTACCTATTGTTTCTTAAAAATGTTCTTTTCATAATTAAGTCAGGTTCTCTTTCAGCATTTTCCTAAACATTTTTGCATTTATAGATGTGAAATGAGAAAATTTGAGTGGTACAATGTTGTGCCTCTAAATTATCTCAGAACTTGGGAAACAGAGGAAGGAGAATTGAAAGTTTGAGGCTTGCTTGGTTACATAGTGAAACTGTCTCAAGAAAAAGAATATGTGAACATGTTTTAGTTTTCATAATAACAGAATTACATGAAGTTTTTATAGTAAAATAATATAGATCAAGATAATTTTTATTTTACAGATTATTGTATTGATTGAATTAAATTCTATATTTTCATTTATACTACCCCTTAAATACTTGTCTGCTCTTAAGGTCCAGGATAACATATTGTTTATACTTGAGGACCTCCAGTGAATGCATTTTTTTCTGGAAAGCATTAGGCCTACTCTGAGTTTCTGACTTGCTAAGGTCTGGGGAGGAGAAAAAAACTTACCTTTCTAACAAGTTCTTAGGTGACATGGAGGCTTTTGGCCTGGGGTCTTCACGTTTAGACCCACAAGTTCAAATAGGTGGAGGGAGATACACTTCATAAGGCTGCCTGGACACTGAACACTGCTGCGGCTGACAGACAGAGAGCAAAGGTCCTTCGGCATGTCTGATCCTGCATCCTTAGGTCTTATATTCCCATTTAACTTGCTAATCTTTGAAGTCCAGGTGATGGGGAGAGGCTGGTATCATCCACCCCAAGTGCACCATTGGAGGGGAAAGGCATGAGTGGAAGTACAAGTTGAACTAGATGTTCAGGTGGAGATGTGCTGAAGGCAAATAGAAGTATGGACCTGTACTGAGGAGCAAAAGCAGGACTCAGAGAGAAGGAAGCGACAATCAAGTGATAGGTGCCTTCTGTGACTCTCATGAATCCACACCAATCTCCTGAGAGGGTATTATATTGTAATTTTTTTTTTCAGGTAAGGAAGGACCGTGGGGTTCAGAACGCTAAATAAAGTGTTGCAAGCATAATGATAATAGATTTTAGTTGTTAAGGGCACAGATGGAACCATGGCTAATTTGTAGACTTTCTTTTTTAAATATTTTATTTGTTTATTTGCAAAGAGAGAGAAAGAGAAAATGGGCACCAGAGCCTCTGCAAATGAACTCCAGAATGATGCACTACTTTGTGCATCTGGCTTTACTTGGGAACTGGAGAATCTAACCCAGGTGGTTAAGCTTTGCAGGCAAGCTCCTTAACCACTGGCCAATCTCTGCAGTCCCTGTCTCTAAACTTTCTACTGTATCTGTGGATGAGTTTGTCAAGAGAAGGCAGATGGAACACCACACATTGCAAAGTAACCGGTGGGGCAGGAGGGGGGGGGGATGAAGACTCAGAAAATGCCAGTTGAATTTTCTTTTGGAAAAGGAAAATTTTAGTTATTTGGTTGGGACAGGCTAGGCAATAAGATTCACTTTGTGTGCATAGTTCTATGAACTGAACCCAAAACCTTGGGAATGCTAGGCATGAATTCTACCAGAGAGCCACGTCCCAGGCCCCAAGGAGGACTTCTGGAAAGGCTAGCATTAAAAGAAAAACAGGCAAGAGAATAAAAACTTGAGGATTAAGATCACTCATGCAAATTGGTGGGTTGTTTTATCCAGGCATGCCAATTAAAGGTTGCTGTTGGGTTTTTGAATACCGCAAACTGGTATCTCTTGATGTATTTTTCTCCCACCTCTACTTGTGTTGGAACACTTATAAACAAGCAGGGTGATCCAGTCTTGTGCTTCTCCTGCCAAATATGCTTAATTATGTAACTGGGTGAGGTGTGCATTGACACTTACATAAGAACCGGTTTTACTGTCATTTATCTACCTGGCTTGGGCGACTTTTCTTTTGCCTGTGTGCATGTGATATGTGGGACGCTGAGAGCATTACTTGAATGGCCTTCAGTTTTAGCTTGGGATTTAGAGATGACAAACTAAACTTCATTCTTAAACGCTAAATATCGGTGAAATCAACTCCATTATATTAAAGGATTTGAAGTATTTAGATAGTTATTTGAAATAAAAGAAATATCAAGTCATTGCTTCATATGGGTCAGTCTATTCATAGAAAAGGGTATGTAAAATATTTTATTTTTCTGGGCTGGAGAGATTGCTCAGTGGTTAAGGAGTTTGCCTGCAAAGTCCAAGGACTTGGGTTTAATTTCTTAGCACATACTTAAAGCCAGATGTGCAAAGTGGTGCATGTGTCTGCAGTTTGTTTGCAGTGGATAGAGGCCCTGGCATGCCCATTCTCTCTCTCTCTCTCTCTCCCTCCTACTTTCCCTCTCAAATAAATAAAATACTTTTGATTTTGGAGTCGAGATAACAAATAACTCTAGGGTTTTGTTTGTAGCATGATCGAAAATATTTTTAGTTGATTAATTACTGAACTCTCAAATATTTAACAAGTGGAGGTAAGAGAGTGAATATCATGTTAAACATTAGTGATTATGGCTCAAATGCTTGTTAGAACCAGGCAGATTAGATTGCTATTATATATAGCAGTTCTTTGAGATCTGCAGGAGATTGGTTCTGTGACCACAAGGACACCAAAATCTATTGATACATCAGTATTTTATGATATCATTTTTACATATAACCTTATCTCTTTCTTCATACTTTAAATTATCTTCATGTTATGTAAAATGCCAAGAACAATAATAAACACTATGCACATAGTTGTAATACTATGCTCTTTATGGAACAATATTGAGAAAAAAATCTATACATTTTTAGTACAGCTGAATTTTTTTCTGACTATTTTGATTCCTGGTTGATTGTATCTACTAATGTGGAATCCACACATGCAATAAGCTGAGGGTATATTGTATACTAATCAGTATATAAGAGAATATGATGTTGACATCATGTGAGTTTTATTAATTAAAATAGACTTAGAGTATTATTTATGAACTTTTGTCTGAAGCATATTCTGTTTTGAAAACTGCTAAGAATTCTCTGAGAGACTTAACATGAAGAATGCATTTGGAGCTGGAGAGCTACTCAGTTGGTAAAGTGCTTGCCTTGCAAGCATGAGGTTGTGAATTTGCCCGCCAGTACCCATGTGAAAATGTTGGGTGTATCAGCATGCTCTTGTAATCACAATGCTGACGAGGTGGAGACAAGAAGATCCCTGGGCCTTGCTGGCCAGATACTCTAACTCAATTGGTCAATGAGAGACTCTGTCTAACAAACAAAAAAATTATGATGCACTTGAGAAACAACCCCTGAGGCTGTCCTCTGGCCTCTATACACACATGTGCATACATACCCACACACAGTCATGCACCCAAACACACACACACACACACACACACACACACACACACACACTCATGTAAACAAACAAACCCAAAGGAATGCATTGTGCTCTTACTATTCGTCACCAACATGAAGATTCGAGAACAGACAGAAATTCAACTTCCCATCAAAGTCTGTATTGGGCAGAGTTGAAGTTTTAACTACTTTCCATGTAAAACTGATTGTTCTTTTGGGGTTTACATGCCAGTGACACCTCCCTCCTCCTTCTATATCACCTGAAAGAAATCCAAAATATTAGAACATTGCTTATGAGGAGTACACATTAACGCATATTGTTTAATGTTGATGCATAATATTAAAGCCCTTAGAATAATACTTGATAGACTAAACCCATATTTTCATACATTTATTACCTAGAGGGATAAATGGAATAGACATTTTCAATAGCAGAGTGACAGAGAAGGAGGGGATTCAAACGGGCTAAGTTTGGCAGTACAGTCATACTGACAGTGTGGGAGCTGAGGAAGCTGTCTTGAGAGACACAAGGAGAGAACCCAGCCTGTTTGCCTAGCTGGCTCATTTTTTCTGAAGACATGTCTCCCAGGGTGTGGCCAGAGTGAGTCAGGGGCAATTCTACCAAATACCCCTTGTAGGAGCTATACTTATGCTGTCAGACTGTTACGATCTTTAACACAAGCCCCAGCTCAGGCAGCCTTCCCGAATCCACCCAAGAGTCAGGGTCCATTATAGGTAAGAGGGACTCTAATGCTTTTCCATGGTCTCAATTCTTCATATGGGTAAGGAGTGCACACTGTTTACTGCTTTGAATGTGGACAGATAGTTTTTTAAACCAGCCTCTCTAATCAAGGAATCACAATGCCTCCTCCACATGTATATATAGAAATGTTGCCATGGTCACCATTTCCAGTTTGAATGTCTGTCATTTGGCCACTGCAGCTTGGCAATATGTGATGGGAATATTCCAAAAGCCGCATCGCACCACATTTGGGCCAATACGATTGAGTGGTGATAAGGTGCGCAGAATGAGCCACAGCTGCTGTGAGCATCCTTGCTGGTTGTCTGTAATTGTACTTTACTTGGGCAAGTCACTGAGCCTCTTGGGATTTCTCCCTCTTTGTATAAAGAGAGTGTGGGATCTTCCTCCAGAGCCATTTTGGGCTCTGATGTCATAGTTGATTGAGGTGACTGGTCATGAAGAAGTCTAGGGACTCCTGCAACTGCTAACGCATTTGTTACACACTCACCACAAAGTCAGTTCTCCCCCACAAAACAATTTCAAATAGATTTGCTACCCTGACCCTGAAGCCACCATTATAATTAACTTCCTGCCCAGTGTCCAGTTACGCCTGTCCTTCTTGGCATGAAGGGACTTTGTTGACATTAATTTCCCAGAGGCTCCTACAGTTCAACCTGTTAATCATGAGAATTCCTGGACCTATAAAACTATGGAATTGAAGAATTTAGATTCCAGCTTACTCAGGGACAGTCTGATCATGGAGAGACCACAGTAAATACGGGTGGTCTAGCACTCTTTGGCCATCCAGAATCACCTATAATAACTTTTCACCACTGGGTTGGACAGGGTTACTTTGCAGACATGATCACCCTCACACCTTAAGGCCCTGGGTAGCACTGTTTCATGGAGTTTATGGCACACCACTTACCAACTATAGAGAGAGGATGTGCTAAGGAAAGAACCAACAGGGGACAATGAGGTTATTGTGAAATTGCAAAATGAGTTTTTATACGTAATTTAGAAGAAAGAAGAGGATCAGAAAGAAAGGTTAATGCTAATTGTTTGGTGCCTGGAGAAACTCCACGGAAAATGGATGCTGTATCACACACTGTGACAGGGCTTGCTACTTGGGTATTTCTAGATGTATACTGGTTAAATAACTTAATCTTCCTCTTTATTTGATTTATTTGAGATAAAGGGAAGGGAGGGAGGAAGGGAAGGAGGGAGAGAGAGAAAATAAAAGAGAGATAGAAAGAATATGAGTGCTACATGGCCTCTTGCCACTGCAAATGAGCTACAGATTCATGCATTACTTTGTGCACCTGGCTTTACATGCATACTTGGGAATTAAACCTGGGCCTGCAGGCTTTGCAAGCAAGCACTTTTAACCACTGAGCAATCTTCCCAGCCCAAGTAGCTTAATGTTCTGCACCTGAGGCTATGAACTTGTCATGTTTGGATCAAAGATTTGTGACCTCTTTTGTAATCTTGTGGGCAAGGATTGTCTAATACTCTGACTTATCCCACATCTCCAACTGCATCATATTCATAATAAATATCCTATTGCTTCAAATGGTTTTTAAGATGAAGACAGGAGGCACATAAATAATTTGCATGATGTATTTAATAAATATGTTAAATAGAAATGTGTTCCCTTGTCTATGAGAGGAGCCTTCATGGATATTGTTGAGCAAATCAGTTTAAAATATTTTATTTCCATTTTGCCATTGTTTTCTGGGAATCTAAAAACTATAAGTCAGCCAAATGCATAAAACAAGACATTTTTTGTTAATGAAGTTTACACATTTTTTGAATGCTATCGAAGAACAATAATTGGGGGCTAGAGAGATGGCTCAGCAGTTAAGGTGCTTGCCTGCAAAGCCTAATGACCTGGGTTCAATTCCCAAGTACCCATGTAAAGCCAGATGCACAATGTGGCACATGCATCTGGAATTAGTTTGCAGTGGCTAGAGGCCCTGGCATGCCCATTCTGTCTTTGTGTGTGTCTGTCTGTCTCTTCTCTCTCTCTCTCTGGTTGCAAATAAATAATTTTTTTTAAATAACATTAGTGGGTGTAGTAGTCAGCTTCATGTCACTGAGATGAACTTGCAAACCAAGCACACTTATGGAGGAAGGGAATTTATTTGAAGCTCACAGATCCAGGGGAACTTCCATAATGGCAGAAGAAGCTATCCTACTTTCACAGGTCCAAGGAGAGAGAGAGAGAGAGAATAATAAAAGCCAAAAGCCACACCAGCACCACAGCAGGCACACTTAGGAATTATAGGCAAAGCTCAGGCACTTTGCATATCTTTAGACTGGAATTCCAGATCCACCCCCACACCTTAGGGCTGGACCCTAGATCCACCCACAGGGACACCTCCTCCAGCCAGGTGGCAAATCTAAATTATCAACTTTGATAAAATCCTGAACACATTGGGGGCCATCCATTCCAATTACCACAGGGCGATACTAAAATCTAAAATAGTTCATAAATTTTTTAATTGAATGACTTACGGTTAGTAATAGTTCATTTGTAAACAAGGTATTATCAATGTTCCTTCTCTATTCCTGAGATTTTTCAAGGCCTAGAAGTACACACCAGCCTATTTTTCAGCATGATTTTTATAACATTGCAGAAGTTCCTTTTAAAGAAATTTGAATTTTGAAATATTTACATATTTTTAAAAATTATGAAATATTGCAAATATATGAAAAATATTAAGCTGGACTCTAATTCCAATATGCAGGACGAAAAGGCAGAAGGATGGTGTGTTTAAGACCAATTGGGCTATAGTGAGTTTCTGTCTCAGAAATAAAAAAATATAGTTGATAGTATAATAAATACCTAACATTATGATCACCTGGCATGATTGTGGAGGTCAGAGGACAACTTCAAAGAGTATGTGCTCCACCTCCTTGGAGACAGGATCTCTTGCTGCTGCATAGAATTGGCATCCAGCAAACAAACATCAGACTACTGTCTGGAGAGATGGCTTAGTGATTAAGGCACTTGCCTGCAAAGCTTGAGGACCCAGGTTTGATTCCCAGTACTCACATAAGCCAGATGCACAAGGTGGTCCATGTGTATGGAGTTTGTTACCAGTTCCTAGAGGCCCCGGCATTCCCATTCTCCCTCTCTCTATCTGCCCCCTCTTCTCTCTTAAATAAATAAATAAATAAAATATTTAAAATTTAAAAATGTCAGGTCAGCTGGTCTGTTAACTTGGATTCTCAGGGTTCTGCCTCACATAGTCTCAGTTGCATTGGGGTCACAGATGCATGAGCCACTTTGTATATGTTTTTTTTTTTTTCTTTTCTCAATTTTTTTTTCTTTATTAGTTAGTTTTGTATTCAGCAAATACAGTCAGTTTGGTACCATTATTAGGCTCATCCGAGACCTACCCCCTCCCCTTGGCCCCTCCTTGTTGAGGTATACGGGTCATGCATTGTGGAGTTAGCCCACAGTTATGGGTAAGCTAAATGTCTCTGCATATCATGACCCAACGAGTGGCTCTGACATTCTTTCCGCCCCCTCTTCCACAAAATTTCCCTGAGCCATGTTGGGTTCATTTTTGGTCTGCTTCAGTGATGAGGTGTTGGGGGCCTCTGAGGCTCTGGCTCTCTGATTTGGTAGGAGTTGATTTTTCTCTGTGCTGATCTCCTTCCCCCTTGTGCTGGTATCCGGTTCATCAGGAAAACAGCCCCCTTGCTTGTTTCTCCAATTTTTCTTAGTTTCAGCCGGGGCCCTTTTGAGGTATGATGGGGTGGCTCTCTCCTTAGGATCTACATCTATCTGAAAAAGAGAAGCAGATTCTCCAACGGAGAGTAAGTTAGCATCAGGACAAATGAGATAACCCCCTTTTTTTTAATAGAGAATTTAATAGGTGCAGGCCCTCTTGTAGCCCATAATTGATGGTAGCTTGATATTGGAGAGTGGGCTGTATATGGTTTTATGTGAGTGCTAGTGAATTGAACTTGGGCCAATAGGCTTTGGAAGAAAGTGCTTTTAGCCACTGAGTCATGTCTGTAGCACTAGTGATGAAATTTGGATAATGTTTTGATGAACTTGAAAACTATTACCCTATTGTTCTCTATAAGCTCCAATACATCTGAATGGTTCAATAAGGGTTTTGTGATCATTTGAATTAGGTGTTCCCCATAAACTCTTGTATTTTGAATGCTTGGTTCCCAGCTGATGGCATTTTGGGAGGTGGAGCCTGGCTGGAGTAGATGTGTTGTTGGGGGTGTGTTATAACCAGCTCCCCACTTTGTAGAGCTGGGCTTATTCTCTTGTTGCTGTTACCACCTGCTGTGACAGAGGTGATGTCCAGCCTCTACTCAGGCCATCTTTCCTGTGAAAATGGTGAAACTTGATCTTTGGTGCAACAGTTTGGGAAGGTGAGGCCTGAGGGGAGGGGCTGTGTCTTGAATATGCTTTTCTCCACCAGAACTCATGTTGAGACTTTATTCCCAGGTGCAGCAGTGTTGAGAGGTGGATGGAGCATAGTAAAAGGCATTGGGTCACGGAGCGAAGCACTTATGAATGGAATAATGCATTTCGTGAGTGTCACCAAGCAAGCGTACTTTTCACACTGTCTCCCTTCTGCATACATCCATTTGCTATTTTGTTTTCTGAGTTGAAGCTATAGGATGTCATCACCAGAAGTGAAACTGAAATTGATGCCTTTCTAGTCTCCAGAACTATAAGCTAAAATACATCTCTTCTTTGTAAGTTCCTCAGTCCTGGGTATTATGTTAAAGTATTGAAAACCAGACGAAGATTGATCTTGAGGGTGGATTAGTGATGCTGTCACAAGAGTAAACTCTCTCTCTCTCTCTCTCTCTCTCTCTCTCTGTGTGTGTGTGTGTGTGTGTATGTGATGGTTAGTCTTGATTATCAACTTGATTGGATTAAGAAACATGGGGAAGATTAGTAATCACACATCTGAGTGAGTGTGGAGGGGATTTCCAGAGCTAACGAATATGTAAGAAGTTCACCAAAGGGGAAATACTTACCCTGCATATGAGTATCACCATGTATAGGCTGGGGAAATAACAAAGGAAAGAAGGAGGACTCTGGAATGCATGCACTTCCTCCCAGTCTGCTTTCTGGCTCCCATGGTGTAAGCTACTCTACATCCTAACCACCTGCGATGGACTGGAAGCCCTGAAACCACAAGCCACAGCTAATCCTTCCTCTCGTCAGGCACTGGGTCGCAGTGATGGAAGTGCTGAGTAATACAGTTGACTTGCCCTTCCATGATTCCAAAAAAGGCCTCGACCGGGTACTGTTCCACACACCAGAATTGTAAGAGATAAGTCTCTTCTTCATCAATTTCCCAGTCTAGGGTATGCTTTTATATAGCAACAGATTAAAAGACCAAGACAAAGACAAATACCTTGCTGCAGTATATGTGACGTTTCACAGTGCCCAGGGTGTCGATGGGTCCACAGCCAAGTGCAATGAAACAAACCATCTTTTTTCATGATTGAATTGACTAGAGGCTGGAGACATAGTTGTTGCTGGAAGAGAATTTGTGATTTTTCTGACTCTATAAAATAGGCGATTCATTTAAAAACACTTAGAGTCTATGAACTACTTGGGTTGAAGTGACAGACAATTAAAAAGTGCTTCCTCCACTGAATCCTTGTTTCTTTCCAACTAGTCTACCTTCTATTCTGATGTCATAATTCTTTCTCTCTTATTATGCAGGTCTTATGTAGGGGGCACTCAGGAAGGGGAAATGGGGGTATCATTGGAGGGGATTATGATCATTGTGTATTGTCTATATGTCTGGAAATTGTTGATGAAAAGTTAAAAATGCTTCCTGTTAGGCATGGTGGCACATGCCCATAAATCCTAGCACTAGGGAAGCTGAGGCGGAAGGAAAAGGAACAAGAGTTCAACGTTAGTCTGGACTACATAGCCATTCCCTGTAGTACACTCCAACACAGAGGACGTTAAGTAAACGAGAGCATTATTCTGAATAAGAAGGGATTTGTACACATGTTCAATAGTTCAGGTATTTTGAGCCACAAAAGCAAAACTTAGGTATCCTTTGCTTAGGAACAAGGTCGACATGGCTGTTTCTTAACATACAGAATTCCACTGAACATTTTTGCTTTTTTAAACTATTGCTTTCCTTGCCTCATTCTGCTTACTATACTTGTAGCTGAGCTTGATTAGAGTGCTATGCTTATTGTCAACACTGCCATTTTTCCAAGCCAAAGCATTTCATTTTCTGAATGTCTTAGGTGTTCTATTTTACATATAGAGAATGGATGCTCCATTGCTTCCTGACCAGAGATGTTTTTTCCAGAGTAGAGGCCACTGAGGGCTATTGACAGGGTTTCTTATTCAGTCCATCTTCTCCCAAGCAGGAGACAAAAGAAGCTGGGGAGTAACAATCTCTAGCCCCGTGTCAGTGTGAAGTTGAATATTCCTATCGCTGTAGTGATTAGAGCAAATCTTTGTCCATTTCTTGGGACTGTGTTGGTGAGAAGTTCAAACAATGCAATGAAATAAAGAAGAAAGTCTTAGGAGTTGAAGCACAACAAACAAGTAGCCCTGAGTTTCCAGGAATGACAGGTTCTTCATATTTATTCCAGTGAATTGAAGATTTCTTGTACTTTGAAACTTCTCCTTTTTTTGTAACTGAAAAGAAGCAATTTACCTTATTTTGCATTCACTGAGTGTTCGTTCTTAGAAGCTGGTTTAATGAATTCTGTGTTTACAGTCACAAAAGACACATTTCTGGCTCAAATTGCTCTCAATGTCTAAAGACTGTTAAATAAAAAACTGATATGCAAAGACAGAGCGAGTCTAGCTGATATTTGTCAAAATTCTTTCCCTGTGATCTTATGTCTACAGAGCCCTTGACCAGGAGTGGTGCACCCAGGGATTACACTCCAACTGCTTCTCTGTTCCACGTCACCCCAGAGCTCCTTGTCGTTGCTTACATTCCTTAGTCCAGATCCCAGCCACGGTGAATAACATCTAGAAAGTTACTTTCCCACTTTGTGGAATTGTCCATCTGCTTGCAAACTTGCTCAAAAGACGAAGAATGATGATGACCTGTCTCCAAACAACTACTGCCCCCCAAGTCCCCAACTCGTGCTTGCTGCTTCCTCGCTCCCAACATTACCCTCACCTGGAAGTATCCCCAAATCTTTGATCTTGCCTTCCCTCCTTCAAGATCATTGACTCAACCCTGCCAGTCTTGAACTTGTGTGTGGATTCCATGCAGCAAAATGTAGCAAAAATGAGAAGCCTAAACAGCCCTCTGGGAAGTTGCAACCCTGGGCAGTTTAAACTCTTACAAACGTCAGGAAGAGTGAGGATCCTGGGAGAACTGAAGGTGGCAGCAGAGGAACAGGCGTCCTTCCTTCCTCTCCAGCTCAGGAGAGCTGCAAGCAGGAATTCCAGGTCACAGCTTTTCTCACATTTATTTTCTTCTTCTTCTCATGCCTTCTTCTCTTCCTTTTATGCTTTCCCACCTCAGCCTTTGTTTGAATTTCCCTCTTGCATTCCGTTTCTCTATGCCTTCTTGTAGCGTTTTTCCTTGACTCATTAATAAATATTAACTCCACCATCTTACACCTTTACACCCATTAAATCTTTTACCCATTGCTTAAATAAATGGGTTAAAAGAACGAGCACAACAAAGTTTATTTGCTATCATCTTTAAAACAAAATGTACAGAAATAATATGAAGTAAAATTGACAAAGAAGTAATGTTAGGCAATCGCCAATGGACTTTTTAGCAGGTGGCTAAATTATGTTTTCAGGGGTTGATTAGCTATAGCCTGTTACAGCAGTTACCTTCTCGTTACTGAGACAAAAATCACGTGACCAGAAGCAGTTTATGAGAGGAAAGGGTTTGTTTCAGCTTGCAGTTCTGAAGAAAAGCTTCATCATAGCCAGCTCACAGCTTGTCACATCAGCTGGGAGGAAGCAGCCAGTGGACTCCTAGCTAATGCCAGCTACCTCTGGACTAATAACCCTCAAGGTCCACACCCAGGGACACGCCTCCTCCAGCAACATCTCCCAAAGGTTCTAACCGTGGGGGTTGGGCATAAGGCTTAATCACAAACACATATCCCCCCTTTTGGAGGCTGTTTCATTCAACATGCTGTTTCCTCTCCCTGTGCCCCTTCCATGTTCTCTCATTTCTGGTGCAGGGTTGGGCATTCTGTGTGTCTAGTTTGCTGTGCTGGGGCTGTGTTATTCTACAGTCACAAGGTATGGCAAACTGTTAGTGGCTTATAGCCAAGGGTCATCTGTCACTCACCGAACAAGATCTTCACAAGTCAGTTTTGACAAGCAGCCCCTCTTGGAATATTATTGATTTAGGAAAAAGAAGAAAGAAAATGGAAACAAAATAGCTTTTGAAAACTCCCCTTAAGTAGCTCATGACACTTTTACTCATGTTTCATTAGCCAAGAAAGCGGCAGGCCAAATCTAAGGAAGGAAATATTAAGGGGATGTAATGGTTACATTCTGTTGTCAACTTGATTAGTTGTACAAGGACGCATTCCTCTTGGGCGGGTCTCTGAGGTTGCTTCCAGGAAGGATTAATTTTAGGAGGAAGTCCTTTCTCCAGAGTGGGAGGCCCTCCCAGTGGTGGATTGGCTCTATATAAGGAAGCTCTGAGAAGAAGCAGTCTCTTTTGGCCCTGCCTGGCTATCTGGCAAGTGCCTTCACTCATACATCCATCAATCATTGGCATTGGAGCCAAGCTTCCTCCGCCTTGAACATGGACTGAAGAGCAGCGGCTCTCTAGGAAGCCTCCAGGCTACACTGCTGCATTGGGACTGCTGAGGCGTCGGGCCATGTGGCCTGAGCGGCTACTATATCCTTGACTCTCACCTGCAGACTGCCATTGCTGGACTGCCATAAGCTAATCCAATAAATTCCCTTTTTACTACCAACTCATTCTGTTGGTTCAGTTCCTCTAGCAATCCCTGACCAATACAGGGGACTTCTGGGAGGAGCCAAGATGATCCAGAAAAAAAAAAATTACAATGTATTATAGTGCTTTTGTTAAGGGCTCATGATACAAATGACAGCTTCTACAAGGTGTTGGGCAGAAAGGCTCACTTTTGTCTTCTCTTACCTCAGTGTGTATCAAACAATATGAGTCCTACAATGAGACCCTCTTCAGAAGTTGATGTGTTCTGAAGGTGAAAAGGGGAACCTGGGCTCCTGGATTCCTGGAGAGATGCTGCCTCCTCATCCTTCTCTGTCCTGTCAGCCTCCTGCTTACTATTTGCTTTGAGAGTCACAGGATTCATCCCACCCCTTAATGCATCTCCTACCTCTTAGATAAGGTTTGCTGAAGAGACGTGACTATGGGTGGTTCATTGACTGGTTCTTTCAGGGTCACCAGGAGTGGGGAACAGAAAAGGGATGGTTAAGTGAAGTTACAGCTGGGGCCTCAACAGGTCCTGCAATGTTAGGGGCAGTCCTGGAGTTGTGATTGCCCTTCTGAGTGGCTGGTAGTGACGTACTGACAGTGAGTCACTGATAGGGAGGGCCGAGGCTACAGAGTTGTGTGTCACTAAGCAAGGTACCTTCTTAGCCACAGGAAATCCGTGGAGTGGGACTGAACTCAGACCTTTCAGTACCAGCCCTCAGAGTAAATCTGCAGTCATAGAAACAGGACTGGGTGATCTGGGCTGAGCACCCCCAATATCTAAGCCACCCTGGTTACTTTAGATGCGCCTATAAGTATGGGCCCCAGGGGCCCCAGGTCATCCCCACTCACTGGGTTCTCATCTCCACTCAGCAGTGGAATACCTTTTCCCTTTTAATCCCCACCTACTCGCCAGCCATCATCTTTTACTATTCTAACTCACTGCGAATCCTAACTCCAACAATTCCTCAACAGCTTTGAGGCCCCAAATTACACCTGCTCTTTGCCCTTTCTATGCAGCTGAGACACATGATACACTATAAATACATTATCAGTTGCACTGTCTCCTTCCTGCCCAGCGAAATTCTCCTAGTAAAAGGTTCAGTTCTTCCTCTCTATAGCTGGATATGATTGGAGACAATTATGCTTATAGGTTAGACTTTAGGGCTAAATGATAACTACTATAGTTACCTTCTCAACTTTGATAGAAATTCCTCCGTGCTTTCTCCTCAAACTTGCAGTATTTCATGCCAAACTGGTGACTACTTTGTCCTTGGGAGATAGAAATAAGCAAAGACCTTTCCCAAGTTAATAACTGCTTGTGTCTGTGTCCCTGCAGTCTGCTCTCCTGCTCCTTTCTCTGAAGGAAGTCACCAAGTGTTCATCTGCCTTTTCTTGCCATCATCAAATTATTCTGCTCAGGCTAGAAAGATGCCTCAACAGTTAAAGATGCTTGCTTGCAAAGCCTGCTGGCCTGGGTTTGATTCCCAAGTACCTGCAAAAAGCCAGATGCACAAAATGGTGCATATATCTAATTTGTTTACAGTTGCAAGAGTTTCTGACTCATTATCTATCTATCTATCTATCTATCTATCTATCTATCTATCTATCTATTATCTATCTATCTATCTATCTATCTATCATCTATCTGTCTATCATCCATCTATCTTCTATTACTATCTATCTATCTTGCTCTTTCCTCACAAATAAGTAAAACATTTAAAAAATATTCTTGCCTAATATATTAAAACTGCTCACAAACAAACAGACTGCCATTTCTTCCAAATGTGCCACCGCCTCTCCCCCACTGGCTCACAGGGAAGGCAGCTCACGTGCAAGTGTAGCTCTCTGTTTACGGCCGGCACTGGGTTGATGCCCCCGCTTCACTGGCACAGGTGACCACTCTCTGAAATAAGTTCTTCTCTGTTTCCAGGACCCCAGAGACTCCTGGATTTTTCTCTCCCACTGCCTGGTCCTCTGCAGGCTCCTTTGCTTGTCCTTGCTCATCCTGGAGGTTGTTAGTGGTAATGCAGTGAGTCTCCAACAGACATTTGCTCAACTCTAACTGCACTCCCTCCTGGGGAAGTTTATCCAGATGGCTTTAATTACCATCTGTATTCTCACAACTCCCAAACTTATTTTAACACCCAATACTGCTACTCTGATCTCCAGTTGCCTACTTCACATTTCCACTTAACTATCTCTTGGCATTTCAGACTCACCATACCCAACACTGGGCTCCTAATAGCTGTCACATGGCTGAAGCAAGTAAAGAAGTGAATATTTGTTTTTTTTTTAAATTTTTTTTGTTCATTTTTATTTATTTATTTGAGAGTGACAGAGAGAGGAAGAGGCAGATAGAGAGAAAGAGAGAGAATGGGCGCGCCAGGGCTTCCAGCCACTGCAAACGAACTCCAGACGCGTGCGCCCCCTTGTGCATCTGGCTAACGTGAGTCCTGGGGAATTGAGCCTCAAACCGGGGTCCTTAGGCTTCACAGGCAAGCACTTAACCGCTAAGCCATCTCTCCAGCCCAGAAGTGAATATTTGGATCATAGACATCTTGTCAAGAAATAGCTATTGTCATAATTGTATTGAGTAGGTACTCACTATATGTTTGTCAAATAAATAAATGCTTCAGTAAATCATGAGAGTAGCATGAAACAGTCAGAGACAATAAGCATATACTGGTTGAGATGAGAATAGGTAATTATTGTTTATCCAATAAATGTTAATTTAGTTTCTTCTATGTACCAGACACAGCTATAGGCACTGAGAATATGGTAATTTAAAAAAGCAGACAGAAGCCTTTAGCTATTGAATTTTAAACTCTAGGGGGAGAGAGGAGACAGCTAGCATATAGACTATATCGGATGGTGATAAATACAATGCCAAATGAGCTAGTTTAGACAGCATGGCATATTAGTAAATTATTGCTGCATGAGATAATACCACTTCAACTCGGAACAGAAGGTGTTTATTACCTTACACAGGCTTCATGGGTGAACAGTTACAGGGCATCTTGGCTGGCTGGGTCTGGCTCAGAGCCTCTTGTAAGCATGGAGTAGAGATGTTGGCTGAAACACCACTGATCTCAAACCTTAATTAGGCCTAGATTTGGCTTATCCACAAGGTTGGCAAGTTGGCACTTGCCATTGGCAGGAGGCCAAAGGGTTTACCCATGAAGACCATTCTAGAAGGCTGCTTGAGTGGCTTTACGACATGGCAGCTGGCTTCCCTCACAGAAGGTACTCAAGAGAATGCATGTCTTTTATGACTTTGGCTCCTAAATCATGCACTGTTGTGGCCCCAGGGCCTTGTGACTTTCACAGGTCATCTAGGCTTTGGGTGGAGGAGGCTGTCCAAGCACTGGGAGGCCAAGATCACTGAGAGCTGGAAATTCTCCAACATCCTTTGATCAAATGGGATCTGGGTCCTGTTCTCATCCTTTCGTTGAGGGACAGGGTTCTTAGTAATCACTTAAGTGAACAGATTATAACAGATTATAGACATGGAGCTATAGTTATTTCCCAGGGATAGGAACCTCCACTCACTGCTTCATGCAATGGAGGTTTTGCTTCGCAAAAACCTGGCCACCACGAGGAAGTCTGACTTACCTGACAGCACTCCACTATGAGAAGCCCAAATCATTCAGACATCTGAATGAAGACGACTTCCGATGATTCTAGCTTTAGCCTCACTTTTACTTCAACCACACAAAGAAAGCAAGAGCTTTTCAGCTAAGCTTTTCTACTCCTGGACCATAATTAATAGCTGTGTAAATTACCAGTCTGGGAATGGTTTGTTTTACCAGAGAAAGCTATTCTGAAAAGATGACATTCAAACAAGGATCTAAATAAGACGAGGAAACTTTCCATGCAGCTATTTGGAGTAGAGCTGTTTAGGCAAAAGAAAAGAAAGCCTAAATGCAAAATGCTTTGTTTACTGAAGAACAGTGAGGGAGGTGGGGTTGGTAATTAGAGTGTGAGGGTCAGATGATGAAGTCAGAGAGGTGGTTGAGGACCAGATCAGACTTTAGATTTTACTTTGAGGGATATGGGAAGCCACTGGAAGGGTTAAGCTAGAGGTATGATGTAATTCTTCTATTGTCAAAAGCTCAGTCTGTTTTTTTTTTTTTTTTTTCCTCTGTGGAAAGCAAGATTGTGGGAGGCAACCAGAAAAGCAGTTAAGAAACCATTCTATTCTTATAGGTCAGGGAGGTAACATTTCAGGTCATGAGGAATCATAGATTCTGTAAAGGTTTTAACAAGCTAGGTGTGGTGGCACAAACCTGTAATCCTAGCCTTTGGAGACAGGGGCAGCAGTATAACCAGTTTGAGGCCCGTGTGGGCTACATAGAAAGACTCTGAATAAATAAAAAAAAAAATCAAGGCTTGGGAATGTAGCTTCATGGTGGAGACCTTGCACAGCATGTCTTCCACACCCAACATTGCCAAATAAGGGGGAGATTATTAAGATTACTTACAAATTAGATGGGAACTACAGCAGGAGAAAGAAATGTATCAAGAATGATTTAAGTTTAGCCCAAACAACTGATTGAACAAATTAGCCTTTACTAAGATAGGAAAGAAAAGTGAGGGCTTATTTTGGGAGAAAGGTTAAAGTTCTGTTTTGGACAGCTCAAGTTAATTTCCAAGAGGGAATGTAGGTGAGCTTTACGTGTGCTGGACTAGATATGTAAATTAATGAGTAATTAGCATATAGCGCATATTAAAGCTTCAGGGTAAGAAAAATAACTTTTTCCTCAAGTCTTTTAAGTTATTAGAATGGATCCATATCACAAAGATAGATTAATAAGAGAAAACCAGAATCTTATTAACATGTGGAGCTAATATATGCATGGGAAACAACAACAGAATTGAGTAATTGTATAAGAAGTGGCTCTGGGTTTGAGTTTATGTGACATTCTGAACAAAGAACAAAGCCAGGTGTGGTGACACACACATTTAATCCCAGCACTCGGGAGGCAGAGGTAGGAGGATCGCCGTGGGTTCAAGGACCAGAGTGAGACCCTACGTTGAAAAATCAAAAAAACAAAAAAAAAAAAAAAAAAAAGAAGAAGAACAGTACATTTTAGGAGACTTGACAAACTAATGGAATGGGGTTTAAGTTTTTACAGGTGCCTAATTGTGGGAAGGCAAATAAGTGGCACATAAAAGCTGGTTAGGAAAGCTTATAGCAGAATTCCTCTGATGACATTTCTAGGCCCACCAGGGCTCAGACTGTCTTCAGGGGTTGCCCTTTGCCTTGCCTAGTAGGAAGGGTGTGTAAGGTAGCAGAACACTTTGTGTCATTGTAAATCTACATCCTGCTTTTAGGAAAATAGGAGAGCACAGAGCTTTCCTCAATCTACCCCTTAGTTGCCTGCAGCCCAACCATCTAATACTAAAGAGGTATATTTTGGAGTGGTTTATCCTAGTCTCTCCAAAAGCCATAGACTGAGATCATAAGGAGAGAATTAGGCAGAGAAGAAATCCAAGAACCAAACCCTGAGACACTGAACTTATATATTGTCAAGGAGAGGGTCCATCAGAGACACCAAAACTGAGTAGTAAAGGATGAAAGCAGAAAGCAAAGGTGTGCTATCCAGAAATCAGGAGGAGAAATGTTTCAAGAAAGAAGTCTGAATGCAAAATGTCCCCCATAGGCTGGTAGTACAGTCTTGGAAGGTGGCGAAACCTGTAGGAGGTGGAGCCCTGTAGGAGGAAAAGAGTCACTGGGCCAATGGGGAGCACCATTGAGGTGTGAGAGCTGGCCCCTAACTTCCTATCCAGTGTGTGCTTCAGATGTGACCAGCTTCCTCAAGTCATTGCCACCATGCCCTCCCTGCCAGGATGAGCAGTAGCCCCTCAAATTGTGAACCAGAACAAACCCTTCCTCCTTCAGGTTGCTTCTTGTTCAGTATTTTATCATGAGAAACAAGAAAAGTAACTGATGCAGGATTGCTCAAATCATACCAAGACATGAGAAATGAAGTGAGAACTGATAACTGAATCTGGCAGTGGGAAGATTAAAAGTGACTTTGGTGAAAGCTGGGAAAGTAGGGCTGTACCTAGAGGGAAATGTAGGGTGCAAAGAGACCTTTTAAGACGGCAATGTGGTAGTAATGACTCAGTAGAGAGAGAAGTTGATGATTCAGGAGGCAGAGGGGACATTTACAGAACTGAAATTGTTAAGTGTATAAGGGGGTGGGATCTAATATACAAGGACCAAGCTCATGGTAGTAATA
This sequence comes from Dipus sagitta, assembly GCA_036346955.1. Taxonomy (NCBI): domain Eukaryota; kingdom Metazoa; phylum Chordata; class Mammalia; order Rodentia; family Dipodidae; genus Dipus; species Dipus sagitta. The sequence goes on from CM070773.1 coordinate 156,250,706, forward strand.
GGGGAGACAAGGTAGATGACTACAGGTACAAAATACTAATAAATTTATTGGTCATGATTTTCTTTTTCTAATGGAAATACAAGAAGCAGTCATCTGATTTTAGAGAGTTTGGGATGTTTGAGAAGAAAGAGAAAAGCATGAAATGATTTTCAGAATAGTAGGGTTAATAAAAGCCCTCAAAGGATTAGCAGGTAGCCTGAGAGTTGGCCTGTAGTTTGTAGTCTTGACTTTAAAGAAAGCCTGGCCATCAGGATCGTATTTAGTTAGCTGCAAAGGTGCAGGTGAAGAGAAGAGAGAGAGAAAGTCAGATTTGATTGAGGTTGTAGTTTTTTGGGGGGAGGGGGCAATTATGAAAACAGAGAATTAGAATTGAGGGTACCTGAAGGGAATGTTTGTAATGTTGGCCACGGGACTTGGACTGCATCTGAAGGGAGGAGAGACTGCAGACAGAAGGGAGAGAACAATGAAATGTAGGTGTCATTGAATCAAACATCCTTGAATTTGAGCTGATGGTAGGAGAGGAAGATTTTGATGCTGGGACTTCTCTTGTTAACAATGTGGAGACTAGGATGTGAGCATGGAGGTGAGTGATTGAGATGAGATAAATACATAATTCTTGCAGGTAAAAAAGCCAGAGATTGACAGGCTAATGGGAGGAAGGTATCACCAGTAAGGGGTTACAAGGTTCCCAAGATATATGACAAAGGTAGTGTAGGTGGGAGTAGGCTAAAAACCCTCATAGAGGGCTGCATTGCTGGCTTAGTGTCTAAAGGCATTTGCTTGTAAAGCCTGGCAGCCCAGGTTTAATTCCCCACTATCACATAAAGCCAGATGCACAAAGTGGCATATGTCCCTGCATTTTATTTGCAGCCTGAAAAGGCCTTGGCACACTTGTTCTTTCTTTCTGTATCTCTCTTTCTATCAAAGAAATAAATATTTTTTAAAAACCCTCAGAGAATGGGAAAGTAGTAACTCAGTTCTGTTGGGGACTACACCAGTTAAGGTAGCATGTGACTTCTAAAGCTAACTTTATATGTGTGGTATATTAAACCAGCACAGGTCTTGATTTGGTTTCTTTGCCTAAAAATAGTTATGCTTCTCTAAGTCATCCTCATATTCCACATTGTTCTAAAATTATCAAATTTGAACAATAATACACTCTGTCTTTAAAATGTTGTTTACTGGAAAATACATGGATTCTACATAATTCAAATTTTCTGACCATACAAAGCAACCTATTTCAGATGCAGAATCTTGTCAATTTGCAAGGGCATTTCATGTAGCTAACATGATAAACTAATAGCCTTGCTGGGACAAAAGGGGTAGTAGTTGAGTGAGGGAGAGACAAGATTGAGTTTTACAAGCATATTAAATGTCAACCAGGGAAATTCAGCATTAATGTTGCTGTAGTCTTTACCATTAAAGAGAGAATACGGTATGACTGTTAAGTTTATGAAATGAGCCACTGGGGCATCTTTGGCACCAGAAACTTATTTAAATGAACCACTCCACATATCTGAGAGGATTTTCCCGAGTCTGTGGCCATTCTTTTTCTAGAACATTTTTCTTATTGCACTAATTCATTTTTCTGCTTTATCATCTTTCTTGGAGTTGGAGTTCCATGAGAAAAGTTTTGTTACTTATTCATTTTTGTACCAGTACTTGCAGTAAGAATTACTTGATAAACATCCAACCAGTGTAGGATTGGATGGATGATTGGTACAGTATCCACTTGTTTATCTGCGTAAGCATCACTAAACTACATCCACCTCGTAGGTTGTAGCTGTTGTACAGTTTATGTGCTCGTAGGTGCCTAATGCATACAGTGGAGCTGCGTGTTAGACACGTCTTATGACTAGGCAGTTTGGTAAGGTCGCTAGTTTCTGCTGATACATCTGTTATGTTTTGGATAAGAAGTGTTTCCCACAGGACCATGGGTTGAATGGCTGATCCTCAACTGCTGGCACTACTTAGAGAATGGCAGCAACTGCCAGAATGGAGCCTAACTGGAGGAAGTAAGTGTCATTGGAGAGCAACTTTAAATTTTTTTAAAATTTATTTGTAAGGAGAGAGAGAGAGAGAGAGAGAGAGAGATAGAAACTGAGATAATATGAGCATGCCAGGGCCTCAGGCTGCTGCAAATGAATTCTGGAGGCATGCTCCACTTTGTGTGTCTGGCTTTATGTGGGTGCTGGGGAACTGAACCCAGGTCATTAGACTTTGCAGGCAAGTGCCTTAATGGCTGAGGCATCTCTCCAGCCTGGAGGGCATCTTTTTGAGTACCTGGTTTCTGTTTCTCTCGCTCTCTTTCTCTTCTTTCACCATAAACTGAGTAGCCACTGCCATATGTTTCCATTGCCATGATTTTCTGCTTAATCATGGGTCCAAACCAATGTAGCCAAGGAGTATGGGTGGAAATTATTGAATCCATGAGTTAAAATAAACCCTTTGTTCCTTAGGTTGTTCATGTGATGCATTTTGGTCACAGTGACACAAAGTCATACAGCAGTCCTTTCCTTACTCTGGGATTCTGCTCTATCTTGCACACTTGCACCATAGCACCTCCCCTGTGTGTTCAAACTGACTTGGACTTGCTTCCCATCAACAAGTGTCATCAATCACCTAGCTCTTTTGGAAACTCTGAAGCCAATAATTCCCAAGAGACCACAGCTCCCACCTTGGACCACAGTGTGTCAGGAGAGATTGTGAATGGTGGGGCCATGTCAGGTCCTTACTTCTTACTAGTGGTGCACAGGAAACCAGATAACTTGGCCATGGAAATAATTCAGTGATGTGCCTACATAAATTCTGAAGCTTAATTTTTTTTTAATTTTTATTTTCCATGAAAGCTTCTCTTCTGACTATCCTGGTCTATTTGGATTTTGAGAGCCTGGAAGGGTGAAGTAACCACCACCCGGGACCTGTGAGACACATCTTGGGGTTTTAAACTATCACTGTTGTAGTTTTTGACACTCATGGGCTAAAAGAATGAAGGCAAGTCATTTTCCTTTAGGAACTCCAGTTCTCAGCTGTGAAATGAGGCGGAGGACTTTCTCTGAGGGCTGAAAATAAGTTCCAGCAAGGCCCCTTTCCCAGACCTGCGAGCTTTGCCTGGCCACTCCTTTCTCTTGAGATAATATTATAGTTGTAATCTTTCTCAGTCCCCACCTCTGTGCTACAGTTTTATCTTTCATGTCTAATCTAGGTTATGTTACAAATGTTCTGGAAAAATCAGGAACATCAACTAGGCAAACATTTATTTCGATACTGATCTGAAGCAGACACTGGGAGCTAGGAAGAAGTTAGGGCTTTCTCTCTCAGGATCCCCCAGAACCACACAGCTTGTGAATGGCAGCTGCAACTGTATTTTAAGGACCATGTAGGTGCCCATAAACACTTCACCCTATCCTGTTTTCATAACTGAGGTCCCTAGAGCAAAGGCCAGATTAATAACAGATAATCCTACAAGTTTATTTATTTATTTATTGTAACATAGGAGTTTTCATTAGGAAATGAAGACTCAGAAGTCAAGCCTGAGTGCTTCCTTTAGTGGGCTTGATGAAGAGAGGAGAGTCACAGAAGTGTGTTAGTCTGCAAAGAGGGTCTCAGCTAACGGTAATGCACCAGGAGCTTAGCAAGGCCTATTTGTCCAGATTCTGTTCTGTTCCTGTGTCTTCATGGATTAGGCCATTTATTTCTTCTAGGTGCAGTGTGGACACTGCTCACATGGGGGGGGGGGGCTTATGTACTGAAGCAGGTGCAAAGGACAAGGGAAGGTCATATGCTGTCTTTTAAATTCCTTCAGCTTAAAATATTCAGTGTGCCAAAGTGGTGTGTTTTGTCACCGCGTGTCCTGAAAGTCCATCAAAACATTTCCAAAGAGATCTGAGGATGCAATCAGTAGCTGTTAAGTCCAACAGTGATGACGATTTTTCCCTTTCTTTGGAGCAAAGATAATTGTTTACTATCTTCTGTCTAGTATTACCTTGGCTGGGCTCTGAGTTTTCCAGGGGAATTTCTGTCTTGCTCTGTGTTGTTTTAAACAAGGAAGAAAACAGTTAAATAAAAATTGAGGTGTATGAAATTGTGGGGAGTCAGATTTGGAATGTGAGCAGGCCTAGATGGCGGTGTGGAGCAGGGCGCTGCCATCAGAGCTTGCCTTGGGCGGCACAGAGGCGCCATAGCGCCCTCTAAGGGCAGAAGCCACTGAAGCAGTCTGCTGATGTACTGATTAGAACACAAGTAAGGTCCTTGGAAAGCAAAATTTCAGCTATACTTTTGCTTCAAGGGAATGCACTTTATTCGAAACAAGGGGAATATTTTTTTTTTCCAGGAAAGAGCTGAACCGAGGGGTGTCCCAGGAAGTGACTACAATAGCAACAGGAGAGTGTGCCAAACAGTGACAAGGGGAAACTGGCTATAATACCCATAAGCCTGCCCCCAACAATACACTCCCTCTAGGAGACATTAATTCCAAAATATCCATCAGATGGGAATTTAGTATTCAGAACACCTAAGTTTATGGGGGACACCTGAATCAAACCACCACATTCCGCCCCGGCTCCCATAAACTGATAACCATACATGATGCAAAATGCAATGCATTCATGTAACTTTCAAAGTCCCCATAGTTTTTATCAATTCCAATGATGTTCATACATCCCCATAGTCCAAGATCTTTTAACTGAGCCATAATACCAAAAAATAACCTCAAAAAAAAAACCATACTGGCACAGAATAAACATTCACACTGCAGAAGATGGCATTGGGCACCGCAAAGAAACATTCAGCCAATACAAGATTTAAAACAACCAGGACAAACATCAAACTGTAATACCAAGTCCAACAACTCTCTTTCTCTTTCTGTTTCTTCCTGTCTCTAAAATAATAAATAAAATATTTTTTAAAAGATGTGCTTGCCTCCAGCCCCTTGTGCCGGCTTATGTGGGTCCTAGGGAATTGAACCAGGGTCCTTAGGCTTCACAGGCAAATGCCTTAACTGCTAAGCCATTTCCCTAGCCCTGCAAGCACCTTATTTAATGTACCTCATCCCTTCTGTCTCTTGCCACCACTGAGCTTTAATTTCCTCTTCTGAATTGTCTGGGCTTTAAACTTGAACACTGTTTTGCTCACATTTGTCTCCTCTACAATTTTTCCCACCTGCCTCACTCAAGGGAAGAGTATATAATAAAATACTTTAGTGAGTGCCATGGATTTTTAGAAAAAGCCCTGTGATAGAAGCACTTAAGCAAACCATTGACCAATGTATTACTTGATGAGGGAGGTCAAGTGCCTTGCCTGTGATAATGCAGCTCATAACAGGTAGGCGTTAGATTCAAGAATCAGCCAGCTGGCTTCTAGAGGACGCCATACATGATCAGGGATTTGTATAGTAGTTCCCTATATCCCAGTTGATACTTGATCCATTTCTTGTTAGGATAAGTCCCAATTTTTACACAGCTATCCACACCTCTTGTTGGGGAGAGATGGTCTATTTCCTTCTTATTTACTTACAGGCACTCTGGCCCCAGGTGCTCAATCTCTGGTCTGGGTAATTCCATCAGGAGTGGGCAGGGACTGCAGATTGTGCTTGCTGAGAAATTTTTTAAAGAGAAGCATTCTCTCTCCTTTGAAAAAAACTGTGAGAAGTTAACTTGTTTCCTTACCCTTTGGTGTGAAGCAGAATCCAGACAGTTGTAGACAGTGAAAACAGGACTGGTGGGATTGCCACTGACATTGCTAAGGGTTGGCCGATACAGAAGTAGACCCCATCGTGGATGACATTAATGAGTGTTGTATGATGGGGTTCCTTGAGGAAAACTATGGCAGTCTTTATCAGAAATAGCTGTGACAGCTCAGTGAGACTTGAGATCGGGCCTGTTAACGTTCCGCTATATAAGAAGGGGATTGAAGAGGGTCATCAGACCTTCACTTGAGGTCTCAGCAGCCCCCTGTGGCAGCTGTGTGCTATGATGCACAACTCTAGCCCCAGATGTTAGTATGTAGTAATTGCAGAGCGAGTCCCTGTCCTTAGTTAAGAATAAAGGGCAAGAACGAGTTGTAGTCCTAGCACACAGCCAAGGTTTTTTGCAAGCGGACACAGACTTCCCACAAAGGAAGAGGATTCAGAGCTGGGTCCGCCCTCTCTATTTTATGCATTTGAGGTGTAGGGTGGGTGCATTTAGGGTCAGGGTAGATCTCTGTCTTTACTCTCTGGATTGGTCATGTTTTTGAAAGGGCACAACTGGAAGCTTCCAGGGGCTAGTTGGTTCCTGGAGTTGACCGGGCATGTCACTGGGAAGATTGCTTGCCTCCTCTCTGTTCTGGGGAAGAACCTGGAAGTATAGGAAATGCAGTAAACATGCGGGAGCAGGAAGCCATCGTGAGTTTCTACCTGCAATCAATCCCCTGTCTACCTGTGAAAACCACTTTACTCCGCAGGCCCCTCTCTGGGATGACCTCTTTATTTTTTTAAAAAAATATTTTATTTTTATTTATTTATTTGAGAGATACAGAAACAGGCAGGGACAGAGAGAGAGAGAGAAAGAGAGAGGGAATGGGCACGCCAGGACCTCCAGCCACTGCAAACAAACTCCAGATGCATGCACCCCCTTTTGCATCTGGCTTATTGGCTTATGTGCGTCCTGGGGTGTCGAACCCGGTCGTTTGGCTTTGCAGGCAAGTATCTTAACCGTCAAGCCATCTCTTCAGCCCTGGGGTGAATGCTAGTGGGTCTCCACGCTAATGTATAGAAACCCTCACCCATGCTCTCTAAGGAAGCCCAACAACATCACGGGCTGGAATTGGACTTGAGTCTGTCTCGGTTCCCCAGGAACACTGAGCATACAATGAGCATTTAAACCAAGCCAGTCCTGAAGCCGCACCTTCCACTAGCACTCGCTGGCAATAGCTATTGATTATTTCAGCTATTTTGAGAGATTAAAATATTTTTGGCTGTTAACTAGAAAACTATTCACAGTCAGAGTTTGGAAAGATAACATTATATGCCTTTCCCAAAAGATAACTGGTTAGAACACACTGACCAAATGGTATTTTTATGCTTGTAGAGAACTGATAGTGGTTAGATTTCAGCATTAAAGAGCCGTGTGGTAACAGGTTCATGTTGTATTTACAGCTCTGCAGTCAAACAAAACCTAAATATCAGATGCCTGAATACTAAATATAAAGATAGCAGGACCTGCCGCTATTGTGGCTCACACTAAATGACAGCCCCTTCAGGGAGGATCAATACTTTTAAGCCCACCACAGATTCCTAAATGCAATTCCAAATAACAGATTATAAGTGGCCAAGGAAAATATTTTGAGAACTGTCTGCACATTGTAAAAATTAGGAGGCAATGCTATACATGCACTATATATGTTTTTTTTTTTATAAGGGTTGGGGAAAATCACCCCTTAAATTTCTGCTTTGTAGGATCTTGCTTCCTCCATAGGTTATTGTCACAGGAAACGTGTTCCCTAGGGAGACACAAACAAAGCTGTATTCACCCCAGATAGGGCTCAGATGAGAGACCAATGTGCAAGTGCACCCACACCAGTTTGGTGAACCAGTGAATTTACTGGGGCTACCTACAGAGCGGGTTGAGGGGCTGCTGACAGGAGCAATGGATGACTCCAAGGCAGCTGCATCACCAAGAAAAGCCCACTCCAGCCTGGGCGGCGGTTCAGGGACGCTGCGTCTCTGGACAGGGCAGGATTGCATGCAGCTCAGCAGGGCAGGGCCGGTGGGAGAATCTCCCCCAAGCGGCCGTTCACCCTTTCCATTACCTTCGGGAGGGGTCTTTTAAATTTTAGCTGTTCCAGACTTTGTGACTGCCTGATTCTCTCCTCCCCTCAAGAGGGAATTTTTCAACTTGGAGGATCATTTTCTTCACCAATTATAGTCAATTAACTGTCAACATAGAAAATTTTATTGTTGGTGATTATAAAGACAAAGACAAAACCATCACCTTGAAGAAGATTTTCTTGATGATTCCAGTTGCTCTAAGCTTAAACGGGAAGGACTTTTACTGATATTAAGAAAAGAGTATGGCTGGAGAGATGGCTTAGCAGTTAAGGCACTTGCCTGTGAAGCCTAAAGACCTGGGCTTGATTCCCTAGTACCCACATAGAGCAAGATGCACAAGGGGGTGCATGCATCTGGAGTTTGTTTGCAGTGACTGGAGGTCCTAGCATGCCCATTCTCTCTCTTCTCTCTCTCTAACGTATATATATATATATATCTAGGCAACATCAATTCAGGACAGCGAGAGAGTGTTTAGATTCTCCTGGGTTTAGAAATGTCTGAGACCTTGTTACACCACTGTTGCCATTGTATGTATGTTCTCTCTTTTGACAGAATCTAAAGCCTGTTATTTCCTTTGCTTCTTTCATACCATAACATATTTTGAGCAGTAAAGCAGAATTATAAGATATTAGTTCTAGTTGGGGGGGGGGATAAGAAATTATTTTTTGCCTTTGTTTTATTTATATTAGTTAGTGGAAAGAAACCCCAGCTGTCTATTGTGATTGACACACTATCCTGAGAGTCCTGCCATTTCAGTAAGTTATGGTAAGGAGGAACACTGATTCTCAAGGTCCCTGTCCTACATGGAGCTCAGAGTCTCCGAGCTATGAGTCACTTTCCTCTAAGAGACATAAATAATTATAACGGCCAGGAAATAAAACAGGTAATCTCTAGAAATGCTGAAATACATTAAAATGAAATACAACCAAAGCTCCAGTTCTTGAGACCCCATTGAAAACTGTTTGCAGTCATCTGGTAAAATTTTAATTTATTTTATTATTGCATTTTTATGACAAATTGTAGCATAATTCATTCGTTTTCTCCATTAATCTTCTCTCCTCCATAAAAATGGCATACACAATGATGACCTGCATTAAAGTAATTGTCCATCATGTGGAGTACTAAAGTGATACTCTATAGATAATATGAAAGCTTGTACAAAATTAAAGAATAAAATATATAACTGTGGAAAGCGATGTAAATCTTTCAATATTTATGTTTTCCCCCTGCTAATATATGGAACTCATATTTAAGCCTTTTGAGCCACCTAGTGGTAATATACATGAAATATTATTTCTTCTACTGAAAAATAGTGTAAGAATCTCTGACAGTTACCAACCTAAAAGGAATGAACTGAGTAAAACAAGGCATAACCACTGTATGTGTTCAGCTGTGGAATGAATATTTATTTGCTGGTATAAGGTTTAATATTAGAAAGTAAATTACAAAAACATAGTTCTTTGTTATTTTTTCTAGTAGAAGCCACATAGCCAAGAAAATTTAAATGGTAAGAAATCATAGTTAAGAAGGATGTTTCTAATATGTATAGGGAAGAAATTGCCATAAACTATCAAATGAACTGAAATATTAAGTACATTTTATGACACAGTTGTATTTGCATATGACCTTTGACAAACAGCCTTGGATGTGATCATATTTTCCAAATCTGTTCCATCAGTTTCATGTCCTATTATAGTCAAAGGACAGAAGTGAATTATCAGCCTGTTCAGTGGTCCATTAGAAATACTTCATAACCAGATTATACTGAGGCTGATTTTAGATTTTGTTAAGTTGGAACTGTAGATAAAAACTAAGTTTCCATTTTGGCTCTGTTGTGGTAACTTGCAGCAGAGCCAAATCACGAAACACTGTTAACTTCACGTGTCAGAATCCACACTCCTTTTTGCCTTGTTAACTTTTAAGGCGCTTTATTTTATTTGTTATTCCAGGAATGTAAGGTTCTTTGGTTTCCTGCTTTCTCAAATTGCCATATGTCTCTAAATAATTTTTTTCAAAAACAAAATCAGAATTAGCACAAAAATATGATAATCATATCTTCTGCAATTCACCAACCTTTCTACTTGCAGGTCTGCAAATGCGCCCTGCAAATGGCCATTCTTTTAGAGGATCTGAGGTCAGTGAGCGGAAGACAGGTGGCTTTCACAAGGCATTCCTGAAGGCAGAGGCTTCTAAAATATTTGAGAGGTGCGACAGACCCTTAGAAGTAAATACAACCAAGATGACTGTGGATTCTAACATGCAAAGTTAGCAGTATTTCATGATCTGGCTCTGAGCAAAATAACATGCATAGACTCTGAAACAGATTTCCCTGACATCCATGAAACCTTGAGATTTGTGGGGAACTAAGTAACTGAGAGAAAACTCTGCTATGGCCACAAAATATGTGTCTAATGTTTTGCCCTTATTTTCTAGGAAACATGATCTTTTTAAATAGAGTGTGTTGTGGATAGGCATGTTTCTATTCATATATATATATATTATTCATTTGTGAGGAGAGAGAGAGAGACAAAGAGAAAGAGAGAGACGGAATATAAATGAGAATGAACATGTATGCCAAGGCGTCTTGCTGGTGCAAGCAAACTCCAGGTACATGAGCCACTTTGTGCATCTGGCTTTACATGGGTACTGGGAAATTGAACCCAGGCCAACCCAGAATGGCAAGCTTCGCAAGCAAGCACCTTTTACCACTGAGCCATTTCCCCAATGTGGCATGTTTCTTTTCTAGACTTGGCCACTCAGAGAATTTCCTGAGGCATTTTTGAACTTGGAAGCAGTGAAGACAAATATGAGGTTTGGGGGTCGAACCGGAAGGATGTGAAATGTAGTACTGCATCCTGCTTTGTGGAAAAAATCAATCCAGAGGGCGAGAGATGGAAACCAAGAGCAGGAGGCAGAGATCAGGATGAGCACAGTGTCTAAGTCAGGATTCCTGCAAACAGTGTATTCATTCTCCTTTGGCCTCAGATGGTCTGAGTGGGGCTTCTGTCGCTGAAGCTAAGAGTCCTGATCACTATATAGCAGACACTGCTTGCTCACAGCCAAAGTTTATTCATGTGTCAGTAAATAGAACATTCTGGAAGGCCAGGGAAAGGAATAGGCCCCAAAATACTGACTATCAAGAAGATAAGGGAACATCGATCAAGACTCATGATTCATTAAAACAAGGTACAAAACTTTGTGGACGACGCCAAGGGTGTGACTATGTGGACATCTGAAGGATTCCAGGAGCACATGGTCTTTCATTTGCCCTGACATGATCAGTGTAGGCTGTATATGTTTGCTTGATTTCCTTTCTCACCATGAATCATTAAAATTTCCTCTAATATGTTGTGATGTTGTGATGGCTAACTTTTACAAGCAGGAAACTAGTTGTTTCTGGGTTGAATGCCAGCTCTGTCCATACTGATGCCTTGCTATGCCCAGGGCTCAGCTGAAGAAAACTGCTTTACATAGCTTCTCGCAAAATCCTTACTCCCATGCAGCTATATTTGGTGTCACGTGACCAGTCCAGACCTGTCCTCATCCTCACCCAGTGCATAGTTCATTAGACCAATTCAACATTTCAAAAGGGTGAGCAGGGCTCTCCTTTCTTCTGGGTATATTTTCATTGTAGAGTGTGAGCTAGAGTTCAATTTCATTTTAATTTCAAATCAGTGTTCTTCATTCACAGGCTTTTTGAGGGAACTTATTTACTCCCATGTCATCAGTTTCCTTCAGTGTGCTAAGGGCTCCTAAACTCACATCTCTAATATTGCACCTTTTCTTGAACTCAAGACCTTCTGTGTGTAGTTGTGAATTAGATATTTTTTAAAAAGTCATGTGAAAATCTCAAGTTCAATCCATTCCTGAATTCTCCCTAATTCCTGTGTCAAATATCATGTACTTGGTTGCTTAGGCCAGACAAACTGTGAATTGTTAGTAGCTCCATTTCTTGGCACCTCATCTTACCTGTCACTGTGATCCACCCAAATCCTTCCCATCTTTCCCAAATAGACTTCCTTCTTTCCATTCCACTGCATTCCAACTCAAGACTCTTATTATTTTCTAGTGGGACTTATTGTAACAGCCACTCAATGTTTTCCCAGCCTTGGATAAGTCACCTTGCAGTATCTTTCTGGAGTTAATTTTTTTAAATTAGTAATTTAAAAAAAATCTTTCAGGCTGGAGGGATGGCTTAGCAGTTAAGGCATTTGCCTGCAAAGCCAAAGGACCCAGGTTTGATTCCCCAGAACCCACATTAGCCAGATGCACAAGGGGACACAGGCGTCTGGAGTTCGTTTGCAGTGGCTGGAGGCCCTGGCGCCATTCCCTCTCTCTCTCTCACTTTCTCTGTCTAATAAATAAATGAAAATAAAATATTTTAAAAAGACCTTTCATGAGCTCGCTTGCCCAAAACTGTGAGTCTTTGAAGATGTTTGCTTCTTTCCTCCTGCCCTGCCGGTGTGCACTGTAGCCACGCGAGGCGCTCCTGCAGTGAGCCCCACTCCCTCATGCCTTGGCAGGCAGGCTGCTCTGTGGACATTGTCACCTCCCAGCATGGTCTCATGACTCAGCTCTGGAGCTCTATTCTTCATGTTTTAACTCTCCAGAGCTTTCCTCACACTCTCCTGACACAGTATTTATCCCATTCCTTCTCAAATATGTGGAAACTCCTTGAAGTTAAATGCAAACCAGACTATGGATGTCCAGTGAATAAACAGAGTCTTTTACTCAATGGGTAAGTTCAGAAATGAGTAAAACCATGAGCTTGGACTTTACACTCTGGGCATTAATACTGGAACAAATAAATCATAGCAAGCTATTGTGCTATATTAGTATTGGTAAAAGATACCGCAGAGGAGGAACTGCCTGCTATTTTAGCTCACTTCAGGCAGAACAAACTCGGTAGAAGTGAAAAAGAACTAACCTGATGCAAGCTAGGGTGGGAGGGAGACAATCATTTCATTGTGATGGAGTAAATCCTGGGTGACAACTCCACTCGGTTGTTAGCTTTTCAGCATCTGTAACAATCTTTGTTATGCCTGAATGACTGGCCTTGAAAGCCTTTGCTTTTCTAAAGGAAAATCATCTTTCTTCAGAGGAGTAACATGGAAGCCTATGAAGACTCAGTTCTATGAGAGGATTCAGTTTGGATTTCTATATTCCCAATGCAAAAAGATTGGCCAAATAGCCATTTTCAGTTGGTTTCCTGTGTTTTGTCTATTTAGGCTGCTTATCCTTCAACATGCAGCAGTCAGCCAACACAGCCGCATTTTACTCTAAATTGTACATTTTACATTTTACAACTAAATTACTCTTGAGGACATCTAACCGTTTTCTCCTCCCTACTGATAAAAGACTGTGGCAATAACTCAGTGGGTAAAGTGCTTGCTGAACAAGCACAAAGACCTGAGTTCAGATTCCTAGAGCCCACGCACAATGCCAGGCACCGTAGTGAATGCCTGCAATCCCAGTGCTAGAGAAGTGGACACAGGGAATCCCTGGGGCTCACCGGCTGGCTGGCCTGGCTGAATCAGTGAGTTCTAGGTTCAGTGAGAGAGCCTGTCTCAAATAATAAAGTGAGAGTGATAGGTGCAGGTATTCAACATTAACCTCTAGCCTCACACATGCATGCGTATATACGCACATGCACACATACATTTATATCACATGTACACTGACAAAAAAATTGAAAGATGACTAAGAGCACACTTTGAGAAGGGAACCTGCGTTTGTGTGTAGGTGAAACTACATCTCTTCTGACTCCTCGGGTGCCTTCTTTTCTTGCTGTGGCTCATGTTTTCTTATGTGGGTGTGGGTGTGGGTGTGGGTGTGCCTACGTGTAGAGGCCAGAAGGCAGCCTTGGGTATCATTCCCCAGGAACACTATGGTTTTTTTTGTTGTTGTTGTTTTGTTTTGTTTGTGCTTTGAGGTAGGGTTTCACTCTAGCCCAGGATGACCTGGAATTCACTATGTAGTCTTAGGGTGGCCTCAAACTCATGGCGATCCTCCTACCTCTGCTTCCCAAGTGCTGGGATTAAAGGTGTGCGCCACCAAGGCAGGCTCACGATGTTTTTTTTTTTTTTTTTTTCTTTTGAGAGAGAGTCTCTCACTGGCCTGCAGCAAGTCAATTAGGCTGCAGTGGGTGGCCACTGAGCTCCAGGGAGCCTCTTGTCTTCACTCTTCAGCCACCACAGCTATCATTTCTACATGGCTACTGGGAATTAAACTCAGATCCTTATGCTTGAAGAGTAATCTCTTTGCCAACTGAGCTATCTTCTCAGCTAGCTCCTACTTTCTTATTACAGTGCGCTAAGCATGGTGGAAGATATTTTTTCTTTAAGTAATTTGATAAAAATAAGCCTTGCTAAAGCTATTTACTTGAAATTGAAACTCCTCTCTTGGAAAGAGGGAGGAAGTTTGTAAGACTCAAGTTGCACATGAAACTTCCAAGGCTCAGGAAGCTCCTGACACTTCCAAGATTCACAAGGCCCCTTCCCAAGACTGCATAAGCAGTAACAATCCCGAGCAAGAGGAGACTCCAGCCAGTCAGGCTGCATGCAAGTCGTGCAGGAAGCCCCAGGGGTACGGCTTTGTGTGTAGTCACCCATGCTGGGTGGGTATTTTGGTGACGCAGCTGCCTTTAAGGCCCACGATCCTGTAAGTAATGGCTTACCCCATCATACTCAGTAAACTTACTCCCTATCTGGACTTGGGGGAGCCATTTCTCTGGTTTGTCTTCTGTGTCTTGGGTGAATAAGTATTTGTTCACTTCTCCCTGGAAAAGTCATACAGCACCTGCCCTCAAGGAACTTAGAATTGACTTGAAAGAAACAGAAAAAAAATCCCCACAGGTTTAAGAGACTATTAACCAACCTTGAACAATTGTTTGAAGTCAGTTGGAGTACAGGACTCAGGTTCTATTCCCCAGTGCCCACATAAGCCAGATGCACAAGGTTTTACATGTGTCTGGAGTTCATTTGCAGTAACTGGAGGCCCTGGCTTGCCCATTGCTTCTGTCTTTCTCTCAGTAAGTAAGTAAACATATAAAATAAAATATCACCAGTGGGGTTGGTCACAGGTCTTCAGCTAGGATGGACTTTCAAGGCAACAGCAGGAATATCAGAAATCTCTGGGTCCCTTGGTACTTATTGTTTCCATCCTAGTTCATAGAAATTGGGGTTCCCGTAATACTTGCTATGGATTTCCCCCATGGGAAATAAGAGCATTGCCTGTCCTGCCCCTCTTGAAAATACAGTTGGGCACAGGAGAAGACATGCATCAATTTCCACTTGCATTAAAACTGAATTTATATCATCTTAGTGCATGATCATCTTGGGAGTTACTGTAACAACATTCTCTTTGTGTTGAAAGAATTTAGAGTATTTCCCCAAAGAGAAAAAATTAAGGTATAGTTGTATAAGGTAGATAACATGTGAATTATGGTAACTAAGGTTTATGGAATCTGTATCACAGGCCAGATGCTATTCTAAGCAACTTAATTTTGTTAGCTCATTTATTTCTCACAGTGGTCCAATGAGGTCTGTGTTATTTATTTCTTCCCTTTAGAGATGTAGACCTTTAGCTATTGAAAGATAATTTACAGTCAAATGCTCTACCACTGAGCTATATCCCCTAAATTTTTATTTTTATTTTTATGTTTTTTTTTTGTGTGTGTGTGTGTGTTCAGGAGTGCATGACGCATGTGGAGATCAGAGGACAACTTTCAGATCAATCCCTTCCTCCTCATTCCTATAAGTGTACTGGGAGTACAGATTATAAGGTCTTGGGATTTGAACTCAGTTACTTTTAGTTGTACAAGTGTTTTATCCACTGAGCTATTTCTCCGGGCAAGTAGAAGATAATTTTCCCAAGAGCCTATAGCTTGTAAGTGGTAAAGTTAGAGGCACGAACCCAGCCAGTCCTGTTGTAGAGCCTGTGACCTTAACCATATGGTGTTAGGAAGTGAAGAAGTGTGGGTTACTATTTTCTTGTTTGGTTTTTAAGTTGGCTCAAATTCACAGCTGGACCATAATAGTTAAAATCTTAATAGCTAGATTTGTTATAAACAAAAAGAAAACTGACTAAGGATTTTGCAAATGAAATTTGATTTGATCTCTAATCTTCACTGCCTCTTCTCTTTGCCCTGAGGCATCTTCTACCTTGTCTTGTTTTTGTTCATCCCTCTTCATTGTTTTCTTTCATTCTGCTTTTTTCTTGACTGTCTCCATCTTGGAAAAACCACAAAATGACGTATTCTCAGATGTACCTGCTCAGTCTGTTTTTTTGTTTTGTTTTGTTTTTTTTATTTTTTATTTATTTTTTATTTTTTGCCTATTTCCTCCTTACACTCCCATTCCTTCTCCAAGGCTCCTCCTTGAAGGCCCAATGTGATGCCATTATATTATGCAATACCATGAAAGTCAGCTCTGTTTCTTTTTCTTACCTCTTATCTTCTTCCTACCCACCTGCTGAGGGTTTATCCAAAGCTTATATCTCAGAACTTTACTATCCTTTTGCTACAACCCTCCCCCTGGTTGAAAGGGTCATCTGTTTTTAAAGTTCCCCCTTTCTCTTTCACACAGATTTATATCTATCTATACTCAAGTACTTTCTTCTTATGTAAATGCCAACATTAATTCAAAGTACATCTTTAATATTCCCACGTAAGTATTTTATAGTCACCATTAAGTGCAAAGTACACTGGCATTTCCCACATCAATTCTGATGATGGTGATGATGATGAGAAAAAACACTTATGTAGCCATCTTTCTAGGTACTTTATATAGATTAACTCTTTTTGTTTGTTTGTTTTTTGAGGTAGGGTCTCACTCTAGCCCAAGCTAACCTGGAATCCACTATATAGTCTCAGGGTGGCCTTGAACTCATGGCAATCCTCCTGCCTCTGCTAACCTGTGCTGGGATTGAAGGCATGCACCAACATGCCCGGCTAGATTAGCCCTTTTAATCTTTTAAAAGAATTATTAACATTATTTTACAAATGAAGGGACCCCAGTCTAGATATATTAAGTAATATGCCTCCAACTGATGCTCCGTAGTTATACAGTGGACCTGAGTTGACCCCAGTCAGGGTTCTGGAATCTTCATACCTAGCCTATGCTCTGTTTGTATGCACACTATTTGCTGATTCCTTGTGCTTAAAACACTACCTCAACTTTTTGTTTCTCCTGGTTCAATTCATAACTTCTCTCCTCTTCTTTAGAAGTGTTTCTGGTATCAGCTAGAGTCTGCCAGGTGCAAAAACTTACTCATGAAAGATCCAGAGACAGGGATAAGGAGGCAGGAGGAGGGGAGGCAGTGCTTAGCTGACCATAGCATTGGGATGCTGTCACCAACTCCAGTCCTGGAAGAACAAAAGAGACCAACAATGTTACGGGTTGCTGGCTCAGAAAGAGATGTGTGGAACTGGGGCTACCCCCAGGGGTAAAGCTACTGTTGAGTCCCTGTGCAGCTGGGAACAGGGAAGGAAAAGCAGGGAATCTGAGGTTTTGTCTTCTCCTGGATTCAATTTTATCACATTTGCTTTTACCTGAATCTTACCATGTCTTTTTGGGTCTAACTCATTCTTGTGCATGCTGTCCTGCTGCCCCGTCCCCAGCCCAGCGTTGCAAGAATGTCACATTCGTTCTTCTTATTACATTGAAAGGTTTGTCACTACCCCTCAGTTTGCTAGTGGTAATTCTACAAATGCTGAGTCCCAGTGCTCCTTCAAATGCTAGCCTAGCTTTACTGGCCCTTGGCTCTAATTAACTTCTTCATCGCTATGTATTCCATTTCTACAAGCATGTCCCTTCCTTCCTTCCTTCCTTCCTTCCTTCCTTCCTTCCTTCCTTCCTTCCTTCCTTCTTTACCTCTTTTCCTGACATTTCTCTCTCTCCATCCCTCTTCCTCTTTCCTTCCCTCCTGCTCTTATTTTCTCCTTTCTTTCTCCTTCTCTGTGTCTTCCTTCCCTCATTTCTTTATTTCTTCTTTCATTGGGGATTGAACCATGGGCCTTGCACATGCTAGATAAGCTCTCTAACACTAAAGTATATCTTCACATATACACACACACCCTATTTTTTTTAACTTTTAAAAAAATTGAGGCAAATTTTAGCTAGGGTCTCATTAAGTTGCCCAGGCAGACCTTAAACTTCCTTTATAACTCAGTTTGTTCTTAAATCTGTGAGTCTCCTGCTTCAGCCTTGTAGTCACAGAGATTACAGACATATACCACCTATTGCTGTCACACCTATATAAGATGCAGTTGCTCCTCCCCCGCTTAGGCCTGAACTACTTTTGGTCTTTGCAAGTACCAGACATACTTTCAGGGCCTTCTCTTCTGTAACACTTTCCTAAAGTCCTCTGTCTTCCCAGTTTCTGCTATGTTGTAGGTAACACCTTACCAATCACATCTTCATTATATTTCTGTTTGTCCCACAAGTGTTTGTCTTATTTCCTCTAGTTGAAGAATGAGGATACCAAATCAAGGGTTTAGTTGATGTCTTGTTGCTGTGAGAGTTTGAAAGGATACCACTGAAGTAACGTAACAAAATGATACCCAGAAGTGATCCATGCTCTAAACTCCTTACTATAATATAAGATCAGGGTACCCCCAGCCTTCAGCAGGGTCCTGATGCTCTTCTTTGCTGCTGGAAGCACGCCTAATCAAGTACCCCAACATGATCACTGCTGAGCTCTGTCACTGCTACTATAGGTTCATATATCTTTGAGACTGATCTGTACTCTGTAGGCATCTTTCAACTTTCTTTCTGAGCATTCCCACATGTTTAGCATTATTCTCATTTTTGTGGTGCAATCCATCCTGTTGGCCAACATCTTACCATTGGGATGGCATAATTTGGAGGTTCCAATCCCCAGGGAATTCTAGTGTCCTTTTCTGAATTAATATAGGTGATTCCTGTTGGTCCATGTCAGTTCTTCTGCCATCTAGTGCAATGCCTGGCAGATGATTCATTTCTCTTCTTAGCTTGACAATATCAGAGTGGGAGCTGACTGTGAGCTCTACATAGATGGGAGCCCTGTTGAGGAACCCTTTGTGACATGTATGGACATAACCAGCACAACTTATACTCATAGGTGGTCTGGCATTCCATCACCTTCTGTGATTGCATAGTCGATGTTACTTATGTGTCACTGTGGTAAAACACAGAAACAACATAAGGGCCCGTGTTTTAGGGAAGATTCAGTCTATCAGGGCATGGAGTGCAAGATGGAGCAGCTCTATTCTTAGTAGTGGGAGTGGGAGGCAGTGGGTTTGTCTGCATATGGCTGACCAAGAAGCAGAGTAAAAAAGCTAGAACCAGGAATTAATAACTTTCAAGGTCCTTTCCTTAATGAATTACTTCTCCTAGCTAGCCCGTACCTCACAAAGGCTTCACAACCTTCAAAATAGGACCACGAGCAGGGGATCAGTGTTCCAAATGTGAGTCTGTGAGGGTCAGCCCAGATTCAAACTATAACATGCATACAAATCAATGTTTCCATCTTTTCTCAATCACACACTAAAAGACTCTTATGTCTCCTATAGTGATACCGGGAAGGCTTGACATTCTGTCTTTTAACACATAACAGACGCAGTTTGAGTTAGTGATAATGAATGGACAATGACATTGGTCACTTTAAGTGGTTTCTCAGGTGTTGTGTCTAGAAATGTTTCTGATCTTCTTGTACTCTTCTACCCTGCCTTTTCCCTAAACTTACCTTGAAATGATAGAGGCTCTGATAGCTTAGTTAGAACTAGAGGAACTGGAAAACACAATCCAGTAAAAGTCAAAGGATTTCAGAGGGAGAAGGAATTCTCATGGTAAAATTTATTAATAATGGGGGTCTCCAAATTACACAGCTAAGAAATAATACTTGGCATATATTAATTTTTGAACAAGGAGACACAAATTTGCTTTTTAAAAACATTAGTGATAAAATGCACTGCTCTCCAAATTCAGCACAGCTAGCTCACTAGATGCTCTTTTTCTATTCAGCAATACCTCTGTTGCTTTTTTAGAGATGATCACAGAAATGACAAGCATCACCAGAGTAGCTAAATCAGGATACAGGGGATGGAAAGAACAAAGAAATTGACAAAGTAATTGAGTCCATGTAAGAGAACATCCTCCTGTGAGGATTGTGACATCATGAAGGAACTCATTTATCTGTCTACTTCAACTGGTATAAAATCTGATATGAAAGAGGAAGTCGGAGTTGGTTGGGAACAGAGAGGGGACCTAGGGAACTTCCTTTGCAAACACAAAGACCTTCTTTCCTTGGAATGGAAAAAGAAGAAAGAAAGAAAAAAAAAAAAAACCACACAGATAAGCTGAACTTGGTGGTTTTAAGAGCTTCAAAAGCAGCCAGCTGAAACTTTGTAAACATTTAGCATAGAACTCATTTTTAATCTCATAAACTTAATTTTTTCCCCTAGCATATGGGGTGCATAAAAAGGAAATAAAACTTTAGTAAATTGAGCCTTACTTGTGCTTTATAAAAAAGAAATTGAATTGCTCTAATGGCAGCTGCAGCTGGCTTCCAGCTTCGAACAACCAGTGTAAATCTAGTTTTTAGTGCTTGATTTAGTAAACACTCAGCTGCAAACAGGCTTCGGAAACAGCCCCGAATGCAGGGTTTTCCGTACAGGCAGTTATGCAACCTTTGTGTATTCTGCCTTTAAAATATGTGAAGACTAGAGAGACCCTGATTGGGGTATGTGACAATTATCCTTTACTCTATATTTAAATCTACAGAGTTCAGTACTCATTATACACAGAGATAGCACAAATGGGTTTGAATAGGCCATGAATTTAAATGTTGTATAATATTCATTAAAAACAAAAGCAGAGAATACTAATAATGCATCATGAAGCCATGGTCATGGCAGGCACACTATTTCGTCACCTCTTGGGGATCATCACCGCTTGTTTAGATTCTGTGTGTCTCCAAGCCTCATGCATGCTCCCACACACCAACGGGCCCCAGGAAAGCTGCTTCCTATTCTGCTTAGCGAAGTCTGCCTGTGCCCAACTTGCAATTTTGGCCAAAATTAGAGAGAAAATCATTCCTGATGAACAAGATGTAATGTCCAGCAGCTCTTAAATAAATGCACAAATAACGGTTTGACATAATGGTGGTTTCTGGGAAATATCGCTCAGTGACCTGGACTTAGTGGGGACTTTGTTGATTTGGTGGTGGTATTTTGAATTACTAAATGTCTACCAGTAGACAAAACTGAGAGATGGCACCTTATGGTACTCTTGCTGAGGGCATCATTGACAAATTCTGACTAGAAAGGCCAGGGTTAGTCTTGGGAACAATTTCAGATTAAGATAATTCATTTCCTGTTTCTTCCTTCCTTAAACATCTTTTTGTTATTAAGGTTTATTTTTAAGTGTCAGCCAAATATCCCTAATGAATTAATTGATAAGTGTTAATATACTGTATTTCTCATAGATTTTTTTTTCTAATTTTAAGAGACCCTTGAAAGTGGAAAAGTTCTAAGAACCCAAATTTGGACTGTGGGCATGACAAGTTCTGGGATTGATGTTGGCAGAGGGCAACTTGCTCCCAGGCTGGCTCATTCACACACACACTCTGTCTTTTTTCCCACCATCTGGTTGTTCGGCTGCCAGCGATTAGAGCTATTAAACAAGTGGAGACTACATGAATGTGAAAACAAGCTCGCCGCACAGCACGGTGGGAGGACAGCCGCTGTGGTTCCCCAAGTCGTGGTTCTGCTCTTGCTGACTGTGACCTTAGGGAACTCGCTTGAGCTTTCTGAGCCTCTGCTGGGCCCGCCTGTTATGACTCTTTCAGGGCCAAGTGAAATCACAAGAAAGCC
Source organism: Dipus sagitta (assembly GCA_036346955.1). NCBI lineage: Eukaryota > Metazoa > Chordata > Mammalia > Rodentia > Dipodidae > Dipus > Dipus sagitta. The sequence continues at coordinate 156,272,365 of CM070773.1, forward strand.
TGCTGAATATGATAAAGCATGCTGCATTTGTAAGAGCCTTTGATTGTTCATAACAGTAAAGGATTTACATAGGAATGATGTATGTAGGTAAACAGGCAATGAGTATAATCTTCTAATACCCTGGGAGACGGTAATTGCTACCTGTGCCATTGCGATTCAGATAACTAATGAGAGCAAGTTATAGATCTTGCTACACTTGAGTGTTGAAATTGTAGAGATTAGAGACTAGGTCACTGACCATTAAAACAAGTAATTATGAAAGTGAAAGTGAAAATGTTAAGGGGAAAATGGGTGAGGTATTGCAGCCACAGTCTGTATGATACCTCTCCCTACCATAGAGTCAAGGACTATCTGGACTATGACTATTGAAGTGAATCACCTGAGAGCCCACCTGTTTACATTTGGCATTTTTTTTTATTTTTGTATTTTATTATTATATTGTTCAGGGCTCTCTGGAGGAACAGAACTGAGGGAAGGAATGTATATTACAAAGGTGATTTATTAGATTGGTTTACATGATACAAACTGGAAAGTCCTTCAATGGCTAAATGTATACTGGAGAGGTTGAGAACTGGGTAGTTTCTTAGTCCACAAGGCTCAATGCTTCAGCTGTCCCAATGTGGGCTGGTGGGTTCCTGGAGATCCAGCTGGTCTTCAGTCCACTTTGGAAGGATAAAGAAGGGGGCTTCCTATGTCAGTAAAGGACAGCAGCAACAGCGTAGATACATTCCCCTGCCAGGAGCAAGGCAGCTAGGCAAAGACACTATTTTCCCTAGGACCTCTTTTAAATTTTTAAAAAATTTAATTAATGAATTAATTTATTTGCGAGGAGGCAGGGGGAATGGACATGCCAGGGCCTCTAACCACTGCTGATGAACTCCGATGTATGTGCCACTTTGTGCATCTGACTTTACGTGGGTACTGGGGAATTGAACCCAGGTCTTATGCTTTGCAGGCAAGCACCTTAACCACTGAGCAATCTCTCTAGCCCTGGGATCTCTTTATATATGGGTTGTCATCAAAATGACTGCTCACTCTGGAGAAGGATCTCCCCACCAATTAATGTGTCTCTTACTTGATTCTTAATCCAATCAAGGTGACAAGAGATATTAACCTTCACAAATGTATGTATGTATGCATGTATGACACTTGGGATATAACTCAGGTCATTTTCTATGTATTTTAGGCAAGCATTCTACCACGGAGCTACATCTCCAATTCCTATATTACTTCTTATTTAAATTGCCATGCATCTATTTTATACGGTATAAATATTAGTAAAAGTTGTATTATAAAATTTAGCAGTTTTTTGGGGCCAGGCGTGGTGGCGCACACCTTTAATCCCAGCACTAGGGAGATAGAGGGAAGAAGATCGCTATGAGTTCAAGGCCACCCTGAGAGTACATAGTGAATTCCAGGTCAGCCTGAGCTAGAGTGAAACCCTACCTCTAAAAATAAAAATAAAAAATAGCAGTTTTCATATTTGTTCTTTCTCACTTCTTCCTGTGCCCTTTACCAGAGGCAACTGCTTTCAACGCTTTTAAGTCCCCTCTGGCATTTGCAGATCCCTGGTGTCCTAAAATCCATGCACAAGCTGCTCTCTCCACATGTTCCCATCTTACACACCGTGTGTCAGAATCTTCCCATGGAAGATACAGCTAGTTTCCTACGCTGTTTTCACTGGGCATCTCCCTTCTCATCTTCCCAGCGCAGTTCTGTTACCTTATGATGGCGTGGTGAAACCCTGGCCTCCAGGCTTGATGTGGCCTTTGCTTTCTGAACATAAGTGCAGCTGTGATTACTGGCATGAGGCCCTCGCAGGATTGGGCCCACTAGTATTCCCAGTGGAAAAGGAAGACAGTCCACAAGGCATGCATGAGGTCCATCTCTTGCTTAGGAATATATAAGCAGTTAAGAGTTTCTGGAGGTGAGACACTCTTCCTGGGTGGTGTACCTGCCCATAAGTGGTCTTTTTTTTTTTTTTTTTTTTTTTGGTTTTTCGAGGTAAGGTCTCACTCTAGCTCAGGCTGTCCTGGAATTCACTATGGAGTCTCAGGGTGGCCTCGAACTCCCAGCGATCTTCCTACCTCTGCCTCCCCAGTGCTGGGATTAAAGGCGTGCACCACCACGCCCAGCCAGCCATAAGTGGTCTTTACTCCTATAATGAACCTCTAAGCAGACTCCTGTAAGTAAGCCTAATTGAACTCTGTCATTCGCCAAGGTAGACTTGGATCCAACTACTTCTTTGGTCTGTCATTCCCCTCTGTATGTGGGGTGGCAATACACAGCGGATGGTCATCCTCATGTTCCTCATATTCATGGCAGTGTATTGTATTGCGTTCTTTCTTTTACATTTTCTGTCAAGTTAACCATAGCTTATTTTTTTCATTTGCCTATCTTTTCTATTACTCTTACTGAGGGATTTAACCCATGAACATACTATAATTTGCTTATATTCACATCATGATACCCTCTTTTGACCTCCTCCCCCTTCCTTATTTCCCTGAATACTCTCCTCTTTCCAAGTAGCCCTTCTGTAATGATGTCTCTGCCTCCTTGTCCTCCTCTGTCTTATGTCAAAATTTTGATGGGCTCAGAATTGTGTGGGTCTTCGGGGGGCAAGGACAATCTCATCAGTCAGTACATGGCTGGAGGACAGTGTCCCCAAATACTCCTTCCCTTCCTATGGCTCTTACATTCTTTCTACCCTCACTATTTCTCCAGTGTTCTCTGAGCATTGGAGGCATGATGGTGATGTTTTATTTAGTGTTGATCTCTCAACAACTCCTATTATTTTCAGCTTTGATTAATTATGAGGCTCCTTAGTGTTTACCACCATCTCCATATAGAAGCTTCTCTGGCTGACAGTAAGAACAGCACTAATATTTTTTCTACCACCTTCTCTGCAATGTTCCCTGAGCCCTGCTGGGTGTGATTGAGAAGGCTCATCCAGTTCTAAGCACTGGGATTTCTTTTCTTGTCCTCTTGAAGGGTCTGGGGAAACCCTGCTCACTGCCATCTGTACAAAGAAGCCTCTCTATTCAAAAGTAAAAACAGAGCTGGAGAGCTGGCTTAGCAATTAGGGCACTTGCCTGCAAAGCCTAAGAACCCTGGTTTGATTCCCCAGTACCCATGTAAGCCAGATGCACTAGGTGGCGCATGCATCTGGAGTTTATTTTCAGTGGCTGGAGGCTCTGATGTGCCAATTCTCTCTCTACCTGCCCCTCCCCCACTCGCTCTCACTCTCGCTCTCTCTGCCTCTTGTAAATAAATAAATAAATATTTAAAAGTAAAAATGGCATTAGTCACTAAGCAGAAACATATACACTTAGGAGGCAATTTGATAGGCTCAGTCAGCAAACCCATTTAGGCACAGAACAGTGCCCGCATCCCTGTAGAGCCCACGTCTTTCCAAACTGTGGGCTTTTAATTTGGTTTTCAGTAGCAGGCATAGATTCCCTCCCACTGAGTGAGTAAGTCTTAAATCTAATCATGAAGCTGTTGGTTTTCCCCTTAACTTAGGTGCCATTATTGACCACAATGGCAAATCTTGTCTGCTGGTTCTCTGGGTATCTTATAGGATTTGCTGCTTGTTAAGCCAGTTGATGATTTTTTTTTTCTTCCTCCAGCCTGAAAAACACTTTCCAGCACTGTGACAGTTAGCCAACAGGGTGGTGGCTTCCAGCTTAGTTCAAGCTGGATTCCTATCTGTCTTATAAACATGGGAGGTGGTGTCTTCAGCAATAAGATCTTATAATTGAGTTCTTCTGGGTATCCAAGAGCATTGGTGATAGTCTATATTGTTTGGGAGATCTCACAGGCCTCTCTGACCAACAACTCACTGGTCCTGGCACTGGGATTTATCACCAACAACCTGTAGTTTCAGGGTAAAGGTTTTTCTACCCCAGGCAGGTACTTCCGCCCAAACTATCTCTGTGTCTCTCTCTTTCTATTTTTTACAAATATTTATTTACTTATGAGAGAATGAATATGGGCACACCAGAGCCACCTGCCTTTGCAAACAAACTCCAGGCACATGTGCCATTTTGTGCATCTGGCTTTATATGGGTACTGGGGAATTAAACTTGGGCCATTAGGCTTTGCAAGAAAGTGTGGTTTAATGACTGAGTCATCTATCCAGCTTAGTCTCTCTCTTTGTTTTTTCTTTGGTTTTTCGAAGTAGGGTCTCACTCTGGCTCAGGCTGACCTGGAATTCACTATGTAGTCTCAGGGTAGCCTCGAACTTACGGCCATCCTCCTGCCTCCTGAGTGCTGGGATTAAAAGTGTGCACCACCACGCCCGGCTTTTAGTCTCTCTTTTTAATTATATTTTAATTAACTGATGGAGAAGCAGGTTTTCTATATGACTTTTTCCAGTCTTTACTTTTGTTTATCCCTCCTCCCCTCCTCTCCTCCCTCCCTTTCCCCAGTTGCCACTTGCAAATTTTCATCCCCTGTATTCTGTCTCTTTATTGGTCTTTGTTTGTAACCAGTTTTAAATTATTTCTACCTCTTCTCTTGGCCTTTAATAAAACTTTCTACAGAGCTAATCCCAATTGCCAGTCTCTCAGGTCCTGTGTATATTTCTAAGAAGCTGCCTTACAAATATTCCTTTCTTCTTCCCCTTGGGATGGCTGAGCAGTGGTCATCTTTCGATTATCCCTACACTGCTTTTTGGCCTGATTGGGCCTTCAGAACCCACATCTTCCTTTCTTGCTAGAGAACGACATTCAGCAGTCTCCTGGAGGCTGAAAGGAACCACAGTAGCAGCACAACTGGACTGTGGCCACTACTTCATCCACCCTCCCTTCGTAGTATCCAGTTACCATGCGAACTCTCTTTGTCATCTTTTCCAAAACCACCTTTCTCCTGTGCTTCCAATCTCCTCATCCTTGTTTTCTGTTTATTATTTTCTGGTCTATTCTCTTACTCTTGTTGAGTCTGTCTCCATTTGCTGCTGGAGGAAATGTGCATCAAAGGCAAAATTTTGAGGACTCGGGTATCTACTATAAAATAAATATCTTTGTATTTATAAAAGAACACAATTTTAAAATAGTCTAAAATAAATATTGTAAGCTTCAATATCTATTTTGTATTACCTGTAACATAGGACTAAATATTAAGTTCTTGGTTGGGCTTATTTTTCTTGATAATCAGGACTGCATTTCTCTCTTCTGTCTCTTTCTACCCCCTCCCTTCTCTCCTGTAGAATCTTTTGCTCATAGTATCCTGAACTGATGTACCTTTGGATAACTCTGATTTTCTTCCACTGTACAGAGTAATTAATGATCTTTTCAATATGAAAACCTAAGTCTTTTAGTTCCAGGAATTGCTGGTGCTGATTTTTTCTGTCTTCTTGCTTGTCTGACAGTCCCGTGACTGTGATGCGGGACTTCTTGCACTTGTGTTCCATTCTCCTTTTCACTTCAGGCCTTCTCCTACTTCGCTTTGCCTTCAGGTTGAGAGTTTCTGAGCCCTTTTGTTAGTTGTTTCCTCTCTGGCATCATGTCTACTTTCCAGAACATCTGCTTCTCCGATTGCTCCTTCCTGCAGGGCTCTGCTCTTGCTTCGTGGATGGGGTTATCCTTTGTTGTGCCTCTCAGTGACTAGCTGCAGTTTGGGTTTTCAACTATTGTATTGTTCCTTCAAGTTTCTATTTTCTGTGTGCTTAGATGTTTCATCTTTCATGTGGAGAGGTTTCTTATACCTTTGGTAACCCTTGGTTTGTTGTGATTGAGATGAAGACACTGGAACATTGACGCTGCTCTCTGTGAATACGGCTGTACTCGGGTCATTTGTTTGGGGGGCAGTGGGTATGAAGGCTTTTTTTCATACTGCTTTACAAAACTTAATAAGTATTTTCTGTTGCTGAATTTTCAACATCTATGTAGTAGCATGTATGCAATCTTGTTATAATGCTATGCTTTTGAGTAACTTTTTTTTTGTTTGTTTTTTTGGTTTTTCGAGGTAGGGTCTCACTCTGGTCCAGGCTGACCTGAAATTTACTATGTAGTCTTAGGGTAGCCTCAAACTCACAGCGATTCTCCTACCTCTACCTCCCGAGTGCTGGGATTAAAGGTGTGTGCCACTACGCCCAGCTCCTTTTGAGTAACTTTTGTTGTTGAGTAAGACATTTGTGGATATTGTTACATTTGTCTTTTTCTGACCTTATAAGCTACTTCACTGTGAAATGTGGCTTACTGCATAGTTTCTGCTGGTACTATTTTTTTCATGAAAAACAGACTTTTTCCATTGCAAATAAGACAAATGAGGTTATCTTTAAAACAAAAGAAGAATTTCCCAATTGCTTTACTTTGAGACCCATGATTTTCATCAGCTGCTTTTCTTCTCCTACTAGCAGCCCTTTGGAAAATGACAGGCTCTACTTGTATTGTCACCATCCATTCTCCCCACCATCTGCCTTCCCTTCCATCCAACAGAGACATGTCTCTACCTGCAAGGCAAAGCCAGTTGGCAATTACCCTCCAACTGCCAGACCCTGCTAGTGGTACATCCATCAGCACATGCATTGCAGGTATCACAGTGTGTAAGAGTGTCCCTGTATCAGACAGCTTCAGGTTCGCTGAGATGAATTTCCAGACCAGGCACAGTTATGGAGGAAGGGATTTATTGAAGCTTACAGATCCAGGGGAAGTTCCATAATGGTAGAAGAAGCTGGCCTGCCTTCACAGGCCCAAGCAGAGAGAGAGGAGCACAAGCCAAAAGCCAAAAGCCACACCTTAAGATCCACACAGTGGTATTGACTCCAGCCAGGTGGCTGCAGATGCAAACTATAAACAAACAACTGAATATATTGGGGGCCATCTATTCTATTCAAACCACCACATTCCGCCCCTGGCCCCCAATAGATTTATAACCATCACACATTGTAAATTGTACTCAGTTCAATTTCAAAGGCCCCCACAGTCTTGACCAATTTAAGATATGAAGACCTGTAAAATCAAACAAGTTAAACATTTCTAACATATAAAGGCACAGAGTAAACATTTTCAACTGGTATAATGCATAGCAAGGAGAGACTAAAACAATGCAAACTCAACCACCATCAAACAAACATCAAACTTCTGCAGTTCAAGTTCAATATATCCAGAGACTAACAGTCTCCAGACTTTCCAATTCCACCCCTCCAGCTGGGCAGAGTAGCCGGGGAACACTTCCATCCCAGGCCAACAATGCGCTCTATGGTAGCCCTTGCACAGTCCTGGTATATACAAAACATCTTCAGGTCTTCATGCAAACCATGATCCATCTTCCAAAGACTCTTTCAGCCTATCAGGGCATCATGCCCTGCCTCGTGCTGCATCTCAGCAGCAGCTCCTGGAACCGTGTGCAATTCATGACCACTCCTCACATTTTCCAAAGGCTCTTTCGGCCTATCAGGGCATCAGGCCCTACCTCATGCCGCATCTCAGCAGCAGCTCCTGGAAGCATGTGCAATTCACGACCATTTCTCTCATTTTTCATGCTTCTGAAACCAGTACCAGTTGTGCAGGACACAGCCATATTCTTAATTCAGGGACAAAACAAACCATAGCCTTGAATAGCAGGTTCCTTCTCTAGTCAACTCTTTCCAAAAGAGTTTGCATTTCTATGAGAGTCCTTCCTCAGGCATCCTTTCCATTGTTTTAATGTAAAGCAGTTGGACCATCTTCCTTAAGATTGCTAATGTGTTCGACAATAGCAGATTCAATAACCTAAAACCAGTCTCTGTGCCAGTAAATTTAACTTGCTTAAAGTTTTCCAGCTTAAAAATCTTAAATCTCTCAGTCCAATATCTCTAGCCAAGCACATCAGTCCTTTACAAATTTAACCTTGATCAAATTCTCTGGGCCTGGGCAGCAGGATGCAGCCAGCCCTTATGCCAGTAGCCCAATTCCAACAAAGTCCTCTGCAGTCTTTCCTTCCCCTTAGAAAGCTCATTAGCCAAGCCTCGAAGGTCAATGCTGCCTGCACTTAGCATTCTCAGACTCTCATCAGAATAGTCCATAAAACTTGGCTTACCACTCCAGAAGACATCTTCATTTGCAAGCACCAAGTCCATGCCTATTCCTCCAAAACAAAGGTTCCAAAAGGTCAACATCCACATGGTCAGGTTCATCTCAGTTTACTCCTCTGTACCAAATTCTGTATAAGACAGCTTCAGGTTCACTGAGATGAATTTCCAGGCCAGGCACAGTTATGGAGGAAGGGATTTATTGAAGCTTACAGATCCAGGGGAAGTTCCATAATGGCAGAAGAAGCTGGCCTGCCTTCACAGGCCCAAGCAGAGAGAGGGGAGCACAAACCCAAAAGCCAAAAGCCACACCTTAAGATCCACACAATGGTATTGACTCCAGCCAGGAGGCTACAGATACAAACTATAAACAAACAACTGAATATATTGGGGGCCATCTATTCTATTCTATTCAAACCACCACGGTCCCCTTTCCCTGTCTGTTGGCCATGTGCTGATAGTGAGCCCTGCTGTCTCTTCTCTTATTTGACTTTGCCATTTCTAGTGACTCAAAAGTCAGAGGATCTTGCCTACAAATCACTTTTTTCTCACTCTGAAGTGAAGTGGACCCAAAGGAAATAAATACTATTACTTTATTACTGTGTTAATTACAAATGAGTCCATGGTAAGTTCCCTTCCCAAAATAGTACTTGTCTACTCAGTAAGTTAGTGAAAATAGATTGATGGTTCTTCTAGCATCACTCATTTTAGTGCTCTCTCTACATATATAGTTGTATATCTGTTATTCTATTTCCCAATTCATTTTTTTCTTTTGGAGGTGGAGGGTAGAAGAAAGAGCTTCCATCATCTTTGAGCTTGTGAGAAATGAATTTGTATATACTTATTTGATTTTTTAAGTTTTTTCAAACATTATAATTATTTGGCAGGGGGAGAGAATGGGCACACCAGGGCCTCTAGCCACTGCAAACGAACTTCAGATGCATATGCTACCTTGTGCATCTGGCTTTATGTGGTTACTGGGAAATTGAACTGGAATCTTTAGGCTTTGCAGGAAAGCACCTTAACCACTGATCCATCTCTCTAGCCCTCATTTGATCTTTAAAATGAGATATTTTATTAACATCCAGCTATGTTAATCCATACTATCCATTCTACTGATAGAAACTCCAGTCAGCTTGCTGTGCACTTATCTAATCATAAACGAACAATATATTTATTAGGCTATGGTCAATTATAATCTGTAGCCCTCACAAAATATTTTTCTTAAGGCCTATTAAAGACCCCTGCCACATTTAAAAATATGGTTTCTTTTTTAAATTAAAATATTTTATTTATTTATTTGGTAGAGAGAGGGGCAGATAGAGAGGAAGGGAGATAATGGGTACGCCAGGGACTCTAGCCACTGCAAACAAACTGAAGACACATGTGGCACCTCATGCATCTGGTTAATTTTGGCACTAGGGAATAGAATCTGGGTCTTTAGCTTTGCAGGTGAGCACCTTAACTTCTAAGCCACCTCTCCATATTTTCATATTTCAACAATCACAGGACTTACTTCAGCTTAACTTAAGTCCATGGGTTCTTTTCTTCTTTCTCCTCATTTCTTCGTTTGTTTTTAATTATGTTAGATCTTATTTACATACAAAAATTCATGCATAATTTTATATATTATATCATATAATTTGGTACAAAGTCTCCAGGAATAGAGCAACATACTTTGTAACACTAACCCTTCAATAGCAAGCACACAGCCACTCATTAGGTTCTGTCACTAAATGTGGACCTGTCCCACTCTTTGCAGGTACTGTATATAGACACAACACAATGTGACTATGTTTCAAAATCTGAAGCCTAAAACTGATTCTTAGTATTCACTTTTGCTGGTAATCCTCCAGTTAAAATCCTTATGTTTGTGCATTATGTTCACCTGTGAATATGTCTGTAGAACACCTAACCAGAGTGGGATTGCTGCATTCATAGTTCTACAGATGCGGTACAGTTACACTTCACAAAGCTCTGCATGTTCACACCCTTCCTCCGGCAGCATATGACATCATTCATTGTTCCACACTCTTGCCAACAAGATAGTATCAATATAAGATAATTTTGCCTGTTTTATGAATAAAGAAAATGGCATTTCAAATTAGTTAAGATATTATATGATATTTATTATATTTTATTTTTGAATGATTTTTGATAATATCCCATTTGTAGTTCCTACCAGTTTTCTATTAGATTGTCCACTTTTTACTGACATATATATATTTAAATTTTGAGATAGGGTCTTACTCTAGCCCAGGCTGACCTGGAATTCATTATGTAGTCTTAGGGTGGCCTCGAACTCACAGTGATTCTCCTACCTCTGCCTCCTGAGTGCTAGAATTAAAGGTGTCTACCACCACACCCTGCTGATTTATATTTTTAACATAAATATGTATAGAGGTGTGTGTCCATATATCAATTATTTTTACTTTATATTACAAATATCTTTTTCCTTTTATTGTTTGACTTTTTACTTTTATTTATAAGATCTTTCCTTGTATAGTTTTCAAGTTTTATGCAAAAACAAATACTAAAGTTTTTGTGTTTTAAAAATCAATAAACACTGTCTTCTTATATTTTTTTCTTGGACTTTTTAGCTCTATCTAATTTTTTTCAGCTTTACTGAAACATAAGTTATTTAAAATAGAATTCATTCACTGAACATGCACCATTCAGTGATTTTAGACAAGTCTAATATTTCCACAATCAAATTTGTGTATGTGTGTATGTATGTGTGCATGTTAGAGAGAGAGAAAGACAGGGAGGGAATGGACATGCACATGCACATGCTATGGTGGTGGTGGTAGTGGTGGTGGTGGTGTGTGTGTGTAGATCAGAGGACTTCAAATGTCCATTCTCACCTTCCACCTTGTTTGAAGCAGGTTCTCTCATTCTTCAAGCTGGTTTGCCAGCTCCCAGGCAATTCTTCTGTCTCTACCTCTGTTCTCACTCTACACATGCTGGGATTACAGAGGCTATCACTAGTGTCTAGCTTTTACTTAGGTCCGGGAGATCTGAAATTGAGGACTGTCCTTATGTGGTAAACCTTTCTATCCACTGAGAAATCTCTACAGCCCCTGCCATAGTCAATTTTAAAACATTTTCTGGCTGGAAAGATGATGAAGTGGTTAAGATACTTTCTAGCAAAGCCAAAGGACTCTGGTACACATGTAAATCCAGATAGATGCATAAAGTGGTACATGGATCTGGAGTTCATTTGCGGTGGCTGGCATGCCCCTCTCCTCTCTCTCTGTCTCTCTCTCTCTCTCTCTCTCTGTATATATATATATATATATATATACATATATATATGTGTGTGTGTGTGTGTGTGTGTGTGTGTATCTGCCACCCTCTCTCAAATCAATAATAAATAAATAAAATATTAAAAAACATTTTCATCAATCCTCAAATAGACTTCTACACATCTGCTGAAACTTACCATTCATCCCATCCCAATATTCCCTCCTCCCTGAGGCAATAACTAACCAACTGATTTTTATTTCCATAATTTGCCTATTATTAACAAATCATGTATGTGGAGTCATCTGTCGTCAACTTAATGTGAATTAAAATCACCATGGAAGCACACATCTGGGCATTTCTATGGGGGTGTTTCCAGAAAGGTCTGCCTGAAGAGGGAAGCTATCTCACGTTTCTGCTGCCATAATTTCCCTGATGTGATGAACTGTACATGAAAACTGTGAGCCAAAGCAAACCTGTCATTTCTTAAGTTGCTTCTGTCAGATATTTGATCATAGTGATAAGAAATGTGACTAATGCACACAGGGTTAAAGATTCCAGCTTTATAGTGTACTTTAGCTGTTGGGAAGGGCTCTGCTCTCCCCTCATTTTTGTGGATATTCTAGGATTTGAACTTAGGATGTTAGGAATGACAAACAAGTACTCTACCACTAAGTTATAGCTTCAGCCTCCTCCAGCTTCCTTTCCCTAAACTGGTCTTGGTTTGTTTATTATTTTTTATCTTTATATCTCCTGTCCATTAAAAAAAAAAAACTTTTTAAATTGGCTTGCCACGTTTCATCAGAATATTGTTTGAATTTTTATTGGAACTTCATTAGAATTAGAGATTAAATTTTGAAAACATGTTATCTTTGTAATGTGGATTTTCCTGCATTTTTATTTGTATCTATACGGGAAGGGCAAATGTTCCTTTGTGGACTAGTTTTTAAATTGCTATTCATGTATAGAAAGGTTATTTATGGAGTTGAAAACTGCAGACAGAAGAATGGAGTTTCATGAAACGACAATGAGGGCTACAGCTGGAACTCTGTAGTACAGTGCTTGTCTAATATGTACAAGGCCTGGGTTTAAGTTTTATCACTGAGGAATGAAGGAAGGAGAGAAGAAAGAAGAAGACAGAGAAAAGAAAGAAAAGTGAGAAGAAAGAAAATTAGATCTTTTAAGCACTGCTTCCTGAGATGTTCATGAGAAAAGGAGATTGAAATGTATATAAAAACACGATTAATTCTGATGAGTTTTTGGAATGGCAATAAAAAAGTAGTTGGTCAATAAAGTCTTCTGGAGAGAAACATAAATAAAACATTTAGATTTGGAAACAGCAGCGCTTCTACCGTGGTAAATGATTTTGTTCTAAAGGAGGGAAAAGCCACAATGAACTAATTGAATCACTTCCTGTTGAAAGACTACAGAGATAAATAATTCTTGAACTCGTAACTGGTCATGCTCCCTACTCCCTTCCCTTTTCTCCAAGGTCTGCCTGCAGTTGAATCTTTCCATTATCTCATGTTTCAGCATAGCCAGCTGTAACCTGAGTTTCCTAGGCAACCTCAGTGGTTAAAGTCAAAGTGATGACAGCAGTAGCCAGTGATATTTCTCTTCTCTGCACAAACTCTTGTAGGATCCCCAATTTCTCAGTCTGACAGACACCTCAAATATCCAGGAACCCTCAGAGGAATTATGGTGGGTTTCTGAGCACATACTTCTCATATTGCTTGCAGAAATTTATTTCTCCCTTGCCTGCTGAGCCTCCCACTTGGTGACCCCTGAATGTGCTCTGATGCCCATAAGACACTGTGCAGGAGACCTGTGGCCATGTCCCACTTCATGCACCTCAGGGGCATGCCACCTTTTACTCAAGCCACATTGATTTTCTACGTACTATGAGAAGACAAACAGAAGACTCAATGTGTTCCCTACCAAAGCGAGGGTATAGCTTTCCACTGTGTGGAAACATAATGTATTATTCTCATCTGGCCAGTGCAGTGCTGCTTTGGCCTTTGACAAACACCTGTCTGCATCAGAGCTAGAAGCTGGATGCATGGGACTATTCACTCACCATCACCTTCCTTTCCAGGTATCTTGCAATGAGTAGACTTGACCATGAACCAAGCTTGTGCACTTGATTTACGGTCTCCAATTTTGATCTCATGCCTAAATAAATCTCTAGAACTGCATTTCTAGGGCCTCCCGGATACCACCAGAATGTTGGAATCCTGAGCTGCCTGAGGTTTAGGTTCAAGCTGAAGCCTGTTCTGCCCATCTTAGGAAGTGACTCAGAATCATGCACTAAGTCTGAATCATGCTGGTGGGCCTGTGGCCATCTGCTCAGACGTGGTAAGGAAAGAGACAAACTGGGTTTCAGACATATGGCTTTTTCTATTTAACCTTATTGTCTTCTTGTAATGATGAAAATGATACATTATGTAAAATTAAGGAGTTATGATAGCATGTGACTGAACATATGGTGAAGTACTATCTCAGTTCCATTTATCACTTGATGCTCACGTTAATGGAATAGATACAAGATTAGGGATAGATGGGGCTGTAGAAAACTGTGGATAAAGACAGACCACTGGGATCATGTATATATTTTTTGGATTGGGCGTGGCAGGAAGCTGTCAGAGAACATGCCAGCTAGTTATTGTCCTCCCACCCAGGGTTGAGTGCTACTAACAATTCTCCATATTTGATTTTGCATGTTAAAAAGATGAAGTGGAGCCGGGTGTGGTGGCACACACCTTTAATACCAGCACTCGGGAGGCAGAGGTAGGAGGATCGCCATGAGTTCGAGGCCACCCTGAGACTACATAGTGAATTCTAGGTCAGCCTGGGCTACAGCGAGACCCTACCTTGAAAAACCAAAAAAAAAAAAAAAAAAAAAAAAAAAGATGAAGCGGTTTGTGTCCTCAATCTGCCCAAACCATGGATATGTTGCTTTCCATGAGTATAATTTCTTGAGTTTGGAGTGATGTGAGCCATTGGGAACATGTAGGTGTTAACCTTACAGAATATCTTGTTGCTGTTGATTCTCAAGAGTCTTATAATAGTAGGTGAAATAGAAAGTGAACTTTGGAGGTACACTACAAAATCGCCCTCTGCATTTAGGCAGAAATTCCATGTAACCATCTAATCTTCTAACTTGTATCTTGAAGACATCCTGTGATTCTGTATCACTATGTTTTATGGACATCATTATTTAGGGCAAGTTTTCCAATTTTTAAAATCAAAGTCACTTATTCATGTTGTATATTTAGTGAAAATGACAAATTCTCACTTGGTCCTTCTAGGATCAAGTACTATGTGGAAAGAATATAAAGGAAAATATGTAATCTCTGATGTGAAAAAGACCTGAATTTAAATCCTGGCTTCATGACTTACCAGGTATGACCTTGGAGAAGTCATATATTCTCTCCAAATCTGAATCCCTCATTCATCAAAAGTGGAGATGTAAGGCCCATTGTGGCAGTATCTCATGGACTGAATGAGATTGCAAATCTGAGCATGGCTGGCATGCCTTGCATTCAACTGCCTCCTCATCATATGTCTCCTCATCCTATGTATTATTTCCAAGTCATTATTTCATATTGATTTGCCACAGTAATGTCAGCAGGGAAGCAATCAGCACAGTCAAGAAAGTGAGCAGAAACTCACTCACGTTCTGCAGATTGGATTAATAGTCAGGCAATGGAATTATCTGCAACCTAAGATTACTTCAGTGAAAGATATTAACGAATCATATTACACAAATACTTCAAGCTAATGATAAATGATGATGTCCTGATTTTGTTTTAGCTACAGTTTATTTGTGCAATAACAACAATAAATTCAGCGTCTCTTCTAGTAAATTGGACTTTATCCAGACTATTCCTATCAGAATAAGGTCATCCTCCTCACAGTGACCATCTGAGTGACTGCTGTGTGGGCAGCCCTGCTCAGAGGCACTGTTTCAGAGCTGTTGAGGTGCTTCACATCCAATTCCTGAACACTGTACTCTTTTTCCCCAAGCCCCTATTGTAGAAAGCAAGGTGGATAAAGCTATCAATATGCATCCTTCTATGAATTCAGTTATCTGGGAGTGTAAACTGGTACAACCACTTTGGAAATCAGTATTGAGGTTTCTGAAAACTCTAAAAATTGACCTATCCAGTGATCCAGCTATAACACTTCTGGGTGCTACCTCTACATTTTACCATAGAGATACTTGCTTAGCTATGTTCATTGCTACGTTCTTCATAATAGCTAGGAAATGAAATCAGCCCAGGTGCCCAAAAACTGATGGATGGAATATGCAAATGTAGTATGTAAGGAGTTTTATTCAGCTATAAAGAAAAATGAAATTGTAAGAATTGCAGGAAAATGGATGGATTTGGGAAAAAAATATATATTAAGTAAGGTAACCCAGCCTCAGGAAGACAAAAGCCACATGTTCTTTCCCATATGGTGATCCTAGCAAGGAAAATTTAGATTTGTATCTGAACTGGAATAAGAAGAGGCTAGGAGGAAGGAGAAGCAGGGATGAATTAGTGGAGGGAGGAGGCAGGAAAGTAGAAAGACAGAGGTGGGAAGATCCAAGTAGGAGTTGGGGAAAAGGAGAGGGGAGAAGGAGAGATTAAAAACAGACATTACAAATAAGTCATATAGAACCTACTTCTTCATATGTTGGTTAAAAAAATCTAAATTAGGGCTGGAGAGATGGCTTAGCGGTTAAGTGCTTGCCTGTGAAGCCTAAGGACCCCGGTTTGAGGCTCAATTCCCCAGGACCCACGTTAGCCAGATGCACAAGAGGGTGCACGCATCTGGAGTTCGTTTACAGAGGCTGGAAGCTCTGGCGCGCCCATTCTCTCTCTCTCCCTCTCTCTCTCTCTCTCTCCCTCCTTCTCTCTGTCGCTCTCAAATTAATAAATAAACAAACAAAAAAATTAAAAAAAAAAACTAAATTAAAAGAGAGCGAGAAAGGGAAGGAGTAAGAGAAGGTGAGAGAGAGGGAGAGAATGGACAGGGTAACCTGCTGAGGTGGAGAAAGCTTTACCCTGAATCATATAGGTTGTTCCAGGTAAATCCCAGTGTCAGGGATGGTTATACCACTCCAGGGAGTTGTTGGTCAGGCTGTTCATGAGGCCCCCAAAACAAAACAAGGCATTGCCAATACTCTTAGACACCCAAAAGAACTATATAGCAGGACATTATTGCTGAAGACACCACATGCTGTGGTCATAGGATACTGAGAAATCAAGCCAGAACTGAGCTGGGAACTTCCTCCCTGTTGGCTTGCTGCCATCATGCTGGGAAGGGTTTTGCAGGCTGCTGGGGGAGAAAAGTCATCAACTGGCTTAACAAGAGTAAATCCTGTAAGCTACATAATCAACCAGTAGGAAAGTTGTACCATTGTGGGTAACAGTGGCACATAAGTTATAGGGGAAACCAATAGCTCTGTGATTGGATTTGAGGCCCACCCACTCAGTGGGAGGGAATCAGTGCCTGATACTGAAAACTGAGTAAAAGCCTAAGGCTTGGAAAGACATGGGCCCTAGAGGGATGCTACCACTGTTCTTTGCCTAAATGCATATGCTGACTGAGCCCCTCAAATTGCCTCCTAAATGAATATGTTTCTGTGCATTGACTGATGATACTTTTATTTTTGGTTAGAGAACTGGTGAATGCTAGGAAAACCCAGGACTCTTCCAGAGGAGGGGAAGAGAAAGCTCAATGTTAGCACTGGATGAGTGATCTCTACCACAGCTCGTAGCGATCGGTAAACAGTGCGCAAGCCCAGGGAGTGGCATGAGAGTGTGAGCGCTGCTTTCAAAGAGCAGGGTCTGCATGGAAATGGCAGTAGACCCTCGGGAGACTCATAACTCATCAGAGTGGAAAATGAGAGGCTGTTGAGAGCTTCACATAAAAGGAGACATCTCTGTCATGCCCTCCACGGCTCAGGGAGCATTGAAAAAGTGGGGGGCAGGAAAAAATATAAGGGCTGTAGGAGGGGAAGGAGTACATGTGGGCACTGTCCTGTAGTCATAAGCTTCTGGTACATTCCTGACCTCACAGGGGTTATTATTGCCCCCACAAGGCCTGCAGAATTCTGATATTATTGACATTTTGATGTGTGGAGGACAGAGGAAGACAAAAAACAAACAGACAAACAAACAGAAAACCCTGAGACATCAATACAGAAGCAAGGCTACTTAGAGGAAGGGATTTGGGGGATTAGGGGAGAGGGAGAAGATCTGGGTAATGGGACAAGAATATGAGCAAATTACAGTATGATCATGTGTTAAAACTCTCAAAAAACTGTTTCTTTTTAAAAAGAAAACATTTTAATACTTTCTTCAGGCTTCCATGATATCTGATGTGAAATCTTCTACTTGAGTTATTTCTCCAGTATAGCTAAGGTATGAATTTTCTTGGATATTTTCAAGATTTATCTTTGTCTTAGGTTTTAGAAGTTCAATTTTGATGAATTTTTGGATGGATTCTTTAAGTTTATCCTTAGGAGGTTGTCTTAGCTCTTCAAACTATAGGTTATGTCTTCTGGCAGGTACTTGAAGCCCACTAATTTCTCTTTCTTTTTCTGGAATTCTGATCACATGAATGATAGATATTTTCTTATACTCTTACTGTTCTCTGAGTTCTGTCATTTTTTTTTCTGATCAGTTTCTATTATTCTGTCTTCCCATTCACTAATTCTTCCCTGTGCCCTTTTCATTCTTCCAGTGATCTTTCCTTGGGCTTTTTATCTCACTTATTGTGTTTTTGGCTCAGAAATTTCCTTTTGGCTTCTCCATGGGTCTTCTAGCATTTTATTGTTTTTGAAGCTTTTCTTTTTTTTTTTCGTGCTAAAACTTTCTGTATTTTTCTTTGTTTTTACTTGCTCAAATTTTTTTATTGTTTTTTGAAGCATTTTCATTGTGGTTGCTTCAAAATCTTTGCTAGTAATTCTGCCATCTCTGTCACATGGACTTGACTTCTACTGACCACGATTTTGGCATCTAGCTCAAGAGCTTCTGTGGTTGTTGGTGTGAAGAATGAGTTTTTTTAAAGTATATTTTATTATTTAATTATTCGAGAGAGAGAAAGAGGCAGACAGAGAAAGAGAGAGAGAGAGAGAGAGAGAACAACAGAGTGTGAATGGATGCTCCAGGGCCTCCAGCCACTGCAAGCAAACTCCAGATGCATGCACCCCCTTGTGCATCTGGCTTACATACATCCTGGGGAATGAAACTGGGATCCTTTGGCTTTACAGGAAAACACTTTAACCGCTAAGCCATCTCTCCAGACCCAAGAATGAGTTTTGATTGAAATATGGATGTCTTCAGATTGTTAGAGGACTGAATCTGACTTACATCCTTCATTGGCCTGTACTGCTCTGGCCTGATGAAAGGGTGTATTGTGGACTGCTCAGTGCGTTCTCCAGTTAGCTTTTGTTGACACCTGCGAAACGAGCTCCTTCTGATAGCTGGGTAGGGACAGGAGTTCCAGCTGCCATGGGGTCCATTGATTGTAGCAGGAGGCCAGCCTTGTCACCACCGCGCGTCATGGTTAAATTTCTGACTCTCCATCCCCTAAGCATCTTGTAGCATTACCTTAGCACACTATAGCAACATTTCTACTACTATTATTATTTTTAGTTTTTTTTTAAATTTTTATTTATTTATTTATTTATTTGAGAGCAACAGACAGAGCAAGAAAGAGGCAGAGAGAGAGACACAGAGAGAATGGGTGGGCCAGGGCCTCCAGCCACTGCAAACGAACTCCAGATGTGTGCGCCCCTTTGTGCATCTGGCTAACATGAGTCCTGGGGAGTTGAACCTCGAACAGGGGTCCTTAGGCTTCCCAGGCATGTGCTTAACCGCTAAGCCATCTCTCCAGCCCCTATTATTTTTTGAGACAAGCTCTTACTATGAGTCTTGATTTCATAATCCTTCTGCCTCAGCTTCCTGATTTTGGGATTACAGACCCACATTTTTCAAGTCTTCCTTCTATTTAGGAAATGGGTAGCCTAAACTCGTACAACAGTGATTTAAATCGGATGTCCCCCATGAACACGTATGTTCTGAATGCCTGGCCCCCAGCTTATAGCAACCTGAGAGGAAGAGCCTCGCTAGAGGAAGTGTGCTGTTGGGGGTGGACCTTGAGGTTTGTTTCTTTGTCCCCAGCTTACTAGTTTTAGTTCTGCTCACTCTCCTGCTGCTGTTTTCTGCCTGTTGTGGCACAGATGATGTCCAGCCTCTGCTTAGCCATGTTTTATCCTGCGATCATGGAGCTTCTGCTGAAGAATGCAAGCCAAAAGAAAAATCTTTCCTCCCACTGGCTGCTTTAGGGGGGAGTGTTTAGTTCCAACAGCAAGGATGTAATTGCAACAACTTTCCTGATGAATTTTCCATCTTCCATGCCCATGGCTCGTCCTTTAGTTTCTGTCTGGAGCAGAGGCCCAGTACTCTTCTGTATCCATGATGGATTTTCACATGTGCAGCTGATATTTTCTCCCAGCTTTGTTATAGTATTGCTTATTGTAAACAATTTTTTGTTTATTTTTTTTGAGAGTGACAGAGAGAGAAAGAGGGAGAGAGAGAGAGAGAGAGAGAGAGAGAGAGAGAGAGAGAGAGAGAAAATGGGCACACCAGGGCCTCCAGCCACTGCAAACGAACTCCAGATGCATGTACCACCTTGTGCATCTGGCTTATGTGGGTACTGGGGAATCGAGCCTCGAGCTGGAGTCCTTAGGCTTCACAGGCAAGTGTTTAACTGCCAAGCCATCTCTCCAGCCCCCATTATAGTTGTTTTTTTATTCTATTCCTCTTGCTCCTTATCACAATCCACCTACTGTGTGCCTCATGTCTCACTCTTCCTCTTTCTGAATATGTACTAGTATCCTGTGTGCTCTCTTCACAGCCCAAGCAGGATTAAGCGAAAAGTGCAGAAAATGCAGGCCTGCTTATCTTGAACTAGATTTTGTTGCCCTGAATGTGTGTGGGGGTGTCTCAAGTTTAATAGGAGATAAGCTGAGGAGCTGAATTTTAAGACTGAATCCCATTTTCTCTGAGGAAAGGAAGTAGTCCAGAACTTTTAGATCAGATTTCTCTTCCTCAGCCACTTCATTGGTGTGCAGGCAATCAGAAGCTATAAATAGGTAAACTTTGCTAGAAGCATCTTAGAGAACACTAGGAAATGACCAGCTTTGCTTATGGTATTTTGGAATCTACCATGTCAGCAATAGACAGCATCATCTCTAATTTCCTTCTGTTTTCAAATATTATGCATGGAAATGGTCCAAATGGTCCTTGTCATTCTCTGGGATTCTTAGAGGTAGCCTTTTAATTAATGTTCTTCTCCTCTGCTTTATATTCTCTTGATTTCTGGATGGCCAAACAGAATTTAACTGATTGATAAACAAGTTCTGCCTATGATTTTGACTAGTTTTGTAATTATCTTTTCTGAGTAATTAAAATTTAATCACAGTATTCATGTCTGGTATGATATTGGATAAATATTTCTATAATTAAATTCAGGTATGTTTAAAATTTCCAAGAAATTATAGAACAATTTATCAAAACCTATAGTGGTTCTTGCCTTCTGATGTCAGAAGATGACATATTGCTTAGCTTTAAATTCAGAAGTAGTCTTTGCTTATAGAAGATGACTGAGAGCACAAGTTGATTATGTTTTTAAAAATCATGTTTCCTGACAAATTATTTGCCGGATAAAATTGTTATCAATCTGGAACATGGCGATCTTTTCTTTTGAGATACATTTGAATGGGCTGGGCTTTTAGATCACTTGGATTACATTAATCTCTCTTTAGAATCCCAATTATGCCATAACTAGTATCTGGCAAAGAAAAGTATGATTTTCCTTGCCCATCTTTGTTCATGGTCTGAAATAAAATATTGTATTTCTGGACTACAGCAGTTGTCTGAGTAGGTCTGCCTTTATCCCCTGAGGGGAAATGAAGTGGTGATCCGGATTAATTCAGGTCAAGTGCAGAGCCAGTGCTGAGCAGGGCTTTAGCTGTCCATCTTGTAGTCTCTGGGCAGCTGTTTGGCTCCCAGGCTGTTGTGAAGAAAAGCAGAAGTGTCAGGTACAGGCCTGACGATGTGGGAAGTGATTCCTCCCCCGTCAGGCCAATGAGACTGGCCATGGAAACAGTTCTGCACTCATGATAGACTTCTTATCAGAGATCTTTTATGGGTTCTCCTTTGGAGGCCCTCATAATGAGTATAAACTACTTTCTACTTCTTTTTAAAAATTTTTTTTAGAGGCAGCGAGAGACAGAGACAGAGGGAGAGAGAAAGAATTAGCATGCCAGGGCCTCAGCCACAGCAACCAAACTCCAGATGCCTCTTGGGCATGTGTGACCTTGTGCTTGCCTCACCTTTGTGCATCTGGCTTAAGTGGGATCTGAAGAGTCGAACATGGTTCTTTAGGCTTCGCAGACAAGTGCCTTAACCACTAAGCAATCTCTTCAGCCTGTACTTTCTACAATGCCTTTAAGGTTATCCTTAGTGGTTATGCTTAACTTTTTATTAGGAGAGTCTAAGTATATTATCTTCTTTACAGTTGTATGTCAGTGAGAAACCCCTAATGCTTTGTATGATTTGATACTTACAGAATGATCCAAAGTGATTCTCTCTTATGAAGCAGTTCCATCAGAGACCCAAGGGGACATTGACACTGAGTCACATCAGGCCGTACCTTTAATGAGCCACCTGGTTCTTGTGAGACAGTTTATAAGCAGGTGAAGAGTGCCATCAGGGAACTCACTAAAGCCTACACCAGGGTAATGTCTAAACAGTTTGGCTCCCTTCATATTGTCTCTGCTGACTGTGTTAATAAGCTGAATAAGGCTGAAGGTCAAGACTGCAGACACTGGCAATTTCTAAAGGATCAATGCATCTTAACATCCACAGCCTCTGAAGTGGAGATAAAACATGGGTCTCAGGGGCAAGTGCTCCATTTCCCTGTGATTTAGCCAAAATGACAACAACAATAACAAAAGTAGTTGTTAGGGGGAAATGTGAGTGTTCCCTATCTCTTAATAATAACATAGAACTTTAAAGCCTGAATAAGGAACAAGCTCTTAATTACTTTCCCTACTCAGGCTTACCAGAATCCATGCTGATTCAATCTCTATTTAGTCTGTGGAACCTCATATCAGCCACCCACTGGAGCATGAGCCCTGCTGTGGCGTATCTGTTGTTAAGCGTGAGACTGCTCATATACTGACTTAAATTTCTCATGTCATTGTCCATCCCACACTCTGAACCTGGCTTCATGGTAAATGTTTCCACGTGGCTGAAGATTGGCTCCCAGTATACACAAAGTCATCCTCATTCTGCCTTCTCTTGGTCACCACCACCTCCCAAACTGGAATCCTGGTCCAGCACTCTTTCTTGGGGCTGAGTTCTTTGACACTAATTTTTTTAAGTTTAATTTTATTTTTTAAAGGGAGCAAGAGCAAGAGCTAGAGAGGAAGAGAGAGTATGTGTGTGAGAGAGAATTGGTGAGCCAAGTCCTCAGCCACTGCAATTGAACTCCAGATGCTTGTGCTACCTAGTGGGCATGTGCAACCTTGAGCTTGCCTCACCTTTGTGCATCTGGCTTAGTTGGGATCTGGAGAGTCCAACATGGGTCCTTAGGTTTCTCAGGCAAGTGCCTTAACCACTAAGCAATCTCTCCAGCCCTGTAACATTTTTAACTTGAGTGATTTCCACAATTGTGAGAGTACCAACATCAGTGAGATCAAATACTTGAAGGAAGCAACTTCGGAGAAGAACCGTTTACTCTGGCAGTGGTTTCAGGGGGTTCAATCCAGCATGTAGGGGAAGGCATGGTGTCTGGACAGCTCATATGTTGTGCTGGGAGTGTGAGGGGGAAGACCCTCACACCTTGGCAGATCAGGACTCAGGATAGAGGACTAGAAGCATTGCTAGACTATGAACCTCAAAGGCCTATCTCTAGTGACCCACCTGCACCAGCCAGGCCCCATAGGCTCCCCAAACAGAGCCAACAGCTGGGGACCAAGTGTTTCAACACATGAGCCTTAGATATTTCAGACTCAACCCATAACAGCCAGGATATTAGAGCCCAAAAGTTGGATTTAATTTAAAAGTAAATAAAACTACTCAACTGAGTATTTTACAATGTTTCTAAAGGAAAATGTTTCAGATAATTGGCGGCTATGTGGGTTATCTTCAAACCTGTATTGCTTATGAAAGGATGAGACTCTAGAAGCATTAGATGGAAAGAACAGTTATTTTGGCAGTTCTAAATCTTAACAAGACTTTGTGCCAGATGCCAGGTTTGGGAGTTATGGTGGTTTAATTCATGTGTCTCCCATACACTTAGGTGTTCTGAATGCTAGGTTCCTCAATGATAGAGATTTGGGAAGTAATGCCTCTTGGAGGCAGAGTATTGTTGGGGGTGGGCTTATGAGTGTTATAGCCAGTTTCCCCATGCCAGTGTTTGGCACCCTCTCCTGTGGCTATTGCCCACCTGATGTTGGGCAGGAGGTGATGTCTGGCCTTTGCTGATGCCATCATTTTCCCTGCCATCATGAAGCTTCCCCTTGAGTCTGTAAGCCAAAATAAACCCTTTTCTTCCCAAAAGCTGCTTTTGGTTAGGTGATATCTACAAGCAATGCAAACCTGACTGCAACTGGTACCAGAGGAGTGGGATTGCTGCTAGAAACCTGACTGTATGGCTTTGGCCTCTTGGAACTGATTTTCAAGAGGAATGTGAAAGGATTTGAAACCTTGGCCTAAGAGATGCCTTGAAGTGCTGTAAGTACAGGTTGATCACTATTCTAGTCAAAGCTGAAAGATCTGAGGGCAGTAAGACCTATGGACTGTGAGGTTTGGCTTGTGAGGGTGAGAAAAAGCTTTGTTTGGACTGGGCTAGAAACAATTTGTGTGAGAAGCCTGCTGTTATGCCTGTGTCCTGAGAATGTATGCAGGGCTGCATTGAATAGAAATGGAGTGGTGTGAGCAGAGGGAAATAGCACAGAAATGAAATCGTTGGACTGAAACCTCTGCCTGTTCAACTGCAATTACCACCATTTAGATTGGGCAGCTGATCTGCATTGGGACAACAGAAAGAATGCAGTCATTTGAAGGAGGGTCCTGTTCTTTAAGATCTGCTTTATTCCCCCCCCCCCGGATTAACAAATTGGCACCCTACCTGGTATTATTGGCACCCTACCTGGTATTATGGATGGAATATAAGAAATGAAAGAAAGAGAGGGTCATTTAATTTGCAATGTGGTATTGGTTTTTGGAAATGGCCATGGGCAGTGTGAAGCAGGTTTGCTGGATGAGACCTGGTGGATCCGTGAGGATTGACCATGGGTTGCAGTGGAGACCCAGTGGAGATACCAGGACCACGAGATGGCTACTACGGAGAGCTGCCGGCCCTGATGAAGTTTTCCAGGACTGTGAGTAGCCTAGCTGGAGGGATGGAATTGGAACTCCAGAGACTTGTTGCTGATTAGAATTATCGGACTTGGAGATTTGTCATTGACTAGAGTTGTTGGACTTGGAGCTAAAGAGTTTGATGTTTGCCTTGTTTTAAATCTTGCATTGGTTGAATATTTCTTTGTTATGCCCAATGCCATCTCTTGCAGTGTGAATGTTTATTCTATGCCATTATGGATTTTGGGGGGAATTTTGGGGTATTATAGCATAGTTAAAATACCTTGGACTATGGGAATCTTTGAACATCATTAGAATTGATAAAACATATAAGGACTTTTAAAGTTGGACTGAATGCATCACAATTTACACCATGTATGTTTATCAGTTTATGAGGGCCAGAGGCAGGATGTGGTGGCTTGGTTCAGGTGCCCCCATAAACTTAGGTGTTCTGAATGCTAGGTTCTCAGATGAGTCTTTCCAGGCAGCATGAATTGTAGCATCCTTCATGTTTAAGGTTGTACTGTTCCACATCAATGCCAGAAAAAGAAAGAACAGACATAGTTCACTGGGAACAAAACTATACAGGTTGGGCACCACTGCCCAGAAATCTAAGATGCTCCAAAATTTGGTCTTTTTTTTTTTTTTTTTAGTTTATTTGTCAGTTCTGTATTCAGCAAATACAGTCAGTTTGGTACCATTATTAGGCTCATCCGTGACCTACCCCCTCCCCTTGGCCCCTCCTTGTTGAGGTATATGGGTCATGCATTGTGGAGTTAGCCCACAGTTATGGGTAAGATAAATGTCTCTGCATATCATGACCCAACATGTGACTCTGACATTCTTTCCGCCCCCTCTTCCGCAAAATTTCCCTGAGCCATGTTGGGTTCATTTTTGGTCTGCTTCAGTGATGAGGTGCTGGGGGCCTCTGAGGCTCTGGCTCTCTGATTTGGTAGGAGTTGATTTTTCTCTGTGCTGATCTCCTTCCCCCTTGTGCTGGTATCCGGTTCATCAGGAAAACAGCCCCCTTGCTTGTTTCTCCAATTTTTCTTAGTTTCAGCCGGGGCCCTTTTGAGGTATGATGGGGTGGCTCTCTCCTTAGGATGTACATCTATCTGAAAAAGAGAAGCAGATTCTCCAACGGAGAGTAAGTTAGCACCAGGACAAATGAGATAACCCTTACTTTTTTTATAGAGAATTTAATAGGTGTAGGCCCTCTTGTAGCCCACAATTGATGGTAGCTTGATATTGGAGAGTGGGCTTATGTTTGGATATGGTTCTGACTTGTTTCCCAGCTCCAGCTATGGGTCCCATACCAGTGAGGGGATTAGTTAGCCAAATTGAGAGCAGTTGGTTCCCCACCATGGCTGTGTGCCACCACTGCACTTGTGTGGACATCACAACAAGTTATTTGCTTCTAAGTAGGTTAGACCATGCGTTGCTTCGATAGATATTGGTCAATTTCCCCCAGTCGCCCATGTAGCACCTTGGTCTTTTTTTTTAAACCACTAACATAATGCAAATAGACTCCACAGGTAGCCTCATGTAATAGATTAAAGTCAGAATACAGATATATTATAAACATATTAAAGTAATTCAAGTCTGGGCTGGAGGGATGGCTTAGTGGTTAAGGCATTTGCCTGCAAAGCCGAAGGACCCAGGTTCGATTCCTCAGGACCCACGTTAGCCAGATGTACAAGGGGGCGCATGCATCTGGAGTTCATTTTCAGTGGCTGGAGGCCCTGGTGTGCCCATTCTCTCTCTCTCTCTGTCAAATAAATAAATAAATAAAAATTATATAAAAAGTACTTCAAGTCTCTGTGTATAAGCTGTTTATGAAACATGCATGAATTTCAAGCAGAGATTTGGATACCATTCCCAAGATGTCTCATTATATGCAAACAGAAATATTCCAAAATAACCAAATCTTCAAATCTGAAGTACTTTTGGTCCTCAGCTTTTTCAGTAAGGAACAGAAAAAAAAAAGTGTTCAATGAACCAGGAAATACAAACTAGAACATTCTTTGCTTTTGCCTAAAACATTAGCAAAGCTATGAGAAGCAATTACTCAGTATTGGTGAAAAACACTGGGGGGGGGGGTTGTCAAATGACTGGTTTTCGTTTATGTTTTTCTGGCGAGGGGACTTGGCATACCAATTATGTTGGTTTTCTCAGCTGTAAAATTCAGACCATATTAGTAATCACCTCCCAGGGCTTTTGAGGGGAAATAAGTGAAATAATGCTCCTAAAATGTTGAATATAGTGACTGGCAAGTGATCCACAGTTAGAATTGTGATAATTATTGTGAGAATCTAAAATCCTCATGCTCTGATGGGAATGAAAACTGATAAAACTGTCCAGCATAAAAACTTGTCATGTTAATGCCTTACTTACATACATCTGATGTGCTCATTCTACTTCAAGAAAGATATTCTGAGGAAATGGGAAGCAATGATATATTTGCAAGGATATGCTTCATGGAATTTTTAATATATTGCCCCAAATGGAAACAATTTAAATATCTCACAGTTCAATTATAGGTGTCCACCAGTAGAGTTTCATTCAAGAGTCACCAAGCATGTTTTTGAAGACTATTTAGGGGCTGAGGAAAATGATACTGTGCTCCACAGTAAAAAGCCACTGTACTTTTCATTAAGTAATGTACTTTAAATTTTTTTCCATAGTTAATACACAGTTTTTGGTTGTCTATTGCAAGTTAGGCATGATGCTGGGGCAACAGATGTGGTGTTGATTGAAACAAGGTGCTGCCCCATGGGGATATCAATCTATCTGTTAGAAAATGTGTTGCTTTTGTAATGAAGATGACCAATACTGAAGCCAAAATGGAAACTAGGTTAGTTTGCTAGGACTTCCATAACAAAGCAGCACACACTGAGTGGCTGGAAGAGCAGAATGTATACGGGGTCTGAGGTGAAGGTGCAGCAGGGCTGATTGGTTCAGAGGCTGCTCCCTTAGACATGTAGGCAGCCATCTTCTCCCTGGGTCTGTACATGGCTGTCTCTGTGACTATTTATGTCCAATTTTCCTCCTTTGATAAGAAACACTAGTTCTATTCTAGTTGACTCCACCTCCAAAATCGCACCCTGACCCCCTTCTTAAAGACCCCTGTGAATAGAGTCAATTGGAAGGTACTAGGAATTAGGAGCTCAGTATGTGAACTTCTGAGGGTGATAATTTAGCATGTATCAGAAACCATTTGACATTTCTAACACTTTATGCCTTGAGCCATATGACAAAGTAACTGAGGTGCTTCTGGGTTCCCCATTTAGCCCCTTTAGAGATCCCCTTCAGGAAGACTAAGCACTTGGACTCCTCTTTGTAAGTCTGCTTTGTAAGTCTAAACAGCATCTGAGGTGCTGGCTCAGGTGAAGGTGACTTTAGGTGGAAAGTACCAAACCATCTTTGGGAAACAGATGCCCAAGGTTTCCTTCAAGTCTGTTTCAGAGGGAATGTGGGATGGCTCCTTAGTTCCAGATTCTGGCATCCTCAGAGGACTTCCCAAGGGAGAGGTTGGCATTTCTGAGCCTACTTTGGTTCATATCCAGTCTGAAAATGAATCTCCCTTAGCTTGTGACAGGAGACATGAGTTTATTCTGTTATATAAATCCAACTTTACTTTCACTAAAAGGGAGAAAAAGGAAGGAGTAGTAGAGCACAGTTTATCTTTATCATCCCTAAGTCTTTTATGTTACTAATCTATATTCCAACAGGCAGAGTAGGTGGGTGGGCACAGAGATATTTGTCAGTTTCAAATTTTTTTTAGTATTTTATTTACTTAGTAGAAACACACACACAGAGAGAGAGAGAGAGAGAAAGAGAGAGAGAGAGAGAAAAAATGGGTATGCAGGGCCTCTAGCTACTGTAAACAAACTCCAGATAGATGCATGTGCCATCTTGTACATCTAGCTTATGTGGGTCCTGGGGAATCGAACTTGGGTCCTTTGGCTTTGTAGGAAAGTGCTTTAGTTGCTAAGCCATCTCTCCAGCCTTTTTTTTTTTTTTTTTTTTTTTTTTTTAATGAGGTAGGGTGTCACTCTAGCCCAGGCTGTTCTGTCACTCACTCTGTAATCCCAGGTAGGCCTCAAACTCACATCAATTTTCCTATCTCTGCCTCCCAAGTGCTGGGATTAAAGGCGTGCACTAGTATCAAGTGTACTAAAAGAAAGAGCAATGACCTCAAGACTTGTCTAAGGAATTACTGAAGACTGAGAGTCAGG
Organism: Dipus sagitta; assembly: GCA_036346955.1. Taxonomy (NCBI): domain Eukaryota; kingdom Metazoa; phylum Chordata; class Mammalia; order Rodentia; family Dipodidae; genus Dipus; species Dipus sagitta. Next base: position 156,301,287 of record CM070773.1, read on the forward strand.
ACATGCTATGCTTTGAATATTTGAAAGGGCCAGAAATAGCTAGACCCTTGGACCCTTTTATTCCTTCCACTATGTAAGGACACAGCATTCAAGGCACCATCTTTATTTTTATTTTTTATTTTTTATTTTTTGGTTTTTCGAGGTAGGGTCTCACTCTAGCCTAGGCTGACCTGGAATTCACTATGGAGTCTCAGTGTGGCCTCGAACTCACGGCGATCCTCCTACCTCTGCTTCCCGAGTGCTGGGATTAAAGGCGTGCGCCACCACACCCGGCTCAAGGCACCATCTTGAAAGCAAAGAACAGGACCTCACTAGACACCAAATCTGCCTGTGGCCATGATCTTGTTTTTCGTACCTTCTAGAACAGTGAGAAGTAAATTTACAAATCATCTAATGTTGTCACCTGAAACTTTTCCTCTGGAGAGATGGGAATAGGCATCTGTTCATCCCAGCTAGGGCATGAATGGCAGACTATAGTATGATTGCACCAAACCAAGTTTTAGTGAGCCAATACATTTATTGCGGTTACTTACGGAGCATTTATTGGGGTTACTTACCAAGCAGGGTGAGAAGAGCTTGGATGACTCAAAAGCAGCGACGTCATGAAAAAGCCCACTGCGTCACTTCCGAGATGACCCACCGAAGTTTAATCTCTCAAGCACAGGACACAGCTTGCAATCAGTGGGGCTGGTCAGAGTCTCTTCCCAGGCAGTTGTTTCCCCTTTACAGCACCATGGGGATGAGTCTTGCAACCTTTTCAGTTTAGAAAACCACTGCACAACGCTGGGCAGAGTCTGCCCCCCACAGTTGTTCACTGCTCCTCTAACCATGGGGAGTGGTCATGTGACCTTTTAAGTGTCGGCTCTCCCAGACTGGTTGACCTCCTGACTTCTCCCTCCCTCCAGGAGGGCAGATTTCAATTCTGTTGAATTTGTTGTATAACAGTCAGTCTTAGACATTTGGTTTTAGCAGCACAAATGACCTAAGATAGGGAGTTTAAAACATCAAAAAGGAAAATGAAGAAGAGTTTGCAATTTGTGGTTGTGTCTACTTATATTTAAAAGCCAGTCTCTATCTCCCTCCTCTCAATTGACCAAAAGCTGACTTGTTTGGCCTGCTCTCTCAAGTTCTTGTAAATTATCTTTACTTATACTTTATTAACAGGTAAAACCCCTGCATGCCACTATCTTCTCCTCTTGAGGTGCTAAGCTACAATTTTCAGGTGCTAAATGTCAAGAAATTGGTGAAAGTCATTTTAACTTTACGCTTACATCGCCTTTATTTTTTCTTTCTTTGGTGTATGATTAGGTTTGCTATCAAATGGTGTCATAACCTCAGCAAAATATTCATTAGCATTCTCCATGCACGTTTTAATTAAAGAAAACTCATGTTTTGCTTGAGTCACTGGAGAAATGAAAGGTATAGTTTAATACTGAACACATTTGTGCTTTGCATAAATTTAAACTGGACCCCCTTCTCCAGTAAGACAGAAATGAGGCCAGAGGCGTACACCCACTCTTAGAAAAATTCATAAGTATCTCAGTTCCAAGACTATTTCCAATTATCTCATGTCCTTTGGAGTTTTAAAGGACAAGGATCTAAATTGGGAGCCATGCCTTCCTGAATGAAATGACCATTAATTGCTGCCATTTTTACAAGCTGCAGAAGTCTGGGTGAGGTAGGACACGTATTCCTAAAGATTCTTGCATCAGCTGTGCAATTTTTACTTACATTATTTCCATTAGTACATTTGTCAAATGGATGTTGGTAATCTAATTCCTTTTACAAAAATGCAATCATGAGCCAGCAGAATTTTTTTTATCAGATATATGGAAACTTATTAAACTGAATTTTACTTATCAAACCATGCTTGATCAGCCATTGTGCATATGGGACTATAAATCCTCTGAGTTTTCTGCTTCTTGTGTATTGCATCAATAAGGGAAGGGAAGCCCATCTATTTTTTTAGGTATGAACTTCCATTGCTGGGATTTTATATTTTTATTTATTTATTTGTGAGTACAGAGTATGTGTACTTATATGGACATGCCAGGGCCTCTTGCCATTGCAAATTAACTACAAGTGCATGCACCAGTTTGTGCATCTGGTTTTACATGGGTCCTGGGGAATTGAACCCATACTGGCAGGCTTTGCAAGCAAGCAGCTTTAACCACTGAGCAGTCCTCCCTGTTGGTGGGATTTTATATGTACTGAAAGTCTTACACTGTTGAGTCAGATCCAAAACTTGTATTCCTACTGATCTTTGCCTAGCACTTAAAAATTCTAGAATTTCTGCTATCTGTTGGTCAGTTGTTGAATAAATTATAAGATAACTCTCTCCAGGTGTGGGAGAAAACAGCTACAAAAATGTCCTATTTATGTGCTGTGCTGTGCTGTGTGAACTAGCCACAAACCCTCTGGGGGCTGAAAGCATTGATAGCCATAGGGCATTGTCCCTGCATGACTCCTTCCATCTTCTTTGGTGGGTCCCAGGAATTTAGCAACCAAATCTTGGAAGGGCAGTAAGGATGGATGAAGAGATTAAGAAAATGTGATATAACTCACATGTAGTAGCACACACCTGCAATCCCAGCATTGGGAACAATGAGGCAGGAAGATTATGCACCAGGCCTAGGTAGTGAGACCTTACCTCAAAACAAATAACAAAACTAAAAACAAAACAACAAAATTAAAAGAGTGAGAAAGAAGGAAAGGAAGGAGTGAAGGAAGACAGGAAGGAAGAAAGGAAGAGAAATGTAGTGTCTATACACAGGAATGCTTTGTAGCCTAAAAAGACAGAAATTTATAACAGCACTGATAGAGCCAGAGGAGCTGATGCTAAGTGAAATATATCAGGCACAGAAAGACAAATACTGTATCAATTCATTTTTATGTGAAATCCAAACTTTTCAGTCTTATAGAAAGAGTGGTTACCAAAGGCTGCAGGATTGGTTGAGAAAGGAGAGAGGGCAAGGGAGAAGAAATATGCTGTCTGAAAGGTGTAAAGTTATCTGTGGTACTGCATGGTGACCACACTTAATACTAATGTATATTTCAAAATTGCTAACAGATTTTATTGTTCTCAACTCATATACATAAAAGAATTGGTGAGGTGATGGGTATATTAATTAGCTTCATTGAATTTCTGTGTACATAGAGATCAGAACATCACATTGTACCCCATAAACATACATGGTTATTCTACGTCAATGAAAAGTTTTAAAATAGTGGATGAAGTATCCAGAGAGAAATCCTAAATAGTACGTCCCCAGGCCAGTTCACAACCAACCCACTCCACAGGCTGCAGGCACTGCCACAGAGAACTTAGATACCCAGAATCCACACGTCCTTCTCCCTATGGACAGATGGACATGAGAAGCTAAGAAAATAATTGTAGTATGAGATTGGAGGATGGAGTTAGTGGCACCCAGCTGAAAGAGGAGGTTTCATCCCACTTCTTAAAGGGATGTTCTTGCTGATGGGAACATATTGCTGATGCACCTGCTTGGATAATGGCTACTTTGGTGACTCACCTTGGTCTTTTTACAAGTTGACCAGCTTCTTAATGACTGATACATTCCTTATTTAGATATGCCAATACTTATTAATCATCTTGTGGATATTATCCTGGTCTGGGAGCCATTCTGTCTCTTTAAAATGATGGTCACTCATTCATCAAATATTCATGGGGTATGTTCAATTTGCCAGGCCCTGTATTGGGCATTCATCAGCAATTGAGACAAATAAGTTATGCAGTCTAATAGGGAAGTGACAAAGAAACAAGCAATTGCAGTAGTGGGCGAATGTGTTTGAGAGAGAGAGAGAAGAGCAACTAACTCTGGTCACAACACCTCTATTCCTGGGGATCTGAGAGATCTCTGGGGGAAGAGTGATGCCAAATTTGAGATGAGAAGGATGGATCTGGGAAGGGCAGAGATGCAAAAAGTGTTCTTGGTGAAAGGAACCTCCTGAGTGGAGGCTCAGAGGAGAGAACAACTGTCCTGGAAGCACTGAAGGATTTCCGCAGGGCTGTGTTGAGGGAGCATCAAGGTGATAATGGCTGTGATCTTCACTTGGGCCAGATCATGAAGGACCTTGCCACAGCTGCTCCAGAAACTGGATGTTTCCTACAATCAATGAGGAAGAATCTGGTGATTTTAAACCTCATAGTTATTAGACTTCATCTTACTATTTTTTTCTTGAGGTGCTGGAGATGGAACCCAGCTTTACACATGCTAAGCATATGCTCTGTAGAGAATATTCAGAGGCAACAATTAAAGGAAGATGCATGCTTTATATGGTATATTCAAACCTAGAGAAGCAATGATGAAGTGAATTGAGGAGAAGGAAATGATGGCTAATTATCTTACTAGCACTTTGTGATGAGCAGAAAGAAACACAGGAAGTTACTCAATGTCTTCTGGAGACTTCCCTGGATGGCTCAGTGCAGTATACCATGTCTCTGAGTAGACTATGGAAAAAAAAAAGTGGAGGTATTGTTTCTCTCTCCTCCATCTTCTGTTTGCCATGAACAAAGATTATCTTAGATATATCAGCTATGGCTGAATTAAAATTTGGTTTAAGGAACTGTTTTTTGCAATGTGGGAGCTGGTTTAAATGATCTTTGCATAACTGACCCTAGAATCTGATGGGGAGCTTCAAGTCCACAGGGAAGATGGGCCTAGAAGGCAAGGTCTTGAGCCGGCTGGAGCCCAGAGAGAATGTACTGACCCTGCATATGTTCTGCTGCCTCTGAACTCCATGAAGACCACGGTGCCATAGAAGCTGAGGCTTTTCACCAGGAAGCTAAATGCATACACCCAACTCAGGAAATGGGTAAACTAAAGGTGAGCTGGGACAGTGGGGCAATGAAGGCTAGATGGTGCCTCAGGCCAACAGGTCACCCAGTCAACACGTGTGCCCACCATAGTGTGGCTGACATTTTCCTTCCACCTCCCAGACTGCACAGACATCTCCCCGCGGTTCCTGGGGCTTGGCTTCTAGAACCCAGATTATCATCTGCTTACTCTTTCAAAGGCCAAATCTTGAAAAGTCAGGACAGGGTAGCAAGTTAACTCCCTGCCATCCTGGCTTGCATCGCCTAGCCTCTACAGTGTATGCTTTGCCCAGTAGCAGGAGACAACAGAAATTTTGAGGAGGGCTCAGCACATCCAGAATAGCTGTCTGATTGACCCTTGGCACTAGCTAAAGGGAGGCACAAATCCTCCAAATCTGAGCAGGCTAATAAAACATAGTTCTCAGTTCTCTGTTAGAGAAGTTAATACACAAGGGTACCTTCAAGTCTGAGAAGAAAAAAAAAATTAAACTGGGTCAAAGGAATTCATAAGGCTTGTTTTTGTTGAAATTTATAAAAAAGACATTTTATACTTCTGAGACCTTGCTCTTTCTCCTGTGCTGATGGCCAACCTTAGGAAGTTCATACAAAGCCAGGCCAGCTTCCACCCATACACTACTGCCGCTGAGAAACATCCACTGTTAAATGAGCACAGCAACTTGTTTGAGTTTATTCATCCCAGATTAAGGGGGAAATCCCATACATGCTTAGTCCTAGAACAACTTCAAATGTGGCTAAGTGACAGTAACAACCTTCAGTTCAGAATTCACGGATTACATGAGGATCGTATGATAATTGAAAAACAGTCCACTTTTAACAAATTCTCTCCTGTGTTCCAGGCTACACAGCCTTTGCAAAAAAAAAAAAAAAAAAAATAACAGAATAAATAGAAGGGGAGATGGTCTCTGCTATTTGGAATTTCTGAAATAAAGATTTCATGCCCAGGCTGCAGGTATACAGAAATTTATTTCTTCCACCTGGACAGCACTGTGGCTCTTGATCTGAGCGTCCACCTGTGGTAGATGATGTTTGCATAAATAAAACAACCTGTGGGGGTGATGTGACCATAGGCTGAGCTGTGGATTGTGCACAACCCCAGCTCTCTGTGCATTACCATGTACTTCTTCCTCGATGAAGGACTGTTATCTGAATGCGTGGGAGCCACAGTGATTCTAATATGGATTATGTAAAATGCTGCTAATTTATTTTGAAATTCAATGATTTATAAATGTTATACCTTACAAAATTTTTAGGCATATATAACTTGTTTATAATATGTGCTATATATATTGCATATATAATATATAGTATATAATACTAAGGAAATGGCATCAAAATTAGAGCTACATATTGTTGGGGATTGGGGAAATGGCTTACTGGGTAAAATTTTTGCCATGCAAACATGAAGATCTGAGTTCAGATTCCCAGCATCCACACTCACTCACACGTGCATGCATATGAGCACACACGCAAAACCAACAACCAAAACAAAACAAAACAAAAAGCCAGGGCATGATGGCACATACCTGTAATCCTGTAATCCCTGCCCTGGGAATGCAAGGATAGGGAGCTCCTTGAGGCTTACTGGCCATTTATTCTAGTTGTATTTGTGAGATCTATGAACTCTAGATTCAATAAGAGATGCTGTTTCAAGAAAATAAGGTAGGACAATCTCTTCTGAATTAAAACTTTTCATCCTGGAAGGAACTTTTAGGAAGTTTTTAAAAAGTTCCAATTGTTAAGAAAGTCCAGTTAAGCTTAGGAAGTAAAAAGGACTCAGAACCTCACAAGCCTCTGTAACGTCCTAAAAGTAACAAGATCCACAAGCTCTCTCCCTTGTAAGGACTGCTGGGAGAAGAGACTCTCAGACTGCCAAGGAGCTTCCTGCAAATGACGCAGCAAGTGCCTGGACGTGGCTTCTGTGAGTCATCACCTATACTGGGGTGAACTTTTCCATGATGCAGCTGCCTTTGAGTCACCATGCTCTTATCCATATGCCTGTAAGCAATCCTAATAAATCACTTGTTCATTCAGCCAGACTTTGATGGAACAGTTTCTTTGATCTGTTACCAGTGTCCTATCTGGGGGTGAAAAGACATCCATTCACATGTCCCCAGGAATAGTTTAACGCAACAATGCCTAACGTCAACTTCTGGTCTATACACACATGTGCACCCACATGCTTGTGAACACATACACATGTGCACACATCATACCATATGCAAAAAATGAAAATGAAAAGAAACAGAGGGGCTAGGGATGGCTCACCAATTAAAGCTTGCCTGCCTGAGTTGAATTCCCCAGTACCCATGTAAAGGCAGACACAAAGTGGCACATGCACATGTATTCTCAACAATCTATACCTACAGCAATGGGCGGTGAAGCCAGAAGAACCTGGAAGCTGCAGACCAGATAGACTGATATGTGCAGCAGCATAAATGAGAGACCCTGTCCCAAAGGAGAAAGGAAAGGACAAATGCCCTAAATTGTCCTCAGACCATATGCACACCATGTCATGTGCAGCTTCCCCATACATACATATATAAAAAAATTAAAAGGAACTACATACTCTAAATGGATTTGAGCCATTCATGATATATTCCCCTCAGTAAATCTTAGTGACAATATTGGTTCCATTGCTTATAGAGAATCATTGAGAGACTAGCAATATTCTTTTATTTTGAAATAGTAGGGCCTCATCCAGGATAGACAGGTGCTCTACCCTTGAGCTACATTGCCAGAACTTTTTTCCTTTATTATTTTTTTTTCCAATTTTTGAGACAGGGTTTCAGCTGGCTATGAACTTACTCTGTAAATCAGGCAGTTCTTATACTCAGCAGCTGGGATCCTCAGCCTTTGTTACCTGTCTGGGCTCTATGTTAATGGTATCAAATCAGTTAGTCAATTTTTGTGACTTTCTTGTGAGTATAGGCTAATTTCAATTCCTTGATTACCTTGAAGTGGAAACAAGCCATATCATGCTTTCAGAAAACCAGAAGCAGGAATATTATGGGCAGCCGCAATAAGATAAAGGTTATTGGTATCCATCCTTACTCTCCATTTATATACCAGCAAGAATCCTCAGTTTTGCCAAGGTGCTTTTGACTGCAAGTGACAGAAACATGATGTGACCTAGATAAGGCTCAAAGAGCGAATATACCAGCTTTTGTAACTGACACTCTAACACTGCTAAGTAATGGTACTAGTAAATGCGTGTCTCTGTGTCTCATAACTGTCACACATACACAGTTTCTACCTAATCAGAGCCCCAATGGATGGGAGAAAGATTGCTTGATGATCTTCCATCTTGCTGATAGGAGAGCTTTGGGGAGAATCCTATGGCTGAGCCAGGGGATGCCTGGTCCTGAACCAGTCACTCAGCACTGCTAAAGGATAAGGCATTTTGAGTGACCCGCAACATGGACTGGTTGACAATTTTTTAAAATTTTGTTCAGAGATAGAATATCTAAGATAATCAAATTATAAGGAGGAAAGGTTCACACTGTCTCATGATTTCAGTGCATAGTTGTTTGGCTGTATTGGTTCTGGGCCTGCGAAGAAGCAGTACATCCTGATGGGGAGTAGATGGGGCGGGGGCGGGGGGTAAATCTGCTTACTTCGAGGGCCGGCAAGAAGCAAAACCAGACGAAGAAAGAAAGAAGGCCCATACCCTCTTCAAGACTGCCCTCAAAGTGACTGAACTTTCTCCTACCTAGGCCCTATGTCATGTTTTATGTACTTTTTTTTTACATTTTTTAAAAAATGAAACTATTTTTTCAATTTTGTTTTTATTTATTTATTTATTTGAGAGTGACAGAGAGAGAAGGAGAGAGAGAGAGAAAAGGCACATCAGGGCCTCCAGCCACTGCAAACAAATTCCAGATACACACGCCACCTTGTGCATCTTGCTTATGTGGGTCCTGGGGAATCGAGCCTTGAACTGGGGTCCTTAGGCTTCCCAAGCAAGTGCTTAACTGCTAAGCCATCTATCTCTCCAGCCCTTTTAAACATTTTTTATTTTGTTGTGTTTTTATTTTCTTTGTAAAAAATATATTTTTTTATTTATTTGAGAGAGGAGGGGGAAAGAGAAGTACATACATATATATGTATACACACACACACACACACACACACACACACACATATATATATAAAAGCAGAGATAGGAGGATCGCCATGAGTTCAAAGCCACCCTGAGACTATATAATTCTACGTCAGCCTAGGCTAGAGTGAGACCCTACTTCGAAAGATCAAAAAAAAAGGCATTGTTCTCTCTCTCTCCTACTCCCCTGAGCACCCTCCTCTTTCCAATAGTCCTTTTCCTTTATTGATGTCTTTTTGCCCTCTACATAAAAATGGTGAGCATATCTTGTGGGACTAATGGCAACCCCTGTGAGGTCACGAATGTGGCAGTGGATTTGGGACTAGAGAACGGTGTCCCAAAGTGCTCCTTCCGTCCTCTGGCTCTTTCTTTCTTTCTGCTCCCTCTTCTGCAGTATTCCCCGAGCCTTGGACGGCAGGATGAAGATGTTGTGTTTAGTCCTGAGCTCTCAGCAGCCTTTATTTCCAGCTTTGATGAGTTATAAGTCTCCTCAGTGTCTCCTACCATCTCCATACAGAAGCTTCTCTTCCTGACAGCAAAAAAGCAGTACAAGTATTATTCTGCCACTTCCTCTGGAACATTCTCTGAGCCCTGCCAGGTGTGATGGAAATAACTCGTCCAATGCTAAGCACTGGACTTTCTCTTCTTGTACCCTTGAAGAGTCTTGTGTCTCTCCAGTACTCACTGCCATCTGTAAAAAGAAGCTTCCAGAACCAAAAGTGAAAGTAGCATTAATTGAGGGCAGAAACATGGACATTTAAGAGACAATTTCATGGACTCAACATATCTATTTAGCCAAAGAATGTTGGTAACTTCCCTATAGGGCCTATCCCTTTTCCACCATGGGCTTTTGACTCAGTTTTCAATACCAGACATGGATTCCCTCCTGGTGAGTGGGTCTCAAATCTAGTCACAGAGCTGTGGGTTGCCCCCATAATTTATGTGCCACTGTTGCCTCCATGGGCACAGCTACCTGCTGGTTGATTGTATGGCTTCTAGGATCTGTTGCTTGTCAGGTCAGTTTATCACCTTTCTCCCCCAGCAGCCTGCATAGCACTCTCCAGCACTGTGGTAGCGATAGGCTTTGCCTCTTAAAGATTCCAGTACCTGTCAACTGTGTCAAATGAGAGACGAAGCCTTTAACAGTGAGACTTTGTGGAACAGTTCAGATTAAATAATAGCAACAACCTTATTACTTAGTAAAGAATTAACTTTAGGGGCTGGAGAGATAGGTCAGAGGTTAAAGCATCTTTTCATGATGCTTGTAAAGCCTGATAACATGGGATTGATTCCCCAGTACCCATGTAAAACCAGATGCACAAACTGGTGCTGCATGCATCTAGAGTTTATATGCAGTACCGGGAGGCCCTGGCATGCCAATACTCTTACTTTCTCTTTAAAAAAAAAAAAAAAAGAATTAACTTTACCTGAAGTGAGGCCTTTGCCCTAGCTCCTAGAGGAGGCTCTCAGACCCAAGTCTGATAGTTTGTGCTGGTGAGGTCACTCAGTGTGGTGGGAGGCCAATTCAGAAAGACAAGCCATGTGATTAGAGAGTTGAGAGTTTGGACCATAAAATACCAGCTGGGATTCCAGGTGGGCAGCAGAGAGAGACAGAATGTTGGAAGTTGCGATTACCCATGTGGGTAATGATTCAGTCAATTATACCTATGCAAGAAAACTATTAAAACCCTGCTTTCAAAACTGAGGTGTGCTTTGCCAGCTGGCAATACTCTGAATATTGTCACAGCTTCATGTCAAGAGGTTACTGTATCCCCAAAAATGGAAGCTTTACATATGAAGACCTCCCACACCTCATCTTCTGCTTCTCTGGTGCTGAGTTACACACTTCTGCTATAGTATGACCACAGCATGTTATAAACACTTCTCAAGTTGTTCTAGCAAAGTGGGAGTGATTATTAAAATACCTGAACTTATAGCCAGCAGGTCTGACATGAGAGTGGTACTGGGGTCCCCCAAGCTTGCAACTGATGTCTGGAAGGAGGCCAGGCTCATGGGGTCTATTCTCTTAGACGCTGAAGTTTGATATATTTTCATTGCAATTGGCATCTGAAGTTTTGCATAGTCTGGAAGTCTGGAGGAATGTGCCCTTAACCTTGAGTTTCCCTAATTCTTGTACCACTCATGGGCAAAGGTGATTTCTGAAAGAAAAAAATGCTGTATAGGCAGAACAAAGCCAGACCAAAACATGCATTTGGTACCTGTCATAATGTCACATGACTACAAGATCTTTCAGGAAATGCTTATGTAAATCTCTGATAAAGGCAGAATTTTGTGCGTTCTCTTTCTTCTTCTTCTTTTTATTTTTCTTTTCATGATGCTGCACTAGGGACCCAGGGACTCTAGTGCAAGACAAATTCTCTGACATAGGGCTTCATCAGCAGCCCAGTGTGTGGTATCTTATATCCTCTGTAACTATCCATCCTGAGATACAATTTTTGAGTTTGTTTGCTATGGCAGTTTCCTTCTCACTTCTGAGACAAAACACATAGGCAGCTAATGAGAGGAAAGAGCTTGTGTTGGTTTAGAGGCTCAAGGAGAAGTTTCATCTAGGTGGAGAAAGCACCACAGAGCAGAAGCTGGGCCTCACATCCCACCACAGAAACCGGCAGGAAGCAGCAAGACAGTGAGCTGCTTCCAGCCAAGACCAACTGCCCAGAGCCACACGTGTCCTTCATCAGGGCTCCACCTCCAAAACTGCCTTAGCTGGGGATTGACTGTGATGCTGAATCACAAATAAATGAGGCTATGGGGTACAGTTCACATTCAAACTACCACTGCTGCTAATTTTTGAAACTGCATGAATGTGCTATTTTTCTTTTAACATTTACACATGCCAAGGATGATGAGGGGCCTTGCACATGCCGTGAAGCACTATACTATGGGGCTGCATCCCTGGCCACATAACATTTACTTTTGTGAAAAAATCTTTTTTCTACTTCAAGCCGCAGAGTAGTATACAATGTGAGTTTCACAAAGGTCCGTAGCAACCTGCCCACTGTCAGGGTGGTCAGACAGGACAATATGACTAACGTTTATTCACCTCTTAATGGTGCAGTATGAGAGATGAGGGCTCCCTCTTTGCTTCATTTTTCCCAAGAATGGCAAAGGATATGGTCAGGTCCATATAGATAGAAACCACCTCCGTTTTGAAGGAGCAAAAGTCCCCTTAGTTTTATGGAGGACAAAGGGATAGAGTAGAAAAATACTGAGTGAGAATGAAGGAAAAATGTTTGAAGCCTCAAGACTCTCTCTACTTCTCTAGCAGGAGGTGGTATTGGCAGAGGGGCTCAAACAGCATCTCAAGATCCCTTGCTCTGCAAAGACTTCTCATGGGAATCACCTAGACTAGGGACTTAGGTGTTTAGGATAACATTTCCAGCCAGGGGCCAGTGCCCGAGTCCCAGAGTACAGATTCCTCCAGGGAACACATATGGGAAGGACTTCTCCTCTCCTTGGTGAGCCAGTCAGTTTAGCTGTCAGGTAAATCCTGTGATACTGGACTGCTGAGATTACATGCAGATGCTGGTTTAGAGCCTCCATTCTACATGCCAGAAGCAGTTCTAGGCACATAGTAGGTGTTCAGTAAATACTTTTACAGATGGAAACAATTGTGGGGAGTACAGTCACACACACATTCCATGGGCCATTCATTTTCCTTACTCATACCAAATGTTGAAATATCTGGCCCCAAATTTGATGGGTTCTAGAAGTGCATCAGGTAACCAGGCAAGCCGGGATTCCAGCATGATGAAAACAGTGAGTGGGCAGTAGAATCGTGGTGTGTGGTAGAAAGTTGATAAAAGAAAATAGGTGGAAAAAGAAGCAAGAAGGAAAGAAAGAGAAAAAAGAAAGGGAGAATAAAGGAAGAAATGAACAAAGTTATGAGCAGTTTTGTGACGGGCCCTTCTGCGCTTAGTGAAGCTTTCAGTTCTGCCCTCGCATTGGAGGAGTGCAGACTAGGGTGGAGGACTTATCACAACTGCAGGCTCCTTCTGCCATTTGGCCTTTAGTCTCATTCACAATGTCATGGTCACAGTATACTTTGTTCCCCGTGGTCAGCTGAAGGCATATCCGCCCATCTGCTCAGCCCGTCCTCGTACGCTGCTCCCCATCTGTTCCACCTGCTCCTGCCTTTGCCCAGTGCCGAGCTAGAACTCACAGGCGCACCCTACAATGCAGGATGGCTCTGAGGCTCAGGGTTGACTCCTTGTATGAAGAGATTAAGGAGACAGCCATCTCTAAACAAGGAAAACCTCTTACACTAAATGCTTCTTGAAAATTCACATATTTTCATTTCACCATTTTATAAAATTGTCAGGAAGTTAATTCTTTGTATGGTAAAGTACATTTTTTTTCCAATAACCTTGTTTTCTTTTTATGAACAACTTCCATTATTATAAAAAATACCCCATGGTAATACCCTCCCCCCATAACCTTGTTTTTAAGGAAATCAAGCTGTATCCAAATTTTTCAATGTTGTCTAGGATCCTGAGTTATTTAAAAAAGATCTAATGAATAAGTATAGTACAGTTTTAAAAGCTGATTAAAAGCTCATTTTGGAGGGATGGAGTGAATTATCACAATGATTTCAGTGCGATTAATCTTTGTAAGTGTCCAGGGCTAAAAGCAATTGAGCTATGACTTGCTGTACAAATTGACAAGCTAGCTGTTATTTGTTTCCAGCCAAGTCTGTCTTTGATAATATCATATTTTCAATAGTGAAGGAGATTGTGGTGGTGGTAAAGCACTATTATTTTCCAGCACAAAAAAACCTGCTACAAATAAATCACATAAGGATTTTCATAATGGTCCAACAGCTATGACAGGTTAAAAAAATAGATATAGCTATCCCAAAATGCACAGTGAAATAGTAAACAATTTGTTAAGTATCCTTAGAGTCAATTAAAGAGGCATATGATGAGTTTGGTGACTGCCAAGCCTCACTGGGTGCCAATTAAAATGCACCAAAAATGAAAATGGATGAATTGGGAAAATAGTGTTAAGTTTATGGAGAAAATCAAACAACACTGAGATAAAAATAATGTTGGGCATTCGTTAAAGGAGATTGGTAAATAAAGGGCTGTATGGTTGTTCTACACCCAGAGCACTTGAATATTTCTCCTGCAATCTTTTTATTTTACTTTGTTTTTTTAGGTAGGGTCTTGCTGTAGTCCAGGCTAGCCTGGAATTCACTATGTAGTCTCAAGGCTGGCCTCGAACTCACACAGATCCTCTTCTACCTCATGAGTGCTGGGATTAAAGGCAATCTTTTAAGCCATCACTGCAAAGGAATTAAATTAGTTGTAGTTAGTTTGTACAACAAGAGAAAATGATTCTGAAAATTGAAGCCATTATTAATTTTGTTCTAGAGTCAGCCTTGCATGAAACATTAGAATGACTTTCTCTTCCTTTTTGCATTTAAACCACAGATAAACACAAGTGATAGCTACAGATGAATGCTAGCAAAAAGCTTGAGATTGTCCAGCAATTTCTTTTAAAGTCAGACGTTCAATTGTGAAAAAAAGATGTTTGAACCTATTAACGGTGGCTGTTCATTAATTCAGGGCTGTGAGGACGTGTTACTGTTCCACATCTCTGATGCGGATCCTGTTTTTGCTGTCATGATTGACTTGTTAAGGGTAAACCACTCCACGGAGCTCTAGCTGGCAAGGTTCAGAACAGTACCAGCCTGAGCCATCATTGACTTGCTCAGCAACAGGCAAACCCTCACAACAAATAGGTTAGCTGCATTACAAAGACTTCTCTGTGACAGTAGGTGGATTTCCCCTCTTTAGAGCAGGAGGCACTATTCCACCACAAGTTTTCTTATTGGTATAAACTAAGAAATTTGCCTCAAATGCTGCTGTTGGTTCTTGTGGAGGCTGTGTCAGAATCAATACTCAGCTACTCTCCACAGGCACAACTTGCTCCTTCTCCCATGAAACATCAGTGACCATGAACTGTACGTGGACGACTTTGTTTAGACAGAGGAAAAAGTCTTTCACTCATGCACAAAACGGGTGTAGCTCAGGTGTGGCACAAACACTTTCGTGTCTGGTGCTTTGCAAGGGGGCCATTTTCATACGCCAGACGTCCTGGAGCAATAGCTCCTTGTTACTTGTTTGCAATACATTTTATTAAGGAAAAGTTCCAAGTGACAGATGTCGCCAGTGGATGTCCACATCAATTTAATGATGTTGTGGCTCTGAAATATATCATTGTAGGGTGGCTATGTAAATGAAAGGCCAGTTCTGGTACAATTTGACAAGATGTGATTTTCAGATTTAGGTGACAAATCTTCCTGCAGACGAGCATATTCTTTTGCATATGCAAACCTCTCTGAAGCCACGATAACCCTTGAGCACAAAAGATACCTAGAATACGCTCCGAGTGCCCGTGGCCCAGTGCTTTTCACAGGGTGGTTTTGGCTGACTGAGGGCAAAACTGTAGGTGACTCACGTACACCAGGAGAAGCAGAAACAAGGTTGGGATATGCTATCAAGAACAAGCAATGCTTTTGATAAAAAATTTGGAAATTAATTTTTTTTCAGTTTTTCTAGATAGGGTCTCGCTGTAGCCCAGGCTGACCTGGAATTCAATATGTAGTCGCAGCCTGTCCTCGAACTCACAGTGGCCCTCCTAACTCAGCACTTGATATGTTCCACCACACCTGGCTGGAAATTATTTTCCAAAAATAATTATTGTGTGCCTTGTAGGTACAAAATATTAGGCTGGACATTCTAAGTGATGCAAAGTTACTGTGAGAACTTTGCTGTTTCCTAAGGTGGCTTAGGGATACAGCGTGTCTTTTCTCTACTTAGAAGTTTGGAGGCTGTCATCTATGAATTTCCTACTAATGAATGGTCTAACATTGCCTTATAAAGATCTGAACATGTGACAGTTACAGCTGTCCTGGAAGCAGAAACTCCATGCGATCAAGTTAAGCAATAGGAGGAGTTCCAAGGACACTAAAATGGACCCTGGGGACATTCACACGTGTCATCCCCAGCACCTACTCCACGGCGTGTGTTTCAAGCGGTCATTGAGGGTACTTAAGGATTATGTCTGATTCTTTTGTACATGCATTTGTTTGGAAATGTCAATATATCATTTTATCTTTGTCCCTGTAACTACCATTGTCTCCATAAACTGGAATACATTTCTACTGGCATCATGTCACGGCCTCTTTGTCCCATAAAGTAGGGCTTCTTATTGAAGGCATGTCCCCCAATGCTATGGTTCAAATATATGCTTAAGGGTTCATGTGTTAAGAAGTAGGGGATCTTTAAGAGGATGGATCTACTGAGAAGTCCCTGAGTCACTGGGATTAACATAACTCTTGTACGACACCAGTTAATGAACATGAGAAGATATGTTACAAAAGATCTTTCCTGGCTTCCTGCCTCTCTCTGGCTTCCTGTCTCACCATGTGATCTCTCCCACTCACCCACACTCTCCCAATGATACCATCTGCTGTGGCATGACTCAGCTAAGGGAAGTCTTTGCTGGAACTTGCACCTTGTTGTATAGACTTTCAGCCCTCAAACTGTGTGCTTAGTAAAACCCCTTTTTCATAACTTTCCCAGCCTCTGGTATTTTGTTAGCATAACAGAAAATGGAGTGATAGTCTCTATATCAAGGACATGACCAATTTAATGTTCTCACTCTAAAGTAGACACTTGGAAATGTTCAACCCTTTCCTTTTTTATATCCCATGCTCAGATGATGAAGATCTTCCCACATGTTGTTAGGATTACCTTTAGATTCCAGTGACTTTTAGTATGAAATATATTTAAATGAGTGCCACAGCTCAGACTGTCCACTGGGATTTAGGGATAATGCAGGGAAAAGTATTGAAAATACTTCCTTGTCAAAGATATACTTTATTATAATATGTTGATAACAAAACCAGTCAATTTTTTCCAAGGCCTCTCCATCTCATAGTAATATCTCCAGGACACAATGAGTGCATTCATCATGCAGTGATTATAAAGGCTCACTTTGACATTTCAAGGGAGGATGATTATATTCAGAGAGTATGAATGGGTCAGTTATGTCTAAGGAGCTAGTGGATCATGGTATCTTTCCTATTTCCAATTAGAAAATATTTCTGTACACTTCAGCTAAAATTTTCTGCCTAGAATGTTGTAAACAAAATGTTTTATCAAGCTTTAAGAAGATTTATATTACATACATAATTAGGAAAGTAAATTTTGCTACAATTTTTAGTGGAAACATTCAACTAATTAAGGCTAACTAGTATAGCACAGTAAACATGTATTTACCTAAGCTCATCAATTATAAATATTTTGCTAATCATGCCCCAAGTTTCTTTTTTGGCTACAATATTTTAAAGCAAATCCCAGATATTTGCTACTTCATTCCTATTACTTCAATATATATTTCTAACTAATTAGAGCTTTCTCCTCCTGTGCTGTGTTACCTTCTCATTGCTGGGGACAAACACCTGACCAGAAGCTGCTTATGAGAGAAAAGGGTTTATTTCAGTCTTCGAGATTCCAGGGGAAGCTTCAACATGGTGGAGGAAGCTGGCTCACTTCATCATAAATCCATAGCCGAGAGACAGCAGGAATAGCCAGAGCTCCAGCTGGCTCTCTACACACTTAGCAGGGCCGGACTGGAGATCTCCAGTGACACGGCTCCTTCCTCAATGCTCTGCCTGCTGAAGACTAACTAGGAAGCTTAATCAAAAGTACATGAGGCTATGGGCCATTTGCATTCAAACCACTACCTCCTGTTTTGTTAAGTTTTTATTTCTGTGTGTGCATATGTGTGAATATGTGTGCTGGGAACACATGTGGAGGTCAAAGGACAACTTTGAGGTGCTTGTGTTCACCTTCTTTTTTTTTAATTTTTTTGTTCATTTTTATTTATTTATTTGAGAGTGACAGAGAGAGGAAGAGGCAGATAGAGAGAAAGAGAGAGAATGGGCGCACCAGGGCTTCCAGCCGCTGCAAACGAACTCCACATGCGTGCACCCCCTTGTGCATCTGGCTAACGTGGGTCCTGGAGAATCGAGCCTCGAACCGGGGTCCTCAGGCAAGCACTTAACCGCTAAGCCATCTCTCCAGCTCTGTTCACCTTCTTTAACATAGGATCTCAGGCTGTGATCAGTGAACTGCCCAACTATAAATGAATGGCAGACTAGCTGGCCCATGAACTTCACATTCTCCTAGCTCCATCTCACACTGTCCTAGTTGCACTGGGATCACAGATATATGTGCCACTTTGCATCTGGATTTGTTTGGATGCTGAGGAACTGAACCTGAGGTGACAAGCTATGCAAGCAAGTGTCTTTAACAGCTAAGCCATCTTCCTAGCCTTAATTTTATGGAGTAAAGTTGAAGTTTGTAAAAAAAAAAAAAAGAAAAGAAAAGAAAAAGAAAAAAAAAACGTGCTTTAGAAACAGATAAGCATGGGTTTTAACAGGACAGGGCGGGGGAAAGGGAGAACAAGAGAGTGAGAGTGTTAGGAAAAGGATAAAACACACCCAAGTGTGGGTATGGGCTTTTCAAGGGAGAGTTTAACCTCCTATTTTTTTTCCGAAAGATAACTGTCATTCCATTTATCACAAGTAGTAATGCAGACCATAATGCCTTTCATTTAAGCCAGACTATTCAAATTCCTCAAATTATTTCAAAAGTGGCTTTTTACAGTTTTTTTTTTAAAAATAAACTTCATATAAAGTCCACATTCTGTGAACTTAATTAATATTAAGTGTTTGTATTCTGGCAAGCACATAACCGTCTCTCCCATCCCCACTTCATAGCACTAGTATGGTAGAGAAACGAGGCCATTAATTTGGAGATGGTGTTATTCTGGACTTGGCCAGTGGATATGATGCTGACTGACTTGTTATACTCTCTTCCATACTTCCTGCAGCTGTGGTTTGGTCTAAAATTTGTTTTTTAGATTTATGTTGAGTTACATTAGACAAGATGAACTTAAAGGTGGTATATACTATCTCAGGTGCATGTTAACTGGTTATACCATGTATTTCATAATGCTAAGGCTAGGCGGGTTCAGGTGGGCTCTTTTTCATGTCTCTAACATAGAATTTGGCACCAACCTTCCTCCGAGTGAGCACCTTTTCATGATATCTACGGACAGTTTTATTTTCTCTAACGAGCCTGAACCTTCTTGACCCAAGCTTGATACAAGTACAACCCCAGTTCCTACGCCACTCCATATTCCCAGTTATGTACAAGTTCTATCCTTAAAAAAATACCACTTTGTTTCAAAGTGTTCTCTACTCTCTATTTTCCCCAGTGTTCTTACACAATTCACTCTTTTGTGGACAGGCACTTTCTTTCACCCCCATCTTTACCAAACAGACTTGCCAGTGTCTTAGAAACAGACTGTAATAAGGACCAACATGCCCTTCAGCTCGCTCCCTGCTGCAAACCTGCATAATCTCCAGTGGCGTCATCCATTTGCTTGGTCCTGGTGTGCCTTTCTCTGTCAGGTCCTGAGGACCTAAGCAGGTTACCTGGAGAGACGACAGTAATTTGTCCGTGACCTGGCAACATAAATCCACCTAAAACTTTGCAGCTATTGAATGCTATCAATTCAATAATATTGAGTTATATTTTTGTTTTTAAACTCCACTTTGTAACAAACGAATAGTACAGCTTACGTTCTTATACAAACAATTAAGCCCCATGTTTGGGTGAAAATGATCCCTTTGCCTGACAAAGTGTTTAGATTGGAGACAGAACAGATAAGGTAGAAGTTCAGCTTTGCAATACTCATTTTCCAACCGAGCATTTCCATTCCATCAACCCTTTCCACTTCTCTTTGACAGGACGTTGTGAGACAATAATATTAAAACATACCAGCTCATGATTATTACAGCAGTGGATAGCAGATTCTCAAGCTCCGAGAGATTATATAAATTTTCAAATATCACACAGGCAGTAACTGTCTGAATTTGTATGAAACAGAGCTCTCTTAAACATGATGCTATATTGTTGCTCTCCTTCAAAAAAAAAAAAAAAAAGGAAAAAAGGAAAGCCATAAGTTTTGTAGTTTCTACACTGCATGTATTTGTGCTATTTAGTAATAGGAAGGATTCTCAAGTATTTTAATCCTTAAAATTGGGGACAAATGCTGAAAATGACCCAGAACTCTTTACAATGACAATGACAAAGTCATCACCCAGCCCTTATCAGTGAGAACCACATGATTCAAGACTGTCAAATGGAGGTACAGACATAGCAGTAAGAAAGTAGGTAAGTGCACGGGGGAGATGACTCCACTGTTCTTGTCTAAGGTCTTTACTGGGACAGAATATCCTGATGGATAGTCCAATTCAGAAGACTTTCACTCTGTGTACTAATTGGCTAATTGTAATTTTCTGCCTGTATCTGTGCCAAATAATCAGGTCTAATTGATGCTGACCAGGCTTATTTGTCTGTGTACATTTTCAGATCTGAAGATCCTCTACTGCTGTCGTGAAGGGCAGCTTCTGAAGCAGGTGGACTTGACTGAAGACGATGGTGACGGCACTCAGGAATCTGCACAAATGCTGCCTGGTGTGGCCACCTTCTGGATATGCCTCAGGTGAGTAAGAATGGCTCTTCCAAACCAGGTAGGACTGTCATGACTGCAAGACTCGCCTGCTCTGCTCTCTGCTCTCAGAGACTCACACCTCCAAGACTTAGAAGCTTTACTGTTTTCACAATAACCAGTGACCAAGCACAGCACACCACGTAATATGCATGCACCTTCCTCCCTTCACTATTGCCAACAGAACCCTAACTGCGGAACTTCTGTCATTTTTGTTTATTTATTTGTGTTTGTGTGTGTGTCCGTGAATGTGTATGTACATGACAGACTCTTGTGCCACTCTGAGCAAACACCAGGTTCTTCTGTCAGGTTTTGTGTCTGGCTTATGTGGGTAGCTTGGGAGTTGAACTCTGCCCATCAGGCTTTGCCAACACATGCCTTAACCACTGAGTCATCTTCCCAGCACCATCATTTTTTTTAAGTCAATATTTCATTTCAGTGTGTCAGATGATTTTATTTTCCCTCCATATAAACCAAAACCAAAACCAAAATTCCAGCAGATCTTATATGGCAAATAATCCCCCCCACCACCTTACTATGGGAGAATCAAACCCAGAGCCTTAGACATGCTAGGTAATCACTGTGATACTTAACTACATTCCCAACCCTCCAGGGAGCCTTGTTTTTTTTTATCATTTTTTCAAGGTAGGGTTATGCTTTAGCCCAGGCTGACCTGGTATTCACTCTGTAGTCTCAGGCTAGGCTCGAACTTGTGGCTTTCCCCTTACCTCTGTCTCATGAGCGCTGAGATTAAAGACATGCACCAATATCTACTAAAGTAGAGGAAAACCTAGGCTAGGAAGGTATTCAGGATGAATCTGTTGAAATGTGCCCAGTCTTCTGAATGCATCTGTGTGGGAGCTCAGCCATGTGTGTAGTTAACAAATAATGCCCCAGTCTCACCGACAGGAATTTCAGGGCTCATGTAGTTGATGGGTTGTTGGGATACAAAACCAGTGGGAACTCCATTTTTCAGGGATTCACAATGACATATACTTAAAAATAGACCAAAGGGATATTTTTGCTTTTGTTTTTATTGCAACTATTTTCCTTTCTACAAATTCTATGTTTGTAGTACTTTAGACATCCACTTTGCTATTTAAAAGCCATAACATTTTCTGTGTCATGATTCCTTTAAAACATTATTTAGTTTCAAACAGAGAGAGAGAGAGAATATTGGTATGCCAAGGCCTCTTTCCACTGTAAAGGAACTCTACACACATGCGTCACATTGTGCATCTGGCTTCATGTGGGTCCCTGGGAATTGAATCTGAGCTGTCAGGCTTCTTAAGAACCTTTAACCACTGGGATATCTCTCCAGCTCTGTGTCATGATTTTTAAACTGACTTTTAACTTTTTTGTTGTCTTTTTCTGTAGGGCTGCCATTAAAGTATACCTGTAAGAAGGAAAAATGTTAGGAGCTGTTATGAGAAATGAGGGTTTTTTATAGGAGAAAAATAGGACATTTCAGGTTACTATATTTATTGCTCTTCAAAAACTACTGGCAACTTTTCTTCACCTTTCTTTTTTCTTCTGTTGGAATAGTTCAGCCATTAAAAAATAAACAATTAAATAGGCTTCAGCTTAGGGAAAGACCATTTGAATGGACATGGTGTACTCATCAAAACACCTTCTGAACAACTGTGTTCAAGTCTACAGATTATTCCTGGTATCCAGAAAAGCTTCCTTTCATAGTAGTCAGCCATAAGTGCAGAGATTCATAACTATATATTCATAACCGGTCTAAGTGCTAAGAATAAATAACTGTGGAAAGTTCAGCCATAAGTGGAATATCTATATTACCCCATCCAATGCCCTGGGAACATCATAGATGAGGTGATGGAAAGAATTTATTTATTTATTTATTTATTTATTTATTTCATTTATTTATGAGAGAGAGAAAGAGAGAGAGAATGGGCATGCCAGGGCCTCTAGCCACTGCAAACGAACTCCAGACACATGTGCCACCTTGTGCATCTGGTTACTTGGAACCTGGAGAATTGAACCTGGGTCCTTAGGTTTCACAGGCAAGTACCTTCACCATTAAACAATCTCTCCATCCCAATGGTGGGAAGAATTAAAAGCCAGAGGAGGAGGGGAGAATGGTGTGAAACACTGTTTCACTTATAGCAACTATGATAACCTACACAAGATAGCAGTAAGAATGGACTAGTCAACATGGGCCCCCACTATCTCTGAAGGTTTCATAGGTAGTTAATTGCTGGTGTGAGGAGAGACCCTTTCTTTCTTCAGTGGTATAGCTGCTGGTAAGATAGTAATGCTGCTATAAACCACCCTAATGAAACTCATCGGGTTATTTTAAAAAAGACATAAAAGTAGAAGGAGCCAAGTTGGGAAGAGAATGGAAATCAGTGAAAGGGGAATAAGAGACGATAACAGAGGGTGAATATGATCAAAATAGATTACATACACATAGGAAAAAAAATCACAATAAAACTGCTTATGTATAATTAATATGGACTAATAAAAACATTAAAATAATTTAAAGACTAACAGACTTTGGATTATTATAAAAAGATCAGAAGAGACCCATTTATAATTTGTTTTTTTTATGATGCAGGGAAAAATTATGAGATTTTTAAAAAGGCATAATATGGCTGAGGAGATGGCTCAGAAGTTAAAGGCACTTGCTTACAAAGCTTGTTGGCCCAAGTTTAATTCTCCATTACCCACATAAAGCCAGATGCATAATTTTTTCCCAGTAGGGTTTCACTCTAGCCTGGACTGATCTAGAATTCACTATGT
This sequence comes from Dipus sagitta, assembly GCA_036346955.1. Taxonomy (NCBI): domain Eukaryota; kingdom Metazoa; phylum Chordata; class Mammalia; order Rodentia; family Dipodidae; genus Dipus; species Dipus sagitta. Next base: position 156,324,620 of record CM070773.1, read on the forward strand.
AGTCTCAGGGTGGCCTGGAACTCACAGCAATCCTCCTACCTTCCAAGTGCTGGGATTAAAGATGTGCATCACCACACCTGGCTCAGATGCATGATGTGGTACATACATCTGGAGATCATTTGTAGCAGCAAGAGGTCCTGATATGCCCATTCCATGTCTTTCTCTCTGTCTGTCAATCTCAGTAAGTAAATGAAAATATTCTTAAAAATAAAATATAAGCATAATGATTACTGGGCATCTTCAATAGAAACTAGGTATGGTAGTTTGAATGGATGTTCCTCATTACATTCAGGATTAACTAAAGCTTGTAAGTTAGATCTCCAGCCCTGGCTGGAGGAGGTGTCACTGTGGGTGGATCTTGGGGTCCAGCCTTAAGGTTGTTACTGGAGATGGATTTGAATTCTAACCTAAAGGTACACAGAGTGCTTCAGCTCTGCCGAGAGTTCCCAGAATGTGCTTGCTTATGGTGCTGGTGGCGGTGCTTCTCTCTCTACATGGACCTGTGAAAGGGGGCCAGCTTCCAATGACATTATGGAACTTCCCCTGGATCTGTAAGCTTCAATAAATCCCTTCTTCCCATAAACTGTGTCTGGTTTGTAAGTTTATCCCAGCAGCATGAGGCTGACTATGACACTAGGCAATACATAATGTGTGCCATTCCTGCACACCTGATTCTGCGGAAGCTGTAACTTTCATGGTCTTTGAGCTATTTTATAACTCTGTGGTTGGAGGTAACCAGAAGTAATGGAAAAGATTCCTATCCATATACAACCAAATAAATTCTGTGCAGGGAGTGAAAATTTAGGAGCAGGTATGACTTCCCCATGTGAAAAGCTTTACATCAATTAGCAAATTAATTTCAAATATTCTTCTTTTTTCTTAATGGCCATGTAAAATATCCAGACGCCAGAGGAAGGAGAGGAGATGGAGAAAGACAGAGGAGAAGAAAGAATAGGAGGAGGGTGAGGAAGAGGGTAAGAAGAAGAAGCTGAAGAAGGAAGATGAGGAAAAACAAGAAAGAAAAGGAGAAGGAGGGAGAGAGAGAGAAGGGAGAGGAAGGCAGAGTGCTGGGGACCACATACTTAATCTGGGCTGAAGACAAACCTGTTGGGGGTTTTTAGTCACTTTCTACTGATCTCTTTCACTGGCCCGGTGAGTCCATTTATGAGTGACAAGAAGTTGCAACCAAGAGCTGAGGTTAGCTATTACTTACTGCTCAGGTATTTGGAGGGACAGCCTATGAAAATTAGAACATCATTTATCAAACTGTATGTTCAGTGATTCAGAAAGATACACGTGGGTTTTTGTTTCAACCACTCTAATGAAAATGTGTCAACTTCAGTTAATCTCTTGTTACTGGGTTCCCTCCTGACTACACCACAGTTTCTGTTTTCCAGGGAGGAGGTCTTATTGCAGGAATATGCATCCTGGGGGAGAGGCATTTCCTCAGCCTCAAGGACCTTTGGATTAGTCCTAAGACTCTTTCAATGGCCAAAAACCAGTATCATATTTCTAGAAGGAATTGGACAACATTCCAACATCATTATGCACCACTGGCTTTAGAAAGAAAACAAAAAGGTCTAAGGCGATGTCTTCATACTGATTGATTTAGTGGCATGGGGGTTGGGATGGAGCCAGAGGCCAATGCAGGACAAGATGTCACATTGTCTAACAGCCCAAAAGAAAATGACATTTCTTTATAGTTCCCAGCTGAAATGAAGGTCAAGGCTTCTGGTTTGGAGACAACTGGTATCCCGAGAGGACAGAATATTTTGCAGTCACAGAAATGTGTTGTCTAAAAAGTAGATGGTGAAACACATGAATGCAGGGATTCATATAAATGTCCCACTGGGAAAAGCCATCCTCTCAAATAGCAAACCCTTCCACTCACATATGAAAGAGGAACCCTAAGGACATAAACTGAAATGTAATGTACAGCAATCTTATTTTTTTTCCTTTTCTTTTCTAACTATCCCTCAACTGTCTTAAAGGATGAAAATCATATAAAGGATCCATGGTATCAGAAACTGAGCAGAATTTTCTCCTTGTATTGCTGAATATTCTCCATGTGGGGAAGTTTTGTTCTTCATTTGTATGGTTATAGACTAAGGACAGGAGTTCATAGAAAATAAGGACAAGTAACCAGTCAGCACCCATTAGAATTTCTTTCTGTGTCATTATCATTCTTTGAGGTCTAAAGCCAAGATCAAGAGTCTACAGCCTTGGGCTGCAGTTTTCATGTTGATCTCTTCATGGGCAATTTTCATTTTACAATTTGCAATTCAGGGACAAACCTTCACACATTTGCTGGGTTTTACTATTTGCTGTCTCTATGCATTATCAATCTGTTGGGAAGCTTTAGCAACCATTGTCAACCTTTAAAGGGACAGTACAAGTCTTTGAGTCCTCTGAGAAAAAAAAATACCTTGCTGGTTATTGAATTAAAGTTCAATCTGTACTTTGCTTCCCTCGTCCCTCTATTTTGAATGATGTCTGTGTGTTTAATAACTAGTTCCTAGTGTCTGCCGTTTCATCCAAGGAAGCCTTGAGATCATTGACAGTTTGCAAATTAGAACTTTGACAGCATACCCACTACATACATATCTTTTACTGGTCTAATAACAGTAAGATGTTGTTTGTGGAGTACCCACTATGTGCCAAGCTCTATATGCTAGGAACTTCACATATGTTAGCCATAATTTCTCAAATAAACCTGCTTAATGTGATGTCCTCACCTTTATTTTAAAGATTGTGGTGGGAATGTTAAAATATTTCTGGCCTCCTGCTGCTTTCTTGTTTAAAAGCTATATTTCTGTTTTATCTAGGAGTCCTAGGAGAGTCCTGCTAGCTTTTGGGGGTGATTAATGTGCCTTCTTTTTTTGTGTGTGAACATGAACATTCTTATTTATTGAGGTCTGTTTATTTTCAGTGGGTGCTTTTCCTCCAAGTAAATAGGGCAGGCATAAATATCTATAATGAATAAATTTATTGTCTGATAAAATCATTGTCTAGAAATATGGTAATATAAGAAAAGACTTTTGCAGTCAGGTGTCTGGTGGTCAACAATTCATACAGGAGGAAATCAAAGATTCCAAGCCCATGTGACAAATTCTTCCTAAAAGATGTTAAAGCTATCAACCCAAAGAATTTTTGTTTTCAAGCACATTGCAGACGATCAGGAAGTTCACTTGTTCATGCACATTTCCCTCCCATGTTAGGAACACCTCATTTGATTTTGTAATTGTTTTTGATCTTTTCCAAGCAAAGTCACTTAGCCCTCTCCCCAGCAGAGCATGGGAGCCAGCTGCCAGAGGTTGATAGGCTTTATCAGAGGCAACGTGTCACAAGATGCTTCAAGTGCTGTGCTCTGGTGCTGAGAGAGCAGGGACTTGAGCATTATTTCCATCATGGCAATATAACTTTAGTGAGAATTAACTCACTTTCTTTCAGAAGAGTTACGTGACTCAAAATTTTAAAATTTTACTAAGACTAATTATCTATTTGAAACTTTGCATGGAAATTTCCAGAAACCCTAAAAGTGTGTCACCTTTCAACACACAAAGCTAATCAACACTTCTACATCCTAATTGGTTTATTTATTTATTTATTTATTTATTGTTGGTATACAGCGATTTAGGTACTATTCATTCTGGCATTTTTTCAATACAAATTGTTTTTGTTGATTTCCATCCCCCCTCAAACCCTTACTCCCCATCTCCCTGCCCCATTTCTTCCCTCCTGAGTATCTTCCCCACTTCTGCTCTTTATGTACAGTTTTGGTTACAGTTTAACTTCTGTAGATTTTTATGCACATTTTCCCACATATATATATACATATCATGGATGTTACAAGTTAAGTCCCACATATCAGAGAGAACATGGGTTTTGGTGTCACTGAGTTTGAGTCCCTTTACTTAACATGATTCTGTCCAGATCCATCCATTTTCCTACAAATTTAATAATTTCATTTCTCCATATAGCCAAATAGAATTCCATTGTGTGTATGTACATTTCCATTATCCATTCATCTGTGGATGGGTATCTAGGTTGATTCCAATTCTTAGCTAACGTACATGGAGCTGCAGTAGACATATGTGTGCATGGAACTCTGTAGTAGAGGGTGGAGTTTGCAGGGCATATGCACAAGAGAAGAAGAGCTGAGTTACATGGGAGTTCTGTAGTTTCTTGGCACAGCATTATCTGCTCCCACAGGGTATTTTTGCCCAAATTTTCTTTTAAATCATTGTATGTAGTTTGAAATTAGCTAACAAAAAGCTAGGTTTACATATAGCTTATTCATGACATCTTTGATTTTGATTAACTCTTCCCCCAGTTCCTTCTCAACTGCCCCTGTCCCCTAACCCACTTTCACCTTTCCTCCCACAGATCCTGCCCCTTCACTTGCATACCTACTATTCCCTCCCTTTTAGCCCTCTCCAGTTCTCCTGGCCTCCTTCTAGCTTCCTGGCACCTACTACTGAGTCTTATTCCAGTTCACATAGAAAGGTAAAACTCTGCAGCTAAGATGTCCATATGAGATAGGGCATATAGCATTTGATGTTCTGAACATGGATTATATAACTTAGCATGATATTATCCAGATCAATCCATTTCTCTGAAAATTTCATAATTTCAGTATTCTTTACAGCTGACTAAAACTCCATTGTTTATATGTACCACATCTTTAGTATCCATTCGTCTGTTGATGAGCAACTAGGCCAGTTCCATTTTCTAGCTGTTTTGTGAAAAGAGCAGCAATAAACATGGGTGAAAAAGTATCTCTATAGTAAAGTATAGAGTCTGTAGCGTATATGTCCAGGAGTGGTATAGCTGGGTAATATGGTAGGTCTGTTTTTATCTGTCTTAGGAACTTGCACACTGATTTCCATAATGGCTGCCCCAGTTTACATTCCTACCATCAATGGATAAAGGTTTCTCTATTTCTAAACCCTCTCCAACACTTATTGTTATTTAATTTCTTGATGATAGCTGTTAGGACAGGAGTAAGGCAATCTCAAAGTAGTTTTATTTTGCATTTCTCTGATGGCTAAAGGTGTTGAACATTAAAAAAAATGCTTGCTGGCCATTTGTTGTGGTCAGAATCGGACACAGTTCAGTTATAGATCCAAGAGGAAATTCCATCAATGGAGGAAGAAGTTGAATCCCATTCATAAATCCAAGCAGAGGGAGATACCACTAAACAGCCAGTACCACAAGCAAGCACAAATGAACAGCAAAATATCAAGGGCCTGGCAGAGCTCAGACTTCTCTACATACCTTTGGGCTACAAATCTGATCCACCCCCAGTGGTACCTCCCCCAGCCAGGTGGCTGAAAATCAAAGTTTTAACAAAACACCTGAGTCTATCGGGGGACATACATTCAAACTACAACCCCATTTATTATATTTTTCTTGAGAACTTTCTATTCAGCCATTTTAAATTGGTTTGTTTGATTTGTCATTTCGTTTTTTGACTTTGTAATCTTAAATATTAATCCTCTGTCAGATGTATACCTGGCAAAGATTTTTCCAATTCTATATGCTGCCTCTTTGCTCTATTAACAGTGTCCTTTGCTGTACAAAAGCCTTTAATATCATGAGGTCCCACTGACAGATTATTGGCTTTATTTCCTGAGCAACTATAGTTTTATTTAAAAGTCTTTGCCTATGCCTATAGTTAAAGTGCTTCCCCCACTTTTTCCTCTAGCAGCTTCAGAGTTTCATGTCTGGTCAGATCTTTGATCCATTTGGAGTCAATTCTTATACATGTTGGGAGATAGTGATCTAGTTTCATTCTTCTACATATAGGTATCAGTTTTCCCAGTACCATTTATTAAAGAGGCTATCTTCTCTGGCACTTTTGTCAAAAATCATACAGCAATAGCTGCATGGGTTTATATCTGGATCTTCTCTTCTGTTCTATTGAACTACATGGTTGTTTTTGGACCAGTACCATGCTGTTTTGGTTACCATGGCTCCATAATAAATCTTGAAATCTGGTATGGTAACCTCCAGACTTATCTTTGCTGCTCAGAGTTTCTTTGGCTATCTGAGGTATTTGGTGCTTCCAAATGAATTTTACTTTTTTTATTTTAGTGAATATTGGCATTTGAATTTTGATAGGGATTGTCTTCAATCTGTAGATTGCTATTTATAAAATAGCTATTTTTCAATATTGGTTCCAATCCATGAACATGAGATATTTTCTAGTATCTTCTTCAATTTCTCTCTTGAATGGCTTAAATATTTTATTGTAGTAGTCTTTAGTCTCTTTGGTTAAGTTTATTCCAAGATGTTTTTTAAGGCAATTGTTAGTGTTTCCAAGATTTCATCCTCAACATGTTTGCTATTGGTATATAGGAAGGCTAGTGATCTCTGTGTGTTAATTTTTTGTATTCTGCTACTTTGCTAAAAGTGCTTCTCAGCAAGAGTCTTTAGAATCCCATATGAGTAGAATCACATCATCTTCAAATAAAGATAATTTGACTTCTTCCTTTCTTATTAGTATTCCTTTTACTCTTTTATTCATGTCTCTTGTCTTACTGCTGTAGCTAGGATATCCAGTACTATATTGAATAAGAAGGGAGAAAGTGGGCCACCCTTGTCTTATTCCTGATTTTAGTTGAAACTACTTCAAATGCTTTGAGTTTTTCATCACTTAGCATGTTTGCAGTAGGTTTGTTGCATATAGCCTTTGTTAAGTTGAGATCTGTTCCTTCTATTCTCAGATTCTTCAGAATTTTTTTTTGTTTTGTTTTTGTTTTTCGAGGTAGGGTCTCACTCTATCCCAGGCTGACCTGGAATTCACTATGTAGTCTCAGGGTGGCCTTGAACGCACGGTGATCCACCTACCTCTGCCTCCTGAGTGCTGGGATTAAAGGTGTGTGCCACCACACCCCGCTCTTCAGAACTCTTATCATGAAGGTATGTTAAATCCTGTCAAGTATGTTTTCTGCATACAATGTGATAATCATGTGATTTTTGACATATGGAAAATTACATTTATTAATTTCCATTTGTTGAACCATCCCTGAATCTCTGGAATAAAATATACTTAATGATGGTGAAAGATCTTTTTGACGTTTTCCTGTATTTTGTTTGCAACTATTTTATTGAGAATTTTTGCATGTATCTTCACAAGGGAGATTGGTTTGTAATCTTCCTTTTTAGCTGTCTTTTTTCTGGTTTTAGTATTAGGATAATACTGACTTAAAATGAATTTAGTTCCTTCTTTATCTATTTTATGCAATAGCTTGAGAAATATTGGTATTAGTTCTTTGGAGTCTGATAAAATTCACTAGTGAATCCATCTGGGCCTGTAGATGTTTGTATGGGCTTTGATCTCATTGCTTATATAGATCTGATTAATTGGCTTATCTCATTTTGGTTTAATTTTGGTTGGTCATACATATCTAGACATTCATCCATTTCTTTTAGGTTTTCCCACTTAGTGGAGTATATGTTTTTAAGGTATGCCTTTTATTTTCTGAATTTTATTGGTATCTTCTGAGAAATCTGTTATTTTTCTAATGGGCTTAGCTTTACATGTGACTCAGGGCTTCTCTCTTGCTACTTTCAATATATTTTCTTTGGTCTGTGTATTTAGTTTAGTTGCACTGTCAAGAGGAGACGTTCTTTTCTGGTTGTCTGTTTGGTATGCTAATGCCTCTTGTATTGGTATCGGCATCTCTTTCCCTAGTTGTGAGAAATTTTCTTCTATGATTTTGTTGAGAATATTAATGCCTTTAGATTGAAATTCTTCTTCTATACCCAGAATTCTTAGCTTTGATTTCTTCTTAGTGGCTGGAATGTGTTTAAATTCCCATTCCTACCTTGTTGTTAATTTATCTTTCTCCTTGTAGAATATTCCAGATCCTCCATCGTGTTTTCAAGCTTATATATTCTGTCCTCTTGATCCATTCCAGAGATGAGGCTTTATACAGTTTTTTTTTAATATGACTTCATATGCTTTTCATGGCCAGTATTTTGGATTTTTTTCAACATTTTTATGTTCCTACTCATATCTTATATCAACCTCCTTATTTCATTCAGCTGATTTCCTATATTTTCTTGGAAAATGGGAAAACATCCTTTTAAATATCCTACCATTTTTCATAATTACACTTCTGTGTACTGATTTATTTAGATCTATTGAACAAGAAAGGAGTTTGTACATGTTGCATCTCATTAGTGTTTATAGCATGCATGTGTATGTGTGTTGGCACACGTGTGTGTGTGTTTGTGTGTGTGTGTGTGTGTGTGTGTAGGCTAGAGTCAAGGGTCTTTCTCAATTGCCTTGTGCAGTATTTACTGAGACAAGGTCTCTCAGTGAACCTAGGGCTCACTTATTTGGCTAGATTAGCTACCCAGAAAGCCCTAAGGATCCACTTATCTCTCCCTCTTGAGTTCAGGGATTATAGGTTTTAAGTGGATGCTGGTGATCCAAACTCTGGTCCTTATGCTTGCACAGTGAGTACTTTACTGATTGAACACTCTCCCTAGATATATTACTTTTCTTTTTAAATGTGATCATTGAATTTCCTATTCTTCCAGCTGTTCTATACCTTTTTGTATCATTCTTACCAACAATCCCAACCAGACTATAGACCTGTAACATTGGCAAAGCCTACTACAAGAAAAGTGCTTATGTAGTTTTCATTAAGGCTTTTGATTTTTTATTAAGCTTCTAAGTCGAAAAGGTGAAAAGGCAGAATGTTAAAAGGCTTTACTTGTCAATAGAACAACATCTTGAAATTTGAAGAGCTCTCATGTCTTTCAGTTGTCTTTAGAGGCTGGAAATGCATCAGAATTTCATATACTCAAGTCCTTGGGGTGTTTCTTCTCCTCAGCTTTCCTTTGGGATTTTGCCCTACTTTTCAGTAGTACCATCAGTTGTGTGTCATTCTACTATACTGACTCCTTGATGTGGTGGATTTGGGAAAAGGTATCATGAGCCTCTTGAAACCCCACTCTGTTCATTGTACTTGGAAAATAATTTGCTTGTCAAAGAACAATTGACAAAAGAAATAAAAAGCTCCATTAGATTTTGGGCCCAAAAATAGTTTCACTTAATCACTTCCTAAAATAGCAGCACTCTATCTCATCATTTAACCCATGGAAATCATGAAATAAAATTTGGTCAGCCTCCCTTCACATCTTCTTATAATCTCTGTAGCACTTCCCCATTTAAAACAGAAAGAAATCAGGCAACCGAACAAAACCAAGTCAACTACAAACTGTATTTCTTCAAAACCCATTCCTATAATTCCCAGTATTAGATTCATTCATGGTGGCACACACCTTTAATCCCGGTACTCAGAGGCAGTGGTAGGATGATCACTGTGAGTTCAAGGCCAGCCTGAGGCTAAACAGTGCATCCCAGGTCATCCTGAACTAGAATGAGACACTGCCTCAAAAAACTAAAACAAATTTTTTAAGCTTTCTTGGAAATCTGTACTCTAGAGATGTTTATGACTATGATGTCTCGCCTGTGTCATTCATCAAAAAGGCCTATGACACCTTCATTAATCCTGTATTACTGAGGATTGCAAATGGTAATCCAAGCCTGAATCTACCTGATGTAGTTTGGATATGATCAAGTTTATTAGTCACTTCAAGTGTACCTGGACTTTATAGATGAGAGAGAAAAGAAATTTGTCAAGGTGACTGGAATTTGGGACTACCAGGAAAATCAAGATATACGTATTATAGAGCAGTGTATTTCAGAAAGTGGATGTGATGGCTAATTTTGAATTTTGTCAACTTGAGGGGATTGGGAATAGCCTGGATGATTAGTGAAACATATGTACCAGTGTGTCTACAACAGTATTTGCAGACACAGATCATGAGGGCTCTGGTCTAATGAATGGATTAATCCTTTGACAGGTTCATAATAGGGTTGCATTTTGGAGGTGGTGAAAGGGGTGATTCCTTGGGGATACATTTCTCTATAGCGCCTGTCTATATCCCTCTTTTCACTGCTTCCTGTGCTCCAAAAGTTAAGAACTTGCTCCATCACAGGTTTACAACAGTCCGACTACCCAAGCACATGGGCCAAGCACCCATGAACCCATGGCTTTGTAAGCATCAACCAACACAAACCTTTCCTCCCTTAACTTGTTCTTTTGGGTATTTTGGTAACTTTGACACAAAAGTAACAATTACATTGGAAAACAGGCTCTGAGCTGAAGGTGAATTTGTGGGATACTTCTGAAAGCATTGGGATCTGTACCTGAGGAAGGGAAGGACAAGTAGCTATTCATCACATAGAGAAGTAGAGCAAAATGTAGTCTCCTGTCCTCCGCCAGCCTTGGGGAAGCTACAATATTGAGATGGCCCTTAAGCAGCATCCCCGCTAGAGTCAGCACACTGTCTTTAGGCATTTGTCTTGACTGGGCATTGGATTGGTTTGCCTTGGAGAAGAGGCAAGACCTCGAGTGAGGGAACCTAGAGGGGCAGTTCTAAAGGATTTGAGAACTGAGAACCTTCTGATAGCAAAGCATCAGGCAGCTGGAGAAAGTCCCTAGTCCAGGAGGAGGGGGAATAAAGACACGTCACCGAGGAGCTCTTCAATGATTAGCTAATGAATGTGCTTGTGAAAGCAGAGCTCCATCAGGGCAGCATACCCACTTTTGATGGAATTCTCAGGCAGTGATGATGGAACCCAGTGGCAGCAGTGGAGTGTTTGGACAAGCATGGCTGTCATCAGAATGTTTACTTGCCTGGAAAGCTTGGAAAGCACAGTTTTGATTCTGAACAGTTTGGTCAAGGATGTCTCAACTGAGCCTTGGCGTTCATTCTCTGCTGCCCTGCTACCTGACACCTCCCTCATTGGGATTTTCTCTCCTCTTATCTCTACATTATCCATGTTCTATGATTATAATGTCCCTTTTCTCATTCCAATACTTCACTTTCTGCCTTTTCCCCATCCATTTTTATGTCAATATTTTCTGACACATTTAGCATTATTTTAAATACTACTCATTATATGACAATCATTTTAATATTTGCTATATCGTATTTCATCCCTGGTGATAGAATTCTGAAAACAGAATGTTATTGTACTTTTTCCTGTTGTTGCTATGAGTGACAGCAGATGTAGGGGTTATTTGTACACCAGATGCCCAGAGTTTGAATCTGGCTGGGCATGTTTTTGCTGTGCTCACTGGGTGAAAGGTTAACTATTGGCCCCTCAGTTTCTTCACCAATAAAGATACATGAGAGTTATACATTTTCAGGTTGTTATAAGAAATTAATGAGTTAATATTTGTAAAGCATTTAAGAATATGATTAGCAAATAGTAAAATCACATAAATATTCTCCTCCTAAAAAGTAAATTACAGTAAGCACACAATCCACAGTAATGGAAGTAGGAAGAAACAATTCACATTGTTAAGCAGAAACTAAGCTAAATTACACAAAATGCTTTGTTTAATCCTCACCAAAGCTCTATGATATACACATCCTCCTCCTCCTCCTCTTATATAGGAAGACAATGAGTTCAAAGAGCCCATCATCATGAACTAGAATTCAAACCTACGTTAGCCTGGCTAGTATCTCTTTGCCATTTCTGTTTGTCCCCTCTCACTTCCTTCCCATTTCTTTTCTATGAAAACCCTCTACAAGCATCATGCAGATTTTCCATTTTCTAGTGAACAAAACTGTTGTACTCAGACATGATACAAACCAGGAGGCTTAACTCCCATGAGAACTTTCCTCTGAAACTGCTATTTTGTTTCTGCTTTTACATAAAACAAAGAGCAACAACATGAAAAATGTGACTTAACAATGCCATTGATATTATAATTTTTAATATTATGAACTTCATCCACAAAATAATGCCATTGTGAAAAAATTAGTCTCTCTTTGTTGTGTTATTAACTGCAAAAAATATTCTTTATAGAGTTTATGTTCAAATAATGTATGGGAAAACATTTCTACACAAAAGTAAATCCTAAATATAGAAAGTTAGTCATAATAAGTCAAATTTTAATGGCAAAATAGTTTGATCTGAGATTACCACTGACTACAGATTGCCATCTGTGCATATTTGTTACAGATGTCAACTGTGAATAATTCAATGGGCCTATTATTTGACACCCTCTGTTATTGGGACATACATACTTATATGTGGATTTTCAGATTAAATCCACTCTGGGATTGTTGATTTTGTGAGAGTAGCTATTTTTCTCATTTGACCCAACTTCAAAAGGTCCACAAAGAGAAACAGAAATGATTATTTTACAGACAGTATCTTAATTTATCTGTAGAACATTCCTATACATGGACATCCACTAGTTCCTTTAGTAAAGAAATGAACCCAGAAAGCTTTTGTTGAAGCTGCTATGAGGAGTGAGAACTCTTACTTTAGTTTTTGTGCTTAGGCTTTTGTGTTAACTCTGTTAATATATATGTGAATACCGTATATGTTTTTGTGTGTTGGGGAGGTGGCAAGAGGAATAGAGAATAAATGGAAATGAGGGAATGACCTTACCACCTACTTCATTCCCCATCAACACCAGAGATAAAACCCTTGGAGGTCTTCAAAGGACTTGCCTTGTTGGTTGAAGGTTAAGATTTGAGAGACATTATTCATATTTAGTCAGGAAGGTACACCTTCTTGGGTGGAGACAACAAGGAGAAGAAAGACTTGTGGACTGAACAGAGCGATATCAGAAACAACCCATTGTCAGAGCAATCTCAAAGCAGACCCAAGGTATAATATTGAAAGAAACTCTTCATCCAGAAGTTTGACTCTGAAATCCATAACCCTTCCTCTAAATTTATACACAGAGCATTGCTTCTTTCTCCTAATTCCCCAACTCCCACCATAGCCCTTCCTAATAGAACTTCAGCATTAATTCACAGAGGCTCTAAGCAGTATCCCAAGCTGGAGATGTTCTCCAGGGCTCAGAAGGTAGGACTAGAATAAGAAGTCAGGTCCCAGTCAGTACAGAAAGAATATACATTTCTGATATCTCAGCTTCATCTCTAAATTTATTCCCCATGATATAATTGTAAGAACTGTTACACAGACTCAAGTTTTATTGGGAATAAACTTCAGCAACAATTTGTGAGAGACTTGTGTGTGTGTGTGTGTGTGTGTGTGTGTGTGTGAATGTAGGTATGACTTGGATCCAAGAGATACTGACAACATAATTTCTGTAAGAAAATGTATTTCCTATTGTATTAGCCAGGGTTCTCTAGAGGAACAGAACTGCTAGAATGAATTGTATTAAAAGGGAATTTATTGGATGAGTTTACAACAGTCCACCAATAGCAGATTACAGGTCTGAGAGACAAGGAAACTAGTAGCTGCTCAGTCTAAGAGGCTGGATGCCTCAGCAGTCACAATCCAGCACTGAAGGCCTGGAGGCGTCCGGGAGAGACGCTGCTCTTCAGTGTAGCCTGGTCTTCGGTGCACACTGGTCTTAGTGCATGCTGGTCTTCAGCCCATGCTGGAAAGCAGTGAGCAGTGAGCAGCAAGCAGCACCAGCAGCCAGGTGGGAGGAGAAGATACTTCCCTTCCCAGAGCTTCTTTAGATAAAGCCCCCCTCCTCCAAGAGGGGCCACCCACTCTGGGGGAAGGGCTCACCCTGGAGGAAGGATTCCTCCTTTAGTCAGTCCTTCCTAGAAGCAACCTCAGAGACCCACTTATGAAGAATGCCTGTGGATTCCTAAACAGATCAAGTTGACACAAACTTAATCATCACAAGTCCACCCTTTGTCAACTTGACACCAAACTATATCTCCTTACATCATACTTAATTCCCAAATGAAGATAGGAACAAGTTTATAATCCCACCTAACATGATATAACTATCCCACATACAACTGGAAACTCACAACTTCCCCCCAACACAAAGCAAGGTTTCTTGAGGAATGCTTAGTCTCTAATATAAGTCAAGTATAAATTCAACAGTGGTTAACTAGTGACATGATCTTAATCAGTATGAATTACCTAATAGAGAAATAGAGGAAGAACAAAAGCATCTTAATATTGGTGTAGATATGTATAAACACTCTTAACAAGGTAGGACAGAAACACTCATGGTAATTACAGTCCACGTTTTTGTAACTTGTCACATGGCCTTTGCTGGTATTTGTAACTACCTTCTTCTCCTACCCATTCTGTATTTCCTCTACCTTCAGCAAGCACTTCGTCAGGTCTTGGTTCTTTACCTGGAAGGGTGACCCATACCTTCATTCCTGAAGGATCTGGGCCATTTATCACTCTACCTCTATTGGGGTGTTGCAATTGTCCATTGACTTTGATAACAGGCATGATAACACCAAGAGACACCCTAAAGGATCTCTTGCACTCCAGACATACTCTTCCTTACCTCCATTGTGGAGGAGCAGTTTAATTTCCCCCTGGTAATCTGGATCAATCACCCCTGCTATCACTGTAACTCCTTTCTCAGCCTGTTCACTCAAGGGCACCAGGAGCCCAAAGTGGCCAAAGGGAAGGCTAAGCTTCCAGTTCAGTGGAATGTTCTTCATGTCTCCTGGAAAAATCACTTCCCCCCTCTGGAACCAAGACCTCTAGGCCAGCAGAGCATAAGGTTATGGTAACAGGGAACAAAAATTTGGCTAATGCGTCACTTGGGGTGATGGTAAGTGGTACCATTCCCATTTCCACCCCTTGATTCCCGGACCCGTGAATCCGGGCTATAGGAGAAACAGCACCATGCATAGGATGCTGATTCAGAGCATATACAGCCTGCTGGAGGACACTCCCCCAGCCCTCCAAGCTATTGCCACCTAGTTGGCACTGTAGCTGTTTCTTTAAAAGGCCATTCCGCTGTTCTATCAAGCCAGCTGCTTCAGGGTGGTGGGGCACATTGTAAGACCAGTGAATTCCATGATTATGAGCCCACTGCCGTATTTCCTTGGCGGTGAAGTGAGTTCCTTAGTCAGAAGCAATGCTATGTGGAATGCTATGACAGTGGATAAGGCATTCTGCAAGCCCATGGATGGTAGTTTTGGCAGAAGCCTTACATGCAGGCAAAGCAAATGCACACCCAGAATAAGTGTCTATTCCAGTAAGGACAAAACGCTTCCCTTTCCATGATGGAAGAGGTCCAGTGTAGTCAACTTGCCACCAAGTTGCTGGCTGGTCACCTGAGGAATGCTGCCATTTCAGCGGCTCAGAGTTGGTCTCTGCTGCTGGCAGATGTGGCAGTCAGAGGCAGCTGTAGCCAGGTCAGCCTGACAACATAATTTCTGTAAGAAAATGTCTTTGCTTTTTTATAACAATGAAATTTAATTTTGTTTTCAAAAATATCACAAAATGGGGCTACCTTAGAGCTCAAGAGACATGGAAAAACAATGGAAAGAATTGAAGAAGTTTCTTCAACTAAGGATACAATAATTGATAAGTGAGAGTAGGAAAATCTGTAAAAGGAAGACACAGCACTTAAATAAAATGAGGAAAATAAATCAGATCACTTGGGAACAATTAATTGGCTTACAAAACATCTTAAGACTCAAATTTACTGCATCATTTCTCAGCCTTGATATAAAATAACACATGTACCACAAGATAAAATACACAGAAAAAATATACCATTGTATTTGCCAGTTTGTTATTTAAAATTTATGTATTTATACCAAATATATACATATAATATGTACTACATTATTTCTGAGACAGAAATTTATATGATAATACAAATTATTTTATAGCTCTTGAACTAAACAAATGAAGCTCCACTTTTCATATCTTTACATAAATATTATTCTATCATATTTTAACTTTTTTCTCTGTGATGGGAACTTGGGCCAAGGGATAATTTTCCTCTGTATTTTAATTTCTGTGTTTCTATATTTCATTAGATCTGTAACTTATGCATAGTCATAAACTAAAAGGAAAATAACTGGTGCTTATTCTCTAGGCAAGGTAAAGTAGCTGAGGAAGTGCTTGCTGTTTCTTTAATATTTTCTACATAATTGGATCTATTTTAGCAGTATGAGCTATTGCAGCTATTATGAACTGAACAATGGAGGAAGGCCAATTATTTCAAAGCTGCATTTTAACAACTGCTCACTTTGCACAGATATCTCTTCTTAGAATCAATGTGCATTCTCAGAGTGATTCAAGAGCAGGGAGATCACCACTATGAAACACCATCCTTTTGAAATCCAGTGTCAAACATTAAGAATCTTGGACCATCTGCTCTGTCATCTGTTACTTGGTCAGTTGGCTTCTTAGCTATGTATTTAAAATGTAGAATAAATGCTAACAACAAAAGTTTAAAAATGCAGAATGGTGGCTAGAGATGCTATGAAAGCAGTTATGTTAATTTATTCTGTCTACAAGCCAGATTCTCATATAGCCTATGTATTTTATATAAATAAAGTTTCCCAGAATTAGCCTTAAAACTAGTCTGAGCAAATTAGGGGAGACATGCTGTCATGAAAATCTGAATGGAGGGTACTAGTTGAAAGCAACTTTGTACTCAAACTCAATTTAAAAATAGCAAGTGAAGGGGGCCGGAGAGATAGCACAGGCACTAAGGTGCTTGCCTCATAAGCATGAGAACCTAAGTACAGTCGGAACCCACATAAAAATGCCCGGAGTAGGATGTGGCAGCATTCACTTATAATACCAGTTCTGAGATGGTGGAGATGGAAAGATCCCTGGGGTTCACTGGCCAGACAGTCTAGCCTGGTTGGTGATAGTCAGGCTAATGAGAGACCCTGTTTCAAACAGAGGTGGATGGCACTCCTGAGTATGACATCTGAGTTTATCCTCTGGCTTTCACATGCACACTTACAATATGCATATACACACCCACACACACGTAAAAATCTGCAAGTGAGAAACAAACAAGGTCTCTGTGTGTCCTGCAGTGTTTCCACCACACCAGCACCTGACACCTGAGACCTCCCAGGCTATTCGTCGTGAGAAGACTGTGGCTTGAAGGAAGCTTGTCTTCAGCACCTTTACGCTTTATGTGATTCCCATTGAACACTCTTCTCCACATCTGGCTTCATTTTCCTGGGTGCTTGAGATTCCTCTTGTTCTCTAATCCCTATCTGTATTGGACATACATCCATTTCCATGAGGCTTAAAATTCTGATGTGGCTGCTTATAAACTAAAACCCTGGGGGATGTTTTATCCGGTTTGAGCATCAGTATGTTCATAACGAAGACTAGTATGATACAGGAGTACTTTCTAAGGTTATTATAAGGCTTGAGATGCATAATATATTTCAAGTGGTGAATATTATGTCTGAAAAATAGCAGGGCCCAATCCATTAAGTATATTATAATTGATTTCATAATGCAGCCAAAGGAACTTTTTGCATTAGTAAAAAGTCTAGCAGGGCTGGAGAGATGGCTTAGCTGTTAAGGCGTTTGCCTGTGAAGCCAAAGGATCCAGGTTTGATTCCCCAGGACCCACATAAGCCAGCTGCACAAGGTGGCACATGCGTCTGGAGTTCATTTACAGTGGCTGAAGACCTTGGTGTTCCCATTCTCTCTCTCCCTCTCTATCTATCTATCTGCCTCTTTCCCTCTCTCAAATAAATAAATATTTTTTAAAAATCTAGCAAAAATATGCAAGTACTATATGAGGGAAAGTTGAAAAGATTATTGGGAGAAATTGAGATGAATAGATGAAGAAATATAGTATGTACATTAATTTAAAGAGTTGATGTACTGAGGATTTAAATCCTTTCTCAAATCAATTTATATATGCAAGTAAATCCAATTTGCTTATTATCATATTGAGCAGTGATATTATAATACATAAAATATACAAAAACTTCAAGTATTCAAGACACTCAATAAAAGAGGAAAAGGTAGTGAGGCTGGTTCTGCCAAACAATTCTACTTATTGTACAACTATCAATCATAACTGTGTAATATTGCAACAATGAAGACACACGAAAAAGTAAAGATACCTCAGATTCACATTTTGACATAATTTATAACAAAGGAGATATTCCAGAACACTCATGGAATTTGTGATCTCTGCAATAAATGGTGCTGAGATAGATAAGAATATAAATGGGGGGAATGAAATAGGATCCCTTCCTTACACCATAACTTTATATTGGTCATAACTAAAATGTGAAAAGGTAAAATGTGTTTGTAGTATTATAAATATTATGACTTTGGGAAATGTTTTAAAATATGATATAAAAATATTGTGACTACATTAAACTCAACTCAGGTTATGAAAAGACCCCATAACAAGTGTGAAAATGCAGGAAACAAAATTAGATACTTGCAATGCCAACAAAGAACTGGTACTTACAAACCAGTTAGAAAAATGCAACCTAACTTAGACACTTAACAACAAGGAAATCCAAGCAAGCAATAAAAACGGTCAAAGATCCCCAGCCTCATAAATAATTTGGAAATTCAAGTTAAATCATATGGGGATTTCATTACATGTACCAGGTTGGCAAAACAAACAAAAGAATGACAGTAAGTGTTGCTTGGGATGTGGAATAATGAGATCTCATACTCTATTGGATGAAATAGAAATTAACACAATGCAAATTAGCAAATAAAATGGTAGCTACACATATATAATAACACAGCAATCCTACTAATAGTTGTACTCCTAAAGAAGTGAAGTATTTGTCTATCAGGAGACATTTATAAGAATGCTCTACATTAAACATGAACCAACTATCAACTGAAATGGCACCTTAAGTAGATGAATAAATTGTATAACAGTGAAATTCTCATAATCATACTGATAGAAAGGATAAACTAAGGTGTTTTAAACCCCTTATAAACACATCATGGGTTAAATGAAGGCGTGAAATAAAAAATGCAAAGTATTTGTAACTGAAATTAAGCTGAAAATCAGGAGAAATCATACTCAATAAGAGATAAAAACAATAAAATCTGAGCTAGCATGGGTGCACAGTAAGATTCAGTGCAGTGGGAGACTTGGGGGGGATTCATTATAAGAGATAGAGTGGCAACTTTGGTGGAGTGACCAATATTCTATTCTATAACTTGGATATTGGTATAAAGCACATTTGCCATATAATTATACATTTCTCTGCATATTTGAGTATTTTTACATCTTCTTGAGTACCATGGCCAAAACACTTTTAAAAGAATAGGCAACAGAAAGAATCCTGTTGGTATTTTGGATTACAAAATAAAGCAGAGAATTACTGTCCAGCACCTGTGGTTTGCACCGAAAGCCAATGCCATGCTGACATCTCAAGTGGCCTTCCAATGGTGCTTGACAAGAGGTGCTTAATGTTAAATAATAACAGAACTTACACAAATGGATAACTCGCCATGCCCCAGGCAGCGTGCTAAGGGTTAGAACATGCTGGCACATTTAGTCTTCATGCAGCCATGTGGGGAAAATATCATAATGGTCAGTTTATAAGTGAAGGTGGTCTACCTTTGCAGGTGATCCTGTGTAGAAGCTCACTCTGGTTGCATCCTTGACAGGTAAATTCCAGCATGGCTGAGTCTGACAGTCCAGTTGGGTTACTGTACCACATGTGGTCACCAGAGCAAAATCTTGGACACACCAGACAACTGACTATGCAAAAATAGCTGCTGCAGCATGAAATTCATTGATGAGTCAAACTCCATGGTGGGCTTTGTTACTTAGAAAAGAGAAAACGAGCCTTGCCCTCAGGGAGCATCCTGACTATAAAGAGGAAAACATTCAAGTATAACTAGGAGCTTATGGGTGAAGTTTTGTAGACTGTGGCCACAGGGTTGACATTCCCTTATGTTCAGACTAGCCAGTTACTCACTTTTTCCTCTGGGGTTTTACGTTTTTCCATTTTCAGGAAAGTATTCTTTCGGGAACCCCGCCCCGCTTTGGCTTGCTCCTCCACTTCTTCTCTGCCTCCTCTCTCTCATCTTTTTCTTTGCTCTCAACATACAACACATTTATCCTTTCCTGTGTGGTTTAAATGTGTCTTTCTATGTCAGTCTTCAGCTGCCTACACTGCAAGTGAGCACTCCTTTTCTGACATCATTCCAAATTGTATGTATGCCATGATTGGAGCCTCTGGCACATTTGGTCTTGTGCTATAATTACTGATGTGCTCATTTCATCTTCCCTGCTAGAATACAGGCTCCTTTGGCCCAGAGACCTTGGCTGATTCTGCTTCACCACGAGGTCAAGGACTGGGCTTACAGTGTGCAGCCCTGCTGAAGGCACCTGGGCATAAGAACATAGCTTAGAGGTGTTTGGAAGCAATCTTTGGAAAGGAAGTGGGTCTGCTGGAGCAAAGTTGCGATAAATTTCATGATGATGATGATG
Organism: Dipus sagitta; assembly: GCA_036346955.1. Lineage (NCBI taxonomy): Eukaryota > Metazoa > Chordata > Mammalia > Rodentia > Dipodidae > Dipus > Dipus sagitta. The sequence goes on from CM070773.1 coordinate 156,344,884, forward strand.
ATGACATAATCATTGTCAGTGAGTTAACATTTCAAGATAAATGGAATCAACAACAGTCCATACACCAAAGAGTACATTACTTATGGTAATATTTTCTCCTTTTACACGGGGAGTAATTTATGGAGAAATGTAGCAAAGTTATGTTTTCACTTGGAAGTTCCCATATGGAAAGAATAGATTGTAACCCTTGATCTACCCTAACATGCTCATGAAATCTACTGTCAGCAGTCATTATAGCATTTTGAACACAACAGATATAAATACCATGTTACTTTATATTTGGAGTTGCTTAACTTTTGCTTAATGATCTTGAATCACAGTATTAAAATTCGTGTTTTTTGTAGATTTCTTGGTATGCCTTTATTATAACCTGTATTGGAAATTTTTTCTAGCTACCATATAATAGGTAGGAAATTTAATGAAAATTTATGAAAGTCTGATGATTTGTAGAAACTTCTTGAAATTTCTTCATGCTTTTAAAATGTTGAATGATAAATGATCTCCAGGGAGCTCAACTATGTAACCGCTTAGAAACCCAGTCAAAATTCCCATGTTAACCACTTCAGAGATACACAACCAAACAAGAGGGCAACACTGTTTGTTGTAATGCAGGTCAGTGGCATGCTAGCTCCTTCCTTCCCCGGTGTTGTCTCGCTACAGGGACACGGTCTCTGCGTGAGCACTGGCACTTCCTTCGAAGATTGCCTCCGACTTCCTCTCCTTACCATTTGACTTATAGGGCTATTGACCTTGTGACCTGATAGATCAAAGTTGCTGGGACTATTTCTGGAGACACAACCGTGTTCCTTGCTTGTGGGGCTTTAATATAAGGATGGAAGAGGTTCTTCATGGCCTCAGCAGCCCCAGGCCCTGGGCCTCAAGTGGACCAGGGAGGCTCTCAGAATATACCCTCACTGTGGTGAATATGCTTTCCCCAATATATGTGTTTTTAAATGTCCACAAATAACAGAAAAGCTAATACTTAATAAAATAGGTCTAAATAGAAGCTCTTCTTCTTATTGCACAATGGACCACCTACAAACCCCACAGCATAGCTAATCTTGACAAGAAACAATTGGGGTAAGACATACCTAGATGAATGAAGCACACCTGGGAATGCCTATGAGCCAATCAAATCATGAGGCCTTGGAGCTAATGAATGAATTAGTCCATGGGTGAATTCATATTATGCTAGTACTACTATTGGGATGTGGTGAAAGGTAGGAGGTGGGACGAATATGGAGGAAGCAAATCACTGGAGACGTGTCTTGAGGGTTGCATCATGCCCTAGCTCTTTCCTGTGTTTACTCAGTCTGCCTCCTGTCCACCTTGAAACATCTCCTTGGTCACACGCTCCTGCCACTGTGACAGTGTGCGCAAGTGACAGGGACAAGCAATGATGGACTGAACCCTCTGAGACTGTGAGCACAAGAAATACTTCCTCCTTTAAGTTTTCGTTCAGGTATCATGGTCACAGTGACCCAAGAGAACATTACTTGGGTGCTCCCTGTATAGATCAGCTCAACCACAGTGTTTTTGGTTTCTGCTTGTTTTTGTGCTCCTGGATCTAATGCTGTGTTCTTTCTTCTCTTTGCATCTCTATGTTGTGCTATTTCTACTTTGATGCTCGTTCCCTATGTAGGTGTCACACACAAACTTCCTAAAGAGACCCCAAAGGGCCCATCAGTCACTGCTTTGTATTGAATTTTCTCACCAGACCCCTAGGAAAACTTCTGACAAGCTGAGGAAGCTTTGTGGAGCTCAGTGTTTGACATTCGTTCAGCCACTTATGGCCAGAGCATCAGTATTATATTTTGAAACGTGCGCCCTCAGTGTGGAGGTGGCCATGGGTGACAGCCATAGTCATGGACCTTCAGTGGGCAAATGTATATACAGTGGCCCTCTCTTCACAGCTATTCATCTTTGATTCTTAGTTCTTAGTTGAATATCTTATGATTTTCCTTTCTTATATGGCCACCCACTCCATGCCTCTTCCATCTACTCAACTACAGGGTAATAATTTTAAGCAACAGTGGACAATCCTTACTACCTGTTCTCATAGTCCCATACTTGGTCAATAAAACCCCTCATATCTCTTTCAAGGAAGGCAATTTAAATTTTGGAGGCAAGCTGTCACATCTGAGTGAGTCATCTTTACTTGCTTAACCAGTTCACAGAAGATTTAAGGAAGATTATTGGGACCCTTTGCCCTCCTGTCACACCTTGTTGAAGAATTTTAGATTTAGAATCAACTGACAACAATAAACTGTCCCAATTCTCCTCTGGAGTTTCTGGATATTTGCCCATACTGGAGGCATAGCACTCAGCATGACAGGACTTTATATGTTTTAGAAGATAACCTTGTGCCTGGGTCTCAGTCCACCCTTGTGAAATGGTGTGTGGAGTGGAGGCTAAGAACAAGGCTCTATCAGCAGATTACCAGGGTCCATTATTTTGGCTCACCATTTCAGAGTTTCAGTCTGTTGTGGTAGGGAAGGCAGGGCAGAGTAGCTCAGTTCATGGCAGTAGGTGCGCAGGGAGGAGGCTGACTTCACATCACAGCCAACCAGGAAGCCTTCAAAAGGCCTGCCCCCTTCCAACCCTAGAGGCTTGCTTCCACCAGGCAGTCTTTACCCCGTAAAGATTCCACAGCCTTCTCAAATCGTACCATTATCTGGGAGCATAACCTTGTTTGGGATGTTTCAGACTTATTCTGTAAAAGAAGCTACATGTTTTATGATATTTTTTGGAACTGGCAGGACCATCTTTTGGAAACTATCAAAAGCGAACAAACTGTGTTGATGCGTTTTGCTACCTGTGACAGTCAGGAGCCACGGGTCTGCCTCTCTTGTTTGCCACAGTATCCTCAGTATATAGCCTCATCACAAGGACAACATTTTCAGTTTGTTAAAATTAGTTGTTGGGGGCAGGAGAAATGGCTCAGCAGTTAAGAGTACTTATTTGCAAGGCCAAGCAGACTGGGTTCAATTCCCCAGTACCCATGTAATGTCAGATGCACATAGTGGTGCATGTGTCTGGAGTTGCATTGCAATGGCAAGAAGCCCTAGTGCCTCTCATCTCTCTCTCTGCTTATACATAAATAAGAAAAACTTTTTAAAAGATTAGTTGTTTGTTTAATAAATACAAGGAAACAGAAAAACAAGCCTTAAAAAGGATGTTAATAAACTATGCTATACTGAAAGGAATTTTAGTGACACGGCAGAATCTGCAAATGTGAAGGATTGATTATTTTTGCTGGTTCTCTGTCCTTCCACCTGCCAGGTATCCTACAATAAATCTTTGACTTAGTCTTCTATAAAATTTTCAGAGGTAGGGCTGGAGAGATGGCTTAGCAGTTAAGTGCTTGCCTGTGAAGCCTAAGGACCCCGGTTCAAGGCTCTATTCCCCAGAACCCACATTAGCCAGATGCACAAGGGGGTGCACGCGTCTGGAGTTCATTTGCAGTGGCTGGAAGCCCTGGCACGCCCGTTCTCTCTCTCTCTCTCTCTCTCTTCTCTCTCTCTCCCTCTTTCTCTGTCACTCTCAAATAAACAAAAAAAATTAAAAATTTTTTCAGAGGTAGACATCAGCAATCACACTATGCTTCCTAGGAGCTGAGACCTACATGGAGGTCAACGGGCAATCAGTAGCAGTCAGGGAATTTTTACCAAGGCTCCATGGCCTCCAAGTCTTCCTTTTCTGCAAATTTATTATCCTGGCAATGAAGACAGCTCCGAGTAAGGGCTGTAGTAGGCCCTGAAGCATCCAGGGTATTACAAGTCAAGATTCACTTTGAGAACTGGAGACCTTCAGGCTTTCTGGACATGTCACAAAGATCAGTGACTGTCACTCAGTTCCTAAACTGGCAGTCAGAAACTGGCATTTATCTGATTAGACATAAGAGGCAAATTTACTGAGCTAAAGTCAAGTGCTTGATATAATTTTTACCATATACTTGTCTTGTTTGCTTTCTTTTTATAAAGCAGAATCTCAGGGGCTAGATGAATAGAACAGTAGTAGACTTCTTGACTAGCATGTATGAGACCCATATACAGAGACAATATACCATGATCACAGCCCTTCCTCCTCCCTCCCCTATAACCCTTCAAACCAAATCCTTTCTTATCTCCAACTACTCTCTCTTCTATTTTGAGGATGTAATATTTTCCTCTCCTACTTTGCTAATCTTATATAGGTATCATCATTCACTGAGGTCACGAATGCCACGACCTCTTTATGTCTGGAAGACAGCATTGCAAAGCATTCCTCCTTTTCTTTTGGCTCTTACATTCTTTCTGCCACTACTTCTGCAGTGATCTATGAGCACTGGAGATGTGATAGAAATGTCTCACTTAATGCTGAACTGTCCACTGTCACCACTTCTCAGCACTTTGATAAGTTCTGAGCCTTCTCAGTGGTCACCAACATCTAAAAATGAAGCTTCTCTAACTAAAAGTGAGATGATCATTAATATATGGGCATAAACATAAGTGTTTAGGGGGCAGTTTGGTAGGCTTAATGTATCCATTCAGACAGACAACTGTAGTAGTTTTCCCCCTGGGGCTTATGACCTACCCAACCATAGGCCTTTGAGTAGGTTTTCAGTACAAGGTATGAATTCCCTCCCATGGAGTGGGCCTCAAATCCAGTCAGAGAGCAGTTGGTTTCCACATAATAGATATGCCACCATTGTACCTATTGGCACACTTAGCATAGATAGCCACCCATAGAGCTTGCAGTTTCCACTGCTAGCTATGGCCATTAATGAATTTTATCCCCCAGCATGTTGCATGACTCTTTTCATCATCCCAACAGTTAGTTAACAGGAAGGAGGCCTCCAGCTCAACTCAGTTCTAGCCTGATTTCTCAGTGACCTGCAGCCCCAGCATGTGGAGTCTTCAGCAGTAGGGTCTTACCCTTTAGTTTTAGTGGGCAACCAAGAGCCTTGACAAAATCCTGTAATATTTTGGGGGCATCAACAGCTTCCCTGACTAACAACTTGCTGGAAGGTTCCCATCCATGGCACTGAAATTTTATTGTAGTAATCTATGGCTTCTAGGCACAGCATTACCTAATCCCACAGGTTACATGTGCCCAGAGTTTCTTTTTTTAAAAAACACGTACTTTTTTTAGACCTATACATTTTTAGCTGGCAAAGAGGTAGGTTTTCATGTGGCTTACTCATAGTATCTTTAATTACAATTAACCCTGCTCTAACCCCCTCTTCTTCTCCATCCCCTCCCCTGGCCACCCCCAGTATTCTGCCCTTCCTCTTACATATCTAATACACTCTCCCCTTAAGCTCTTTCCTCCTTCCCTCCCTCATGGCCCCTTTCTAGCTTCCTGGTCTCCACACATTAAAGAATATGTGGCATTTGACTTTCTTAGCATGAGTTACCTCATTTAGTATAGTTGTTTCCCATCCATTTCCCCTGCAACTTTGATAATTTCATTTTCATTACTGTTGAAAAGAACTCCACTGTATAAATGTACCATATCTTCTAATCCATTTGTAAGTTGAAGGGCATCTAGGCTGGTTCCATTTCCTAGCTCTTGTGAATAGAATGGCAATGAACATGGACGAGCAAGTGTCTCCATAATAGTTTGTAGAGTCCTTGGGGTATATGCCAAGGAGTGGTATAGCTGGGTCATATGGTAGACCTATTTTTAGATGTCTTAGGAACCTCCAAATGCCTGTGCCAGTCTATATTCTCACCAACAATGGAGAAAGGTTTCCCTTTCCCCACACTCTTGCCAGCAATTATTGTTTTGATTGTTTGAAGATAGTCATTTTGACAGGAGAGAGATGAATTCTCACAGTCGTTTTAATTTGCATTTCCCTAATGGCTAAGGATGTAAAACATTTTTAAGATGTTTATTTTCTTTTGAGAACTCTGTATTTAGTTCTATAGGTCATTTTTATTGGATTGTTTGATTTTTTTAAATTTAGTTTTTTTGAGTTCTTGTATATCCTAGATCTTATTCCTCTGTCAGATGTATAGGTGGCAAAGATTTTTCTCCCATCTTACAAACTATCTCTTTGCTCAATTCATAGTGTCCTTTGCTGTGAAGAACTTTAATTTTACAAGATCTCAATGGTTGATTAATGGTATTACTTTTTGAGCAACTGGGGTTCTATTCAGGGAGTCCTTGCATATGCCTATATGTTGAAGTGTGTCTCCTACTTTTTCCTCCAGAAGTTTCAGAGTTTCAATGTATGAGGTTAAGGACTTTGGTGCATTTTGAGTTGATCTGGGACAGGGCAGTTGGGGTACTGTTATATTCCCCAGATTTTAGAGTTTGTTGAGGCTATGGAAGGTTGTAGTTATGGGAAACAAAGAGGAGGGGGTAAGGAGGAGAAAATGTAGAAAAGATGCTGGAAAGAGGGAAAGTGAACAAGTTGTGCATGGGGTGGGAAGAGTAGCAGAGATCCCAAGAGTAGAAGCAGATGGCAAAAAATACAGAGACCTAAAATACAACTGAGAAATATGAAACATAAATAAAACTATCATGTAATGTGTATGATTGAGTATTAAAAGAAACAAACAAACAAACGAGACCAAAGGCCTGAAGCTAAGCAGGTATGGAGGCTCATGCTTTTAATCAGGTTAATTGGGAGGTTCCCTTGGGAGCTCACAGCTGGCCTAGCTGCAATTTGTTCCCAATCAGCCTAGGCCAGAGAAAAATCCTGCCTCGTCCTCCCAAAAAGGTTCTAAGTTAAGAAATATCAAAAGTGACAAAAGTTAACCCCTAACACATAACTTAAAACTTAACTTATTTAAAAATGGCAAAGTAAACAAAACATGCATCAGATTATCTAACAAATATGTATTTTGCCTTATTGGTTTAGAGTTTGAATTCTTTCCCTCCAGGGGAATCTTTTCTTTAGCAACCTGCACTGATATAGAAAGTGCTATCAGCACTTCTGGTGCAAGCCTTATACTTGGCTTTGAGGTACGTACTGCCCCAGTGTAAAACAACCCTTTTTGAGTGACTTCCTATCTCACATATGTTGAGGTTTGAAGATAGTTCCCTCTTGGGTGCACTGTGGTCCAGGTTCAACTGGTTAGCCAGGTCTGCTCTTCAGATCAGCTGTGCTTGATGCTGTGTGGGGGACACATGGCTCCTGTCCCTTGGCAATCTCCAGTGATGTTCCAGGTACTGGCATATGTCCGAGGGAGGGTTTGGAAAGCTGTCTGAAGTTCTGGAGCTGCTCAGCTCAGCCCTGTTGTGTTCTAGTTCAGGTTTTCTGATTGTGTAGAGCTGGTTTGAGTGGGAATTTCCTAGTACTTTTCAAGGCTTTTGTTGGCTCAGGCAGGGTAGTGGTCTAAGCACTTTCCAGTGGCTGCTGGCTGGAGCCCGATCCTCTCTGTGGGATTTATGGTTGCACATAGCTCTGTTCGCCTACCAATTTTAAGGCTTTTGGCTATGGGGTGTAGTCTTCTTGGGGGACAGGTAAACATCTGTGTATTTTAAACATAAATTAAGTTACAGTAAAAACTATGAGAATGCTGACTCAGCAGAAGTGTCCCAGGGCTTAGGAGGGCCATTTAAGAATATCATAAGGCCTATTCTTAATATTATCTCTCAGAGACAGAGCAGGCGAAAACTTCCATATCCATGAGTAAACACTGAATTTTAATTATATCATAAGCAATTATTCCCCAGAGTAATTTCCTTAGAAGTACAGCCTGCCTACTTGGCAGGAAGAGGATTTTCCTCTTGATGAACCGTCATCTTACCTGTGTGGCGTTGAGAGTGAAGACAAGAAATTATCTCTCTTGGTAAATCTGGTCGAGGCTCTCTTGGTGCAAGCTTTTAATTCACCTAGACAACAAACGCCACCAACTCCATACCAATATAAGACATATTCAATTCACCTGGGCATTTCTGAACATCAGTTTTTGTAAGTTTCTCACATGAACCTGAAGCGGAGCCAAGACTGTGCTCCACTGCCAGGCTGCTCAACTTCAGCACATCCCGGCCTGCTTGTTCTCTCTCAATCTCTCTCTCTCTTCTCTCTCTCTCACTGCCTTTGATTAATGCCTCAGCAGCTTTGCCTGAACAGGGAAAATGACCTCTAATACTGAGGTTCGCTACCTTTGGACTAAGTAAAAAATGCAATGAAAACAATGGACAAGCCTGCCCCCAGGCAATGCCCTTCATCTTAGATATAGTTTATTCGTGGTCTAGATTTCCCCATTCACACCCCATCCCAAACTGCTCTTCCTTACCAGATACTTCTGGAAGATTGATGCTCCTATCCTAAGCTGAGCTGCATGCAAAGCATGCTCTGAGTCCAGGAGACTAGTATATCCATCAAGTCCTTTACCAAAGAATTGGGAAGACTATAAGGAAATCCATATCCCCCCCCTCTCTCTCTCTCTCTCTTTATTGTAGTGGCTGTTCTGGAATTGTTTGGAACAACCACAAAGCCGGCCAGGTGTTCTCTGATAGTGATGCAGGGCTGGAGTCTTGGGAGGTTTCGAGCTCCATAAAGATGAAGGAACCATAGAGGCCCATCCATAAACTCTAAGTTTGGGTCCTTGTCCAAGTAATCACAGAACTGAATTAGGAGAATTATCCTAGGAAGAGTTAGGATGCACAGGGAAGGCAAGTAGGAAAGCCCAAACCTAGCCAGAAATTCTCCTTCAAATAAGGAAACATCTCTTTCTGGGAACAGAGTCTGTGGGGAGGGCCCCACACACACACACACACACACACACACCAAGCAGCAGAGCCCCCAGAACAAAACAGGAAAGCTCTGAGGCAAAAAATTCTCCCCCTTTCCAATCAGGGAGACTGAGGAGATCCCCTTCACACAGAGAAAGAGCAAAGAAGGGTAAGGGAGCTTATAAAAGGGTCAAAGGAGCCAAGAGCTTACAAAAGGCCAGTGACTGAGAAAGAGATTCATACACACACATTTCAGGCCCATTCATGTGAACCAAATATCCAACTGGGATGAACTTCATCATCAGACTCTGTGTGTAAGGAAGAGACCTGATTGGTTGGTGAGCCTCAAGAAATTGACTCAGAAATGGCCAGCTTACAGGTGTGCTAAATCTGGGAAAGGCTGAGGAAGAAGCAGTAAGCTGTCACTGGAATTGATGCTTGTAGCCATCTTGGATGAGACTGGATCAAATGTGGGTTCTATATCAGCCAGAGCAGGTGAGGCAGCATCCATATTTCTGAGGACCAGGAAAGAAAAGCTGTCTTGTTCCTAATCCATATCAGTAGCTCTAGGACGAGGTATTAATCACAGGATCTCCTTTCTTAGCACTAGGAATTTTGCTAGCATGTCTAAAACTATAAATCAATAACCATGATTTTTGTCAGGAAACAATATCTGCACCTAGCTCTTTAAGCATCTTTGAATTGTTTCTCCATTAGGGGAAGGTTTAATTTGTCATTCAAAATTTAATGAACTGTAGAATCATTGTATATAGGTTTGCCATATGGCAATTTAAACATCACTTAGTTTTGAACAAGACACATTTGAAACTGGGATTTTCTGTTTCCAAGTTTGCTTACTAGAGAAACATTTAAACCACAGTTCCTGCTATGGTTTGGATAAGTGTTCCCCAAAGGCTCATGTGTTAAAGATTGTTCTTCAGCCTCTGATGCTGTTGTGAAGTGGAGAACCGCTGAGAGATAAAGCCTGGGTCTTAGATCACTGGAGCTATATCCTGCAAGGGGTGGTAAGATCACAATCTCTACCTCTTCCTCTTTCACATCCTATCTGCCAGAGGGTAAGTAGCTTTGCCACACCATGCACCCCCCCCCATAAAGTACTGTCTAACCAAAGGTTGAACCAGTGGGACTGACCGGCTGTTGGAGTTAGCTCCCATTGCTGGGACAAAACACTCAACCAAAAGCAGTATATTAGAGGAAAGGGTTTATTTTAGCTTACACTTTCAAGGGGAAGCTTTGTTATGCCATGGAAAGGATGGTACAGGAGAGGTTGTGCACCTTGTCTTGCTGTAGCAGCCTGCAGAAAGCAGCAAGACTGAGCTGAGCACTGGCAAGGGAGAAGCTGGGCCGGAGCAGCCCAAAGTCAGCTCCTAACAACACGGCTTTTCCAGCCATACTCTACCTCCCAAATTGCCACCAACTGCAGCCCAAACGTTGAAAAGACACAAGGTTATTTGGAATATCTCATTCAAACCACCACACCAATCATGGACTGAAAGCTCCTCATGAACAGATTATCTCAGCAGTTGGTACAATGGCAGAAAGCTGAGAAAAGGTATTCCTCTTTGTGGGGATCCTTCTACCGTGAAGGACAAAGCAAAGATACCAATTTTAATCCAAACAAAAAGCCCATCAGCTCACTTAGAGAAGTTTCTTGGTCTGTCTTTCTATTGGAAGCACTCAAATTTAAAAGCCCAGAGGAAATAACCCAAGAACAGTTGACAGAGTTACAAAATGTGGTTAGATCATTAGCAATAGGAGACAGTGAACATAGATAAATACCAACAACTTGCTTAAGGTGTGTTGTAGTCAGCATCACATTGTTGGGACAAATGAAATGAATGGGGTTTATTTTAGGCTTACAGAATCCAGGAGAACACCATCGATGGTGGAAGAAGCTGGCTTACTTCCATAAATGAATAACAGAGAGATACCATCAAATACCCCACACCACAAAACATGAAACTTTAGAGCTTAAACTTTTCTGAACACACCTGATAGGGCTAGGTTCAGATCTGCCCCCAAATACACCTTAGGGCAGGACTTCAAGATCCACCCACAGTAGCATGCCCCCTGTAGCAGGGATCTGCCTGCTAGGTGCTAAAATTTCAAGCTCAATTTAAATAAAACACCTGAATATATGGGATCATACATTCAAACTACTACATTCAAACTACCACAAGGTGACAGGCCCAGCTTACAGATAAATTCTGCAGAACCTTCAAGTAACATATAATTCAAGTAACTGATCCTTCAATGGTAAGCTATTGAAGAGAATTTAAAAAGGAAAAACTCCTTTACTTACTCTATATAAGTAGTATAACCCTGAATATAGGCAAGGGAGCAAAGAGAAATTATAACTCATTGTGAAAATATAGATGTAAGCACATAAAATATTAATAAATCAATTCTAGTGACTAAAAAAATAAATGAAGAACAAATAAGCTCCAGCTCATAAATAGAAAGGCGGCCCAGCATTACAGTTCCATTAACAAATAAAAAGAGAGCTCCAATTGAATCTTCAATCATGACCACTAAAAACACACTTTCTAAAGAGGGATAGAAGAGGACTTCCTGAAATGACACCACAAGTCCGAAGATGAAATAAGCCATTTACAAAATAAATGTTAAAAGGCAAGGATAATCACTATCACTGTCACTAGTCAGTGTTTTACAAAGGCTCAAACTGTTGGAATAAATCAAGGAAAATTTAAGCAAATGATCTGGAACATGATTAAGATGTACAAGAGAATCAACAAATGTGGCAGTAAATCAGAATGCACAGATTGGATGGCATCTACAATGACCAGTTAAAGATGTAACAAATAATGGGCTGGAGAGAGGGTTCAGCAGTGAAGGATCTTGCTTACATGCACTACCTTGTGCATCTGGCTTTATGTGGGGACTGGGTAATTGAACCAGGGTCCTTAGGCTTTGCAGGCTAAGATTATATAACATTTTCTCTACTGTCCATGCTATTTCTCATGATGCATCTCATTTTAATCATATGTATGCATAGGCCTACATATTAAATACAGGTTTATTCCTTAAAGTTCACTTAGAGAAAACAGTTTGCCTTAGTGCACATGCACCTAAAACCATTCATGCTAGATGACCCCCTGAGGTTCCAGTCCAGGATCTCTTTAAAATATACTTGAGTAGGGGCTGGAGAGTTGACTTAGCAGTTAAGGTGCTTGCCTATAAAGCCAAGGACCCAGGTTCGATTCCCCAGGACCCACATAAGCCAGATGCACAAGGTGGCACATGCGTCTGAAATTTGTTTTCAGTGGCTGGATGCCCTGATGTGCCCATTCTCTCTTTCCTCTCTCAAACAAATAAATTAAAATGAAAATATTTAAAATATATATATATATATATATATATATATATATATATATATATATTTGAGTAGGAACTGACTACAAATAATGGTTACTAAGGAGAGGAGAAACCTAGTTTGGTACTAGCAGTGAGGTATAGGAGCTCCAGTGGCACACCTGGTTAGTGCGCAGTACTTACACAGAAGTGAGGAAGAGGTTGCTCAAGTACATTGTGAGAAAAAATAAAGGTGTGTTTACTGCCCAAGCCAAAGCATCTAAGCTATTCCCTATGCTTACTTGCCTCAATGATATTAAATCAGTTAAATACTACTCTAATAAAAAATGTACCATTATAATAAAAAAATCGTCAGAATTTAAGTTAGAAACATTGTTTATTCTAAAGATCACATGAAAAAAAGTATGATAGTTGGTAAGATGCTTAGTAAAAAGTGAGAGTAATAGAAACATACCATGAATATGCTCACAGAAGTTGGGTGTAGTGATTTGCATGTAAAATGTCCCCCGTAGTCTCGATTATTTGTGATGAAACCTACGTAGTCTTCAGCTGGTGGAGCCCTTGGGAAGAACAGCCTCACTGCAGGAGGTGTGTTACTGGAGGGGGGGGGGTGTCTTGATGTTTACTAGTCCAGCCCACTTGGTGTTCACAACCAACTCACTCTTGCTGCTCTCAATCTCTCTCTTTTCCTCTATGGTTGGTGAATGAAGATGTGAGCCAGTTGCCATGCTTTCTTCACCATGGTGAAGATTCCCATTGAAATTTTAAGCCTCTAATAAGCCCTTCCCTCCCTGAGGAACCAGAAGGTAACTGCTGCAGTGGGTCATTGGCACAGACGGACACTGCAGTCAGTAAGTCAAGGAGTGCTGAGGCAGACTCCCATATACACGGGGACTTGACTGTGTTATAGGTAGCCTTTCAAACCTGAGGTGAAGAGTGAACAATTAAATAAATGTTCTCTTGATAATTTCCCACACTTTAAAAAAATTCAAACTAGGGCCGGAGAGATGGCTAAACGGTTAAGACACTTGCCTGCAAAGCCAAAGGACCCAGGTTTGGTTCCCCAGGACCCATGTAAGCCAGATGCACAAGGGGCGCATGCATCTGGAGTTCGTTTGCAGTGGCTAGAAGCCCTGGTGCGCCCATTTTCTCTCTCTCTCTCCTCTCACTCTGTCTCTTTCCCTCTCTCAAATAAATAAATAAATAAAGATAAAATATTTAAAAATTAAAAAAATTCAAACTTTAATCGCACCACTCAGGAGGCAGAGGTGGAGGACCACCATGAGTTTGAGGCCACCCTAAGACTACATAATGAATTCCAGGCCAGCCTGGGCTACAGTGAGACCCTACCTCGAAAAACCAAAAAAAAAAAAAAAATTAAATTGCAATCACTATGAAGCTCACACATTTAGAAGAGACATATTTAAGACACAATAAAGCCATTATGGGCAAGACTGCTCAGTGGTTAAAGATGCTTGCTTGCAAAGCCTGCCAGCCTGGGTTCAGCACAAAGTGCAATTGTATCTGGGATGTGTTTGTAGCAGCAAGAGGCCTTGGTGTGACCACTCTCTCTCTCTCTTCACAAATAAATAAATAAAATATTTTTAATAATAGATGCAGTCTTTTAATTAATTAAAAACATTATAGAAAGCAACTGGTCACAATAAAATAAGTAAATGCAGTAATGAAGAAAATTATGAAATTATTAAAAGAAAATATAGGATTTTTTAGAATATCATGTTGAGTAAGTCATCTTAAACATAACAAATTTATAGACATACAAAATTAAATTGTCAGAAATTTTTTTTTGTTTTGCTTTTTGTTATGTAGTCTCAAGGTGGCCACAAAGTGACGGCAATCCTCCTACCTCTGGAATTACATGTGTATACCGCCATGCTCAGCTCTCAGAAAAACTTTTAAAAAGTATAAAATGACATAAGCAGAATTAAAATGTGAGGGAGAAAATTGAGATAATTATTTTTAATGTATTTTACAGGCAACAATTACTACCCAGAACATACAAATCTGTAAGACAGAGATCAAAATAACTGAAATATATGAATAAACACCTCATGGACAAATGGTCAGATGAAAACATTCTCAACTGCACAAGCCATGAGGGGAACACAAGCTAAAAGCTTAAAATAGAACCCAATTAGGAAGAATGCTAATCTCAAACTTCTGTTATGGATGTAGGAAAACACACACCCCCACAAGATGTTGATGGAAGTCTAGGCAGAAGGCCATGTTCCCCTCTAGAGGAGAGATCATGGGAGCCATGCATTCAGTTTCTAGGAGTCAAGTCTTCAGAAACGTTGTTATGTAAATCTAGAAACAGGAACAAAGACACTTTGGCATTTTTCATAGCACAAACGTTAGGAATAATCTAAATTTAAAATTAAACACAATTTTTGTCATAGTATATAACACAATGCAGCCTTTAAAATAACAATAGTAGTGAATCAATCCACAAAATAATAATTAGAATAATTCCAGTTGTAAATCTTTCACACTTAACATGTGTGTATGAATGAGTGTGCATATATGTAAATTCACAGAAGAAAATTAAGAGGATCCAGATAAATATAGACAACTGAAGCTATATCATGAGTAGGAGAGGAAAATTCCATATTTTCTCATATATTTCTATTTCATTCATTGTTATAATGAGTATGTATTCACATAGTATTTTAGTGTTAAAACCTAAAAATCACATTTTTAGAATACAGATGTGCTCACCTTAGTAAGACTAACCCCCTATTGTCAGGGGCCCCAAAGCCACTCAAATTATGGCCTTGGGTCCTATGTTGCATCTTCCTGAATCCCTCCACCCCTATCTAGCACTGCCATGGCTCCTGATATGTAGGCTGGGTCACATGGTGTGGAACGTTCCCCTCTCTGAACACTTACAAGAAGGGACACCTCCCTTTGCTTCTTGGAACCAAAGCTCCTCTCACCCTACTTTTGGGACCTCAAATTATGCTCTTGTGTGACAAAAAATCCTCCACACTAACAAATCTCTCCCCTGAGAGAAATCATCTAAGCATTTCTCAATCAAGCCTACACAGACTCCGGCACATGACACGAAGCGTTGCACTTGTACCTCACACTCCTAAATGACCATAAATTGCCTGCCACCTGCCCCTTTTCTGCCCAGTAAATACGCATGACTATACAGAAGGTAGTCATGTGCTTATCTTCCTTTGCATGATGAAATTATTCCTCTGAACACTGAAGTACAGGGTTAGGACCACAGAGTGCAAAGACAAGACACAGCCTGGGAGAAGGTACTTACCTTACACATATACTTGACTACATGCTTGGATCCATATTCTATCAGAAAGATAAGTATAAACTCAAAGAAATCAATAAGGCAGAAAATCAAATTAAAACCACGGAGCTGAAGCAGGTCAGAAATGAGAGAGACAGCACCTCCAAAAACCCACTCTTCCTTAAAAGCACTGAGAACACTGACAAATGTGGTCCAAAATAAATTTGTCAGAACTCTGGAAATGAACCAAATGCTCACAACAGTCCAAAGAACATCTATTTGAGAAAAACAGCTGCATTCTGGAATGAACAGTGAGCTGTGTGACATTTTAACTCACCCTATGCCTTCGACCCAGCTTCACAGTAGCCTAGAAAACCAACAGACTTGTCACCATGGCAATTGTGAGAACCAGCAGTCGCAGCTCGGAGCCGGGCAGAACCAGGCTAGCTCTGCTCCAAAGACTCTATCCCCAGAGAATCAAGACGACTTGACCTGTCTGGCTGCTCACAGGAAAGTGTCATTCTCAGGGGTTGTCTCTACTTGACCTGCCTCACAGTCTGCTGCACGTGGGCAGCTTTACTCAGAGGGGTTTGTCAAAAACCATCAATGGGAATTGTTTAACAGCGCCATTGCCTGCAGTGGGAATACAAGGTGGAGCATGCAGGAGGCAGAGCGAAAGATTTTAAATACACGGGATGAGAGCACCACAGGGCGCTTTGAAATGTTTTGACATATTCTGGGGAGCCTAGAAGGTCAAGTGCATGTGCAGGGCTGTGCACATACTCAGTGAAGACAAGAGAAGCCGTGACCTCTCACCCCAGGCTTACTTTGAGGCTCTGTGCAGGGAGCACATAAAGTCTGAGGCACACTGATGGAAGGGGGGCACAAAAGACATATCTTGGTAAAGGCTGGGAGGCGTGATAGTTCAGGACACCTATGGAAATACCCATTCAGGCCTGAGCAAACTCTGAAAGGCTGAAGTGGCAGTCCAGAAATGACCTCAGGCTTTAGAGAACTAGGCCCAGCAGGCTGCTCAGTTATCTTACACCAAGAACAGTAACCAGAAGAAGCAACTATGAAAACTCATTCAAAATAAGAGGTGGTGTGAGTTCCTGAATTGCTGCATGATATTATTTAAAGCATCCGATCGTCAATAAGAGCTATAAAATGAAAATGGAAACAGGAAAGTACGGCTTATACATAGGAGGAGTTGAAAAAAAAGAGTTACCAATAGTAACTGTCTCTGAGAAACCCCAGATGTTAGACATAATATACGAGTTAAAAGTAGCTATTAAAATATGGCAAAAGACACAGAGCCTCAGGAGAGAACCACCCCATCATACCTCAAAAGAGGCCCAGCTGAAACTAAGAATAAGTGGGGAAATAAGCAAGAGTGCTGTTTTCTTGGTGAACCTGGTACCAGCACAAGGGTGAAGGAGATAGACACAGAGAACAATGAACTCCTACTAAACCAGATATCCAGAGACACAGAGTCTCCCAAGACCTCCTCACTGAAGCAGACCTAAAATGAACCCAACATGGCTCAGGGAAATTTGCAGAAGAGGGGGCGGAAAGAATGTCAGAGCCACACGTTGGGTCATGATACACAGAGACATTGCCTCCTACCTATAACTGATGGCTAACCCCACAATGCACGACCCATACTCCCCAACTAGGAGGGTCCCTGCAGAGGGAGGGGGGCAGGGAGGAGGCTAACAATGGTACCAACTTGACTGTATTCACTGAATACAAAACTAATAAAGAATATGGTCAAAGAGTTAAATGAAATCATATCTAAAGAATTTGAGAAGCCAGACATGGTGGCTCAGCCCTAAATCCTAGCACTTAGAAGGCCAAGATAGGAGAATAGAAAATTTAAGGCTATCCTGAGTTACATTATGTGTCCAAGACCAGGCTGGGCTACATAGTGAGATCCTGTCTCAAAAAATAAAAAAGAAAGAAAGAAAAAATCCAGGGCTGGCGAGATGGCTTAGTGGTTAAGGCATTGCCTACAAAGCCAAAGGACCTAGGTTCTATTCCCCAGGACCCACACAAGCCAGATGCACAAGGTGGTGCATGCATCTGGAGCTCATTTGCAGTGGCTGGAGTTCCTGGCTTGCCCATTCTCTCTCTCTCTCTCTCTCTCTCTCTCTCTCTGTCTCTCTCTCTCTGCCTCTTTCTTTATCTCTAACTCCTCTTAAATAAATAAATAAATAAGTAAATAAAAATCTAGACTAGAGAGATGACTTAGCAGTTAAGGCGCTTGCCTGTGAAGTGTAAGGTCCCATGTTCAACTCTCCAGGTCCCATTAAGCCAGATGCAAGGTGATGCAGGTTCTTAAGGTCACACACACACACAGAATGGCGCACCTGTCTGGATTTCAGTTACAGTAGCTGGAGGTCCTGGTGTGCCAATTCTCTCTCTCTCTCTCTCTCTCTCTCTCTCTCTTCTCTGTCTCATTCTTGCTCCCACTCTTGCTCTCTTGCATAAAAAAGGCCAGCCTGTTGGACTTGCCTCCAAAAATTCCCCCCAAAACCAAGGGCTGGGGTATGGCCCAGTGCTGGAGGACTTGCCTAACACACATAGGTTATATCCCCAGCATTGCAAGAAGATAAATTAAAAAAAGTTTCAAGGAAATAATGACAACGATGTCATGAAATACAAAAATCAATGAAATGATAGAAATAAATTGGAAATACTGGAATTGAAAAGTAAGAAATAATTCACTGGGTTAACTCAGCATAAAATCTGAGCTGTCAAAAGAAAATAAATTAGTGAAATTGAAGAGAGATAAATTGAAATCATCCAGTCTGTGGAACAGAGAAAATAAGAATATGAACATGAATGAACAGAGAGTGGAGGTCCCATCTATTGAAACAAGCCAACACGTGCATGAAGCATAAAGATGCTCTGGGGGAAGAGAAAGGAGCAGGAAGGATAACTGAAGACAATGCCCGGGCATTGCCCAGAGTTTATGGAACATGTTAATCTATACAACTGAACAACACAGCAAACTCCAAGTAGGACAAACTCAGAGGTCCAAACCTCTAAATTTTAAGTATAAAATTTAGAGAAAGAATCTTCAAAGCATGGAAGTGACTCAGCACATAGAATGGCACCCCAGTCATACTGACTATTGGTGACTCAGCACATAAAATGGCACTCCAGTCATACTAACACTGGTTTCTTATCTTAGACCATGAGTCCAGATTGCAGTGAGATCACATATTCAAAGTGCTAAAAGAAAGACTGTTGGCCAGCAAAGCTATCCTCCCCAACTTAAGGAGAAATTGAGACTTTACTGATAACCAAATTCTTAGAGAAAATCTCAGGACTATACTTATCCTATAAGAATTCTCAGGCTGAAATGAAGCACACTGGAGATAACCAAATCCACACAAAGAAATAACATTCATAAAGATAACTACACAGGAATCTATAAAAAAAACAATTTAAATAGGAAGTCTATACCTCTTTTTTACTCCTCTATGATTTAAAATGCAACAGCTATAGTTTTAAAGCAAAATTATAAAGCTATTGAATTGCATACAGTGTATAAAAATGCAGTTTGTTTGGCAATAGTAGCATAAACAAATGGAGCTCTATTTGGAAAAAGGTTTTATATACTTTTAAATATTTTATTTTTATTCATTTATTTATTTTATTTATTATTATTATTTTTTTTTGGAGTTTCAGGGTGGCCTTGAACACATGACGATCCTCCTACCTCTGCCTCCTGAGTGCTGGGACTAAAGGTGTGTGCCACCATTTTTATTTATTTATTTGCGAGAGAAAGAGATACAGAAATAGGCAGGTAGAGAGAGAGAGAGAGAAAGAGAATGGGTGCACCAAGGCCTCCAGCCACTGCAAAAAAACTCCACATGTGTGTGCCCCCTTGTATATTTGTCTTACGTGGGTCCTGGGGAGTCACACCTGGGTCTTTGGCTTTGCAGGCAAGTGCCTTAACTGCTAATCCAGCTCTCCAGCCCTTACATAATTTTAAGACTACGTTGAGGGCTGGAGTGCTGGCTTAGTGGTTAAGGTGAAGCCTACAGACCCAGGTTTGATTCCCCAGTACCCATGTAAGTCAGATGCACAAGGTGGCATATGTGTCCGTAGTTCATTTGCAGTGGCTACAGGCCCTGGTATTCCCATTCTCTCTCTTTCTATCTAACTCTCTCTTTCTCTCTCTCAAATAAATAAGATATAAAATATATTCAAAAGAACTAAGTTGGTATTGATAAAAACTGGATTAACATGTCAGTTATAATCGTCAGTGCAGTCCCTAAAATATATAACAAAAGAAAGAAAATGTAGTTACCATTATAACCTAACATTTTTTCACATAGGTATATGTGGTGGTTTGAGTCAGGTGTCCCCCATAAACTTAGGCGTTCTGAATGCCAGGTTCCCAGCTGATGGAGATTTGGGAATTAACGCCTCCTGGAGGCAGTGTATTGTTGGGGGCGGGCTTATGGGTATTATAGCCAGTTTCCCCATGCCAGTGTTTGGCACACTCTCCTGTTGCTATTGTCCACCTTATGTTGGCCAGGGGGGTGATGTCCACCCTCTGTTCATGCCATTGTTTCCCCTGCCATCGTGGAGCTTCCCCTCGCGCCTGTAAGCCAAAATAAATCTCTTTTTCCCAGAAGCTGCTCTTGGTTGGGTGATTTCTACCAGCAATGCGAACTGGACTGCAACAGTATATATCCACAAGTATTGAAAATATATGACATTAAAAATTTATGCACATGTGCATAGAACATAAAAAATAGTAAATAATACAAATGGCTATAATAATGAACAAAGAAGTGTGACGCTGCCATGTAATGGAATCTCGCTCAATAATCAAAAGAATAAAATACTACAATATGAAAGAACCCTGAAACCACTATGTTAAGTGAAAAATCTAGTCATGAACACCTAAGTATTGCATGGTGTAGTTATATGAAATGTTCATATCTACTGAAAGGGGAGTACTGCTTTCCAGAGACTTGGGTAAAAGTAGGAAGACCAGTGAATGCTTAATGGGATGGATTAAGGTTCCTTTTTCTAAATTTTTTTAGCTTTTTATTTATTTGAGAGTGAAAGGGAGAGAGAGAGAGAGCCCCAGGTGCATGTGCCACCTTGTGCATCTGGCTTACATGGGTTCTGGGGAATAGAACCAAGGCCCTTTTGCTTTGTAGGCAAGTGCCTTAACTACTAAGCCATCTCTTCAGCCCTTAATGTTCCTTTTGAGATAATAACAAAATGCCCTTGAAATTAGGAAACAGTGATGGTGCACAATACTAATGTAAACCCAGCAAATTTATTCTTTAGTAGTGAAATTTCTAATGTATGAGTTCTACTTCAATAAAGCAGTACTCAAAAGAGAAGTGGGCAAAAGGTTTTCACATCAACTTTGTAAAAAAGCATATGTAAATGGCAATAAGCATATGAAAATATGCTAAACATCATTAGTCATGGAGAAAATGAAAACTAAAACCACTAAACACCCACCAGGACAGTTAAAATTAAAAAGATTGGCAATACCCAGTTTGGTAAAAACATGTGTCCAACTGGAACTTTCAAATATGGCTGGTGGGAGTGTAACATGGTTCAAGCACTTAGGAAGAAATGTTAGTGGCACACCCTAAAAATACTACTTTGAGATCCAGCAATTCCACTCCATGGTACAGCCAACAGAATGAGTACAAACTTTAACCAAAAATACGTCCAAAAATAAACATTGTAAGTTCATTAGTAATAACAAAGTACATATAAATACCCTCAAACAATAGAATGGAGAACTGCATGAGTCATGCCATTGCATTCTCTATTAGCTAAAACATGTATATATATTTAAAATTCCATAAGCCCAGTTAAGAAAAAAATACACTTTACTATAGGTGTATCTCTAAAAATGTTACGCTACGAAAATGCTGGCTTAAAGAATGAACATTTATCCTGGAGTGATGGTAGGAAAAGCTGATGGATAGATAGGTAAGCTGAGTTTGCTTCCTTAATTGCTGTAAATGAGGATTATTAAATTAGATCATTATCAATTGGCTGTAAATATTCTTAAATTTTCATGATTGTTACCTGTTGGAGCCATGTGACCTGTTGAATTATGACTTTTCTAATTTCTAGTTTTCCTAGCTATCCTTTTGTAATTATTTTTATTTATTTGCAAGCAGAGAGAGAAAGAGAGAGAGAGAGAGAGAGAGAGAGAGAGAGAGAGAGAGAAAGGAGAGACAAGGGGAGAAAGAGAGAGAGAAGGGAGAAAACAAGCTTCAGGGCCTCTTGCCACTGCCAATAAACTCCAGATGCATGAGCTACCCTGTGCATCTGGCTTTATGTGGACACTAGAGAATTGAATCTGAACCCTTGGGCTTTGCAAGCAAGTGCCTTAACCACTTAGCAATTTCTCCAGTCCCTATCCTTTTGTAATTAATTTTAACTTACTTTCACTTTTTTTGAGGCAAACCTAACAGACTGGCCTTTTCTTTTTATGTGAGAGATTGAGAAGAAAAGAGCAAGGGAGGGAGAGAGAGAGATTTGGCACACCAAGACCTCGAGCCAGTGCATCTGAACTCCAGGTGTGTGCACCTCCTTGTGTGCGTGTGTGACCTTGTGTGCTTGCATCACTTTGTGTGTCTGGCTTACATGGGACCTGGAAAGTTGAACATGAGTCCTTAGGCTTGGCAGGCAAGTGCCTTAACCGTTAAACCATCTCTCTAGTCCTTACTTCCATTTTTGGTCTATGCGATACCTCTTCTCTGAAATGTGCTGAGATTTTTTTTTTAAAAATTTCTCCATACTTTATTTATTTGAGAGAGACAGAGAGAGAGAGAGAGAGAGAGAGAGAGAGAGAGAGAGAGAATGGGCATACTAGGGCCTCTAGCCACTGCAACCAAATGCCAGACCACATGCACCACCATATGTATCTGGTTTTACATGGGTTCTGGGGGATTATTAGGCTTTGCAGACAAGCCTCTTAAGCACTAAGCCATCTCTCCAGCCCAAGAGGTTTTTATGTATTAGTGTACTGCCAGTATTTATATATACTCATAATATTTTGTGCTTAAAATTAACATGTTATCTAATTCACAAAGATAATTTGCTATGTCCATTAGATTAAGCTTGTTAACATATTCATTAATTTTTTATCCATGATTTTTCATTTACCAGATCTATAAATGGTTGAAAGATTTTTAGAATCTGCCACTATGATGGTGGATTTTTTCATTGAAATTGTGCTTGTTGTTCTATCGATTTTTGCTGACTTTGAAGCTTTGTTATGGAGAATTTAACCATTTCTCCTTAAAAATAATGTTCTTTAGTTCTAGTAATGTCTTCTTTCTCAAGTTAATATAGTAATTGCATTCACTTTTTTCTCTTCTTTTTACGGAGTGTGAGTGGTGAGTTATGAAGGAAACACAAAGACTCTGATGTCCCCTGGCACAGATTCCTCTCCACCCTATCTTCTCCCCTCTATTTCTTTCTGTGGGACACCTTGTAGAAAGAGAGAGAAGTTGAAGATGGAAGAACAGAGGGAAAGAAGGAAAGGAAAGGAAGATGAAAAGGAAAAGAGAAAGGGATGGGTTCTGGCTTTCTTTTGTTTGCCTAGTAAATAATTTCGCTTTTAAATTTTAGTAGATCTGTTTCTATTTATTTATTTATTTATTTATTTATTTATTTGCAAGCAAAGAGAGATAGAGGAGAGAGAGAGAGAGACAGAGAGAGAGAGAGAGAGAGAGAGGGAGAGAATAGGCAAGTCAAGGCCTCCAGCAGCTGCAAATGAACTCCTGATGCATGCACCATCTTGTGCATCTGGCTTACATGGGTCCTGGGGAATTGAAACTTGTTCCTTCGGCTTTGCAGGTAAGTGTCTTAACTGCTGAGCCATCTCACCAGCCCTAGTTCTGTTTTAATATGCTCTTTCTTTTCTTTCTTTCCTTCCTTCTTTCCTGTTTTTTTGTTTGTTTGTTTGTTTTGTTTTGTTGTTTCAAGGTAAGGTCTTATTCTAGACCAAGTTGACCTGGAATCACTCTGTAGTTCCAGGCTTGTCTTGAACTCACAGTGATCCTCCTACCTCTGCCTCCTGAGTGCTGGAATTAAAGGCGTGCACTAATATAGCCAGCCCTTCCTTCTTTTTGAAGATATCAAATCTGTTATGTAGCCCAGAATGACCTTGAAATTCATGATTCATGATCTTCTTGCCTAAACCTCTTGACTGCTGGGATTACAGACATGCCCCACCATACCTGTCTTATATATGTAAAGCCACTGGCAATGTTTGTCTGTAAGTGCAGAATATACCAGACTTTAATTAAGACATTTTAATACACATTTGATTCACATCTTCCATTTTATGTTTTTTTTTATTTGTAAAATTCCATGTAAAGTGTTTCCTTTTCCTTTCTTACTTTCTTCTAGATTGACTGTGGAGGTTAGATGCTCATTTATTGTCATCATTACAGTAATGCTATATACTTAATGCAGTATAAAGTAAAACTTTCTCTTCCTGCTGCATGATATAGTTAGCTGAGAACCACACCTCTGGTAGCAGCCCTCCTGACCTGCCTGTTACCACTGTGCAATAGCATGAGCCAGAACCACAAGCACTCATCAGCAGGGATGCAGTAGGAATTATAAGCAGAGCATTTTTCCTCTTTGATTCTGGATGGGGATTGATATAACTACACTTGTTGTTCTGCTCCCTTCTGTAGGGCAAGCTTCTGTCTTCCTCATCTTTACCCTGACTCTGCACATCTCTGGGGTCATAGTTTCCTGTAAAGCCTCCTACTCATCTCATCTTAAGAAGTGTCAAGATTTGTTGTCTTACAAAACGAAAGTGACAGTAGCCATGTGTAGTATTCATTTTTGTATCACTCTGACCAACATTCCCAAGAGATCAGCTTAAGGGAGGAAGGGCTTATTTTGGCTCACAGTTTCAGTGCTTTCTGTCCATCTATGTGGGGCACATGGACGATCATAGCAGTTGATGTTTTTATGGCCAGGAAGCAGAGGGACAGGGATATAAGGAGGGGCAGGGTGAGAAGATATAGCCCCTAAGAACATACAGTGATGAACTTTCTCCAAATGACACACCTACTTTTTATCTCTTCCCAATAATTCATCATATTATGTATAAATCATGGAATTAACTCACTCTTTAGGTCAGAGCCTTCATGATCTAATCCTCTTAGGAAAAGCCCAACCCCTGTCTCCCCAAAAGGACTGTTTTTACTAATATCCTAAGTGATTCTTAATCTCATTAAGTTGACAGACAAGATTAATGATCACAGCAGAATGTGCCACTTTGACACTGGACAAGTCACTTGTGAGTGGAGTTAACACCACGAGTGTGTTGATGCAAGCCTTAA
Source organism: Dipus sagitta (assembly GCA_036346955.1). Lineage (NCBI taxonomy): Eukaryota > Metazoa > Chordata > Mammalia > Rodentia > Dipodidae > Dipus > Dipus sagitta. The sequence goes on from CM070773.1 coordinate 156,369,550, forward strand.
GAAAATATTATAATTCAGATAGGCACTGAAAATAGTATGTTTCCTGTAGGAAAATTACCACTTGTATCATGGGAGCTGTGAGTTGATACCCAGGTGTCAATATTCACAATTAGAACAGGTTAAAAATCAGTGAAATGTGGTTGCTGCAGCCTCTACATGTCAAAGTGACCCACACATCTTCATACTTTGTCTGTGACAACCCCAGCAGGGTGAGGGCAGAAGAAGCTGTGTAGCTGGGTGGATGCTGGCTCATCCAGTGAGATAAGTGTGCTGTACCTATGGAATAAACTTCATACTCTTATGACGAAAAAGCAGTAGAGTTCAATTAAAGGTAAGCCAGCCTTTCTCAGTCTAACTACCAATTCAGTTCCATAATTGTTCCCACAGGGCTGTCTTACTCACCCCCCAGTGCTTTGACTTCTTTACCTGTAAGAATCCCCCTGTGAGAATTGTATACGTTGCATCTGTGAGACACACGTGAATAGTCACTGCTGTTACTACTATAGTGATGCTTTCGTTGAAAAGTTTTGGTTGCTTTTATCACACTGCAGAAAATAGAAGCCTTCACAATTCAGTCACAAGAAATGCCATGAAGGTAGCTGCATTACCTGAGACCAAGTACTAATACCTTCAGTTGGAAGGAAGCTGGGAAACTCAGGACTCCATCAGTCTCTTCTTCCTCTGTTGGGTGCACTTACACAATGCATTACAATGGTTTCTAAGAAAAATCTACACTCTGCACTCTCACTGCCTCTCAACTGCTTTCTCCATTTCTCTCTGCTCCGCTCTTCCTTTCCTTCATATTGCAGAAATGGGCTACGCAATTGCATGTAAAGATACTTTATAGAGAGGGGCAACAGAGAATTATACCACTCACCATGGAAGAGTCTTATACCCCAATGCCTGCAGGAGCAGGGCAGATAAGATGAATGAATGGATGAATGAATGAATGTGCTGGATCACACCAAGGAACAGTGATGACTGACAGGACAGGCCTGTTCCAAGTAGAGCCACCCCTTCTCAGCCCGAGACAATTATTACCATGCAGTAATAAAGGTTCAGAATAGCTGAGTTTCCCACAAAGGACAGAAAAACAGATTTGTTTTGATGAGCTTTTCTAATTTTTAAAAACAGAAACTACCCCTCATAATCCATTTCAAAACCACTTGGCATGCTCAACCGAGTGCTGCCCCTGTTCCATGCAGTTCCTGGACTGGTACTTTACAGATGATGTGTGTTATTCTTCTTATATCTTATCTGAAGTTAAGTAGTTATGAGATACCTCTAGATTTAAATTCTCATCTAAAAATACTTTTGTTATTAGCTTCTTTACCACAATATGTAATTAACAAAATTCAATAGTAAGAGTTTTAGTTCAGGAAGGATGATATTAACAGGTAAGCCATTTGTCTGAGAGTTAGTCCATTGTAGAGTGTAGACTGTTATTTCATTTGTGAAAAGATAGTATAAACTATGATGTATCCTAAGAAGCATTACTGGAAGTGGAATAATAAAATAGAAATGCATTTAAAATAATAGCACATAGAAAGAGAATTAGAGAATAGATAAATCTCATGATATAACCTCAGACCTATAAAAGGCATATGAATATTTAATCTCCTGAACACAATCAAATACCAATTCTTTCTTCATTTTAGTGACTGCATCTATTATAGCTTCCTTTAAAGCAGGCTGTGGTTTCCATAAGTATGTGCAATATAGCAGACCTTGGAACTGGCAGCATGTCACAAAGGTAGCAATGGCTACTTGGTAAAGTAAGAAAACTATTCAGGGTCACATTCTGGGTCAGCCAGTGAACCAGAGGAAAACAGGACACTCAGTGTTAGGCTAGGATTGACCTTGGATGAAATTAAGATTGAGCAAAAATTTCAGGTGCTGAGGAAGACACTTGCTAAAAGGATGAGGCAATCACCTGTGAAAAAGCACAGATATGGTGGTGAATCTATTAGTTCTAACTAAAAGGAAGAGGGCTGCTACCTTTCCAGTTTGAATATTGCAGAGAATGCACTTTTGAAAATAGAAGGTAATATGCTATAAGAATGCCAGCTCATGGGCCTCTCTTACTGCCTATTGGAATGAAATCACTCTATGGAAGTGAAGATATTAGTTTCCCAGGGCTGCTATACAAAAGTACCAGAAGCTTCATGTCTTAATATAATAGAAACTGGTTCTCCCATAGCTCAGAATCCAAAAGAAGTCACTGTCACCAGCCCTATGTTCCCACTGAAGGTACCATGAAAGAAGCCTTCCTTGCCTTCTCTTAACTTTTTAAAAATATTTATTTATTTGGGAACAGAAAGAGAAGAGAAGAGGAGAGAGAGAGAACACCGGGGCCTTTAGCCACTGCAAATGAACTCCAGATGCATGCACCACCTTGTGCATCACCACTTTGTGTATCACTGCCTTGTGCATCTGGCTTGACATGGGTACTGAGGACTTGAACCTAGGTCCTTAGGCATTGCAGGCTAGTATGTTACCTGCTGAACCATCTCTCTACTCCCCCCTCGCCAGCTTTTGATGACTCCTAGCCACTTTTCTTGTCTTGTAGCCTCATCACTCCAATCTCTGCTTCTGTCAAATAATGTACTCTCAGACCAAAGTTTAACATTGACCAATATTACTTTATGAATTTTATGCTAAATTTTTGTGTGCATCACAATATAGAATACTAATTAGCATTTGAAATCATTATTGTTTAGCTAGATCATTAGTTTTATGTGGGTTATAAATACCATACTATTCTTCAACCTATTTCCTTAATCCATATATATTTTTAATGAATTTGTTTATTCCTGACTCAGAATTAAATCAATGTTTTACAATAAATTGAAATCTATGATGTAGTAAGTCTTTCAAATCTTCTGTTTTGAATATATCTTGTTTCCTCTCAAGTTGTTTTCCAAGTTAAACTTTAACATTAGTTTTTAAAGTTCTGAAAAGATTTTGTTTAGAGTTATGGTTAGGATTGCATTACATTTATAGACTATTCCACAAGGTGTTGGGGCTAGAGTAGAGTGTCCTGGAGAATGGGGAATCAGAGCCCAAAGGAGATATGTGTCAATACTTCAGCAAGGACTGGTGGGTATCCACAGAGGGAGAGTACCAGTGAAGCGGAATCAGGCAACATGACATCATGTCTATGCCACTCCTGCCCAGGACGCATAACCTAAATTCTATTAAGCAACTGACTCATGGTCTTCTAAAGTACCCAGGTCACAAAAGCCACAAGAAAACAAAGGAACTATTGAACAATGAAAGAGACTAGAAAGATGTTATAACTAAATAATATGTATGATTTTGAACTAGATATTTTTATTATAAACTTTAGGTTTCTTTCATTTCAAAGTTTATTTTTATTCCCACATAGTAAATCAATGACTATAAGCTCATTTTCTGTCTTTGACACTCAGCTGACTTCAGACATTTCATTAGTTCTACATTTTTAGTTGTTTTCTTTGTAGTTGCTTAACATGAAGTCATTTGCCACAAATCATTTTAGTTACTTATTTTATAAACATGTATCTTATTTTTCTTGTTTTATTCTCAGTAATTCCAGAACAATGTAATATATACTCTTAAAAGCTAATACTCCGTCCTTTATATGGACTTCAAGAGAATTTCTATTAAAGTCTTACTGTTAGCTACAATATTTAGTGTTCTTTTTAATAGATACTCTTTATTATAGTGGTACTTAAAATGATATGCCTTACCCAGGGAAATGCAAATACCCGTCTGTTCACCCCAGATAAAACACGAACAGACCAAAGCATGACTATATCAAAACTAGTATATTCATGGAGAGGCAGAGGTTGGAGGACCACCTTGAGTTCTAGGCCACCCTGAAACTACATAGGGAAATCCAGGTCAGCTTGAGCTAGAGTGAGACCTTACCTCGAAAAACCAAAAAATAAAAAATAAAAAATAAAAATAAAATCAAGTATATTCAACATGATGTTTTATATGAAATAACAACTATGTCTATAAATGTGATTGTTATTTATCTGTTCATGTCCATTTCTTGTCTGTTTTTAACTTTAAGGTAATTTTAACATCATAAAATTAACTGAGGAACATCACATTTCCTCTGTTGTAAATATAGGGCTGTTGTAGTTACATGATTGTTGCTAGGGAAAACATCCAACCAAAAGCAGCTCGTGGGAGGGAAGGGTTTGTTTTGGCTTTCATGATGGCAGGAGAAAGCAGAAGCTGGACATCACCTCGGCCACAGCAGGTGGACAACAGCAGCAAGAGATTGAGCCAACCTCAGGCAAGGGGGAGCAGGCTGTAACACACCTAAGCCCCAAGAGCACAGCTCCTCCAGCGAGTCTCCACCTCCCAAACTGCAACCAGCTGGGGACCAAGCGTTCAAAACATATTAATTCATAAGGGGCTTCTGGTTCAAGCCACCACAAGAACCTCTCAAATCTTTTTTATTTATTCATTTAATTTAATTTTGTAAATTTTTTAGAGAGAGAGAGAATTGATGCGCCATGACCTCAGCAACTACAGTCGAACTCCAGATGCTTGCGCCACCTAGTGGGCACGTGTGACCTTGTGCTTGCCTCACCTTTGTGCATCTGGCTTACATGGGTCCTGGAGAGTCAAACATGGGTCCTTAGGCTTCACGGGTAAGTGCCTTAACTGCTAAGCCATCTTTGCAGCCTCAAATATTTAATGAATAGACGGTAGGACTGTATAGGACTGTTAGCTTTCTTTTTATCCTTACTGCTTCTGTTAATTTCTTTGTTTTCTTTCCTGGTTACTATTCCATGAGCATTTGTTGTACTTCTGAATCAACTCTGATAATTTTACATTCTCCTAGAAAACATTTTACTTTACATTATTGTTTCTTTTGTCCCAGTGCCTTTGTTGTATTGATCACATTTTCTTTGATCCTTTTTTTTTTCAAGTGATTTAAAAGTTACACATTCAAGTTCTATTTTATTAGCGGTTTTCTTTATATTAGGAATACATTTGAACTTATGTCATTCTCAAGAAAAAGTAATACCAATGTGCTCTCTACACTCACTTCTTGAAAATAAAAGTTGATGTTTTCCATTTTCTTTCTCCAATCCTGTCCTAGATTTTATCTAAGTAGCTCTACATTATTTTTAATATTCTATGCTTCTACTTTCCATTGACTATAATTTCTTTTATTTTTTACACCTAGGATAAATAATGCGGGTGAGCTCGTGTGTGTGGTTCATGTGGTATTATATATCTGCTGTGTGTGTATAAGGCATGCATATCTAAGTGCAAATGGGTATGCTCCTTGAAAGCATGTGAGGAAGCCAGAACAGGCTGGCAGATATCCTTCTCTGTCACTCTTCCACATTGTTTCCTTGAGATAGAATCTCTTACTGAACCTGGAGCTGCTGCTTTTTCCATCAGACTGGTTGTTCAAGGAACCCCCAGAAAGTCTCCTTTTGCTGCCCCCTAGAAGACATGCACGGACATGACTGTTATTTTTACATAAGTGCTGAGGATCAAACTGAGACACTCTAGCCCTCAAGCTTTCACAGCAAGCTCTTTTCCTGCTAAGCCCTCTCACCAGCCCCAATCCTGAAAAGGATAGCAGAGACCAGAGAATCAACCAGGCTCATGCAAAACAGCAAGCTCTGGTATCCTAAACAAACTGGCTCAAATAAGAATGTGCAGAAGAGCAATGGCAAGGGACATCTGGCATCCTCCTCTGGCCACTGTAGGAGAGTTCCTTCTACAACAAGAAAATGCATGAGGTACTGCAAGGGCACACACACTAATTTCTTTGATATTATCAAGTAATGTAGGGCTGTTATTCTAATTGTAAAAGTTTAATCATTATATATAAAAGTGAAGTATTTTTATTAGCATGTATGATAACTTCTATTCAAAGAGCTATTATTGTTATGAATTTAGTAGATATCTTCTCAAATATATAGTGATGGATTACACATATGCCCCAAACATGTGTTGCATATACAATAGTTTTAGAATTAATAGTTTAATATGATACAATTTATCATGTAACTTCCTTTTAAAAACCTGACTAAGCTGGGCATGGTGGTGCATGCCTTTAATTCCTGCACTTGAAGGCAGTGGTAGGAGAAATGCTATAAATTCAAGGCCAGCCAGGGACTACTGAGAGAGTTCCAGGGCAGCCTGGTCTAAAGTCAGACCCTACCTTGAAAAAGCCAAAAATAAAATAAAATATAAACTGACCAATACATATTGGAGGATTTTTAATGGCAATATAAGTTTACTTCTTCCTAAGTGGTACATACCATAGAGTACGTGTGTCAAGTTTAATCACTTTCTATTTTCAGACAGGTAAGTAATTGCTGTGTGTATATTATAAACAATATTTTATGTGCTTGTTTTTATATTGGACAAGTTTCTCTGTGTTTGTGTATCAGTTACTCTTTAATTCAGGAAACAGTAGTATATGTCTTCCAAGAGTAAAGGATTTACTATAAAAGTAAGTTTTCAATAACATAATCTCACCTGATGGAGATGCAGAAAACAGGCTATTCTGCTGAAACTTCAGCTTCTGCCTCGATTGTTGCTGTTGAGATAGTCCTAAGAACAGGTGATTGCTGCAGCCAGTGCCAGCAGAGCAGCAGCCATAACCTCCACGCCAGAGGGGCTGCAGGCGAGACTGTGGATGGCCACTGCGACTCCACCTCCCATTAATGCTTCCCTGATTTTCTGCACTTCTGCAGAGGGTTATTGTACTCTGCCTTCGGAAAGAGCTCATGCAAATACAACTGACTGACAGAATTGAATTTACGTCCAGAAACCAACAGCAAGAAGGCTGAGAAATATAGTTTTTAGTTTTACATTATTTCCAAGTAAGAAAAAATTCCTAGGGCTTGAGAAAGTCAAACAATTAACTGCAAAAAAAAAAAAAAAAAACCCTTTAACAATACATTGTCCAACAAGCATGTCTTTACGCCTATGAAGCCTTCCAGGCAGCACTGCAGAACAGCTCACTCCCACCTGACGTTATGCAACCATGCAGCACACAAGAGAGCACCCTCACCTACCCAAAGAAAGTGCCAAGTCACCTCAAGTGCCGCATCCTCTGCCGGCGAGACTCATTCCTTTTCCAGTGCAGCCACAAACTTACCCTGATGTTCTATGACCGCAAAACTAATTTACAGTTAACCCCCACCTCATAGAGACAGTGAACATAAAACAGAAAATTACTATATACAAAAATTATGCAAGACAGGGTATAACATTATGTACAGTTACTAACAATCCTGGATGTGCAATGGTTTATAAAATCATAGCTGGTATTTATAACTCCATTTGCCCAACTCCAATTTGTTTTTGCATCAGTTGGTCTTCTATCTACAACTTATTGTGAATCTGAACACAATGGGTTCAGAGCAATGTCGAGAGCAAAGCCAAACCAAGACCAGCCAAGATGTAAGAATGTAGCAGGTAAGGAGACTGTGGGAGTTATTTCCAAAGCAATGCCCTAGTCAAACAAAGAAATCATGGGGGATTTATTCAAGTAGCCTATACATGTTCCTATAGGAGTTTAATCCATTCCTATGCATGCTCAGCTAAGCAATACATACCTGAGCATGCGAAGTATAAGGTCATAATTTAAGGAGAAAAAATAATAGGCATATTTTGGGGCATTTTCAGCTTAAGGATATTGAGCATATGTTTAAAAGTTTAAAATGGTAGTCTGGAATGGCTCTGGGCATGCTCAGTTTGCATTATAAAGTTTTAGCTGAACACAAGTGAAAGGATACTTTGAAGGTTCATTAGTAGGGAAATTTTCCCTGAAGATGCCTGCCTTGCTCAGTGGTTAACAAGTGGACAGGGTTGACCTATGTCTTCACTTCCTCAGTGCCCAAGCCCTTCATGTTTTTTCCTGGAATTGGGTGATTGAGTCATTGATTATTCACTAAGAACACAGAAGTACTTGGAGACATTGCAAGGGATTCTCTGAATTATAAACAGCTCTACCCCTGATATGTTCCAATAATTCTGTCCCCCTGATCATCAAGGTCAGACATAAGCTACAGGAGTACATCTTTTCTTTGACTATTACCTCCCTGATATGAGAGAGAGAATGGGTGCAGTAGGGCCTCCAGCCACTGCAAACAAACTCCAGACGTATGCACCACCTTGTGCATCTGGCTAACGTGGGTCCTGGGGAATCAAGCCTTGAACCAGGGTCTTTAGGCTTCACAGGCAAGTGCTTAACCACTATACCATCTCTCCAGCCCAACAATTTTTTTTTAATCCAGCAGAATTCAATTCATGGGAATGGGAAGCAAACTTTTATTTATGTATTTAGTGTGTGTGTGTGTGTGTGTGTGTGTGTGTGTGTGTGTGTGTGTGTTTTCAAGGTAGGGTCTTGCTCTAGCCCAGGGTGATCTGGAATTCACTATGTCTCATGCTTGATTTCACAGCAATCTTCCTACCTCTGCCTCCCAAGTGCTGGAATTAAAGGCATGTGCCACCACACCCAACGAAAGCAAACATTTTGTAAGCAAATAATTAGATGTAATAGCAAAATATCCCACCCCATGTCAACCCTTTGCTTCTGACACTCTTATATTTTATCTCCAAGGAATTGGTGCTGGATTATAGGTCTACCACCAGCATCATAAGAAGCCATCTTTCATCTAATATCTAAGTGAGCTTTCAACATGCCATTTACCATCGTATAAGGAGTCCAACAGCTGACTAATTGGGGACTTAAGTTGCCTCACCCCCAATATCTCTGTTTATTTATAAAAAAAATAAATATCACAAAGAGTGCTTGCAGTAAGTGCACTTACTTTAGGTCGTTAACTAGAATCATCTTGAAGTAAAACAGGCTTCATTTTATAGAAAGGAGGGAATTAAGATGTGTGGCACTCACAGGTGCAGTTTGTATATTATTGTCTTTTAATTAAATATGCCAAATAAAATCCTTTCTAGGGGCTGGAGGGATGGCTCAGTGGTTAAGGTGTTTGCTTGCAAAGGCCAAGGACCTGAGTTCAATTCCCCAGTACCCATGTAAAGCTAGATGCTTTGCAGTGGCCGGATGCCCTGGTGTGCCCTTTCTCTCTCTCTCTCTCTCAAATAAATAAATATAGAAATAAAAAAATACTTAAAAAATGATTTCTAAAGAATGTATTCACCTATAAGGCACACTAAAAGTATCCTTTATTATCTTCAAGAAATACTAATGATCTGCACAATGCTATTTCAACTCAACATACACAAAAGTGTGCACACAGATGTGTACACACACATACACAAATACACACACATGCACTCACATTTGAGAAGCCGCACTGATTAGGTTAGAGAAATTTTTATACTCTATTTGTAATATATTTAAGTTTTTGTATTTACTGGACCATTGTATCATCAATTTTCATTTTATTTTACTTGGAGGTGGACTGTTTTCAGGTTGACTAAGTCACACATTTAAAATAATTAAAAGTTTCTTATTTCCTCCACCTTGGAGTGTGTTCTTTTCTCCTGTCATTGATCACCATAATATTGAAAAGTGGTAAACCATATCAGTATTTCACAGTAACCTTGTGCCTTCCATTTACGAGAATATCCAAGCTCCTGTGTGTGGGGCCCAGCTCTGAGGAGAGGCACTGAGACAGCTAATGCTTTTAAGATTATATTTATAAAATACTGTTTGCATGTTTGGAATTCCTCACAGAGGACTATCCTAGAAACTTGCCTGGCTACAAGCAGGTATTTATTAAATTTAAATATTAAGTAGTTTATTTATTAAAACAGTAAGCTAAGAGAAATGAAGGGGAGAGCTTCATGCTGCTGAGGGAAACTGCCTCTGACTCGAAGGCACTAGGCATTGCTGCGGCTGTAATTGGGGTCACATCAGCCTGTGCATTCTTTCCTGCAGCTGCTCCTCCACAGCCTTCCACTTCCATACCCATAAATTTCACTGAACCTATATATTTATTTCTACAACTTTAAATTATGGGGAGTCTAGAATTTCTACACACAAAGAATTTAAAGGGTGGACATTTTTTTTGTTAGGTGTAAGAAGCTTGTGGCTAGAAATGTTTTGCCCTTAACATAAAATTAAGACTGTTTGGTTGTATCAGTGAATTCCTTTCCTCCACCTCCAACCACATAACTTACTGCTTTTAGAGTGCACATAGAATTGGAGCGAATGGGCTCTGATGATCTGCTGAGGCTCCAATGAGGCTGAGGCCTAAGAACCAAATGGCCCAGGACCTTAGTCAGTGAACAGCAAAGCTAGTCTCTAATCTCTTTCCCTGGTCCTGACATTAATGAAGTACATTCCCAATGACCACTGAGAACCATAAATTTGATCTATGGATTTGACATATGCTTTGTGTTTATTTAAATGCTATCATTCCTGCTTTTCTAAGAAGTCACTTTGAATGAGCTAAGTCACACTGCAATGGTCTCATTTGGAGATAAATGCAGGGTGGAAAAATTCACACTTAAAAAAAAACTCTGTCTTACAGTAATTTTTCTTGTACTTGCCCTAACGTAGAATATAGCTGAATGACCATGGATTTTTTTTTTTTTGATACATGGCAATTTGATGTTCTCAATGCATTTAAAAGTTTCAGCAAAACAATTATAGTTTCTCTTTTTAAAAAATAATTTTTTTAATCAGAATCTGTAATAATATTGGAAATAAAGTAAGGCAAAATAACCACTCTGTTAACAATGATGATTTATTTCTTTATCATATTGAGGTTTGAAAAGGTTGAAATGTTGGAAACAAGTGCTTCTCCTTGAAGTTATAATGTTCCATTTTCCCAACGAACATCTTTGTAGTGAAGTCTTTCATTTTATCTAGAGAGGAAAATATAGAGTACCTTAAAAGTACACTGATTGTCACATGAAAATCAATGTTGGTGTTAAGGACTTTTGTGTTCATTTGCAGCCAAAAAAAAAAAAAAAAAGATTCTGGAGAAACCTTTCCACATAGTAATATGCATAGGAGGTCAGAGTAAATGTGGTAACACAAAACATCATTGCCTCTCATTGTGCAAAGGTCCACAGACAAGAAAACTTTGACCATCTCTAGGAAGTGCAGAATATTCCATAAGGAAAGAAGTTTGACCAAAATAACCCCCTTCATTAACAGAAATGTTATATATCCAATCCGGTAGACATTTACCACATGTGGCTATGGGTCACTCAAAGCATGACTAGTGTAACTAACTTAACTTTACTTTTAACAAATTTAGTAACTTTTAACAAATTTAAAATAAATTAACATTAAAATTAAATTAAAAAGCCATGAGGGGTTAGCAGATCCTGTATTGGCCTACAACTTTCTAGAGCACAATATGGTGGATAATGGTTTAGAGGTGATTGGAATTAACCAGGATAAGAAATATCAATTTAATTCTGTAGCAAAGAACTAAAGCAGGGTGGATAATTCAAGGGCCTGTGGTCATCACGAAAGACCTGGATCAGAAATGCAGGTGGTGAGCGACCATGGCCTGGTACTCATGCCTAGAATTAAAGGAAAGGATGTCAGGATGTATATTGGAGAAACAATCATTTATAAAGAAGAAAAAAGTTTCAGGAAAGACATATCTGATGTGTTTAATTTTCTCTAAGTAGCAAGTGACCAGAGTGTCTGATGAATGAAGTGAAATATGAGTAGAGTGCTTAGAAGATGTGAAGAAGGGTAGGATTTGTCCAAAATGACAATTTGGGGAGTGAGCAATAAGTGAAAGGATTTCCTGAAAGCATGACTGGTGGAACAGCTGAGATTGAAGACTTTGTCTTTGAAAAGGTGCCAAGCTCCAGTTCTACAGTATAGATAGAATTAAAGAAAGCATTTTCAAGCTGGTCCTGTCCGAGGATGTCCCAGGCAGACACTGCAAAAGTCCTGAATACAAGCAAACTAATTGACCTAAAGAGGGAATAGTACAGATGAATTGGAGTGATAAAAGATCCAGCAAAGAAATTACAAAGAAAGTAGAAACTGGAGTTAAAAACTACGTGCCTCCCCTCCATGGATGGGCCATCCGTATTAATGGCCAGACTTGGGAAGGAGAGCAGGGATGTGAGAAAGATGTCCCTAACAAATGGAGAATGAAGTTGGAATGAAGAGGAGCAGGGCAGTGTCCTTCAGAGTTATGGAAAAGAACAGATTAAGTATGGACTAATTTAATGCTATCAAGGAGCTTATTTACTGGGTATGGAGGGTTCCAGAAACCTCTAGGTCATTTGGCAACAAAAGGAGACCTGACAGGAAGAGGCAGGAGAGAGAAGTTACCCATCAGGGACACAAGAAAGGATTTTTATATTTTCTGAGTTTTTGAATGGCTTGAGGAGGGCAGAACTGAATATGTATCTTTGGGTGCTTATTACCAGTTAGATAAAGGGCAAACATCACCCAATGTGGGATGGCCAGCTCTAGAACTTTTTCCTCATCTATATATGGCTGTTGGTTCAGAAAGGATGGGAGAAAAGAAAAGAGTTTGTTGATCTGCTTCCCTAACCATCTTTAGAAGCAGGATATATTCTGATTGGTACGGGATGATTTGAGTATGACCATCTCCCATCTCTACCTGGAAGAGAAGGATAAATTATACTGCCTTACAAGCACTTTTACATTCTAGTGATTGTGCAAATCTAAACTAGATTAGCTCAGATTCCCATGTGTTATGAAAGTAATGAATATCACTACAACATTTAGTGATGATTCACAGTAAATTATTTTATAAACTTAAATCAGAACATGTGGTACAGCAATAGATATTTCCAAATATCTAGACTGAATACTATAGAATCACATTTATTTAAACATTGAATATGCTACCTTCATAGAGAAGGATAAAATAACATTAAATTGGGCTTGATACAGAAAGGTCTGAGATATATGAGTACTGTACTTATAAGTGAGAATAAATTTATCACGTAGATATTTCAGTAACTATGTCTTTTTCATAAAGTTAAACAAATTCTGATCTGGGGCACATAATGTCCCAGTGAAGTTCCAATGGAGTTATCCAAATCTAAGAAATGAAAAATAGAACTTTTATTTGAATCATTTAGACTTTTCTTCTCTACTTTCAGGCATGCTGGTCTTACATCAATTCCCTATTTTATCCAATGGCTCAGAAATGAAAAGGCCATTGAAAATAAATTGGCTTAATAAGGACTCTAAGAAAGTCCTTTCTTTTCCAAATGATAAAGAATTCTTAGAATGCTCAGCCACAGATAATCCCATCCCTTTCAGGGCAGCTCGACTTTGCACACTGGAACATTGTATGAGAATTACCTCGCATTGCATGAGCATTACCAAGTTAGGCAGCTAACATGCTTTTAAGGGCATGTAGGTATTAGGCTGGCTCACAGTAGCAATAAAAACATTACTATTTGAAGTTTGCAACATGTTCATTCATTCACTCCAAAATTCCTTTATAAAATATTAATTGAGGAGAGAGTCTATGTGTGCATGAATGTACTAAGGCCTCTTGCCAATGCAAATAAAATCCAGACACATGTACCAGTTTGTAGATTTGGCTTTATTGAGTAGTGGGGAATTGAACCTGGGCTTTCAGGCTTTATAAGCAAGTATCTTGAAGTTCTGAGCTGTATCCTCCTTCCTAAAGTCCTTTTTTTTTTTTTTTTTAAAGGTTCTTTTGCCTCCTCTGTGACAGCTTTCTTTTGTGAGAATCTCACAATTCAATTTAGGTTTGTTGTATGGTTATAAAACAAAACCAATAAATAATCCATAAAATGTTCATATTTATTTGAAGTTCTATGAGGTGAAGACTTGTGGGTCAAGGGGCTGGGTGAAAGCTCTTATTGCTGGTGGTATACCCGGTGTCACCTATGAGATACAATCAGACGCTACAGAAATACCTTTCCTTTTTGATGGAAAGAATTTTAGCTGGGGACATGGGGACAGAAGAGAAGAAAAATAAAGGAACAAGAAAGAACTAGGTGGAGAGAGACTGCACCAAAGCCAAAGTGGGCTAGGAAAAGGAAGGCCCAGAGCTAGATTTGGGGTATGTGAGTATAAGGTTTTAGGAACAGGCAGTAGTTGCTCATTGCTTCTGTAATTTGAGGAAGAGATCCTTGAATTGTACTTCTTGGGAACTTAGGTACTTTCTCAGGAATACGGCCCAGGGATCTTGATGTGAATACATTGTGAAATCCTCAGAACTGATATAAATGCTCCTCGCTGACAATTTCTTATCCTCTCTTCCACACAGCAACATTAGTAAATTCTTCAAGAGTGTGCATGAGACCAGTAAGGAGAAAGGCCTGTTTTAGGGGGTGAGGGAATAGGGACTATAAAGTAGGAGTGCATCTTTTTGTGGTGGCAGACCCCTTTAATTCCAGCATTCAGAAGGCTAAGGTAAGAGGACTGCTGTGAGTTCAAGGCCACCCTGAGACTACAGTGTTCCAGGTCAGCCTGGGCTACAGCAAGATCCTACCTTTAGAAAAGAAAAAATAAATAAATATTTTATTTGTTTATGAGAGAGACAGGGAGCGAAAGAGAGAAACAAAGAAAAAGAGGCAGAGAAAGAGAATGAACATGAGAGTACTCGGGCATTCTGCCATTGCAAAGGAACTCCAGACGTATGTGCCACTTTGTGCATTTGGGCTTATATAGGTAGTGATGAATCAAGATCAGGCCATCGGGTTTTGGAAGCCAGTGCTTTTAACTGCTGAACCATCTCTCTATTCCAGGAGTAGTATCTTTAAAGGCTAGAAAGCAGAGCCTCTTCCAGAACACCAGTTAAGAACCCTTCAGGAATTTGGGGCCACCATCTTGGCCACTGGGGCATGAAAGGAAGGCTCACTGGCTCCTGGGGATCTTTAGTAGCTCTGGGCCTATGAGCCAGAGGCAGCCTCTCTCTCTCTTGAACCTTTAAAGAGCTTATGGGAAGTAAGAAGCTAGTCTGCATCTTTCACCTTTAATTCTTTTTTAAAAGATATTTTATTTATTTATTTAAGAGAGAGACAGATAGAGAGAAAGAGAGAATGGGTGTGCCAGGGCCTTTAGCCACTGTAAACAAACTCCAGACACATGTGCCCCGTTGTGCATCTGGCTTATGTGGGTCCTGGGGAATCAAACTACGGTCCCTAGCTTTGCAGGCAAATACCTTAACCGCTAAGCCATCTCTCCAGCCCAACCTTTACTTCTTGCTTGACATGCTTGCCTCTAAACTGTCACTCCTACTAATGGCTCTCTGTTTCTCACCCAATGCAGTTCACACTCTTAATCAGTTCACACTCTTAATCAGTAAGTTCATGGACAGCTGCAGCCAACTACTATTCTCAGCTAATTCTCTTCCCTCCTCTGAGTATTTTAAGCTATCAGGTGTTCCCTTTTTACTCTGTCCCTGCTGGACCCAAGCTTCATGGGTTTTCCTTCACGATATCATCTCCTCCAGTCGATGGGGCTACAGTTGTACTTCCTGTTTTTCAAAAAGTGCCAAGTTGAGTTCTTGTTGCCCATCTAACTTAGTCTACCTATGTAAAGCGTTTCCATCAAGTCCTGAGGAACTCTGCTGTTAGGTATTACGATGAGGTAGGAAAGGACGCTGGATGTGAGAGAGGAAGACAGGCAGTACTTAGCCTCTTTCGTTACCGGTCATCATCATACTGTGCTTCCATTTCTTTGGGTTTCTATCCAGAGACTAGAAAGTCACACAGCCTTGGGTTCCTACAGGCAAGAACTGAATCTTATATCTGTGGTTTGAGAAATTAGCATGGTGTGTCCAACTCAGTACTTATTTACTGACTGGGAGAATTAGAATCCTCTTCCACCTTCACAAAGTACAGGTGACATTGTTTCGTGACAGTTTCTATCCAGTCTTACTCAGAGGCTTAAAAGTGGGTGTTTGTGGCTTATCAGATGCTTACTCATGGGCATGTTAGTTTAATCCCAGAGGATTTGACCCTAGAGGAGAAGGAATCTTATGAGACATCCCAGGGCATCCTGAAGCAGCTCAGAATGGATTTACTGCATCCTTCAGTATGCTTCCTGTGCTGTTTTTCCTCAGAGGAAATAAAATCACCATGAGACCCAGGCATATAGTCCTAGATAAAATGGATGCAGTGTCCTTTATCATTAAATCCTCCTTCTTCCTGTAAGACCACAAAAATCTTAGTCTTCCATGGTAGGACTGGTGGGGGATCCTGAATTGTCCAACTAAAGCGCCAACTATTCCATGCTTCTGACTGACAGAACTCACTCTAGGAGCTTGCCTCAGACCTCACTCCCTCTTGCCATTTGACCTAGATTAAGTGCACACTGTTATTCCCTTATCCACAGATGTTGGTCATTGAGTATACACCCAGGACTGGGCTTCAAAACTATTCTGTTTACCAATAGTCTCCATCCTTCTGTTGGACGCAGAAAAACCTCATACCTACCAAAATCCTGTCCCTGTACCAGCAAACCTGGGACTTGCGTACTGCATACACTAGACCCTCACCCAGATGCTGATGGTATATTATTCCATGCCAAGGAGATACAGGGCCTGGGCAAGCCACATAACTTCCCTACACTCCACATTTGCCTTCATGAAAGATTAAGTCAAACTGATAATGTGGCAGTCCTAAGTGAACAAGATGTCTTCAGAGGACAATACTGATTACATACATATTCCATACTACATTTTGCATGCACTAGCTCATCTTTACACTCTGTGGTAAGTGTTATCAGATATATATGCAGGATCCTGGACAAGCACAAGTGCCCACTGTGGTAGACCTGGTCTCTCGAGTTCCCATTCAAGGAGCTTTCTTGCCCTTGGGAATGCCTCAGAAGAAGGGTACCCTGCACATACCTGGAAGGTATGGCCTTCCCAATGGGGCAGAAGAAAGGGGACTGACTTCTTACAGTGATAGCAGGAGTTGAACACTGTTAAAACACTACTAACATTAATAAGCTCTTGTTTCAAGTATTCCTTCTGATACTTTTTTCTACAAATAAGCAAAATATTTTGGGGGAATAAGGTGATTTACACCATAAATGGCAGCTTTTTGTCTCCTTTGCTTCTATAGCTTCTTTTGTCTTGAGCAAAAGGACTGTCAGTTAAGTAACGGGCTGAACAACCTTTATACCAACATCTGCCATTTGAACACTTCACAGGTGTCTTGGGAACTGCACAAAGTGCACAGACGCTTGCTTAGGTTCTGACGGTGTGGCCCCAGGAACAACTGTTTCAAGCAGATTGCCCCTGACTTTCCCTGTAACCATTTCCTGGCAAGAGTAGAATACTTTCCCTGGTGGCCTTGTAGAGGAACTGTTGTAATTGGTACAAAACAGGAAGTGCTGTGATTAGTGTAAATAAAGAATACTTTTTTCTAGCTATGTAAGTGGACTATTCGGCTCTCTTGGTCTGCTGGGGATACCGTCCTGTGCTGCTTCACCTGTGTCACAACATTAGAGCCAATAAAAGGCTTCTCTGGACTGATTATTTTTTTTCAATTAAGGAGTCAGCAGACCAGCAGTGGCAGTGGCAGTGGCAGTGGGTGGCCAGAAGACCAAGTTGAAGAGGTGGTGTACACCTGGGTGCTTGATAGACACAGAGGAGGTGGAGCTTAAGTGACCAGCTGTCAACAGCAGCAGCAGCAGCAGCAGCAGCAGCAGCAGCTGAAGGTGTGGCAACTATAACAATGGCCATGGCAACAAGAGGCAGCTAATGAGAGAGAGAGAGAGAATGAATTTTGGCAGAAGCACCCTGAAGGTGTGGAGAAAGCTTTACCCCTAAACCACAGGCTGTTGCTGACAAATCTGAGTGCCAGAACTGTGTACCCTACCCCCCCCCTACCACAGTGAGTTGGTCATGGAGGCCCATTAGGCTACAAACTAATGCAGGTCATTGCCAATGCACTCAGTTATCTTCCAGAAATAAATGGTAAGAGCCTATTGCTGAAGACGCTTAGTACACTAGGCCTTACAGAGCTATAAACTTTGTTACCATAGGGCTAAGAAGTCTTGGTGCCTAAAGCCTGCAAAAGAGCCATTATGTCAGAGGGTTACTACTGATACTCCCACCTGTCTGTGGCCACTGCTCTCTGATGTCAATGGGTTACAAAGCCACCAAAGACCAGCACTAGAAGAGGTTCTCCTCACTTACTTTCAGTTTCTTTCCATGTACAGCCCACGGACCACAGGCAGCAGATTGGTAACAACACCAGGCTGGCCAGCATCCAGTGTCTGATGGTGGTAGGGTATTACAGGACCTCAAGAGGACACCTGTAATGGTTGCTTTATATGACCTACATCATTGATCAGCTTCTCTCTGGCTTGACTTCCTTTGTCTGCTCATTCAGTGGATGGAAGCAACTGAGGAAGACCATGGCCTCTGTGTATTTTCTGAAGGAAGTCAGCTAGCCTGACTCCTTGCAGCAAGTTCTCACTTGAGGAAGATCTGAATGGTGTACCTCCATAGTCTGCCTCAACTCATTTATCTAGTCTCATTTATAGGAGACTAGATGCATACACTATGGATTACTCCATATTCATTACTATGCTGCAAGTCAAAGAAAATAATTAAGAGAACAATAGTGTAGATGACGCAGTTACCTAAAATAGAGAAAGAAGATATAACCCAACTAGGGGCATCTAATAAACCTTTTATAATGTTTATAAACACACAAAAGTAAATGGTTCATTATTTTAGGGTCTTGTGTGTGTGTGCTTGTGTGTGTGTGATTTAAAATACTGTAAAATATGGGTTTGAGGGATTGCTTAGTGGTTAAGATGCTTGTCTGTGAAGCCTAAGGACCCAGATTCAAGTCCCCAGTACACAGATGCACATGTAAGTCAGATACACATGGTGGAGCATGCATCTGGAGTTCATTTGCAGTGGCTGGAGGCCCTGACATACCAATTCTCTTTCTAATAAATAAATAATTTTTTAAAAAATACTGTAAAAAGGATCATAAAGGTGATTAACACAAAGGTAAGGATGATTGTTATCTCTGAAGATAGAACTAAATAATTTTGATGGGGTAGAGAAGGAATTCACAGAAAGATGCACCAATATTGGTAATATTTATCCTTTTTCTTATTTTGAGCAGCATGTTGACACTTACAAATAATGTGTAAAATTAAAATAGAGCACTGAACATAAATTCTGTAATTACAGACTAGGTCATCATGGCATGCTGGCTTTGACTCAGTTGATGGAGTCACACTACCTGTGCTCTGATATTGCCCAGGAGGCAGAAAACATGCTGCTTAATGTTGGAGGTGCGCATGTGAGCATGCTAAACCTTCAAGGCAAAGTGCTCACTACTTAGAGTCCAGAGACACATTTTTAAAAATGTATCTTCTGAATCAGCCTGGTAAGAACAATGGAATAAAAAATTCAATTAAGGGCTGGAGGGATTGCTTAGTGGTTAAGGCATTTGTCTGCAAAGCCAAAGGACCCAGGTTTGATTCCCCAGGACCCACGTTAGCCAGATGCACAAGGGGGAGCTGGAGTTCATCTGCAGTGGCTGGAGGCCTGGTGTGCCCAAATAAATAAAATCTGTCAAATGAATAAAAATAAAATAAAATAAATTAAAAGACTAAAAATTAAATTAATTATTGAATTAAAAAGAGAAAATAAATGAAAAATAGATAGAATAAATTAATTTATTTATGTGTTTACTTATTTTTTTCACCTGTATTACTTGAACTAAACTATCATAATTATGCCCATTATTCTTGTGCACTTAATGGGCCTAATACAGAAGAAATGCACAGATGGCTGACCAACAAATGACCTAGAAGTTAAAATTAATTTGCCTCTCAGGTTCTTGAAGCTTTTCACAGGCCTGTTTCTCTTCTACCACTCACTGTCCCAAAGCTGTAGTCAGTCTCTGTGGACTGTGTAACATTCCGCATCCAACCAGGTATTTGCAGAAACCACTTCAGTGTTGGAATTTCACAGATCTTGGCATGGGACTTTGGCATCAGGATATCATTCTGGGACCTTTTCAAAGCACTGGATTCTTAACTGGAGAATCTAGAGCTGGCTTTACTAAAATCTGATTCCATATTTCCCTGTCTTTGGTGACATTTAATTATACCAGCTTCATAATGTCAGGGCTGATCTTCTTATATAGGCTGATAGCTGTTTAGAGAAACAAACTTATAGGTGTTAGAGTGCTAAATGACTATCTTGGCAGAGAACAAATTCTATTTTAAAAGACCACAAAAATTGAGCTAAAAAAATTAAAATGTAAGAGTCCTTACCCCATGCCTTTCTTCACAGATACTAATGCTGCAAGAAGATATGAAACTTAAAGATGCTGGGTTTCTTTTCTTTCCTAGAGGAGTCAGGGCTAGTTCTATGCCTGGGAAGAACTGGAAAAACAGAAGACAGCTTTCTTCATCTTTAAAAATAGCATTCTGTGGCCTTCCATTATAACTGGCTTTCTCACAGTAGCCTATGGAAATTAAAATTGTAATTATATTTTTATCAAAGTAAAACATGTATGAAGTTTTTATAATTAAGACATTTAAGAGGTAATACTACTTATGACCCAATTCCTGAGTTGATTTTCTCAGAAACAACCTCTTACTTCTTTTAGCAATTACTTTGCATAAGAACCTGTATATGTTTAAATACTGACTTTTTTTTTCAGTTTTAGGCATTGTTGAATTTCTGATATGAAATAGGAGCATGTAGAACTCCTGTAGATCACTCTACCCCACGATGTCCTCTGTTCTTCATCTTCCAAATATACTTAAAATTGTTAATAAAACCAACCAGTGTTGTATATATTTATAGCTCTTAATGAAACCATTAATTGGTGTTATAGTTTGTGGAAATAAAAATATTACTGCTGAGCAAATTCTAGTTCAACAATTATATTTTCTTTTTAAGCAAGCCTTTCTCTTTTCTTTGGAGTTAATATTTGTTCCCTTTTTATTTGTCTTTTTAATATTTTATTTATTTATTTATTTATTGCAGAGAGGGAGAGAGAGAGGCAGATAGAGAGAAAAGGTGTGCTTGGGCTTCCAGCCATTGCAAATGAACTCCTGATACATGTGGCACCCTGTACATCTGCCTTTATGTGGCAACTGGGGAATTGAACATGGGTCCTTTGGCTTTGCAGGCAAACACCTTAATTGCTATGCCAACGCTCCAGCCCTATTTATTGTTGTTTTAAAATGTTACTATCTGGGCTGGATAAATGGCTTAGTTCTTAGGGCACTTGCCTGCAAAACCTAAGGACCCAGGTTCAATTCCCCAGTACCCACATAAAGTCAGTACCCACATAAAGCACAGTGTGGCGCATGCATCTGGAGTTTGCAGTGGCTAGAGGCCCTACTGCGCCCATTCTCTCTCTCTCTCTCTCTCTCTCTCTCTCTCTCTCTCTCACACACACACACACACACAAATAAATAACATGTTTAAAAAAATATTCTCATGACATATTTTTCTCAAACTTTTCACAATAATTCTAAATCCCATAACACTGTATGCTGTTTTCTACTTGCAAAACATATCAGGCAATCAGTTGATTCCAGTTTACTTTGCCCTGGAGTTGTATTTCATGGACTTTTCTATCCTCTTTCATCACAGGTACTGTGGTCGGGTGTGTTGGAGACATGACATCTTGGCACTCTCCTTTGTGTTACTCAATTCTGTAGTAGGATCCCTGCTCCCTTAGATCTACTGTCTTGTTTCCTTGTTACCTACTCTGTTGTTCGTCTGCATAAAATTGTCCAATAACTTCCTAAGAAATAGTGCATGAGAATTGACAAGTAATATTTTTGAGAGCTTGAATACCTGAAACCATGTTTATGTCACCTTTATATTTTGATAGGTGGGCTGGATACAGGTGTTCTGTCTATTGTCCCATGACAATAAAAAAGACATTGGTCTTTCATTAAAAGTGTAATATCATTCTGATGCTCAAAATGCATCCAGCCTTTTCTCTTTGGAAATTTTAGGGATTTAGCTAATTTACTAATTAATCCCAGATAGTTTTAACATCCATACTGATGTTTGGTTGAGTGTTTCCTCATTTATTTTTCTGATACATCATTTCAATTCTAGGAAGGATTTTGTATTTTTATAAGACAAATCTCCCTTCTATTTTAATTTCTTTTTCTATATTTCAATATTTGAATGTTTGGATGTGGGATTTATTTTCTTTTCTTTTTTTTGTAATTAGCAGACAAAGAAAGCAGGTTTTCCTGTTTCCTATGGCATTTCAATCCACACTTAGTTTTCTTTGACCTCCCCTGTATGAGCTTCTCTCCTGCAGCTCCCTCCCCTCCCGTCGTTCCTGCACTTCTGCTTCACATCACGTGTGTTCTACTGCCTCCCCAAGCACCTCCCAAAAAGCCTATGTTTTCCTCCCTTATGGACCCCTTTCTAACTTCCTGGTATCTGCCTATACTCATTCTTCACCAACATATGCATACATAAAAGTTAGAAGCTAGGTTCCATATGTTAGAGAAAATATGCAGTACTTAACTTTCTAAAACCGGGTTACTTCAGTGAATATAATAATTTTCTACCTTGAAAGAAGGAATACAAATACTAATAAATATGTTTTAAAAAGTGTTTGACATCCTTAGTCATCAGATAAATGCAAATTTTAAAACTACTCTGAGATTCCACTTCACCCCTGTCAGAATGGCTATCATCAAGAAAATAAATGACAATACATGCTGAAGAAGATGTGGGAAAAGAGAAGCCCTCATCCAATGTTGGTGAATATAAACTGATGCAGCCACTTTGGAAACAGAGTTTTCTCAAATAACTATAAATAGTATTACCATAAGATCCTATTGTACCACATTTGGGCATATACCCCAAGTACACTCCATCAGCAACATTCTGAACATTCATGCTTACTGATGGTTAATGACAAATTGGTCTTCATTCATATGCCCAATAGAATTCTATCTCATTGTAAATAAACATGAAATTATAAAATTTAGATGAAAATGAAAAGAAGTGTACATGCAGTTTTGAATTAACATGGAACTTTCCAGAATTTTTCTTGTTTTCTCATTTACTTCAGTTCTATTATGTAGAAGATAAGCCTTAATTTATCTACTAGCCCTACTAATTTTTTATTTTTTTATTTGTCTTCACTACATTTAATTTCCAGAAATTATTTTATTTTATTTATTTGAGAGAGAGAAAGAGGCACAGAGAGACAGAAAGAGAGGAAATGGGCGCACCAGGGCATTCAGCTGCTGTTAACAAACTCCAGACGCATATGCTACTTTGTGCATCTGGCTTACATGGGTCCTGGATAATCGAACCTGGGTTCTTTGGTTTTACAGGCAAGCTCCTTAACTGCTAAGCCATCTTCCCAGCCCATAAATCATTCTTATTTATTTTTGTTTTTTTTGAGGTAGGGTTTCACTCTAACTTAGGCTGACCTGGAAGTCACTATGTAGTCTCAAGGTGGCCTTGAAATCACTGCAATTCTCCTACATCTGCCTCCCGAGTGCTGGGATTAAAGGCATGCGCCACCACACCCAGCTCCAGAAGTTCTTAATTGCCTTCTGTGACTGATTATATTTTAAAGATATGAAATCAATATATCCTCTTAGCTCTTTGGGAATATTAAATAAATGTTTTCATATTTTTCTTAGCTTTCTAAACTGTCTCATTGTTACTGAGTTTAATTTTTTTCTGTGTTTGTATGGTCCCTGTCTTTCAATGTGTGTGTCTTTTTGGATGTCAGCTTACACAGAGAAGTTATTTAGAACGTGTGTGCACAAAGGACACAGCTTCAAGGGCTTTGTGCTAGTTTCACAGTCAGAGCTGAGCTGTTCTGGGAGACTTTCCTCAAATGTCAGTGTATGTAAATCTTCCCCTCATCCTCCACTCACTCTTTTTATATCTTAAGAGAATATTTCTCTAGTCTCCCTCCAGCTTTGGGGTATATGCCTACATTCATGGAGCTGAGTCATGGAAAAGTAGTGGGTGTTTCAATATTTAGCATATAGGTTTCAAATTTTAGTTTTTGATTTACATACAATAGGGGCTGCTCTGGTTTATAGCTTTGTGAGTTTTGACACATGCAGAGTCACAGTCACCATTAATCAAGACAAGGAACACTTCCAAAAAGCCTCCCAAATGCCCTGGTGATGGTCTCTTGTTTTCAACCTCTAAGCTCAGCCCATTGTCAAATGCTGACCCCTTCACTGTCACTAAGGTTTTCCTCTTTCAGAGTAGCATAGGCATGGAATGGGTTTTTCACTTTGTGAGAAACTGTTTTTCGAAGTGGCCTTTTCACTTTGCATCATCGCTAGCACGCAGCCAGCTGTGACCAGTTCTGCTTCCCATTCTGCCCTCACTGGGATGCATGTTGTTTGGATTGATTTGTTCTTCTTTGTTCTACATTTTCTAAATTCTTTTGGGTTGTTATTGTGCTTTTCCATATAAATTGAGTATCTGATATCACCAGCCAAAATGAAAGGTATAATTCTGGGGACAACAATTCTGGTGGATAGAGCACTCTGAAGATCTTGCATAGGAAGTGGGGAGTACTGTTCTGAATCTGGCTGACATAAGAAAAGCCAAACACAACAAATCAAGTGGGTTTACAACAACTTAAGTGCATCCAAGATGAAAGCTCAAGAGTACATACAGGATTAGAAGAATATCCAGCATCCAACAAAATAAAATTCTGAACATCTAATATCTAATAAAAAGTTACCAGGTACCCAGTGTACAAAGGAGCAGAAGACAGGATTCATAATAAGTATAAAAATTCAATCAAAGTGGGACGAGAACAATTTGTAATATGTTCATACTTAAAGTTTCCCATAAAATTATTATTAAAAATGGACTCAGAACTGTAATAGATGTTAGAATGACAAGATGTAGAAAAAGAGAAAAATTGTTATGTATAAATCATTGCAATGACCTATTTGATGAGAAAGTGAAATCTACAGAAAACAAAGGGTGAGACAAAAATATTTGTAGATGAACTCCAGACAAAAGTCTTGAAGAAAATTACACAAAAGAAATTAAGGAAACGAAAACTGGAAAATGTTTAATTGCTTCAAAACAATGCCAGGGAATAAGAAAGAGAACATAGGTAACAAATGGGTGAATTTAAATATGACCATGTAACCAATCAAAAAGTTAAATGATTTAAATACACCCTAAATAAAAGGGGATTTTAGATTGCTGAAAAATTAAGAAAAAAAACACAGGCTTCCTACAAGAAGCATATATATGTATATACATACATAAATAAAAGGCATACATACACACATATATATGCATAAACATGTGTATGTCTGTATATATAAACATATTTGTATATAATTATGACTGCACACACATACAAATTGGTTGAAACTGAATGTAAGAGAACATACTATATTAATACTATTCTAATAAAAACTCGAATAAATATATGAATGTCAGCAAAGGAGAATTATGAGTATATGATGTTATTTTGGAAAAATAATAATAAAGACTTCAGTTAATTAACATAATGTAAAAATATTAAATATGTATTTACCTAATAAAAGAAGAAATGAGGAAAAAGCTAATAGAGCCACAAGGGAAACATTCAAACAAATAGAACCACAAGAACAAATATACAAGTAATGGAAATGTAATCATACAGTTAAACCTAATGGATAGAATAAGTAGTCAGAATATCAATAAACGTTTTGAATCTTTGAGGTACTAAACAAATTAACTTCACCTAACTGATGTTTATATAATGCTGTATTCAATAACAGAAGATTTTATATTCCTTTGAAATGTGTATGGAATATTTGCCAAGGTTGATCATGTTGGGATCATAGAAACATCTCAACAACTTCTCTGAACAGAGGGAAGTAAATTAGCGATCCATGACAGGAGTTCTCTGTGCATTCCAAAGTATTTGGAAATCAGGTAGCATACTCTAAATGACCTTTGGGTCAATTTAAGGATCAAAAATAAATGATAAAATGTTTTTACAAAATAAAAACAAAATATAATATAAATTGGTGGAATAACATTAGTAATGGAAGAAATTTATAGCACTAAATGCCTGTGCTATTATTATATGATAAAAATGGTATTAAATTATTGACCTCAGTGTATACCCTCAGAAACTAGAAAAATTACTCCAAATCAAAACCAAAGTAAGGGGAAGATAAGTAATGGAGTGGAAAACAAATCTCTCTCTCACACACACACATATATATATTTTAGAAAAACAAATGAATATATGTATATGTATATATATATATACACACACATATATATTTTAGAAAAACAAATGAACATATATATATATACATTAGAAAGATAAATGAAACCAATTTCTCTTATAGCAACTTGTTAATTTTGTACAATCCTATTTGCCAATTCTTGGACTTATCTCCTATGCTGCTGGAGTCCTATTTAGAAATCCTTGCCTATGCTTACATCTTGAAGTGTTTCACCTGTGTTTTCCTCTAGAAGACTCACATTATAGGTCTTATGTTAAGGTCATTGACATTTTGGATTTTTGTGCAGGGTGAGATATATGAATATAGTTTCATTGTTTTAGATGTGGGTATCCAATTTTCTCACCATCATTTATTGAAGATGCTTCTTTTTGCCAAAGTACATTTTGGACAGCTTTGTTAGAGTTTAGGTGATTATGATTTAGTTGGAGAATTTTTTTAATCTGCTCTGCTATTGATCTAGGTGTCTGTTTTGTGACAGTGCTGTATTACTGCTGTTACTATGGCTCTGTGGTATAATCTGAGATCAGGTATTGCCCTTTTTCTTTAGGATTGCTTGGCAGTCTGGGGTTTTGGAGCATCCACATGGATTTTAGGACTGTTTAATTCCAGTACTGTGGAGAATGTTATTGCAACTTTTGATGGAGGTTGTGTTGAGCCCATAGACCACTTCCAACAATACAGCCATTTTCATGATATTAATTATGTCTATCCATGAGCATGGAAAATCTTTCAGTCTTCTTATGGCTTCTTACATTCCTTTCTTTGATGTCTTAAATCTTTTATTGTAGATGTCTCTCACCTCCTTGGTTAGGTTTATTCCTAAGCAATTAATTTTTTTAAAGCTAACACTAATGTTATTTTTTTTTCCTGATTTCTTCCTTGGCAAGTTCATTATTGGCATATTTAAAACCTACTGATTTTATATGTTAATTTTATATCTTTATACATTGCTGAATGTGTTCATCTGATTTCAGACTATTCTGGTAGAATCTTTAAGTACAGGATCATGTCATCTGCCAATAGGAATAATTTAACTTTTTCCTTTTCTATTTGTATTTCTTTCTCTTTTTTATTGCTCTATTTTACTTCAAGTACAATAGTGAGTAATATCAGAGAGAATAGACACCCTTGACTTGTTCCAGATTTTGAGGAAATGTTTTCAGTTTTTCCACATTCACAATAAGATTGGCTGTAAGTATGCCATACATAGTATGTTTATTGTGGTGATGAATGTTTCTTCTAATCCTACCTTCACCAGGGCTTTTCTCATGAAAGGATGTTGAACTTTGCTTTATCTGCATCTACTGAGCTATTTTTGTGTTGTATTACACTTACTGATTTGCATATGCCGGGATAAAACCAACTTGGTCATCGTGTATGAATTTCTTAATGTGTTTATGAATTTAACTTGTAGGAATTTTGTGCATTCATGATGTGTGTAGTGTACATGCATGTATACATGTGTGTATGTGAGTTCACATGTGTGTGGATGGGTAGATGTGCATGTGAGTGTGGAGGTTAGAGGTCAACATCATGTGTCTTCCTTAATCACTCTCTGTGATAGTTAAGGTGTTGTCAACTTGATCTGTTTAGTAATCCACAGGTTGCTTCTAGGAAGGATCAATTAAAGGAGGAAGTCTCCCCCAGGGGGAGCCCTTCCCCCAGAATGGGTGGCCCTGCCCAGAGGGGGACTTGATATAAGGAAGCTCTGGGTAAAAAGAGTCCCTTCCTTCCTTCCTTCCACTTGGCTGCCGGAGCTGCTCGCTACCTTCCAGCGTGGATTGAAGACCAGTGCAGACTAAAGACCAGCATCCACTGAAGACCCCCGTGGATCGAAACCCAGCGGCTCCTCAGGAAGCCTCCAGGCTTTCCGGCACCATCTGCAGTGCCAGGTCGGGACTGCTGAGGCATCTGGCCACGAGGACTGAGCAGCTACCAGGTTCGGTGATTCTCAGGCCTGCAACTGCTATTGGACTGCTGTAAGCTGATCCAATAAATCCCCTTTTTAAAATAATTCATTCTAGCAGTTCTGTTTCTCTAGAGAACCCTAATACACTCTCCATCATACTTCTTGAGACAGGGTCCGTCAGTGAACTTGGAGTTTACCAACCCAGCTAAGCTGGCTAGCCAACAAGCCCCTGGGGTCCTCCTGCCTCTCTGCATCCTCAGAAATTGGATTATAAGCATGCACCACCATGCCCAGGTTTTATGTGGATGCTGTAGATCTGAATTAAAGTCTTCATTGCTAACATAGCAAGTACTTTGCCAACTAAACCATCTCATCAGTCGCTTGTTCATAAGAATTTTATTGAGAAATTTTATGTTTATTTATCAAGAAAACTTGTCTATATGTTTTGTTTGTCATTGCTGTAGTTAATATGTCCTTACCTGGTTTTGGTGTATAGGCAATGTTGGCCTGTAGAATGAGTTTGGTAAATGTTCTTTCCTCTCTATTTTATGGAACAATTTGGAGAGTACTGTAATTAGTCCTTTAAAGATTTGGTAGAGTTTATCAGTCAATCCACCCAGCTCTGGGCTTTGGGGAAACTAATACTGTTTCAATGTTATTTCTTATTATAGACACATGTAATTTCTACTGTCAATTTGATCATGTCAGGAATCAATAAGAGACATACCTCTTGGGTTGGTCTATGAGGACATGTCCAAGAAAGAGTAACTGAGGACAGGAGACCTTCCCCCAGAGTGGGCATTTTAAAAAAAGAAAACAAAAAATATTTTCCAATAATAAAGAAGCTCAAAAACACAATTACATCAATGTAAAAGTAGGACCAAAACAATCATGAGGCTTTTTTAAAAAAAGATTTATTTTTATTTATTTATTAGAGACTGACAGAGAGACAGAGAGAGAGAGGGAGAGAAAATGATCACGCCAGGGCCAGCAGCCACTGCAAACGAACTCCAGATGTATGTGCCACCTTGTGCATCTGGCTTATGTGGAATGTGGAGAACTGAACCTGGGTCCTTAGGCTTGGCAGGCATGCACCTTAACTGCTAAGCCATCTCTCCAGCCCAATTATGAGGCTTTTTAAGTCTCATATGATAAGGTCAAAGTACTACTAAAAGTATAATAAAATGAAGAGGAAGCACAGAAGCAACAAAAGAAACAAAGGTAAAGAAGAGATTGCCCAATAATGAAAAAAATCAAACAAAACTAGATGAATGTAATGTGGGTAACAGGCAATGAAAACATTGTTTAAAAATACGAGAAAGTAAAAATACTGCTGAGAATTTAGTAAAATGAAACTGAATGGAAGTATAAAGTGCAACATAAGAAAAAATGCTGGAGCATTGAAGCAGCTTCTTCCTGTGTTCTTAAAGATTGGAGGTTGTCAGCTATATTCATGTAGTGGGTGGTCAGTTGAACTTTTATACTTTTGTCTCTCCCACGAAGTTTGATGGTATTGGACCTGTACTGGACAAGCAAATGATGTTTGCCAGAGATATCTTCACTTTAGTTCCTCCCCTCCCCTTCCTTCTCCTTCTCCTTCTTCATATACCAGAGGCCTTTTCTGGCCACTTAGCTTTGCATTCTATAGGCTACAAAGATTCTTTCATCATCCATATACTTCCCAGATTATACCCTACTGGAGGTGGCTGATGGTCTAGCCAGGGAGTGTCTCTCAAGTGTCCCAGGAGTTTGGGGAGCAATACAGCACTGAGAACTTGCAGCCAGGGGACCTGCCTTCATATGGTAAGTATCACTCATGCTGGAGGGACGCGGCTGTGAGTGTTATCCTGTCTTCCCCTGGAATGTCTAGTCTTTGGTCTCTATAGCAGTGAGTGGCAGATTGATGGCTCCAGAGGTTGATCTATCTCTGACCTCAGGCACAGGGCTCTCAGACTCCAGGGCTACAGGGCGATTGTCAGTCCATGAGACTTGATCCCAGCCGCCAAGGATGGGGCTACTTTTCCTAATGCATTCCACTACTTTTTTCAGCTTGTCAGCATCTGGCCCACCCTCTCTCTCTACCTCCCAAGGAAGTCTGTCATCTTGGGGCGACAGCAGGTTAAAGTCTGGCTGGTTGACTTGTGTTTCTGCTCTGTTCTCTTGCTTCAGCATATCTATGTTTTAAATGATAGATTCTTTCTCACGATGCTACCCAGACACTGCTGTCCAATGATAAGAAACCACAAAATGTGATTCCTCTCTACTGTTGCCCACCAGAGGTAATGACTGTCACCAAAACCTGCAGCTGGATTTGAGGCTTGTGCGGTCTGAGGTAAGTACTGCCAGTCTTCTTGCACCAGGTTGCTTGGATCACCTTTCGGATGAGGTTCCTGCTTCCCCTCCTCTCACTGGTGGGCCACGTGGCCACAGTTGTCCTCGGGGTGGCTCACTGCTTTTCAGTGTGTCACCTGTCTCTTTCTCCTTTGTGAATGTCCAAAGCTCTTCCTCTTTCTCTCTCTTTAGAATGGAGTTTACCTTTTCTTCTGACTCTTCTTTACTGTGTCACATGGAGGCAACTTCTTGTTTGCCCTGTTACCTAAAAGTATTTGATTTAAAAAAAATAAAAGAAGATAATTTAGAATTGGGGAGATGGCTCAGCAGTTAAAGGTGTTTACTTGCAAAGCCTTGCAACCTGGGTTTGAGTCCCCAGGGCCCAGGTAAAGCCATATTAAAAAGTGGCATATGTGTCATTTACAGTGGCAAGAGGCTCTTGCATCCAATTTTCTCTCTTTTCCTCTATCTCATAAATTAATAAAATTACTCTAAAATATAAAAAGAGATAATTAATATGGCCAAGGAAAGTTAATCCTAGGAATACAGGTTTGGTTTAACAGTATCTAATCATATAATTCAGCGTAATAACAAACTAAAAATCACTCATAGGTGTATTTCAAGAGATAGAATAAAATTTTTTAAATCCCAAATCAACATCTGTCCAAGCAACTTGAGGTCTAAGCTACTCAGAAGCAAACAACCTGATGTTATGCTCACACAAAGTGCAATAGTGGCACACAGCTATGATGGGTAACCAAAAGCTCTTGGATTGGCTAACAGATCTGCTCAGTGGAAAGGAAACCATATCTGGAACTGAGAAACAAGTCAGAATCATATCCAGAGAATGAGTTTGCTTTCCAATATCAAGCTCCCACTAATCTTGGGCCACAAGAGGGTCTATACCAATAAAATTCTCTCTGAACTAATAATGGTTATCCCATTTAACCTGTGCTGATTACACTCTCCATTGGAGAATCTGCTTCTCTTTTTCAGATGGGAGCTCAACCTGAGGAGAGAAATGACCCATTGAACTTCACCACGGCCCCAGATGAACCCACAGAGGAACTGGGGAAATGAGCAAGAATGCTACTTTCTTGGAAAACCTGATATCAGCACAAGGCTGAAGGAGATAGACACTGAGGACACTCAACACCTACCAAACCAGAGATCCCGAGGTTCCTAAGAGCCCATCACTGAAGCAGACTTAAAACGAACTCAACATGGCTCAAGGAGTTTTGCAAAAGAGGGGGCAAAAAGATTGTTAGAGCCACAAATTGGGACACTATTCACAGAGATAGTGCCTTTTCCCCATAACTGAAGCTGCCCCCACAATGCACAACCTACAATCATCCCCAATGAGGAGGGTCCCTTTGGAAAAGGGGCAGGAATGAAGGGAAAGGATGGTGTCAACATACGCTGTTTACATACTAAGGAGGTCCATAACAAATTTTAAAAATCCCAAATCAGCTAGGTGTGGTGGAACACACCTTTAATCCCAGCACTTGAGAGGCAGAGATGGGAGGATCACCGTGAGTTCAAGGCCATCCTGAGACTACATAGTGAATTCCAGGTCAGCCTGGACTACAGTGAGACCCTATCTTGGGAAAAATAAATTCAAAAATCATTCTTGATTAATTTTTTCCTCAACTTAATAAATGATGCATATCTAAAAACTATGTTTGACTTACATGCAATTTACATCCTGTATAACCAGAGAAGGAAGAGAAATTAAAGGTATTAGCCAGAAAGGAAGAAGTGAGAATTGCTTTTATTCATAGATGATTTGTCTTGGGGAGATATCTGATGGATATGCACAAAAATGTTACTAGAAGCAGTAACTAAGTTTAGAGATCTTACAAAATACAAGAGCACTGTCCAAAAGTCATGTGTTTCAGTGTGTTAACAACCAGCCATCCTTTTTTTTCTTTTAGATTGTCTTCTCTAGCTCTAGATGTTCACAATTTGAAATAAAAAAATAAAGGCATTTACCACACTATCACAGCTATGACACATCTGGGATGAATCTGAGAGGCGATGTCTGAAACCTACACATTGGAAACTACAAACCATAAAGGGGGAACTTTCACAAGACCTAAATAAAAGGAGAGATGACTCACTGTCATCATGGGTTCATGGGTTGGACAACCCAAATTTGTTAAGATATCATTTTTCTCTAAGTTTGATTTATAGAATCAACAAAGTCTCAAATGGAAAAATGAGCTCAAGGGCTAATCATAGCTTCCAAACCACAGCAGCAAATTGGCTGGAGGAGGAATCATGGCTACTGGTGCCCCTACCCTTGCCTTGATTCTCCTGGTTGCTTCACAGCAAAGCTGTCAGCAGATCAACTTGGCTCAAATGTTCCTGCTGCCACATGGATCTCACTTGTGAGGTCAGTTCTTTACATCCACTGCTTCTCCTAAAAGCCTCAGGTCTTTCTTTTCACTCCAGTAAAATAAATGCTTCCCACAGAGATGACTTTACATGTTTCTCAGTTCTGGAGCCTTCTGCTGTAATAGAGACTATTAGCACCAAGTCACCTGCCTGTATTCAAAAGAAATTGAGGGTTGAAGAGATGGCATGGTGGTTAAGGCACTTGACTGCGAAGCCTAAGGACCCAGGTTCGATTCCCCAGTTCCCACGTAAAGCCAGGTGCACAAGGTGGTCCATGCATCCGGAGGTTTTTTGCAGTGGTTAGAGGCCCTGGCATGCTCATTCTTCCTCTCTCTCTCTCTCTCTCTCTCTCTCTCCCTCTGTGTGTGTCTCTCTCTCAAATAAATAAATATGTTTTTAAAAAGGAACCGAGAGGCTGAACATGGTAACACATGAGAGTAAGCTTAGCTCTAGGGCGGTTGACGCAGGAGGATTGAGTCTGTGGCCAGCCAAGGCTACATAACAAGACCCTGTCTGAAATAAAGAATCAAAACAAAACAAAAAAGAGTTTGCCTAGCATGTGCAAAGTCCTGGGTTTAAAACTGAGTGAGGCTATATCTACATTTGTAATCATGAAAACAATGTAGAACTTACAAAAATTAGAACATTAAAAAATGCTAGGAAAGGGGCTGGAGAGATGGCTTAGTGGTTAAGGCATTTGCCTGCAAAGCCAAAGGATCCCGTTTTGATTCTCCAGGACCCATGTAAGCTAGATGCACAAGGTGGTGCATGCATCTAGAGTTTATTTTCAGTGGCTGGAGGCCCTGGCATGCCCATTCTCTCCCTCTCTCTCTCTCTCCCCCTCTTTCCCTCTTGCTCTCTCAAATAAATAAATAAAATATATTTTTAAAATGCTAGGCAACAAGAAATTTATGAGATACATCACATATAAACCAAAAATTAAAAATTTTCAGCATAACATAGTAAAACTTTAGCTGCATTTTAGAAGAAAAATCTCTAAATATTCAGTATAATAGTCCTGTCATTATTCTTCAGGATAAGCCTATGGATTCAGATTAGGGGGGAAAGGGGTTCTAAAGAACGTGTGTGCAGATCACAGCAGGGAAGACACCATACAAAAACTAAAAGCAAAACAAACAGCCCAAGGGACACAGAAAGCCTTCATGCAAAGTGTAAGGACAGGCCTGGGGCAGTAGTTCAGTAAAGCACTCTGCACAAGTGTGAGGACCTGAGTTCGGATTCCTAACATCCACATAAATGGTGACAGTACAGGTGTGTGCCTATAATCCCATCCTGGGGAGGCAGGGGCGGGTGGATCTCTAGGGCAAGCTGACCAGCTACACTCGTCCATTCAGTGACCTCTGTGTTCGGTGATAAGCCCGGTCCCTATAACTAAAGTGGAGAGTGATTGAGGAAGACCCCTGACATCCACATGCATATCTGTCCATACAGACATGAACACATACCCAGGTATGCACACCACACATATATACACAAACAACAACAACAAAAAAACCTAAAGAGAAATTACCTATTTCCCTTTGCTGCATCTGCCTTGGTTCCTGAGAAGCCACAGAGAAATGGGGAGTAGTCTCCCTGAAGTTGGTGTATGGACACACAACCTTGCTTTGGAGGTCTGTCAAGAAGAGTTAGCACTCCCTTGTTCAGTTTCCAGTTAAATGTGTATTTCTTAAGATATTAGAAGTTCCTGGAAAAAAAATCAGACATCAACAGCATTGTTAACATTGCTGTTATAATTTAAGGAATTACTGGTGGTCTTGTGGTGCAAATAAGCAAGTAAGCTTTGAGGGAACTGCACATTTCTTCATAGGTGTCTTGAGTTTTAAAAGCATCTTTCTTTTGTGTAACCTTATGTAGTTATTGTATAAAAATATGCAATCTGGTTCTCTAAGATAACTCTATATACACTCTTACAGGCTTTAGTCCTCCACTTACAGATCATTTGTTATGATATATGTAAAGAGATAGATATAGCTATAACAAAATACAGTGGGCAACTTATAAAGATCAAAAAACTGATTTATCACAGTTACGGAGAGTAGGAAGTCCAAGATCAACATGTTGGCAGATGAAGCAACCAGTGAGAGCTGCTCTCTACTTTAAGTGTTGTTACTATGGCTTCTGGGGACTGAAGGGGGGAAAAAAAGGAACGAAACAGGTTCCCACAAGCCCTTTCATCATTGCACAATCCCATTGGTAAAGGCCTAGCCCTCATGACCCAATCACTCCTAAAGGCTCCACATGTTCACATGTTACTAACCTTGTATAAAAGATAAGTTTTGACTTGAGTTTTAGAGGGACACAAACTTTGGAATCTTAGATACATGCCTCACATTCCCTCCAGGAGCCAAGCTCTAGGCTGATTATCCTCCAGTGATCTTTTTAACCTATATATTCACTACAAGTCTTTGCCTGGCTGGAGGCAGCAGCCCTCTGTCACCTGGTGCAGAGCTCGTGCACTGAGGCTTTCTGGAGGAAACTGCCGGCAATGGCTCTTGCGCCCACAGCCAGCCACATCATTTACATTTCTACAAGCCTGGCCTAGGTGTCTCCATGCAGAAGCCTCTGTAGCGGCGGGTGGGCTAGGCTCAGATAGTTGTCATCACCTCCACTCCTAACCTTTCCCTGCCTCCTTCTTCCTCCTGATCATTGATGGGTTCATGAAAAGACAGGAGCTCTTTGGGGTTCTTCAGGAATGAGAGGCTCTCCCCCAGTCTGTGCTAGACACCACCAACCCCGGTCATTTTTGTTTCTTACCTGTGCTGCCACAGTAAGTGAGCAAAGTTCTGCTCACTTCTCTGTTTAGTTCCTTGTCTTAACGGCGCCACCTGGCAGCTCTACAGTCTCCGTCTCCCTCACACCTCAGAGCCTTCTGAACTGTTCAAGAGTTCCCTCATGGAAGGTATTCCCACTTTACTTCTGGAGCCCAGGTTATCTTTTCTCTGGCTTCCTATGCGGCCTTGGATACTGAAAGCAAAGTCCCTCCCTAGCTGAGGTTGCCTAGCTGCGTTTGCTCCTGGCACTGGTCACTCAACAAAGGATGTTCTCCTCTGTCCAGCAAGGCCATCTACTAGATCCTCCACGTGGCCACCTCCAGTACTGCTGTTTCTGCACTCCCGGAAGGCCTCTCCTCTGCAGCAGGTCTGGGAAGGTGGACTCCCTCCCTTATGTACACACACATCATTAGTGAGTCTGGTAGCAAGGCTAGGGACTTAGGGTTTCATGAAATGCATCTCTCAGTTGTACTGCTGTTCTGTTCTTTCTTGGATCCTGATGCAAAGCTACTAAGATGACATCATCTGTGTGATGGACATTTATTGTTCACCAAAGCATCCCTTTCCTAGATCTGCTCCTCTCTGTTTAGGAATAGGGCAAATGTATTTTCTTTGCCATTAGTAGTTGGTCCTGTTTATTGACTCAGTCAATTTCCATTCAATCCCCTAACTGGAGAGGTTGAAAAAGCTAAAACTCTGTTTCCCAAGAGTCCTTCCACCTAAGATTTTGGGTTCGAGGCAGAAGTCACTAATTAGATGTACACACACACAGTCACACACACACACTTGCATGACTGAAGTGGGTAGGAACCATCATCACTCATTCAGCTTTCTGCTGGTATAAAAAGTCACAGAATTTTCACTATCTCTGCATTGACATTCTCCTCCTTTACTGAGATAAACTGCTGGGACAGTGCAGTAGGGGTGGAAAGTGATTGTGAACTTGTAGCTGCAGTGGTGGTAACAATGTCATAGCTGACCAGCAAGTTCAGTTCTCTAGTATTCTGGAGATTCAGATTCAGATCAGAACATGTCCTTCCAGCTTTTCCAATGGGTTCATGATGCAATTAAAGACATGAAATCCCTTAACTCATAAAATATATTGTTTCTTACCACCACATCAGTAGACCTCTGTGATGTAAAAGCCCACATTCAACTTGGAGTCTTTTCCCTCACCTAATGTTTTAGTGCGGTGTCTCTTCTAGCCACCCTAAATCTTTATAAACATTTATATTTTTATCTTTAGACATATTATTTTCCTTCCCCGCAATGAATGAAAATATCATCTGATTTTTTTCTTATGAGAGAGAGAGAGAGAATTGGCATGCCAGGACCTCCAGCCACTGCAATTGAACTCCAGACATGTGGGCCACCTTGTGCACATGTGTGATCTTGTGCATACATCACCTTGTGCATCTGGCTTACGTGGGATATGGAGAGTCAGGCATGGGTACTTAGGCTTTGCAGGCAATTGCCTTAATGCTAAGCCATCTCTCCAGCCCTGATAGTTTTATTAAAACTTTTATTTTTTTTATTTGTAAGCAAGAAAGAGAGAGAGAGAGTGAGAATGGGCACACCAGGACTTCTAGTCACTGCAATGAGCTCCAGATGCATGTGCCACTTTGTGCATCTGGTACTGGAGAATCGAACCCAGGTCACTAAGCATTTCGGGCAAGTGCCTTAACCATCAAACCATCTCTCCAGCCCTCATCTGAAGGTTTTAAAACTAAGACTTAGGGCTTAACACTTCAGAAGTTGCAGAACGCTTACATTCACTTTATAGTTCTTTATATTTATTATTTTTAAGACAGGGTTTTGCTACGTAGCTCCAGCTGGCTTCAAACTCACCATCTTCCTGCCTCAGCCTTTCATTTGTTCTAGCAGCATCTCACATCGTTTTAATGGAAACTTCCTGAAAAGGCACTTGACTTTGCATTTCCCATTCGCCATGCTCTTGACACACACAAATCTGAGGAATAGTTCAAGACAACTCCTTTTTTTACGCAACTGCAAGGGAAGATGTACACACTCAGTGATGATGTGAATTGGATAATGGTTCAAATTATAATGTCCTCCAAGGGGATCTCCGTGTGCTCTAAAAATTGATGGGTTTTGCTGTGCTGGAGAAACCCTGCAGCAAGATTGCTGAGTGCAGCCTCTGTGGCTTTGCCAGGGTTTCAGCTCTGTGGGCAGCTAGCAATTCTTCCTGGGAACTCCCTTAGGTATTCCTGCAGTGGTGTCAAAGGAATTTTACTACAAAGTGCTACATCCAATTAACTCAGAAGACCGAACCTACAGCTTCAGACAGTGGAAATTTTGACTGTAGAAGTCTCTGGCCAACATTTCTATTCTGGTACATTAAAATAACATGACTGCATCGAAGAAAACCCCCGGGCAAAAAGTAAGAAAGGCGAGGTGGAGCTGCCTGTCTGTAGTAGTGAAACATGTGAGGGTTTCAATTATATGTAGTTCCTCTCTTGTGCCACCACATAGTTTCAAATGTCACGGGTATTTTTGGTCATGTAACCTGTCTGCTCAATGATCTGAGCTGCAACACTGACTTAATTGCTTCAACCTGGCATGTTCATTGCAGGGAGAGGTCAGCAGCATTGCTCAGCATGAAGCAAAATGCATTTATTTACTGCAGTTTCAGTGATACCTTTGGTCTTTCCTCTGCATTGGAAAATCGGACACAATCCACTGTTTTACCACAAAAGTCAATGAGCTAGGTGCGATGGTGAATTCCCAAAATTCAGTACTCAGAAGGCTGAGGCAGGAGACCTAAGGGTTTGAGACTGGACGACACTGGGAGACCCAATCTCACAAACGAACAAATGAAACAGAAGCAATTATGGCTAATTCTCTAATTGTTGTTGAAGCAGTCAAGGAACGCTCAAGTGGCTGGCAGCTGTGGCCACTGGTGGTTCCCAGTGGGTGAAGTCTGTAGGAATGGTGCTGCACCCCACATCTCCTGGGAGGAGTGAGAAACCCTGTGTAATACCCAAGCCAGCCTGGATACGGGGCAAATTGTATTCTTCTACCGTCTTGTTCAAGTTAGTCCTTATAGATGCATAGATCTTAACAATCTTTGATGTTGGTTGGCTTTGGGGTGGCAGAAAAA
Organism: Dipus sagitta; assembly: GCA_036346955.1. Taxonomy (NCBI): domain Eukaryota; kingdom Metazoa; phylum Chordata; class Mammalia; order Rodentia; family Dipodidae; genus Dipus; species Dipus sagitta. The sequence goes on from CM070773.1 coordinate 156,408,276, forward strand.
AGGCTGAAAAGAAAATTGCTTCAAATAGTTTTCAACATGAATACCACTTAAGTATCACCCTGCCATTTCTGTATCTCAGAGGTGGGTGGAGGAAAGCTGCAGGTGCACCTCTTTGCCAGAATACACAGTGACATATTTTGGGAAGATTGTATAATGTAGTGCCCATTATCCCATAGGTTTCATGAGATAATTATGAAGCACTAACGTAAATCAGCATACTAAACTGGTTGAATATGCTAACATTCTAATTTTGTATGGAGGGTGATTACTGTTATTATTATTTATAGCTTGCAGTAAGCGTACATAATACTTTACAAATGCGTAGGCAGACAAGCGCTTTATCCAGAGGTACCCAACTTCTAATCATCTTTATTAGACAATATAAAAGGGGAACAACTATTCTGGGCAAAAGTAGGAGACCAGCTGGAAAACAGGGTTAAAGAAACAAGTGTGTATAAAAAAAAGAATGATGCATAAAAGCAAGTGAAAAGTGTTTCTCTCTCCCTCTTTCTCTCTCTCTCTCTCTCTCTTTCTCCCTCTCTCTAAAACTGGACTGAAATTTGCTTTGTAGCCCAGGCTGGCTTTGGGCGTGCTGGTAGTTCAGGCATGTGCCATTCTGTCTGGTTTAAATCAAGTGTTCTTTTAGATTGAGGTTGAAGTTGCTTCATACAAAACAAGAAGAAGCAAAGTAGTGTGACTAAACCTATATTAAAATACTTCCTGAAGCATTTTAAGAAATTCCAACATGTTCCTGTGAATTTAGTTCCTGCTAACTTGCCAGGTGCATTCCAATGTCCCCAAATCCAACTCAAAAGGAGTTCACAAGGAAGTGGGACAAGCATAAGGGTACCAAACGTCCACTTCTTAAGGGCAGGAACAAAGTAGGATAAGTACTTCACTTTCTGATCCTGTCTGGCTAAGACTGCTTTTGTATTTTATTTTATTTTATTGCCTTCATGCCATTGATGGAGAAGATGAAAACTTTGTTAATTACCGCATTGTTTTCACATGTAGGTAAATCTAAATCAAAGCACATTTTATAACAACTACCTTTGTTTTTTTTAAAATACTTTCATTTATTTACTATAGAGAGAAAGAGTATGGTTGAGCTAGGACCTCCTGCCACTGAAAATGAACTCTAGACACATGTACTCTTTGTGCATCTGGCTTTACATGGAAACTGGAGAATCAAACCCAGGTTGTCATGCTTTGCAAGCAAGTGCCTTTAACCACTGAACCACTCTTCAGCCCCAAACTCCCTACCTTTTAAGGAGACCCTTCCCCAGACTTGAGCTGGAAACAAGGAGCTTTTTCTTGTTGCTCACTAGGTTTGATGCTGTGGTAGAGAAGCTCCTTACAAGATGTTCATTGTGAATGTGATCCACATGGGAAGATGTCTCTGCAAATCACAGTAGGCAGATTCAGAAAACGGTGCATTATAGGTTCGGTTTGAAGATCTACACCGAAATTTACTACATATGAATACATGGATATGCAAAGTGTCTTTGTTTCTAGTATAATGATGGAGCTAAAACCAACGTTCATCACAAAATTATCGCCAGTTTGTAATAATCATAAAGATTTTGTTATCTAAATGTTCCTATATTACCATTTTAGTATAAAATTTAGATCACCTTTGGGAGTAATGTTTACAAAGATATTATGACAATGTCATATTTTGGTATACATACATATGTATATAATCAAGGGAGGGATACACACATACATACATATATGTATACATATATATATAAAGCGAAATCAAGGGAGGATCTTTTTCTAGTCCAAGCTGACCTGGAATTCACTATGTAGTCACAGGGTGGCCTCAAATTCACTATTCACAGTGATCCTTCTACCTCTGCTTCCCGAGTGCTGGGATTAAAGGCATGCACCACCACACCTGGTTGGTTCTGATACTTTTGAAATTGGAATGCCCCTATTTAAGATTTTAAGTTTTTTAAAGAAAATTGCCCACTTAGATTTTTGTCTTAGGGGTTAACTCTGTCAGGATTAGAGATGAAGCTATTAATATATCATGAAACATAAAATATTAAGAGCAAACCTGAATCCTGAGAGAAATTTCAGGGAAATGTCAGTTTTATACCAAATTTGTTGTTCTTTAACCATAAGTGTTTAAAACAATTCAATCAGATTTTCTCACCATGACCCAATTTATCTTCCTTAATAACTTTGATTATAATCTATATGATACATATTTATGTTACAACCTAAATAAATGCATACACAAAGGTAAATGTTCTAGGTACATAGAGAAACATTTATGCTAGAAACATGCACAAGATATGTGTTAATGGCTTTTAGGAGACATTTAAGAAGCTGAATACTATGTGAAATTGTTTTATTCTTTTTTCCTTCCCTTCCTTTCTCCCTTCCCCTTTTCCTTTCTTTCTTTCTCTCTCTCTTTTAAGGCAGGGTATTGTTATATAGCCTAGATTGTCCCAGAACTTTCAGCCCACATGCCTCCACCTTTGGAATGCTGTGGTTAGGGGTATATGCCGTTCCATCCCAACTTTATCTAGTCTTTTTATTCTTTGATTTTTCTTGTTGCTGCTGTAGAAAAGAGTGAGCTGCCTTGAAGATCGAGGGAGCTTATTTTTCTTAGAAGACAGCATCCAGAGAAACAGAATTGTGATTCTCCACAATCTTGTGAACATGCATTTGCCAAACAGTTGGGTTTAGGGATTGTAATGGCTACGAAGCATGTGATGAAAAGCCTGTGCTGAATTGAAGTCGCATCCCCGCCCCCATGATCATCTTTCTCTGACTGCCAACAGGGTTTTTGCTCCTTTGTGAATGATATTCCATCTCTCCAGTAGCACTGGATTGATGTGGGGGGTGGGGTGGAGCTCATTTTGTACCCAGCCTCTGGGATGTATGTGATAACTGAACTCCCTGAACGTAGGTGATCTAGGTAGACCACAAAACATAACATTGGCTTGTGGCCTGTTGGTCTGGACCCTGGCTCCCATATTCCAAAATGATTAGGGCAAAGTCCAGTATGAGTTGAGCTAATAGTGCTTCTTAACTTATCAGCAATGCCTATCTACTTGAACTGATGTTTGCCCTATACACAATGGGAAAATATCTGCAATGCCTTTTGGGCCATTAATCCATGTTAGGGTAAATTATATGATTTCCTTTTTAAGACAAAATAATACCCAATTGTATACATGTCATCATTACCCATTTATCTGTCCATAGACATCTATGTTGTTTTCATGTCTTATTTGTGAATATTGCTGTAATGAACATCAAAATGCAGGTATCTTTATGAGGTGGTGAGTTCAACTCCCTTGGGTATATAACCAGAAGACATATTAGTGGGTTATATGACAGTTCTATGGTTTCTAACTCCTTTAAAATGACTACACCATGGGGCTGGAGAGATGGCTTATAAGGTAAAGTGTTTGCCTGCAAAACCAAAGGACCCAGGTAAGCCTGAAGCACAAGGTGGGACATGCGTCTGGAGTTTGTTTGTAGTGGCTGAAGGCCCTGGTGTGCCCAGTCTCTCTCTCTCTCTAGTAAGTAAAGATTTTTAAAAAGTTAGGAAAAATGACTCATCAAGCAACATTGCCACAACAATGTACATGGACTCCTCTTCCTCACAACCTTGTCCACATTTTGTATCTTTTTCTTATTAAAAAATTATTTATTTATTTGACAGCGACACGTGCGCCCCCTTGTGCACCTGGCTAATGTGGGCCCTGGGGAATCAAACCAGGGTCCTTAGCTTCACAGGCAAGTGCTTAACTGCTAAGCCATCTCTCCAGCCCCCTTTTTTCTCAGTTTTGATCATAGTCATCCTGACAGATGTCAGGTGATATAGTGGTCTTACTTTGCATTTGCACTGATAATTAATGACATACCTTCTGGCCTTTAAAAAAATGTCTTCTTTGGAGAAATGTCTGTTCAGGTCTTTTACCCATTTCTTAACCCTCACTCTGATTCTCCTTCTTATCAGGTGTATGTCCCCTTCTTCTCCTCTCCCTTCTTCCCCTCTCCCTTCTTCTCCTCTCCCTTCTTCCCCTCTCCCTTCTTCCTCTTGTGCACACATCCCCCTTCTGTCTCTCTCACTCCCCTTGTCTCCCTCTCCCTTGTCTTAGATCCAAGAAACTGTTTTCATCCTCCATTGCAAACCTTGAAAAGTCTACATTTCTGTCTTTAAAACAGATTTTTAGATATAGTTATTTTCTACCTTAACATCAATCCAGTGAACATAAACTTAGTAAGTGTCCACCTTTCACTAGGCGCTGTACTGGGGTCCTGGGGAAACAAACAAAACTCCTGTCCTGGGGGAGCTTATGCTGAGAAGGCACACAGACAACAACAACCAGTCACATTAGCATTGAGAGTTATGCTCATGGTGTGAACAGAATGCAACAGGAAGAGGAGTCCTTGTGTGTGACACATCAAATGGTCATTACTTACTAAGGACATGTCAGCTGGGCTTTTGCACTGGCTAAAAGAGCATCACTAACTTACTGCACTGGGCCCTTGGAAAGCAAATTCATGACCCAACTTAGAAGGTTCATAGCTGCCACTTCTCAATTTTTCAAGTCAATTTGTCAATGACTTGCTTCTTCCCAACCCATTAATCTGAATTAGCATTTTCAGGGAACAGTGACTCCTACTGAAGAATTATGCTTTAGAAGCACGCATAACTAGGATCTGGTTATGTAACTTTCCTGATGTTAGGGTGCTTTCAAATTCATAAATTAAAAAAAAAATAGGACGCTTGCAGGAGGACCTTGAGGCTGACGGCCCTCTGGGCCCTCTGTCCTTCGCTGAGAGCCCCTTATTGTCATTAGCAGCATGCTGCAGCTTCACCTACCGTAATTATGCTGTTTGTGGAACCCAACCTATGGTTAAGGATATTCTTAGTTATACCCAATCTAGTTAGAATTCTAGAGTTCTAATTTTCTAATATGAGAACTCTTAAGACTGCTAAACTTAACTTCTAGTTTGTTAAGCCTCTATTGGAGAATTAAGAAAGCTGCTTTATTGTCTAGATCTGATCCTACTTCAGTAACTTTAGAAAGTTGATTTAAAAAAAAGATGTTTATGGACTGGGGGTATTTTCTTCCTCTTAGTTCCCTTTCCCTACTCTCCATTCTTTCTATTAACATTATTTTAGTGATCAAGGGCATGTCGGCGATTAAGTGATGGGACTTCAGAAGCAAGATGCTTGCAGTTAAAATCCACTGTCACTCAACCGGGGCAAGATAGCTGGCTGCACTGGCGGTCTGCAGAGCGCCTGACGCCGCCCTGCGGGCAGCTGATCTGGCCTCCGCGGGAGCGCAATGCACATTACTGATCCCGCGGGGAGTCAGCGGATGCTGGCCGGCGGGCAGCTCACCGCCGACCCCAGGAAGCTTAGGGCAGTGCCTGGCAGGCTCACGGGCACCACACTCCGAAGCACAGGTCACTACCAAAGGGGCAGAAGGGAAGGTCACTACCCCCATCCTGCACTTCCCCCAAGGCCCCTCCCTGAAAGAGCAGTTTCTCACCTCTTCCCACAAAACCCGCACCCTGGCTCACCCTCTTTTTAGGGTTCTGCTTCTCTGGTGTGTGTCCCACTTCTCCCCCTCTCCCTTCTTTCTTTTTAGCTATCCCAGCACAATCAACAGCCTCTGCAGAAACTCTTAGGTTCTTGGCCACCAGGACAATTTCAGACCTCGAGTAAAGTTGGGTGGCTCCGTAGTGACCCGAGAAGCCTGCAGTACTGGAGAGTGCCAAAGGCAAACTGCAGCCTCACCACGATGACCTCAGGGGACTCCCCGAATCCTCACCGCTGCAGCCTTTGATTAAGGGTCAGGGGCGCGGCCTCACGTATCACTGGCCCTTGGCTCGCTTTTTCGTTTTAGCCCAGATGGTCTTGGGTTTACTAGGAAAGGGGAGTTGGGAGTTAAAGGCCACCCGCTGGGATCTCAGTGTCGTAATCTGACACCCCAAAGCCTACCCCTCCGGGGGAACTGGCGGCGAGCGGGTCGTGGAGGCTCCCAGCTCCACACTTCCAGTTACAGCGCAGCTTTTCCGAAGGGCGTCTTGTGCACCCTCCAACTTCGGGCAAAGAGCGCGCAACTCCAGGGCTCCTACCGCCCTCGCCTCCAAAATCCTTCTCCCCCCGACCCCGTGGCGGCGTCCAAACTCCGAGTCCCCGGAACGCCCACCTCCTCCAAGAAGCGAGCGCCCCCGGCGGTTCGCGGCCGCCCCTCGGCGCCCGTCCGCGGCGAGCTCGAAGGCAGGATCCAGCTGCGGCTGCTGTCGGTCCCGCGGCCCGTGCGAGGCACACCCGCGCCAGTGCACACTCGAGCCCTCACACTCACTCACACTCCCGCGTCCCCGCCCCCCGCCCCCCGCCGCACCGCACCGCACCCGCCGCGCAGCTCCGCTCCGCTCCTCCGCGGGTTGGGGGGGGGGGAGGGCAGGTGACGTCAGGACTGCAGTCCCGACGAGAGCGGCTGGAGAGGGCCGCGCGCTGCGCTCGGCGCCGGGGAAGCTGGAGGCGCTCGGGGGCCGCGGCGGCTCGCGCGCTCCGCCCTCGCGTCGGCACGCGCCCGCCCGCTAGGGGCCTCCCCAGCCTCCAGGTGAATTGAAAGTCGTTTCCGGGGGGGGAGAGAGTGCTGCAGTTGCAGTCCTGCCAATGCACTAAAAATGCAAGTCGGACAGAAAGGGTCCAGCTAAGGAGCCCGGCGCGCAGCGCTGAGCGCAGCATCCCCGGGCTGCCCGAGGCGGCCGCGGCTTGCCCCTCGCAGCCGTGCGCCGCGGCTGCCGGACCTTGGCCGGGGATCAAGACCCTCGGGCGCGCTCGCCGCCGGGAAGCCCCCCCTTCCGTCCCCTCTGGCGCATTTCGCTGCTGCGCGGGTGTGGGGAATGCGAGCGCCGGGTCGCCGGGGAGCAGCTGCGGGTGGCAGAGCCAGCCTCGGAGCGGGGGCGGCAGCTTCGGCCCAAAGTAAGTGAGCAGAAGTTTGCGTGTGTTCCCCAGCTTCTCCCCCTGAGCGAGTGGGAGGCACATCTCCTTCGCTGCAGCTCCCGGGATCCCGATGGGGAGACTTACCTGGGAACCTTGAGCGGGAAACTGAACCCATCCAGAGGGGGCGGGGCGGGCACCAGAAGGGGAAGTCTGGAGTCGTCCTGGTAGGATGTTGGGGGGGGGTTGCTGAGGGTTGAGATCCCCTCCCAAGTGAGGCAAGGGAACGGGACGGAGCCTGACACTTGGAGATGTCAGAAGGAAAGGAGTTTGAGGAGAGTCAAGGTGGAAGCAGTGGCACCTATGTTGATGACCTTGATGTGCCCCCCCACCCCCTTGGTGAGGCAGGGGCTCCTCGGAAACTGAAAACCCGTGTCCTGCCTCGCTTGGCTCTTGGGCAGCGGGGAGGGTTTCGCGATCTGTAACAGCTGGAGGGCTGGGCGGGAGGAGACTCGGCTGGTCCACAAACTGCGATGCTGGAGGGTGGGACTGCAAGGACTGGGACGACAGGGGCTTATGGTGGGTGGTGGAGGACCTCTGGTGCGCTTCAGTCTCCACGGAGGCGACAGAGATCGGAGGAGTGGGATGTGATGCTTCGCCCTTCACAGTTGATGATGAACGCGTTTGTAGCCTCAGTTGCTAATAATTGGGCTTCTCTGAGGGCGACCTTGCCCCGGGGGCGGGGTGATGGGCAGTGGCGGCGGGTGGCCGGGCCGAGCTAGCCCGCGCCTCTCGGTCGGTGCGCGCTCGGGGTTCCACGCAACCCTCGCTGTTCACAGCTGCTGCGGAACCGGGCGAGACCCGCTCTACTGGAGCAGTTCCTCGGCGTTCTGCTCGCTCGTGTCCTGGCGGCATCAGCTCCCTTTGGCGCCCTTTTCAATAACCGGTTTCCCCCAAGGAGGTTTTATTCCTTAACTGACCGAACTTCCAAATATCTCAAAACAGACAGGGAAAAAACAAAAAAGTTCAGGAAAGCTGCCTCCTCTACTCTCGGTCAGAGGCCTGCAGAGGGCATGCGAGGGCGGCGCGGGGCTGCTAGCCCACTACCCTTCCGAGAATTATTATGAAATATTATGAAATAATATGATAATGATTTTTGGAAGACATCGCTGAGAGTAAGATTATCTGGGCCTAGGAAACCAAACTCCCATTTAGATTTTGATACCGAGAATGACACTTTGGAGAAAGATAATTTACCAAGAACTGATCCCGGTGAGTTTAAGTCATTAATAAGAGATATTGCTCATCCAGTTCCATCCACCCATCCAAAGCACTTTCGGGACCTAACTCTTTGCTAAGTGTAGTGTTAGATGCTGAGGCAGCAGACGTGACTGATGTTCCAGTGCTCTGAGAGCTTACAGTTGATAAGCAAAGAAGGTGGGGAAAATAGATGTTCTACAGTAAGGGGCAGGTGATACCTGGCTTTAGTCATGTTCACTCATCTCCAGCTCATGAACTGTGATCCAATATCAGCTGGATTGTGTCCCCCTTGAAGACAGGGACACTAGCATTCATCTTTGATAGTCAAAGGCTAATTCTGCACCAAGCATATAGTGGGTCATCAATAAATGCTGTAAACGAACACATCCAGAGTTAGAGTCCTAAATCTTAAAGAAAGGCATCCTGCTGGAGGAACACAAAAAGAGGTAAGAGAATATTCTGGAAGGGGAAGCTATAAAGGCAGCTGGAGAGGACAGAAAGGAAAAGAAGACGGGGTTCCTGAATATGTAAAGATACATATGTTCTTTCACAAACAAGTTTGCTTTTCCATTTTCATGCAGTAGAAATTGTCAGCAACCAACTCAGACCTCTACCAATGAAATGAATGTCTTTCTGAGGATATTTAGCTAAATGACAATTTTACAGAAGAATCTGTTTAATTGTGGTGTGTAGGTCATATAACCTCATGAAGATACATGTTGATAATATAATAAATTGGATGTCTTTAGGATAGTGAAACAGATGGATGAAAAGATACATTACAAACATCAACTAATTCCATTCAACATATTTAATGTTTGGATACTTAGTATGACTTTGTTTCTACTTAAATTTGCTTAAAAGTTTTATGCCCATGAAGATTTTACTCATGTAGGGTAGACACATTTTGGCAAGATTTTCTTTGTTTTAATTAGTTCAGCCTGTGTTAATATTGCTGTCATCTAGATGGTGACAAATTACAAGTTGAGTAATGTGAGTTCCCCTCCTTAATTTTGTTTTATGCTTCTTATCAGACAACTAAAGTTTTGGGCTTTTAAAATATTTCATTCATTTATTTTCAAGCAGAGAGAGTGAGACAGAAAGAGACAGACAGACAGACAAATGGAGAGTGGGTGTGTCAGGGCCTGTAGCTGTTGCACCATACTTATGTGCCACTTTGTGCTTTCTGCATCCGGCTTTATGTAGGCACTGGGGAATTGAACCCAGGTTGTCATGCTTTGTAGACAAATGCCTAACCCCTGAGCCATCTCTCCAGCCCCAAGTTTTAGGTTTTTATTAAGTGAACCACAGCACCATTCACTTTGGACTGCCTTTTCAGTATTCACCAGTAGTAGCAGTAACTCAGTAATTGAATCAAAAGTGTATCAGCCAGGCGTGGTGGCACACGCCTTTAATCTCAGCACTGGGGAGTCAGAGGTAGGAGGATCTCCATGAGTTCGAGGCCACCCTGAGACTACATAGTGAACTCCAGGTCAGCCTGGGCTAGAGTGAGACCCTACCTCGAAAAACAAAAAACCAAACAAACAGAAAAAAGTGTATCAGTTGCAATGCTGGTTTTATTTACAGAAACCTTAGTGCTGTGTGATTTAGGGTCATTTGTAGAATTTTTGTAAACCTCATTTTCTACTTACAAAATGAGATGATTTTTATTTATATGATTAAATCAGATTTTGAAAATCAGAATATATTTATGTGAAGTCATATTTTTTTCATTTATTTGAGAGAAAAATGAGAGAAGGGAAGAGAGAGAGAGAGAAAATTGGTGAGACAGGACCTCTTATCACTGCAAACCAACTCTAAATGCATGTGCCACTTTATGAGTCTGGCTTTATGTGGGTACTGGGGACTCAAACCTGGGCCATCAGGCTTTGCAAGCAAGAGCTTTTAATAGCTGAGCCATCTCCCCAGTCCTGCTATTTATTTTTTGACTTTGTGTTCTGTAGTTAGTGTTATTAATATTATAATACTCAAAAGAGTTTATAATTAGTGATTAGAATATATTTTCCATCATTAAATACTGGATAGATATTTTAAGATAGTATTGGAATTCTATAGAAAGCATTGTGACTCTGTATGACTTATGGTTGCTTAAAGATTATGTTGTATGCAAAAAATACATTTTAGAAACATTAAGAAATACTAATATTGGTGGCCCAGCATTGGAATTCTTTAACCAAACTCTGAGTTATCTCTTCTCCTGTAGATATTTGATTTGGAATATTTCCAGAACTGTACTGTTAAGTCAAATGACTATTTGAATAAGTCTTGCAATCTTGGCAAGGAATGCACTCTGTTGAAAAAAGAAGTGCAATTGTAAATGCTGAGGTTTCCAGAGCTGTGGAATCATGGATTACCGAACTTGGAAATTACACAGCTGTGTTTTGAAGCCTATTTGAAGCCTATGTAGCAGGGGGTGTTTATCTCCCAGGATCACATTCAAATGCATGAATTCCTTATGTTGTCCATTGTAGGCATTGGAGGAGAAATAAGGCCCCCTTAATACCTAAGCTTATCAATAGATGGTCAATCGATTTGCTACCCTTGGTTTCACTTTTCTGCCGTTCTTTCCAGTCACACCCTTCTGCCCCCACCTCTAAAAGGGCTCTCATCTGCCAGCCCCGACTCTCACAGCTGCTGTTGCACTCTCAGGTCCTTCAGAGCACAGAGCAGCAAAGGACTTGTTTGAGCTCCATGGCTATCAGACTTACACACAGGCCTGGTCCTAGAATTGTGGAATCAGGGATGCTTGGGTTCAGTGTTCCCACATCTTCTCTCCTACACTTGACTTCAGTGTGTACCAAGGCATCCCAGCTGCTGAGCTAAAAGGGGCTTTCAGAATCATCTGGTCCAAACCTTCCTCCTACAGATGGGGAATTCTAGGCCAGAAAAGCTCCCATGGCAGTCACACCACAGCCTCTTTTTTTTTTTAATTTTTTTTGTTTATTTATTTATTTGAGAGTGACAGAGAGAAGGAGGCAGAGAGAGAGAGAGAGAGAGAATGGGCGCGCCAGAGCTTCCACTCTGTAAACGAACTCCAGATGCGTACGCCCCCTTGTGCATCTGGCTAACGTGGGTCCTGGGGAATCGAGCCTCGAACCGGGGTCCTTAGGCTTCACAGGCAAGCGCTTAACCGCTAAGCCATCTCTCCAGCCCACACCACAGCCTCTTGTGAGAGTTCAGGGATCACATTCTTATTCCCATAATTTGCTTGTGTTCTCTGTCTCAACCCAATGGTGAATGGAGCTGAGATTCCATGTGCCCCCCCCTGCCCCCCGCCGTTGCCCATTGCCAGTTGATGGGTTTGGCAGGAGGCAACTGCAGGCTCCATCTCTATGTACTCATGGGAAAGTTTGTTAACCTTTCCAACACCTCTGCTTCTTTTTGAGTAAATTTTTGTATCATTTTATATCATAATTACCAATGCATCTACACAAACATGTTTACGTAAGCATTTGTTTATTACTTAAGTTACAAGGGAAGAAACCACATATCCAACTCCTAGCATACAGTCTTATCATGCAGTGGACATTCAATAAATATTTGTTGAACTAACGAATGAAAGAATGAGTGTGTGAATAAAAGTGCAATTAAGTCAAGGAGATATCTCTTAGACATCTACTTATGAGACCTACACTCTCTTGTAGTTCCAGGTCTGAAGTACTATTTTCCCCTGTATCAGCATCACTTGCTAGATAGAAAAGAGCCTGATATACCTGCTCCTCAAGCCTGCTTCTCTCACATAGTCCTCGTCTCAGTAAGCAGTAGCTTGTTTTGTTCTGGTTGCTGGGGCCAAAATCCTTGGAATCATCCGTCATTCCTCTTGCTCTCCACTAGCGCTCAGCCCGTCAACAAATCCTGCATGCGGGCCTTTACAATATGTTGCTAATCTGGCCAAATCATGCCCACTTCTTCCCTTGCTAGCAGGTTGGTCCAAGCTTCCCACATTACTGCGCATTGGCACAGCGGCCTCCTGACTTTGCTCTCTGCTCCTAGCTTTATACCACTCTCCACAGTTATATTCTACACACAGCAAGAGCAATGCTATCAACACATCAGTCAGGTCACGTGACTCCTCTGTTTGTACTTCATAGTGTCTTCTTATTTCACCACTACAGAAAAAGTCCTTACAATAGGGTTCTGTGCCTCATTCCCTCCAACCCTTGTGACTTCTTCTTCTACTTCCCCCTTACTCACTACGCTTCCACCACTCTGATATCCCTCCTGCTCCTGTTATGGAACATTTGCTCCCATGTAAAGTGATTTTAAACTTGTTCTGGTCTTTGTCTGGAATGCACATCCCCAGACACTTTCTTGATCCTTCCAACATTTTTTGAAATTCATCTTCTTTTTTAAAAATATTTTTGTTCATTTTTATTTATTTATTTGAGAGTGACAGAGAGAGAGGGAGAGAAAGAGGCAGATAGAGAGGGAATGGGCGCGCCAGGGCTTCCAGCCACTGCAAACAAACTCCAGATGTGTGCGCCCCCTTGTGCATCTGGATAATGTGGGTTCTGGGGAATCAAGCCTTGAACCAGGGTCCTTAGGCTTCACAGGCAAGTGCTTATCTGCTAAGCCATTTCTCCAGTCCTGAAATTCATCTTCTTAATGAGGTCTTCTTTAACTGTGAAAAATTATATCCTCTAACTTTTTTATTTCCCTTCCCTTCATGTTTGTCTTGGAGATGTTCATTATGATTTTTGTCCCACTTTCTTTCCACTACACTGCAAGCTCCACAAAGGTGGGAATTTAAGACTTCATTTTCTATACTAGTGCCTAGAATGTGTGGCACGTGGGAATGAAATGGTATCCTGTATCAGAGTCTCGTTAGTATGAAATGAAACGATGCATGCCCAGTGTTTAGTACAGTGTTTGCCACAAAACACATAATTAAAACAGGGCATTGTTATTTTAATGGTGTCATCTCTGGTCTGTTCTGTTAGTCTGTTTTCTTGACAAGAATTATATTTCAAGGAAAAATTCTTCCAGGATAATTTAGGTACTATTTTTGGAAAGGACCTTGAAGGAGCTGCATCTGCTGCTGGAAATAATTAGGAAATAGATGCAGTTATCTCCTCAAGATTTGATTAATTCTTCTGTCCTGAGGCTTCTGGAAGATTTCAGTTGTACATTTTGTCCTCAGGGTGAAACTATCCATGCAAGTCTTCCTCATGCAGGGAAGGAATTTTCTTCTTCCAGAGATCTCATCTCTATTTCTTAAATGGTAGTAGAGGTAGGAAATTGGGGACTGTGGTATCCCAGAGACCAAAGGTAGAGATAATGTCCATACTAGATCACAGAGGAATTTCTGGAACATCAATTCTTGTTATGACAGATCTAAAAGAAAAGATTGAGGGAGAGAAGGAGCGAGATGAAGAGGAGGGGGAAAGGAGGAGGAGGAAGAAGAGGAGCAGGAAGAAGAAGGAAGAGAAAGTGAGAGATCTTGGATCAGCCAGACAGATTGCTCCCTGAGTTGGTCTTTCACAATTCTCCTGTCCCTTTCTCCTTGGCTTGTCTTCTGGTGGTCTTAATATGGCTATTCTCATTGGTTTCCTTGATACCTGACAAATTTTTAACTGAAAAAAAATTATAAGACCACATCAAGTAGCCAATGAGCATTACATAAAAATGAAAATGGCCGGGCATGGTGGTGCACACACCTTTAATCCCAGCACTTGGGAGGCAGAGGTAGGAGGATCGCCATGAGTTTGAGGCCACCCTGAGACTACGTAGTGAATTCCAGGTCAGCCTGGGCTAGAGGGAGACCCTACCTTGAAAAAAAAAAAAAAACAAAAATCAAAAAGAAAGGTAGAAGATGATCCTTTTAAACCTATTCCTAGGGCTAGGAAAGGCCCATGTGCTAAATAAAAATTCTTAATTGCATGATAGTAGGCTATACCTATTTAAATACTCTTCTGGCTGAGCTGATGTGACATTTTTATAGTTCAACCAGGATATTGTGAGTAGATATTGTACTTATGTGTTAAAGTTTGGTACCCTTTTACATTTCAATATAAGTTATCATATTAAAGTATACTTCTAATTTCTACTAGCTCAAAGCAATCACATTTTTGAATGTTTTCAAGACTGGACTTCTAATGGTTTTTATCTCACTAGAGAAGAATGCTCTGTTATGCCAATTTTTTTATTCTAGAAATAGAAAGAGAGCCTTGGGTTTGCTCAGAACTTGTAGGTTACCAGTCTGTTCTTAGTATGCGCTGTGACCTTGTCCAATTTACATTAGTTTTAAAGTCCCTTCTTTGGAGCCAGGAAAAGTTACCACAGCAACAATAATGGGGGCAAAAACCTTGAACTATATCCATGAGGAATCTATTTTCTTGTAACTATGAAAGAGATGAAGCCAGAATGAGTCTTTGGGAGGGAGAAAGGACAGGAGAAAGACAGCCAACAAGAGACAGAGAGGGAGGGAGAAGAAGGGAGAGAAGAGGAGGAGAAGGAGGAGAGAGGGAAGGAGAGACGGGAGGAAGGAGGTAGAGAGAGAGAGAATATATGTGTTGGGGTGAGACACATACAGTAGGACAGAAACACAAACTGTCATAAGACTGGATAGGAAGCCAGGCTGACTTAGCTTTCTAAATGACTCTCGCCAGCTATTTCTTTCTGGTTCACAGACGCACTTTTTTCTCCATAAGTAAGTTCGTTGGACATGTTTTTTTTTTTTTTTTTTTCTTGTGGAAACAGCATTGCATGTGGAATTTAGGTTCCCAGGGCACGTGGGAAAAGCCCATTTAATTTATTGCTAAGTATTGAACAAATAATATTCTAATTTGCTTTCTTATATGGGAAAATCAGTCTTAATGTCTACTTAATAAAAAGTTCTTTCATGTTATACTTGAGGGTCTAGGTTGGCTTTTTGATTTTGTTTCTTTCTAGGTAGGGTCTCACTCTAGCCTAGATTGACCTGGAATTCACTGTATAGTCTCAGGGTGGCCTAGAACTAATATTGATCCTCCTGCCTGAGTGCTGGGATCAAAGACTTTTGCCACCATGCCTGGCTCAGATTGGCATTTTTATAAGTTGTCTTTTGCTTGACTCCTGGTTGTTTAATTCATTAGAACAGGAGAACATTATCTGTATAATGATATATAAAGGATCATATGTAATATGATACGTGTACTCTATCAAATATGCACGATTATATAGCTTTTATTTGCCAAGTTTTAAAAGCAAGCTTATACATGTCATTGAATCAACATTTTGTGGTTCAACCAGGAATGGAAAGGACCCCAAAGTTGCTGCATCTGCTGCTGGAAATAATTAGGAAATAGATGCAGTCATCTTCTCAAACTTTGCAAATAAAAATATAACCAACATTAAACATGCAGACCTCACTGAGAAGTAAGGGCCCTGCAAGTATGTTAGACTTGGTGGCACATGCCTGCCTGGAATAGCAGCATTTAGAAGCTGAGGCAGGAGGATCACAGGTTTGAGGCCAAGGTAGGTTACAAAGGGAGAAAAGAAACAAAAATCAAACAAGAAACCCTGTAGACTCCCATTGTTGGATGCGGGCATCTCATATCCTTTTGCAGAAGAGTCAAAGCAAAGCCCACCTCCTTTCTACTTGTGTCTTCCCTCTTCCCGCTGTCTTCATCCTTTCTCCTGCTTTATCACCATGAATCTCTGGTTTCCTTTCTTGCCTCCTGGTCCCTGGAGCACCTCATGCAGTGGGACCAGCCCTCCCTCTAGTGGTGATCATGAAACCTTCATTCCATTCTCTGGTTGGTACTAGATTGTTTCCACTTGCTGTTGCCTTGAGCTGTTTCCTGGGCATGTCTATCCAGCACTGGAGACTTCCCACCTTCACTCATATGGCAGAGAAGTTACAGGACCAGGGAGAGGGTGGGAGCTCTCATAATCTCTAGGAGAATCCAGTCTTTGCAGGGTGCAGACATGACCTTGTCACATGTACTTCCCTATCAGCCCTAGCTTTGTGCTCCCCCCCCCCCCCCCCCCCCCCGCCAGCCTATATGTAAATCGCCTTCGGACCAAAAAACCTGGTTCAACACACTACTTTGCTTCCTAAATTCGGAAAAGGACAAAAATGAGAAAATTTTCAGGTTTTTCTTTAGAGATGAACCACCTCTTTGTAGAAGAAAAAGAGAGGGATATGTAGTATTTTCTGTGTTGTAGCGAATTCTAACATGACATCTCTTGGCTTGCAAAACTCTTACAACTGGAGCAACTGTGAATTAGCACAAGCCAGTTTGGTTCCTGCTCTTTACTATTTTCTTTGTTATCAGTGATGTGAAAGAAAGGATAACTTGTCCTCTGGTCTGCTTTCTCCCCTTGATGTTTCCCACTTTGTAAATGTCGAGAGAATAACAAGTGTAGATCAGGAAGACAGCAGCCTGTTCTACAAAAGTCCACATAGTAAGCATTTTAAACTTCACAATCTATATCTGGGCATAAAAACAGGAGTATAGACCAATGGAATAGAATCGAGGACCCGGATTTTGGGTTAAGTAACTAAAGCTACTTGATATTTGACAAAGGCCCTAACAGTATAGGCTGGAAAAGAAAGATAGCATCTTCAACAAATGGTGCTGGACAAACTGGATAAGCACATGCAGGAAATTAAAACTTGATCCACACATCTTGCCATGCACAAAAATCAAGTCCAAATGGATCAAAGACCTCAATATAAGAGGAGAAACTTGGCTACTACTGGAAGAAAATACAGGAGGAACTTTCCATGATCTAGGAATGGGAAAAGACTTCCTGAACAAAACCCCAGTAGCACAGGATCTTAAACAATCACTCAACCAATGGGATCTTATGAAGCTGAAAAGTTTCTTCACAGACAAGCATACAACAAGCAGAGCCAATAGATTACTCAAAGAATGGGAGAAAATATTTGCTGAATATCCAACTGACAGAGGCCTAATCTCTAGAATCTACAAAGAACTCAAAAACCTAAATAATAAAAAGTCAAACAACCCACTCACAAAATGGGGCAAAGAACTGGACAGGCAGCTCTCAGAGAAAGAAATACAAATGGCAAACACACACTTAAGAAAATGTTCATCACCCCTAATCATCAGGGAAATGCAAATTAAAACAACTATGAGATTCCACCTTACCCCAGTAAGGATAGCAAACTTTAAAAAATCAAATGTCAGGCTGGAGAGATGGCTTAGCGGTTAAGCGCTTGCCTGTGAAGCCTAAGGACCCTGGTTCAAGGCTCAATTCCCCAGGACCCACGTTAGCCAGATGCACAAGGGGGCGCACGCGTCTGGAGTTCGTTTGCAGCGGCTGGAGGCCCTGGCATGCCCATTCTCTCTCTCTCTCTCTCTCTCTCTCTCTCTGCCTTTCTCTCTCAAATAAATAAATAAATAAAAACATTTAAAAAAAATCAAATGAGGGCTGGAGAGATGGCTTAGTGGTTAAGCGCTTGCCTAAGGACCCTGGTTCAAGGCTCGATTCTCCAGGACCCATGTTAGCCAGATGCACAAGGGGGGTGTACACATCTGCAGTTCGTTTGCAGTGGCTGGAGGCCCTGGTGTTCCCATTCTCTCTCTCTCTCTCTCTCTCTGCCCCATTCTCTCTCTGTCACTCTCAACTAAATAAATAAAACTGAATAAAAAATTGAAAAAATCAAATGAAAATCTGGCGAGGTTGTGGAGAAATAGGAACCCTCATCCACTGTTGGTGGGAATGTAAGATGCCACAACCACTTTTGAAAGCAATATGGAGACTCCTAAAAAAGCTGACTATAGAGTTACCAACAGACCCAGTTATTCCCTTTCTGGGCATGTACCCTAAAAGCTCCAAGCCTCAGTTCAGAGAGATTTGCTCAGCCACATATTCTTTTTTTGTTCTAATGCTCTTTGAAAATGTGAAAAACTATTCTTAGCTACAGAGCAGTGCATACACTAAAAGCCCCAGGTTGAGTGCTAAATTTGCTCCATGGGTCTTAATTTGCTGACCCTTGGAATAGATATTCAAGATGGAAACTGAATTTCAGAGGACTCACTGTGTGTGTGTGTGTGTGTGTGTGTGTGTGTGTGTGTAAAAGTGCAGACTGAGTGAGGTTATCCTGAGCATTTCACTGTAGGACTCACCCAGGCTTGGGTCTCTGTTGGGTGAGTGAGTGAGGTCTCTGCAGTCATTGTGGAAGATGTTAGCATGTTGAGGGTAGTGAGTTCCTGAAGAATGTTGGTCCAGAATATCCTTGTTCCTTTCACACCTCCTCCTTCCTTCCATTCTTCTCCATTCCCTCCCCTCTCTTCCTTCCTTTGGCTTAATTAAAACATAATTTACACAGCATAAAGTCCATCCATGTAGATAACAATTTTTTAATAAAATATATACATTTGTAAAGTTATGTAATCCCATTTCATCTTCCCCAGTAGAAATTCTTACACCATTAGCAATCAGTTACCATTTCCCCCTTACTATCCAGCATTCTAGTCCCTGGGAACCTACTTCCTGTCTATATAGATTTGTCCATTCTGGATAATTCCTTGAACTGGAATCTGACAATATCAAGTCTTTAGTGATGGGCTGATTCCACTTACCATCATGGTTTCAACGTTTCAGTGTTATAGCATGCATTACTACATTTCTTTTTATTACCAAATAATCACCCATTGTGTGAATATGCAGATTTTGTTTTTCTGTCGATTGGCTACTGGTCAACTGTATAGTTTCCAGTTTGGGGCTGTTGAGAGCAGAACTGCTGTAAGTAAGATTCATGGACAAGTCTTTATATAGGTATATGTTTTAATTTGACTTGAGTGGAGGTTTTGGCAAGATGGTACTAGGTCTAATATTTTGGGGAACTTCTGAGGTGGTTTCTGAAGCAAATGTATTGGGCCCTAGGTTCTCTACATCCTTATGAATACGTGTTCTTGTTTTAAGTTCTACCTACCCTAGGATGTGTGAAATGGTATTGTGTGATTTCTTTTATGTTATTTATTTATTTTCAAGCAGGGAGAGAGAGAGAGAAAGAGAATATGAGAATGGACATGCCAGGGCTGCTAGCCACAGCAAATGAACTCCAGATGGATGCAGGCTTTATGTATGTATTGGGGAATTGAACCCAGGTCATTAGGCTTTGCAGGCAAGCACCTTAACTGCTGAGTCATCTCTCCAGCCCATATTGTGTGATTTCGATCTGCATTTCTTTGATAGTGTTGTTTAACATCTTTGTATTTATTGGACATTTTCTTTTGAGAACATCTATTCATATTCATTAAACACCTTTAAATTGGGTTTCCTTCATATTTTAAGTTGCAAGTGTTCTGTCTATATTTATTACAAATCCCTTATCTGTCAATCTTGTATTCCTTTTCTGTGCCTTGCCTTTCACTTGACGATGGTTTAAACCATGGTGAGACATTTTGATATTTTGAGGGAATAGAGTTTACCTACTTTTACTTTTGTTGCTTCTGCAAGAAATCCACCTTTATTAAGATTCATTTTAAGTTTTATTATTTATTCTGTTT
This sequence comes from Dipus sagitta, assembly GCA_036346955.1. Taxonomy (NCBI): domain Eukaryota; kingdom Metazoa; phylum Chordata; class Mammalia; order Rodentia; family Dipodidae; genus Dipus; species Dipus sagitta. Next base: position 156,427,953 of record CM070773.1, read on the forward strand.
TCTTCTAAGAATTTTTATTTATTTATTTATTTATTTCAGAGAGAGAAAAAGGAAGCGAGACAGAGACAGAGAGAGAAAGAGAATGGGCATGCCAGGGCCTCTACCTACTGCAAATAAATTCCAGATCCATGTAGCACTTTGTGCATCTGACTTTATGTGGGTTCTAGGGAATATAATCTGGGTCCTTTGACATTGCCAGCAAGTGCCTTAACCACTAAGCCATCTCTCCAGCCCCCAAGAGTTGTTGGGTTTTTTTTTTTGTAATTTTTGTTCTTGCATAATTCATGTCTAGAATCAATTTTGAATATACATTTTAGGATATCTGTCAACTTCTGGAAAAAAATAGCTATAGATAAATGTGGGGAGTCATGTCATTTTAATAATAACAATTCTATTGATAGGAACCTGAGATTCCTTTCTATTTATTATAACTTGAATTTTTTAACATTGTTTCATTGTACTGTTTTTTGCATGTGACTATAGAAATGTGTGTAGTATGGTGTGTGATGTGTGGTGTATGCGCATGTGTGTGAAGGTGTGTATGAGAGTGCCCCATGCATGTGAATGGCAAGGCCAGAGACTATCAGGTATCTTTTTCTTACTGTTCATCTGTGTATTTCCTAGACACAGGAGCTCTCCCTCATCCCAGAGCTGTTGTCTTTGTCAGTGAGTTCCAGCAATTGTCCAGTATCTACCCTAGCTCTATAACAGATGTTTGTGGCCACACCCAGCTCTTTGTGTTTTGTGGAGTTGAACGTGGGGGTCGTAGTCCCTCTCAGTTCCTCATGCTTAAGTGGCAAGTGCTCTTAACCACCGAGCCATCTCCTCAGATTGTGTTTCGTAGTATTAAGAATACATGTTTTGGGGCCTAAGGAGATGGCTCAGTGGATAAAGAGTTTGTTGTGCAAATGTGAGTATCAGCTTTGGGGCTCCAGCGCCTACATAAACGCAGTCTGCCTCTAATCCAGCATGCTTACTAAGCAGAGACTGGGGATCCCCAGGGCAGGATGGCCAGACAGACTAGCCCAATACGTGAACTCTGGGTTCAGCTGAATAAACTGCCTCAGTAAATAAAATGGAGAGTGATCAAGGAAGACAGCAGACATCATCCTCTGGCCACCACGTACATGGATACAAGCATACATGTGCACCTGCACACACATGCACAACACACACACATTAAAAAGAATTTAAGTTTTGCATCTGTTTCACTAAGTTTATTATTATTGTTTTTCTGTTATTATGAATGAAATTATTTTTCAATTTTAGTTTTGGATTATTGATTGCTAGAATGTATATTGATCATACACATTGCAAACTTGCTCAACAATTTTTTTACTTTTAATAATTTTTAGTAGATATTAATGAGCTTTATCTAAGCAAGATCATATCAATTGCACATATATATAGATATAGATATATATTTACTTTCAACTTTGGAATGCCCCTCCATCTGTGCTTCTTTCTTCCTGTTTTCTTCTCTTTTATTGTGTGTGCTTTTTTGAGGTAGGGCCTCGCTGTAGCCCAGGCTAATCTGGAATTCGTTGTGTAGAATCAGGATGGTTATGAATTCGTGGCAGTCCTCCTATCTCTGCCTCCCAAGTGCTGGGGTTAAAGGCCTGTGCCACCGTACTCAGATCTATCTATCTATCTATCTATCTATCTATCTATCTATCTATCTATCTTTCTTCTTTTTATCTATTTTTTTGAGGCAAGCCCAACAGACTGGCCTTTTATTTTTATGAGAGAAAGAGAGAGAATCGGTGTGCCAGGGCCTCCAGGCACTGCGATTGAACTCCAGACATATGTGTCCCCTTGGTGCATATGTCCAACCTTGTGCACTTGAGTCACTTCGTGAGTCTGGCTTCTGTGGGATCTGGAGAGTCGAACTTCAGTCTTTAGGCTTCGCAGGCAAGTGCCTTAATGTCTAAACCATCTCTCCATCCTTCTTCTTTATTTTTTAACCTAATTTCCTTAACTAGATTGTCATGTAAGGTTTAATAGAGATGTCAGGAATGTACGTTCTTTTCTTGTCCTTAATTCTAAGAGACAAAAGCATTTGCTTCTTATCATTAAGTATAATATTAGCTATGAATTTTATGTAGATACCATTTATTAAGTTGAGGGTAGTCTTTGTCTCCCTTTAGTTTTCTGCATGGATTTTTAAAAAATATATTTTAGGGCTAGAGACATGGCTTAGTGGTTAAGCGCTTGTCTGTGAAGCCTAAGGACCCTGGTTTGAGGCTCAATTCCTCAGGACCCACCTTAGCCAGATGCACAAGGGGGCGTACACATCTGGAGTTCATTTGCAGTGGCTGGAGGCCCTGACGTGCCCATTCTCTCTTCCTCTCTCTCTTTCTTTCCCTCTGTCTGTCACTCTCAAATAAATAAATAAATAAATAAATAAATAAATAAAATTTTAATATTTTATTTATTTGTGACATAAAGTGAGAGAGATAAAGAGAGAAACAGAAAGAGAAAGAAAAGAATATTGATATGGGCTCACCAGGGTCCTGGTCACTGTAAATGAACTCTAGACACATATGCCACTTTGTGCATGTGGCTTTACGTGGGTGCCGGAGAATCAAACCCAATCCATAAGGCTTTGCAAGCAAGTGCCTTTAACTACTGAACTATCTCTCCAGCCCTTCATGTTTTGGGTTTTGTTATTGTTACTTATGAATTGGTATTGGATTTTTAAAGTACTTCTTTATTGTGTACTGAGATCACCATATGGTTTTTTTGGTGTTAAATATTTTTATTTATTTGCTAAAGAGAGATAGAAGAGAAACAAAGAGAATGGGCAAGCCAGGGCCTCCAACCACTGCAAAATACAATCCATATGCAGGCAGCACTTTGTGATCTGGTTTTACATAGGTACTGGGGAACTGAACCCAGTTCATTAGGCTTTGGAGGCAAAGTGCCTTAACCACTGAGAAATATCTCCAGCCCCACTATATGGTTTTTGTTACATATTAATATGGAATATCACATTGCTTTTCAGACATCAAACCAGCCTTGCATCCCTGGTATAAATTGCATTTGGATACATTGTGAAATTCTTTACATATGTTGCTGGGTTTAGTTTGCTTGTATTTGCTGAAGGTTTTTTGTGTCTGTATTCACAAGGGACATTGTGCTGCGATCTTGTTTTCTGGCTTGTTTTTGTGTCACTTTTCCTGAAGACTATGCTTTTAGGGATCATTTCTATAATTCTTTAAGTGACTTTTCCTGGACAGTTGTGAACAGACATCTATTTACCCAAGATAGGGTACCAATGACAGACCAACGAAACAATCCCCTTGAAGTTCAGCTTGGTGAACCAAAGAGTGTAACTGGAGATACAAAACATGGCTGGGGGGGGGGTTATTTATAGGTTCATGCAGTACTGAAAACAGCTCTATCACTAAAAATGTCTTACCCCAGCATGGATGATTACCTCTGCAAAGCTGTGTAGAGGGAGTCTCCCCTTCAGTTAACCTTTCACCTCCCTTATACTCTAGCACCTTCTGAGGCTATATGTGGCTGGTACAGGATTATTTGCAGCTGTGGGTAGCAGCATGGAGTGAGGCTGGAGTATCAGAAGATGAGGATCTGATGATATACCCTTCTCCTATGTAACACGTTACAGTATTAAGTACATCCCTTTTGGCCTCTCTTTTCAGAAGCCTTGATCTTTCTGCAGTTGAGCTCTTGAAGATAGGAGGAGTGAAGGAAGGGCTTCGGGGAGATGATGCCATGTAGCAGCCATGTCAGTGGCAGCTCTAGTTAGAGCTCACTGAGTGATGACAAGACAGAAATTCGGCAGAAGAGGCCAGAAGGTGCCTTGTCACAAAGAGTCTTGTAGGTTGATAAGGAGTGTAGGTTCCAAGGGTGTATGAAGAATTTCAAGGAGGAGTGATGCAGAGACTCTTATAATCTGTAGACAGGGCAGTGAATGGTGCCAGCTCAGAGGAGGGGTGTCTAGGAGTGAGCCCACAGGACGAGGTGGGTGTGAAGAATGGAACAGAGGAGAGACTGTTCTGGAGTTAAAACTGACAGGACTTGCAGATGTTATCTTTATGACATTGGTGAGAATCCTAGAGGAAGTGTTATCTACCTACCCTAGAGGAAAAAATGCAGTGTGGGTACCTGTCAAGAAAGGTGGGCTATTCTGGAAGATATGTTGACCCTTAATAAACTCCTGAGATGTGCCAAGTCTTCAAGTAGGGTATCCATGGGTTACCTTCCTGATATTTCAGCCAGATGTTGACTTCACCAGCTTTGGCTGTGAAATACTTTCAAAATCTCCTCTTAAGTATCCAATTACAGTGAAAATAGAGAAGACACAGGGAAAAGAACTTCCTACTGCGATATAGCTCAGTGGTAGACCACGTGCTTATCATGTGTGGGCTGTAGGTTTGACCCACCTTGGCCCCCTAAAATAAAAAATAAATGAATTTCTTTCTTTTTAAATAGACAAATGGTTGCCTGTTTTTTTTTTAACTCTTGCCTGAAATTTTACCTTTTCTGAGTTGTTATTTATTTACACATACATGGCATTTACTTTGCCCATGCAACACTTTTTATTCTGCCACTGTTGTCCTTATTATGCCTTAGATGATCAATATTTCTGCTTAACACCCAGAGTTAGGAAGTGTAGAATAAAAATAACTTGCCAAGGTCACAAACAAGCTGCCTGTCTCTATAGTACGAACACTTGGCCAGTAACTACACTTTAGCTAAGTGTTTTCTGGGCAGATTTACTGACTTTCTTTTGTTTTCAATTAATGCAAACTGAAGGCAGAAACTGTGGGGTTCACCTTCACAGCCTTAGTCCTGGGTACATAAAAGATAAAGGAGGGAATTAATGAACATGAATGAATGAGGGGATGAAGGATTAAGGAAGGAGCATGGTGGGTGTGGGATGGACCTTGTGTAACCATCTGCAAACTGTGCTATTTCTAGACCAGGAATCTCTGAGCTGCATTGCAATTGAGGCCAGTGTAATATCTAGCTTTGCTGTCACATTATTGAAATTTTTCCATTAATCCTTTGGGATGTGCTAATCAAACAATGCTGTTCTCAGTCTAACAGACGATGAAGCTTCTGTCTTGGCAAATATTATGTTCTTTGACACGGTGGCTTTGCTATCAGCAAGGACATTTCTGCATCTGATATTGATTTAAATATTCAGTTATGACTGTCATGAAGAGCACTGTTTATGGCTAATGAGAATTGTATTGGCTCAAGAAATTGTGGTGGTCTGAATAATACAAGGTGTGCTAATGCATCTGGCATGAATGAATTCTGTAGACTTATTGATCAGCATCCACAAGGCTCTTTGTCATGAGCTGATAAAAAGTTGAGAAGTATTGGGAGGCACGCTTTTGCTATCAAATGGTCAAAGTATTTTTTGGAAAATTCACTATGTTTTTCAGACCAAGTTGTGTTGAACTTTTGCTCAAATATAGATTTATATAGGTATGCCTTGGTTTTTTTTTTTTTTTAAAAAGCGTTCCAAGATCTGACTTCCAAAAGAGATACAAAAGAAACAAATTCCATCACAAAAGAAAAGAATGTCACAGCAGTTCATCATATATCTAATGGAGTGGGAACAATGAATCTCAGTGCCTAGGGTACCCTCTAGCCCTCTGTCTTTTTTCTGCTGTCTGATCAATAAAGCAAACCAACCAAGGAGAATTTCTAGCCAGTTGGAAATAAGAATAGTGGTTTTTCTTGATCAGGATAACTTAGCAGAGCTTGGTCACATCTACACTAGAATGTATGTTTTAAGCTTTGTCCAAAGTGGGGCTTTTACTTCTAGTTTGATTTGAACCTACAGCTTATGTGTGCTGGCAGAGAGAGAGAAGGGCCAAGTCTTTATGTCTGACTCCAGCCATTTGCTTGACTAAGTGAGGCTGCCAAAGCATTTCCCAATGCTGGGGAGTAAAAGGACTCTGTAATGTGATTATGCTCAGGATCCCGAGGTGGAAAGACTAGCCTTTGGCATTCGGGTAAACCTGATGACACCCCCAAGTCCTTGTGAGAAGGCACAAGACGATCATAACAGGACATAGTACAATGGAAACAGAAGTCAAGGTGATCCAAGGAATGAGTCAAAGAAAGTATAGCGCACATACAGTAGAAAAGGCAAGGAAGTAGATTCTCTCCAGAGTCTTCGGTATGAGTGCAGCCCCACTGCCGACCTTGGTTTTCTCCCAGGGAGATGTCTAACCTCCAGAACAGGTGTAGATTGAAAAGGAAGTGTTTCCTACAGACGTTGAGGTCCAGAGCTGATGGCAGTTTTGAAAGTGCTGGAAACTTTAGGAGATGGGGCCTCTTGAGGGAGGTATATCACTAGGGTTGAGTCCTTTGGGGTATCTTTTTTTAAAAATATATTTTATTTATTTATTTATTTGAGAGAGTGAAAGAAGGAGAGAGAGAGAGAGAGAATGGGTGTGCCAGGGCCTCCAGCCACTGCAAACGAACTTCAGATGTATGTGCCCTCTTGTGCATCTGGCTTGGGTCCTGGAGAATCGAACCGGGATCCTTTGGCTTTGCAGGCACATGACTTAACTGCTAAGCCATGTCTCCAGCCCCCCTTTTGGGTATCGTGTCCCAGGCCTCATTTCCTCTGCCCTCTCTTCTTCCTGTTGGCTATGTGGGAAACAGCTGCCTCCTCCACACGTCTCTCCTATGTGGTGTGGTGCCTCGGTGCATGGGGCCAAGCAACCACAGACTGGATTCTGTAGCAATGATACCAAACAAGCCTTTCCTTAATTTGTTCTGCAGGGCATTCTGTCACAGCAAGCCCAAAGTTACTGGTGCATAATTCTGGCAATCCATTTGTGTTATTTACAGCCACTGTTAATTTCTTACAAAGTCAAAAATAAACTAATACAAAAGTTGTGTGTACTTGCGTAGATGTGCTTGTCGTAGGCAGGAAGAAATAGAGAGCTGTCTGCATGTGAGCACAGAAAGGGTAAAGAGAAGCAACCCTGCCTGTCAGAAACTCAGTTCAGTTTATGTTGTTTCAACAGATAGCAGTAATCACTCCCCTTCCAGGGATGGAGTGAGCAAGGAAAGGCAGAAGCTCATTAAGGCATGTATTCAGTGAGAAGAAGTCTGACTTCAAGAAGCAGAGACTTCCATCACCACTAGGGATTGTGTGACCCAAGCCCAGAGTGACCGCTTTCTGCAAACACTATGTGTGGGTATCCCAGGAAAGCAGCCCACTAGGTGAGTTTCAAGAAGGTGCCAAAATCTAGAGTTCAAAGGTTTTCTATCATGTGTGGGCACATGAGTCAGTAGCTACACTAGAGAATGGCTTTCACCTTGCCTGTCTCAGGCAAGGTCTCTGGGGGTTGAATTCATATGGAGACCTCATTTAGCTTCTAAGCTTGCTCCCTCCGAAAGTCAAAGGCAAGTTGTGTATGATACTCCCAATATCAGGCAGAGAGAAGAGATGATCATACTAGATGTTTGCTTCTCTGTAGTTTGGGAGACTGTGATAGAAAGAGGAATGTAACTGTCCCTCTCTAATAACCCCATTCTTGAATTCCCTTAACTTACTGAGATCCCATAGTGGCTTAGCCACCATCACAAGCCCAGTCTATGCACATGTTGCAAAACTTCTTAAGCTCCTAAGAGCTGTTCAGGCAGCTCCATGCAGCAGTGATAGGAAATAGATATGAAAGTATTAGTAGATGCACTTAAAATTATTGTGCTGCCACTTAACCTATAACTTACTAACTATATTTCAACAGAATTTTCTCTGACGATTTTTTTATTTGAGCCTTCTTTATTTCAAGAACATTTTTCTCTGAAGTGTTGAGCAGTTTATGCCAAATTAATATTACCTGAAAATGTCAGGGACAGTTGAATTTATTTTCATAGGGCCTTTGAACTTCTGTGTCTACTGTGAAAAATCAAATACAATCTTTCCATTATTTCTACTTTTTAAAATGTGTATACATTATTGTTATGTAATAATTTGTAGCTATTAGTACCACTTAAATAATATAAGAATAAACTCAATATCCCATCTTTTTCTTGATTTAAACCAAACATTTTTACATTTCTGTGTTATCTATCCTTAAGAGTCTAGAATTGCTTCTGGTATGATAAAGAAGCCAAGGAGGTAGTGGTGGAGAAATTTAGCTTCTGGGTTTTGGTTCAGTATGTGATCTCAGAGGGCAGAGGTGGGGAGCAACCACGGCAACACCAGGAGGTCAGTCAGAATCTCTAAAAACTGACTGATGTCTTCAAAAGTGCAGGGAAAAATTCTCTCATACACTGATAGTTGAAACATCAATTAATCCAGCCATTATGAAAATCAGTATGTAGGCCCCTCCAAAAATTAAAATGAAACTACCATATGATCCAGTTTCGCCATTTCTGAGTATATGCCCAAAATAATTAAAGATAGCTTACTGTAGATATACCTGTGTTTATCAGTATTCTGAATTATCACACTAAATTATCATATCAGTTACTTTCTCATTCCTGGTAGAGGAAAAAGACAGGATCTTCTCATTCTTACTGCTTGGTGTTTAATCCAGTACTTGTTAAGTCAATGAAATGAATGAGGTAGTAAAAAAAATGTTAGATTAAAAAAATACGGTGAAACCAAAGACTGTAGAGATTATAGTCCTAGGTCATTTTCAAGCAGCTTGGGGTCCCAATAGAACATGTGAAGTAAATAAAGCTTGTTTTCACTTTTCATGTCTTTACTCTTCAATGACATATACCTAATCATAAAAGTTATATTGATTTCAGTGTCTCTTTGATGTAGCTATAAGATTTTACACTTGTTTTATGATTCACCAATGATTCACCATGTGGTTTCAAATATATCAGAGAGAGTCAAAAGGAGAAGTAAGCAGATGACTAACACGTAAACTTGACAATTTCCGTTTTAAAATATATTCATTTTCTCTCACCTAAAACTATGCCATTAAAATTTAGGTAGAAGTAATTCTTTTTTAAATATTTTATTTGACAAAGAAAGAGGGAGTGACAGAGAGAGAGAGAGAGATAGAGAGACAGAGAGAGAGAATGGGCACACCAGGGCCTCCATCCACTGCAAACAAACTCCAGATGCGTGTGCCGCCTTGTGCATCTGGCTAACGTGGGTTCTGGGGAGTCGAACCAGGATCCTATGGCTTTGCAGGAAAACACCTTAACTGCTAAGCCATCCCTTCAGCTCTAGGTACAAGTAATTCTAAACGAAGTAATCCTGTTTTCCAAATTTTAAACTTAAACTTGTCTTTGAAAGAAAAGGTTACATGACCCTTTCATTTTTACAGCATTTTGTTTAAAAGTTAACTGCCATTTTCTCTTCACCAAAATGATAATTTAAAAGCATTATCTTTTCAAAATATATAAATGGTTTTGTTTTAAAGAGAAACACTTTGCTCCAACCTGCAGGTTAACTGCTATATTTTTAACTTCCCAGTGATAAGTCAGCAGACATTGAGGCATAAATAATACGAACGGTGTGTTTGAATCTTGAAGGGCATTATATTTTTTCTTTAGAGGCAAGCTCAACAGACTGGCCTTTTTATGCAAGACAACAAGAGAGATAGAGAGAGAGGAGGGAGGGAGAGAATTGGTGTGCCAGGGCCTCCATCTACGTAAATCGAACTTCAGATGTGTGTGCCCCCTTGTGTGCATGTGCAGCCTTGCACACTTGCATCACTGTGTGTCTGGTTTATGTGGGACCTAGTAAGCTGAACATGAGGCCTTAGGCTTCACAGTCAAGCACCTTAATCGCTAAGCCATCTCTCCAGCCCTTGTTATTCTTTTTGTTCTTTAAATAAACTTTTGTGGAAACATTCTGACTAATGCTATATATAAGAAAGGTATGGGCATGCTTCCTTTAGATGATACTATGTTATTAAAATATATGACCATAATTGCATTTGTGAATGCCAAATGAAACAACACTATGCTCATGGCATTTGAGAACTTCCTTTATATAAAATAAATGAACAATGCCTTCATTTAAATACATACAAAACAAAGCTCCTCTTTCCTACACAGGGTTAGAATTCTCTTTGCATTCTTGTGCATAAATGTTGTAGTAGTTCAAAGTAGATGAAGTAATCAACACAGTTCTTTTTTTTTTTTTTTTACTGTTCATACTAAGTACACACAGGAGGTAAAATGAATTATAAAGTATCAGTTGAGACTTGAAGTCAATATGTACATGTAGTTTTCCTGTATTTGTAAGATGAACCTGCTCTGTCTTTCCTGGGAGAAAATTACATTGTTTGGACTTACCAAGTATTATATTTATAATTAGCTCCTCCATCTGGAGACTCTGTCCCATGCCCACATCCATCCAGGCTGAACTCACAGAAGGCTGCATGAGTTTATGATGTAAATTACGGGAAAGTTGATGCAGTTTACTGAAGCAGCCTCTTGCATCTGCATCCATTGGGTGCATTAAAAGATATTTATATGTATATACCAACCAAGAAACACTTACATAAAATTACCTACTAAAGACATCTTTAAAGAAAAAGAATCTGAAAGGTGGATTTATTAAGTAGAGCTTGAGTTGGACAGATGGCTTAGTGGTACAAGCTGGTGCATGCATCTGGAGTTTGTTTGCAGTAGCTAGAGGCCATGGTGAGCCCATTCTCTCACTCTCTCAATAAATAAATAAATAAACAACTTTTAAAAATTAAGTGGAGCTCATCTTATTCCACAGAGAATTTTTTTTCTTTGCATCACTCATTGCTCTTTTAGGTCCTTTATGTTTTCATTACATTTTAAGCTCTTCCAATTTAAGATGAACTTTTATTAACCATCAGCCCTTGTGCTGGCTGCAGCATATATTCATGCTTCACTCATCTTTCAAAAATGCAGAGAAATTCATGTTCTAACAACAAGCACACAAAAACTAATGCATTAATGTTAGAGACTCTTTCAACACTAACCCACCAACCCCCTGGCCTGACTTTGATACTAACCCACTCAACCCGGCCCAGCTTGCCCTGCTCTTCACAGACTTTCTCTCTGAATATAGTCCCTTTACTCGTCTCTGCTTTCTTCACTTTATTTTCTCCTTCGTGTTTTCATGAATGCAAACTTCGTCTTGGCGTTAAAAAAAAATGCTTGATGGCATCTGTGCTAGTGAACTTTTAGATAAAAAAAAGTTAATTCTACTCAGTATAATTTTTCCTCTAAATTAAGCCTGAGGTAGACTTCTTGAAGGACATTAGTTAATAATAGTAGAGATGATGTTTATAGAGCACTTACTGTGGTAAGTGTCCCATCACAGGCAAGATTGTCTCACAGGTGCAGCACATCACTTTCTGGGGCAGGAGTTCTGCCCCTGTGGGCAACTGAAGGAAACAGACATAGGAAGTTGTCCAGTGGTTAGTTGAGAGAAATGAGTCACAGGAAGTTGCTCTCTGGATAGCTGAGGGAAATGAGGCATAGAAAGTTGCCTTTTGGATAACTGAAGGAAATGAGGCACAGGAAGTTGCCCTCTAGCTAATGGAGGAAGTAAGGCACAGAAAGCTGTGGCCATATTTCTTATGTTCTCCCTAAGATCGGCCCAAACTTAAATAATTTAAACGTTTCTGCAATCATGCCAACTAAGGCTAGAATCCTGAAAAATCTAATTCTTTTGGGGGAGGGTGGGTCAGATAGTTAGAGAAATTTCTTTCTCCTTTATGTTTTGACATGATTCCCAGTAGAATTTAAGTCAGGACAATAAAGATGAATACAAAATAGAACAGAAATAAAGATGAGGGAAATGATCTTGAAATTGGGATACAAAATGTATGCTGTCAATTCTCCGTCTTGGTAGTGTGGGCTACAGAATTTGACATGAGCTCAACTAGCAGCCAATGCGAAAATGAAACATCATCATGATGGCATCATGATTCACTTTATCTAAGACCTGAAAGCACACCAGCTGCTGGCTCAAAGGACAGCTGATCCTGACCCAGAACCTCAGAGCAGAGGTCGTGGATGCTTCCCTATGAGTCCCACAGAAAATACCTATCTCTTACAATTTAATGTGTTTCCTAAGTTTTGGAATTGTGTTTTCATGTCGTAACTGTTATGATCAGGCCTTCCGCCCTGTCAGCCTGAATGCTGTTTGTTTCCATGGTAGCCTGTGTGGTTTACCATTCAACAGGTACAGAATACACCTGCTTCCTCTTCCTCCCCATCTTCTGTACTTAACAAAGAATGTGGACACAGCAGTAAAATAAGTGACCCCTCTGAAATGGCCTTCATCTATTCCATATTTGAGTACTTCACAGCACAGTTTGCTTCTTATTTTTCTTTCTGAAGATATTTAAGAGAGTGGTTTATAGGCAGCAGAAATATTCTGGGTAACTATTTGTTTATAAGCAGGTTTGTGCCAGAAGGAGATATTTTATGATTCAGGGTTTGTCTCATTTGCTTTTTCAATGTTTAATTACTTCTGATTGTTTCGTTATATATTACAAACTTAAATAGCTTTAAGATCACACTGCCTTTTGTTACTGATAAATTCTTTATCAGAAGAGAAGAGTGTGTGAGTAGAAAGACATTAAAGCCAGTATGATATGGAATAAATTTTTAGAGATAGAAATCAAGGAAAAATGAAAAAAATTAAATGGAATATGTTCAGTGAAACAAGATAAATGATAAGGTTCCTTTTTGTTTAAAAGGACCAAGTTTACATTATATTCTGATAGCAATCTCAAAATTTATGTAAATAAGTAACCAGCTAGTATTCTACAAAAACAGATAAGTGTTCATATGCTGAAAAGAGAGTAAGAGCAACAAAAGCAAGCAAAATACAAACTTTCTTCCAAAAAAATTGTTATTTAGATAAAATGTGCATATAAAACAAGTGTTTGTATTTGATGGTTTTTCAAAAAGTTAAACACAGACTTACTATATTCTTCTCTTAGGTAAATCCCCAGAAGAATTTAAAATAAATATTCAAACAGATGCATGTGCACACAAGTTCATAACAGCACTGTTTCCAGTGGCTAAAGTATAGATGCCCCTCAAATGTTCATCAGTAGGTAAACATATGAGCAGGTTTGGTCCATACAAATAATGGCATGTTGCTCAAACATAAAAAGAAGTGAGGTACTAACACATGCTGTGCCATGATGAGTCTCAAAACTCAGTAACTGAAATACTAACAGAAGCAGACAGAGCACTCACATATTGTGTGTTTCTGCTTATGTGAGTTGTCCAGCAAATAGGTAAATCGGTAGAGACCACATACAGAGTTGTGTCTGCATGGAGGTGGGGCAAAGGGGGAATGAGGAGAAACAGCATAATGGGTAGAGGGCTGACTCTGGGCTGATGGGAGTACTTTGAAACTAAATAGATTGGTGGCTGCATGACATTATAAATTTAGCAAATGCTCCAAATTTAGAATGGCTAATTATGTGTTATGTAAATTTCACCTCAATAAATGATTTAACACAGATATACATATATATATATATATATATATATATATATATATATATATATATGCCTGATTAAACAGCAAAAGGATTCAATTGTGTTAGCCTCCAGGACAGTAGAAGCAGGAGATGCTGAGACAGGGTAGTGTCATAGTCTTCGTGTCTAAAATTTGTAATCACATTTAGTTTTAACAGGCTATGTGTATGTATTACTTGATAAAATAAAACCATTAAAAACTTAAATATTGGTTTACTAGGATTTTATATGTCTATGTATCTTATACTATTATATGTATATATATATATGATAAATAATAATGAAATGTTTAAGTTCTAGGGAAATATTGAGTGAAAAACTAGAATATTGAGAGTCTTAAAGAAACCTATTTTTCTTTTAAGTAAAACTATTAAAACTACTCGAGTTGAATTTTTTTGAGATTTAGCTGAACGGATTGAAGGAACAAGTTAGCATTTGGAGACAACAGTTCATGAGCTACTGGGGTTTTGTACAGGAAGTCTTTTTCCATTCCTATATCATGGAATGTACTTCCTAAATTTTCTTCCAGTAGTATTCGAGTTTCTGGTCTTATATTGAGATCTTTGTACAGGAAGTCTTTTTCCATTCCTATATCATGGAATGTACTTCCTAAATTTTCTTCCAGTAGTATTCGAGTTTCTGGTCTTATATTGAGATCTTTGATCCATTTGGACTTGAGTGTAGTGCATGGTGAAATGTGTGGGTCAAGTTTTAGTTTCCTGCATATGGTTATCCAGTTTGTCCAGCACGAATGCACTGGGATCCATAGTACAGTGTCACTGAGAGAACATTTTCAAAGCTGGAGCAGAGGTAATAGGAATCCAAAGCCAAACAATCTCTCCAGTTCCTTTCTGTACATTTCATTTTATCTGCTTCAGAGATGTTTCTTTTCTATACTTTTTGAGTGAAGGGGCTGGGGGGGTTGGAACTTGGGGCCTTGTGCATGCTAAGCAAGTCATCTATTAATAAACCATGTCCTCAGTTATATTAGGTTAAACTACATGGGTATTGGTAACATTGCACAGTAGACCTACAGCTAGAATTACCTCCTGAGCGTGGTGATGCATTCCTTTATTCCCAGCACTCCTGAGGTAGGAAGATCTCTGTGAGTTTGAAGCCAGCCTGGGACTACAGAGTAAGTTCCAGGTCAGCCTGGGCTAGAGTGAGACTCTACCTCAAGGAAACCCTCCCCCCAGAAAAAGAAAAAATAAGAATAATCTGTCTTGGAGTAGGCAAAAAAAAAAAAAAAAAAACTCTCCTGAATTTTATCTACAAAAAAAAAAAAGAGTGCAAGTATATTAACTGCCTTCAACTTAGAATTATTCCATAGCATTCATTCACAGGTCACCTGTGTAGAAGTGGGTCATGTTCCCTAAAGGATGAAAAAGTTTTTATTCTAGGTTTGTCTCACAAAATTGAAGTGAAAAAGCATACATCTCACTGACACCTTCTTACCTTATCAAAGACCCTAAGAATATTTTTGCATTCATGGCATTAGTAATAGTTTCTGCCCACCTGATTCTGGCTTTTGTAGTCCTAAGTCCCATTTTTAGACCTATTAAAAATCATTTTTAGAATATGACATGTGAAGACTTCATAAAACACCTGGGAAATTAGCCAGTTTCCCTGAGTGAGTGTCCTTGAAAAGTCAGATGTAATTTCAAAAAAATATTTTAAAAGTCTGGGAATTTCCACTTAGCATAGGCTCCTGCATTGTATCCTGACCACGTCACATCCACCCAAGAAGTGTGACCACTGGGCAAAATGGAAAACAGGTTAAGGTTTCTTGATCCCAGCAACACTGTAATTTAATGTCTTCAAGCTGCACACCTTCAGCAGATTACTCTGACAGACTCCAAGCTCTGAATGATGTGGGTAAAATGAAGAAGTGAGGCACTATGTGCTATTGAGGTCAGGGCTGCTCTTATAAACAGTACCTTCATTCCTTCGTCTTCAAACATGTGGTGAACTTGTGCTTTCACAGTTGTCACAAGCTATTCCTTTTCAGTGCGTATAAAGCCATAAATAAATATATAACCTGCAGCCTAGGTTATATAAACCAACCCAAACTAACAAAGGGAGTTAAAGACGCTCTCTGGCATATATCCTAATGACTTTTCTCACTACCTTAGAGATACTTGCACAACCATATTTATTGCTGCTCTATTCACAATAGCTAGGAAATGGAACCAGCCTAGATGGCCCTCAACAGATGAATGGATAATAAAGATGTGGTACATTTATACAATGGAGTTCTATTCAGCGGTAAAGAAAAATGAAACTATGAAATTTGCAGGGAAATGGATGGATCTGGAAACAATTCTAATAAATGAGGTAACCCAGGCCTGGAAAGCTAAACATCATGTATTCTCTCTCATATGTGAATCCTAGCTACAAATTTATAGACTTGTGTGAGATCTGGAACCAAAAATTGGTTGCAGAGGCCAGTAAGCTAGAAAAAGGCTATAAGGGAGGGAGGAGAAAGAAGGAATTAAGGGCATGGTATTGTATGTATGTAAGTCAAAGAACAGTTTACCAGGAGAAGAAAGGCCTAAGCAAGGCCAGGGGAAGAGACTGAGTAAAAGAAGGGTGGGGCGTGGGTCAATCAAATTCAAGATATTCTGAATAATACGTATGAAAACCTACTTTTTGGATAATGGCACATCCAGAAGCCATAGATTGTTACTAGAAAATTTTCAGTGCCAGGGATGGGATACCTTCTAGTGGGTTGTTGGCCAGGAAGGTCTCTGTTGCCTCCAAAACATTACAGGCTATTGCCAAGGCCCTTGGTTTCCCTTGAGAAACAGATGGTAAGACCCTATTGCTGAAGACTTTACATGCTTGGGCAGCAAGGTCACTGAGAAATCAAGCTGGTGCTGAGCAGAAAACCTTCTCCCTGTAGATCAGCCAACTGAAAGCTGGAAAAAGCTGCACTTCATGTAGCCCTATGGGAGACAGAGGTCATCAGTGGTGAAAACAGTAGACACTGGAATCCTCAAGTTTGGCCAGACAGGCCAAATGGCTGAACGAGTGCAATAGTGGCATGTCTGCTCTGGGGGAAACCAACTGCTCTCTAATTTGACTGTAGGCCTGCTCTATGGGAGGGAATACATACCTAGTACGGAAAACCTAATCAAAAGCCTATGGCAGGGGAGGTCATGAGCCTTAGGGGCATAAAGTGTGCTCTTTTCTGGCTAAGTGTATATATTATTCTCACTAAACTGCCTTGAAAGCACTATACTTAATAGTCATATCCATATATTAATGCTACTCTCACTTTTGATTAGAGAAGCTTCTCTTTTTAAATGGTGATGACCACTGGGATGATCCAAAAGGCAACATAGTGCTGAGAAGAAGGGACAGAGGAGTGTACAGCATTGAAACATCTCTATCACACCCTCCAAGGCTCAGGGTCCATTGTGGAAGAGGTGGCAGAAAGAATGTAAGAGCCAAAGGAAGGGCACCACTCCTTACAAGGCAACTGTCCAGACAGAAATTGAACTCTATATCAATGACCTTGCAGTGTCTAGCAATACCTTCACAAGACCCTCATAATAGGAGAAAAAGACGATGACATCAAAATAAAAGAAAGCTAAGGGAGAGAGGGAGGAGTATGATGGAGAGCCGAGTTGTGACGGGGAAAGTGAAGGAGGGGAGGAAAATATCATGGTTTATTGTCTGTAAGTATTTAAGTTGTCAATAAAAAAATTTTTAGGGCTGGAGAAATGGCTTAGCGGATAAGTGCTTGCCTGTGAAGCCTAGGAACCCTGGGTTGAGTCTCTATTCCCCAGGACCCACATAAGCCAGATGCACAAGGGGGCGCATGCATCTGGAGTTCGTTTGCAGTGGCTGGAGACCCTGGCGTACCCATTCTCTCTCTCTCTTTTTCTGCCTCTTTCTCTGTCTGTCACTCTCAAATGAATAAAGATAAACAAAAAAATTTAAAAAAACAAATTAAAAAAATTTTAAAGAGAGGGAAATGGGAGTAAATATGATTAAATGCATTATATAAGTGTATGAAATTATTGAAAATAAAAATAAGATGTAAAGAGAAAAAAAAAAGGTGTTCTCTGTATACATTTTTCTTCAATATTAAGTAAGTTACGGCTGGGCATGGTGGTGCATGCCTTTAATCCCAGCACTTGGGAGGCAGAGGTAGGAGGATTGCCATGAGTTCAAGGCCACCCTGAGACTACATAGTTAATCCCAGGTCAGCCTGGGCCAGGGTGAGACCTTACTTCGAAAAACAAAAACAAAAAAAAATTATGAAAAGTTTCCAGAAAAATTACCCCCGTTTGAGGTATATTATTTGCCTTTTGAAACAATGGAAGAAATTAACATGAAGTGAGAGATTCTAATAATATTTTAAATTTCTCTTTTTCATTAAATAAGGTGCACAGGATTTCCTGTAACTTATTGTGTCTTTGTTTCTTTCCATATATTGTCCTTTTAGAGTTTTCTTTTTTTAAAAAAAAAATATTAGTTATTTAAGAAAGAGAGAGAGAGAATAGGCACATCAAGGCCTCCAGCCACTGCAACCTCCAGATGCATGTGCTACCTTGTGCATTTGGCTTTATGTGGGTGCTTGGGAAATCAAACCTGGGTCCTTTGGCTTTGCTGGTAAGCGCCTTAATCACTAAGCCATCTCTCCAGTCCTCTTTTTTGTTATTGTATAAAGAATGGACTTACTTGCAACATTTTCATATGTTCATACTTTGTACTGTACTTCGATCATATTCTCTTCCCTGATATCCAATCTTATCCTCCGTCTCCCAACTCAGTCTCCTTCCTGTTCCCTAGTATTCCCCTCCTACCTCTGTCTTTTCATTTACTACCATCTGCATCTAAGGAAAAATGTGACACCTTCACAGTCTGCTTTAGTTTTACCTAACACGATGATCTCCACTTTCATCTGTTTTCCTAGCACATGGAATTATTTCATTTTACTTTATGACAGAACAAAACTCCATTGTGTATATGCGCCATGTTTCCTTTATCATCTGGTGTTGAGCACTTGGCTGAAGCTAGCAGTAGCTATTGTAGATAGTGTCACAAGAAACATGGGCATGAGATTTTTTTTTTTTTTTTTTTGCTTTTAAAAGTATCTTGATAGTTCAATATATGTATCCATGGATGGATGAATGGGCAGAGAATGTGGCATGTATGTATGCATGAGAGACATGATTGAGACTTAGAAAATAAGAAAATTCTTATAAAACTCAACATTACCTACATCTTGAAAACACTATGCTAAGTGAAATAAGCTGTCACAAAAGCACACCATGTGATTCTCTTTACATGAGATATCTAGTAATTAGATTCATAGATACCGAAAGTAGGCTACTGGGTTGGAGGAGCCAAAGGAGCAGAAGGAACGGAGGGTGGATAGCTCTGTTAATGGGTAGAGTTTCAGTTTTACAAAAGGAAAAGTTCTGTGTAAAATGGTGAGGGTGGGAACATAATATAAATGTATTAATTCTTTTGAACTGTATGCTAAAGAGTGTTAATGATGGAAAATTATATATGATGAATGTTTTACAAGTTAAAAAAATACAAATTAATATATGTATCTATATATTATGGAATGATTTGAGCAGTCTTCCTTTAAGTCAATCACAAACTTGTGGATCATGATACTCATTATATTAAAAAGGTCTTGTTATTATTAAGTTCAAATTGTTAGGGTTTCAGTGTTTTCTACCCATCTCCCCTCTCTCTACCTTACCAACCTGGCCACGTTAACCCTGAGACAACGGGACTACCTTGTGGGCTAATAGGAGGGAAGGCGACCACTGTCGCACCACAGGAGGCCCCTCCCTCACAGAGCCTTTCTCTACTCTTCCCACTCCTTGGCCTGCTCGCCCTGTCTTTCTGGATCTCCTGCGGCAAGTGTGTGTATCCTCTTTTCTCTCCTTCCGTTTCTCTTTCTCTGGTGCCTGCACTCTTTCTTCTATCTTCCCATTTTCTTCCTCCTTCTCCTCTTCCTTCTCCTCTTCCTCTCTCTTCCTCTCCCTTCTCCTTCTCTCCCATTACAATAAAGTCTTGGATCCAAGAAGCTGTCTGTTTTGGTCCTCCATCGCAAACTCCAAAATCTAACACAAACAATTTTGTATTAAAATTTTTTTTTCCTGCCGGGCATGGTGGTGCATGCCTTTAATTCCAGCACTTAGGAGTCCTAGGTAGGAGGATTCCCGTGAGTTTAAGGCCAGCCTGAGACTATGTAGTGAATTTCAGGTGAGCCTGGGTTAGAGCGAGACCCTACTTTTTTAAAATTTTTTTTTATTTTTTTATTTTTTTGGTTTTTCGAGGTAGGGTCTCACTCTAGCCCAGGCTTACCTGGAATTCACCATGGAGTCTCAGGCTGACCTTGAACTCATGGCAATCCTCCTACCTCTGCCTCCTGAGTGCTGGGATTAAAGGTGTGTGCCACCACGCCTGGTTTAAGACCCTACTTTTAAAAACCAAACACACACACACACAATGTTCTTTTCCACATTTATCTAGCTTCGTAACTGTTGTCTTGGCTTTGAGGTGTGTCAGCCTTTGAAGTAACAGACCAGACGTGATGTAGTATGTTTCATCTATTGGAGCTCATGAAATCCACCCAGACCAATGAGGATGCAGAGGTTTGAAGAAAATAAGTACCTTCTTTTGGTGACATCAAGTTTAGCCAGGATTTGAACTTGTCTGTGTAATATGAAGCCTTGGCCTGTGCAAAATAGAAACCCAAGTTGGTCCTGATAAGGAAGATGATATATTTCACATGTTCTCTGTCACAAGGGTAGAATTTGGCCTTGGATTTTGAACCTGACTTTCCCCCTTTCTCCCTTGAGTGTTCTTCATGCTGTGTGTTGGCGTTGTCCCCAGGCTGGAGCCAAATAACCAGATCAGCTGTTTAGTGCCGTCAGACAGCTGTTGTGTGGATTTCATGATGAACCTTCCAGCTGGGGATGGTTCACATGCCTGCCTCTTCTTAGCCCGACAGAGCTCTCACCTTAAATTAGACTTGGGGGGAGGGACAATCAAATATCGAGGAGTCCATTCTGCTGGCCCCAATGGCCACTGTGCTTCTTTAGTAGCATGTCACACCCTTTGGGCTCCTGATGCCTCAGCTGGTTCTGCCCTGGCGGCCTGTGCTGCCGTGCTTCCTGGTGACGGTCTGGCTTCTCACAGTGGGACTCCTGCTGTCCCTGTGAGCGGCTTCTCTCAGCATTCATTAATGCGCTTGCTGCCAACAGTACTTCCTTTCCTCCTCTGATTATTTCTTTATCTGCTATTTAGAGGCAGTGCCCAGGGAAAATGGAAAGTATTACCGTATGAGAGCTTTATATACAAATTTAAAAATTAGACCCAAAGAAATGGCATATTGGTGTGTCCTAAGGAGAAGCAGCACAGATCTGACTGCATGCAGCCCGTAGCTTCGCTTAAAGATGCTCAGATGAGTTTTGCACATTTACCACTTTATTCTCATTTCTCAGAAGTTGGGGATGAGTCATTTCTAGCTGTTTTTAAAGTTATGCAAAAGAATGATTCTACATGTTCCAATGCTATTATAAACTAGTAGAATTTGAATTTTTCACATAGTTGTATTTTTTTTCAAGGATCCTTAGTAAGAAATCCTTGTACTTGGATATATTAGCTTTTCAGTTGGCTGATATAAAAATATTAAAATTTGAATGTGAAATGAATAGATTGGTTGGCTTAAGTCTTGCTTATTATTATACTTCATAGAAGATTTGAAAATTTGGTTTTTGTTGAAATAGTAAAAAGTTATAGCATTTAAATATTTAGCTTAACAATGTTTCTGTATGTGCATTTTTTATTTTATTTTAATTTTTCTTTTATAGTTTTACTTGTATTTAATTGGCAATCGGTCTTCTACATTCCTTATGTTTAACATTTAAATCATGCATTGCCTATCTTTTGGTACATTTTTGTTTTTGCTTTTCTGTGCAAGAGAGTGAGAGTGGAAGTGAGAATAAGAGAGAGACAATTGGCACTCCAGGGGCTCCAGCCACTGTAATCAAACTCCAGATGCATGCACCGCCTAGTGCACACTTGTGTCATCTGTGTTTGGCTTATGTGGGACCTGGAGAGTTGAACATGGGGCCTTAGCCTTTGTAGGCAAACGCCTTACTGCTAAGCCATGTCTCCAGCCCTCTTTTGTTATTTTTAAATTTTTTATTTTATTTAACATTTATTTGAGAGAAAGAGAAAGAGGCAAAGACAGAGAGAGAGAGAGAGAGAGAAGAGAGAGAGAGAGAGAATGGGCATGCCAGGACCTCTAGCCACTGCAAACGAACTCCAGATTACCTCAGCCCATTCTATGCAGTAGGACTGGGAACTGCAGTATTTAATAAAATAGTTTTACTGATGCAGAATCTTTTGTGATACTCTTCCAGTTCTAAACCAAAATTATAAGCAGCTATCTGCTAATAGGGCTGTTTACCAACTATCCACCTTTGTATCCTCTTGTTCCAAATGGTTTCTGTACCTCAAATATCAAGTTCAAGCTGATGTCATTTCTTAATTTAAAAAATCACACTTTAAGATTTTATGTTCTTTTCCCCCTAACTCAAAAGATGAGTATTCTGTGTGGAGAGAAAATGACGATTTGCAATTTCTTCCTTCATGTTACACTTTGAAAGATTTTCAGAAATAGTTCTCTACTAGCCTTTTCTATTATTAAACTAAACTTGGTTTTCACTGTTTTTTTTTTTAAGTTCTTATGTGCTCTTAACTTCACCTTTAAAATTTTTCTCAATGTTAATTTTTTCTCTAGTACCAATCTGGTAAAAATCCTTGGATTTAGTTGAGATTAAGACTAGTTTATTTGTAAAAGACAAGTCTAATACATTTCTTATTATTTACTTTTTGTTTGTTCTTGAGACAGGATCTGTGGTGGTTTGATTGAAGTGTCCCCCATAAACTTAGGTGTTCTGAATGCTAGGTTCCCAGTTGATGTACACTTGGGAATTAACGCCTCTTGGAGGCAGTGTATTGTTGGGGGCTGGCTTATGGGTGTTATAGCCAGTTTCCCCTTGCCAGTGTTTGGCACAGTCTCCTGTTCCTGTTGTCTACCTAATGTTGGCCAGGAGGTGATGTCCACCCTCTGCTTATGCCCTTGTTTTCCCCTGCCATTATGGAACTTCCCCTCACGTCTGTAAGCCAAAATAAATCTTTTTTTCCCCAAACCTGCTCTTGGTCAGGTGACTTCTGCCAGCAATGCGAACCTAACTGTGACAGGGTCTCATTGTACATCCCAAAATAGCATTATACTTGTGATCCTCCTGTGTCAGCCTCCCAGGTGCTGGAATTACAGATATGACCTACCACATAAAGCAGAGTTAATATTTCAGTATTTTTTATTTTCTTATAGTTTCTTTTTGTAATTTTTAAATTCATTTTGTTTTATTTATTTGAGAGAAAGAGGGGGGAGGGAGAGAGAGAGAGAGAATGGGCATGCCAGGGCATTCAACCACTGTAAACGAACTCCAGATGCATGTGCCACCTTGTGCATCTGGCTTACATGGGTCCTGGGGAATTGAACCTGGGTCTTTTGGCTTTGCAAGCAAACGCCTTAACTGTTAAGCCATCCCTCCATCCCTTAAATATTTTTTTTAGTTTTTTAAATTATAAGCAGTTGTTCACTTTGGTAGCACACATACTAAAATTGGAAGCAATACAGAGAAAATTAGCATGGCCTCTGCCCAGGGATGGCACACAAATTGATGAAGTGTTCCATATTTTTTTTTTTTTTTTTTTTTTTTTGGTTTTTCGAGGTAGGGTCTCACTCTAGCCCAGGTTGACCTGGAATTCACTATGGAGTCTCAGGGTGGCCTCGAACTCACGGCGATCCTCCTACCTCTGCCTCCCGAGTGCTGGGATTAAAGGCATGCGCCACCACGCCCGGCTTTCCATATTTTAAAATACTTACAAGCAAAGTACAACTAATACATGGAGATCTTGAAAAATAAAGAAAAGCATAAAATAGCTTATAGTTTTAATCCAGAAAAACTACAGATATTTAAAAAACCCCTACAATTGTAATTTTGGGATATTTAATTCCATTCTTTATTGTAGGCTTATTTTTAAAACTTTGATCATTATGAGATCATTGATCTTTTTGTTCTTTTTCAGTTAATGCTATTAGTATCTCTTTTTAAAAATACTTTTTATTTTTATAGCAATTTTTATATCTGCAACAAAATGGAGAGGAAGGTGCAGAGATTTCTCACATACCATGTTGTAGTTATCTTCATGATGTGGGGATAAAACACCCGACCAAAAGCAGCTGATGGGAGGAAATCTTTCATTTTGGCTTACAGTCTCAAGGGGAAGCTTCATGATGGCAGGGGAAATCATGGCATGGGCAGAGGCTGCACATTACAATCTTGCCACAAAAGGTAGGAAACAGCAAGAGAGTGAGCCCAGCTGTGACAAGGGGAAGCTGGCTATAACACCCCTAAGTTCACCCCTCCCAAAACATACCAGAAAGTCTCTCCCTCCAAAATTGCCACCAGCTAGGAACCAAGCATTCAAAACACGTAAGTTTGGGGGAGACATCTGATTCAAACCACCAAAACCTGGTTGGCCACTTTTATCCCTCAGCACCTTTCCGGCACTAAAGCTGGCTTTCATCTTAGTTTCAGTTTGTTTTCTAAGTGTACTGCAATCACAGCCAAGGGTGTCTTCAGCAGTAGAGTGTTACCCTCTACTTCTGGTGGGTAAACAAGAGTCTTTACATGTAAGTAATAAAAATAAGCCAACATTATTATAATATGAACTGAATGGGAACTTGCCAATTCAATGGGCATATTAACAGTGGCATACATCTCACCCAGCCAACCCTCCACCTCTTCCTCCTCATCTTCATCTTCCTTCTCCTTCTCTTCTTCTTTCTTATTTTCCAGTTCTTCTCTGAGCCTGTTGGCCTAACAGGACCCTTCCTTCCTGCATCACTTTTGCCCTTGGCCTGGTGTGCAGCAATATCCTTTTCATGCCCTTCCTTCAGCTTAGCTGCTTTCTGTTCACGTGGTTGCTTGCCTTCGGCTGACTGCTCCAGCCACATCTCACCCAATGACAGGCCTGGTGTTCACTTTTGATCTTTTGGTGATGTTCAGAGCAAAATAGGAAGAAAGCCAATAGTGGTCTTTTAGGAGCTCTGGAATCTTTTTTATTTCTTATCACCTTTGGGGGGAACATAGTTTTTCATCACCCTATCGTAGTGAGCTTTGTCACATTTGGCCATGTCTTCAAACTTCAACTTCTCCTTTGTACACATAGTCTTCCATTTCTCAGGGCCTGACTTGGAGAATTCTGAGAAGGTGTTTCTTGTGCTTGTCCTGGCAGGTCTGCACGAAGAAGGCATCACGAGATATCTTGCCCCACAGCTTGTCAGGGTTTCCTTTATCCATGGCAGTAGAGCAGTGTCCATCTGGCACGAGTTTCTTTTCCTGAGTCCAAATCGAGCCCGAACAAAATTTCTTAATTGTACAATACTCAAATGTGGTCGGGTATTCCGTTGCCTCTTTTTGTATATGCTATTTAAGAAGTTCTTCCCTACTTGAGAGCAGACATTTAGGTTTAGACTTTTACATTTAAATCTTATTCTTAGAGCTGGGGAGATGAGTCAGCAGCTATATACACTTGCTCGCAAAGCTTACTGGCCCAGGTTTAGTTCCCCAGTACCCATGTAAAGCTACATGCACAAAGCGGTGCATATGTCTGCAGTTTCTTTACAGTGGCAAGAGGTCATAGTGTGCCAATATTTTTTCTTTCCTTCTTTTTTTAAAAAAAATTTTTACTTTTTTAATTTAGTTTATTTTTTATTGACAACTTCCATAATTGTAAACAATATCCCATGGTAATTCCCTCCTTGCCCCCCACTTTCCCCTTTGAAACTCTGCTCTCCATCATATCCCCTCCCTCTCTCAATCAGTCTCTCTTTCATTTTGATATCATGATCTTTTCCTCCTATTATGATGATCTTGTGTAAGTAGGGTCAGGCACTGTGAGGTCATGGATATCCAGGCCATTTAGTGTCTGGAAGAGTACATTGTAAGGAGTCGTACCCTTCCTTCGGCTCTTTACATTCTTTCTGTCACCTCTTCCACAATGTACCCTGAGCCTTGGAAGATGTGATAGAGGTATTCCAGGGCTGAGTACTCCTCTGTTACTTCTTCTTAGCACCATGGTGCTTTCTTAGTCATCCAATGAGACAGTGGTTGGTTTTCCCCATAACATACATGTCGCTATTGCATCTGTTGGCTCATTTGCCCTGGCTTGCAGTGTCCACTGTTGAGTATCTCCACTGCTGAATTCTTTCTCTCCCATTGAACTGCAAGTAGTGTAGCTTTTTCTTTGAAGCCCAAGTATGTGGAGTCTTCAGCAATAGGGTCTTACCATCTATTCCTGGTGGGAAACCAAGGGCCTAAGAAATGGCCTGTAATGTTTTGGGGGTATCAGGGAACTCCCTGGCCAACAACTTATTGGAAGTTATCCTATCCCTGGAACTGAAAACTTTCTAGTAACAATATATGGCTTCTGTGTGATCCACTGTCAAAAAAAGTATGTTTCCATATGACTTATTTATATCCTCTTAGATTTTGATTAGTCCTCCCTCCACCTTTCCTTTACTCAATCTCTTCCCCTGACCTCACTTAGGCCTTTTCACCACCATTAGTCTGTTCTTTTACTTCCGTATGTATAATACCATCTTTTTAAGGCCTCCTCCCTCCCTTTCTATTTCCTTTATATCCCCTTTCTATCTTACTGGCCTTTGCTACTGAATTTTATTCCTACTCACATAGAAGTCCAATCATTTGTAGCTAGGATCTACATATGAGAGAGAACATGTGATATTTGGCTTTCTGGGCCTGGGTTTCCTCACTAAGTATAATCCTTTCCATATTTTATCTTTATTTATTTATTTGAAAGAGAGAGAAAATGGGCATGCCAGGGCCTCCAGCCACTACAAACAAACTTCATGCACCACCTTGTGCATCTGACTTACATGGGTTCTGGGGAATCAAACTTGGGTCCTTTGGCTTTGCAGGCAAGCACCTTCACCAGTAAGCCATCCCTCCAGCCCTCTTTCTTTTTGCGTTCGTTCATTTGTTCATTCCTTCCTTCCTTTCTCTGTTTCTCATAACATAAATTAAAATAATTTAAAAAGGCAGTCTTGGTGGAACACACCTTTAATCCCAGCACTCTGGAAGCAGAGGTAGGAGGATTGCACTGAGTTTGAGGCCATCCTGAGACGACATAGTGAATTCCAGGTCAGCCTGGGCTAGAGTGAGACCCTGCCTTGAAAAATCTAAAAAAAATAGAAATAAATAAATAAAAATGAGAGGGGCCTGCGCGACTCGGCCATGTCACGGGTTCTGCGTCTGTACACCGACATCCCCGATGGCACCGAGTGCCACCGCAAGGCCTACATCGCCACCGGCATCAGCGGCTTCGTAGGCCTGTACGCCTCAGCCTTCAGTGTCACCCTAAAGCCCGCGAACACCGTCCTCGAAGGAGTGGCAAGAATGGGCCGATACACATTCACTGCGGCTGCCATCGGGGCTATGTTTAGCTTAACGTCCTGCATTAGCGCCCAGGTCCGCGAGAAGCCTGACGACCTGTTGAACTACTTCATTGGTGGTTGTGCCGGAGGCCTGACCCTTGGAGCACGCAATCACAGCTATGGGGTCGCCGCAGCAGGCTGTGTGTATATGGGAGCCACAGCCGCCCTCTTCAAGCTTGGCCAGCTGGAGGGCTGGGAGCTGTTTCCAAGGCCCAAGGTGTGATGGGCCTTGTGCCAATAAACCAATGTGTCCCACGTGAAAAAAAAAAAATAAATAAATAAATAAATAAAAATAAAATAAAATAATGAATCTTACCCTTTGTTGTGGTATGTGTAGTTGGTGAGTATGTAGATATGTGAATCCCATTTTCTTGCTATATGTGCATTGGTCGCAGCTCTGTCTGTCAAGGAGCCCCGCTTTCCCCTGGATCCACTGCCACGTTGGCAGTAAGCAGGTCATGGTTGAGAGGCTGAGTGTGTGCACCTGGGCTTTGCTTCATTTGTCTGCCACTAAGCCTGCGCGATGCTATGGTAAGTCATTACTGCAGCTTCATGGCAATCTAAGTGCTGCGGAAGTCAGTTTCCTCTTTATTTTTCTCCAGCAGTTTCTTCGCCATTCTTCCTTTGCTCTTCCATACATATGTTAGATTCAGCCAAATTCTGTGAAAAGTGTGTCTGAGATTTGTTTTGAATTCTGTTCAATTCAGAGATCATTGTAAGAACTGAGCTCTTTATAAAAATGAGGGTTCTGACCCACAGGCGTGACATTATTTCTCTTTATTTGAATCTTTAAGGTGTATCCAAAGAGTTTTACAATTTTTTCATGCATGTCTTACATTTAATTTGTTTGATATGTTAATTACTGGATTTTATGTACTGAAGGCAGATAGCATGTTTCAAATTGTACCAGTACTATATTAGCATTTCAAAGGAATTTATCTTTTGTTTTTGTTTCTTTTCGCTGGTCCCTCCCCTCCCCTCCTTGCTCCCAGGAGTGAATCGCTTTTCTGATAGTTTAATCTTGAATTTAGCACAATTACTTTTGAAACAAGTGCTCTCTTTCAATATGTGTTATTTTTCATTCTGTTTTAGTTACTATAATTGCAAAAATTAAAATGATTCCTATTTATGAGAATACTATCATTCTCATGTTGATTATTGCATTTATTTAGTTTTTTGCTAAGAAACTGATCAGTCTCAACATCTAATGATAGTTATTTTCTAGTAAAATATCTCCATGTTTTTAACTCATTGGTCATGAAGAATAAATAGTGAAATTTTCCAAAAAAATCTTTTGACCACAAGTTTATAAGGAAGTTTTATCTTCTAGTTGGTGTTTATATAACAGGTATGGCTATTGAACATATGTTGTCCTAGCATAGGAAAGGCATGTAAAATGTCTATAAAACCCTTAAATCAAAAACTTTTCCCTTTTGTGCAGTACAGATGGCCTTGTTGTTTACCATTTATTACTATAGTCAAGATATTGGAAAAGAAATAGATTGGGTTGTTTTTCCCCAGGGCAGTTTACTTTATTTACTTTTTAGTATTTTATTTATTTATTCAAAATTGTAATGTATATATCTAAGTGTTCAAAAATATACACATACATATTAGGAAAGTCCTTAACACAATGTACTGTTACTACCTGTAATTGGGGTACGCATTGAACCTTTCAACTTGTTCTTTCTACATATTTGCGATTTTGCATCCTTTGATCTACATCTCCCCAATTCCTCCATACACCCTGACCTTGTAAGCATTGTGTCATCATCTATCTCTGCATATTTATTTGATTTTTAAACAGTACACGTAAATGAACTCATGCCATATTTTACCTCTCATATCTAACTTATTTTGTTTAGTATAATGTCCTCAGTAATGTCTTCATCCATTGGTTCATTGTAGCAGTTACCTTTTTGTTGCTGGGAACAACATCTGGCTAGAAGCAGCTAATGGAAGGAAAGGGTTTATTTCAGCCTACAGTTTCGAGGGGTAGTTTCATTGTCGCAGGGAAAGTATGACAGAGCAGACACCTCAGGGTCACATCTTATTATATCAGCTGGGAAGAAGCAATAAGAGTGAGCTCTGGGTATCACTTCTCCATAGCAGCAGAAAGGAAGCAATCTATGTTCTGAGCTTAGAGCTGGATTATATTTCCCCAAAGCCTACCCCCAGGAACATACCTCCTTCATCAAAGTTCCACCTCACAAAGGTTTCTCTGCCTGAGCATTATTCACAAACACATGAGGCTGTGGATGACATTTTACATTCAAATCACCACACCCATTGATGAGTACCTGGGTTGTTTTCACATCTTGAGATTTATGAATAATGCTACAATGAACATGGGAGTGCAGACATCTTCGTGAGATGGTGATGTCATTTGTATGTATCCAGAAGACGGTTGTAGTGGACAGCATCACATTGCTGGGATGAACTTCAAACCAGGCACAGTTATGGAGGAAGGGATTTATTGAAGATAGAGAACTTCTATAATGGCAGAAGAAGTGGATTCCCCTTTCACAGGTTCAAGCAGAGATAGAAAAGCCAAAAGCCACACCAGTACCATAAGCAAGTACATTTAGGAACTCCAGGCAAAGCTCCAGCACTGTGCATATCTTTAAATTGGAATTCCAAACCCACCTCTTAGGGCTGAACCCTAGAATCCATCCAGTGACACCTCCTCCAGCCAGGTGGCTACAGATCTAAATTATAAACTTTAATGAAATCGTGAATACATTGGGGGCCATCCATTCAAACTACTACAAGGTTTTAATTATTCAGTTGGTAGTTACATGTTTAATTTCTTAGTATCCACCATCAATCCTGTTTTCAAGAATGGCTGTTCCAATCTGTCTTCCCACCAACATTGAAATAGGTTTCTCCTTATGTCCTGGCCAGAGTTGTTATCTCATATTTTTATTTGGGGGTGAGTAGATAGTTACTGGATTTGAAATCCAGTGCTGTGTATGCTAAGTACATGTTCTGTCAGTGAGCTGTACCCCAGCCCCTCTCTGTTCTTTTTCTAAGCATGTTCCCTGCCACCGAGCTACACCCCAGCTCCCTTCTGAATGTTGATAATATCTACCTTAGTGGATAATTTCAGAATTCATTAAAAAATTCCTCAGGTTTAAAATTTTATGAGACTCACTCTTAATGTTTATTTTCTGTTCATTAAGTTGCTTGGAAAATGTTATCCTATTAATTTCTAATCTTGTTTGTTTTATCAGTTCTAGGATGTTTTGTCCTCATAGACTTTGTTCATTGCCCATCATCCATGCATTTGTTATTTTATTGGTGCGTTTTCTCTGTGGGATGTGTATTTTTACAATATCATTTATTTGGCCTTTGTTCTGGAAGTCAAGGACCTTGTCTATTATGAATTGATTTCCTGCATGCCTACTGATTTTACTTCACTCACTACACTGCCCTATGTCACACCTTATTTCAACCAATTTAATATACTCTTATTGGGCTCAAAAATTGGGCCTGGGTGCCGGGTGTGGTGGCGCATGCTTTTAAGCCCAGCACTCCAGAAGCAGAGGTAGGAGGATTGCTGTGAGTTCAAGGCCTCCCTGAGACTACATAGTTAATTCCAGGTCAGCTTTGAAAAACCAAAACTAAGACAAAACAAAACATTGGGCATCATTAATTTTCCCCTATATCTTTAAGTCTTAGAAGGAAGATGGCTAGGAAGCAATAAGATCTTTTCTTTTAAAGCATTGTTGTACTTTTGTTTTTCAGACAGAAGGAATTCATATACAGATGCCTGATTATTTCAAAACCAACTATTGTGCAATTGCATGTTCTGGGCACTGTTTTTGACAGTGGATATGTGGCAGTGCACAAAATAGACAAAAACATCTCCACTATCATGGAGGTTATATTCTATTGGGAGGACATAGGTAATAAATATATATAAATAAGTAAAACATTGGGGCACCAGATGAAGTTATGTACTTGCGAGAAACTCAAGTGGGAAAAGGAAAAAGTGTGTGTGTGTGTGTGTGTGTGTGTGTGTGTACATGTATAATGCTTTTAAAACTAAGAAGGGGAAGTTATGTCAAGAAGAGTTTCCCCAGGTCAAAGAAATTCAAAGTCCAAAAGCATTTGGTGGGAGCATATATGAGGCATAAGAATGGCTTGAGCTGAATGAACTAGGGGCTGAGAAGTAGAAGGTGAGGTCAGTCTGGCACCAGGGATAAGGACCAACAGGGTTTCTTGGCTTTGGTTTTCTCTGCATGTGATTAAGATGCTGTGGAGGCATTTTGAGCAGAAGGAGGTACTATGTTGCCTTTGTTTCTACAGGCTATTCTGGATGCTGGGTTAAGATCTGGCTTGTCTGTAAAGATCAGAGTAAAGGTGGGGAGATAGTCAGGAGGCTGTGACAAGGACCCACATGAACTGGTGACATGGGCCAATAGGTAGCAGTGAAGTGCCAAGGGATCAGCTAGAGTTGATAAATGTAGAAACAGAGCTAGCATGAGTGTTAATGCCAGGTGAGTCAAAGAATTAATGATGAGTTCAAGGCTCCTTACCTGAGAACTAAAATGGGGTTGTCACTTGTGCTGGGTAGATTTTCTCTGGAGAAGCTGAGGGCTCTATTCTATGCACCTTAGACTAGAGATGCCTCTTGATCACTAAGAGGAGCTGACAGTAAACAAGTAGATCCAGCACTTGGGAGGTCAGCTGGAGCAATGATTTGAGTGACACCAGAGGATAAATGGTTGTCAAACATGATTCTAGATGACCCTCAGGGAGTTAATTCACTTCTGGGTTATGCCTTAATCTTCCTTGTTCAGAGATGTGCCATGAGGTTGAGGTTAGTGCTCTCTTGTGTGAGGATATGTGTTGGATGTTTCATTTTGTGAATGTAGAATGCTCATTCAGGTCTGAGATGAAAGACACAGTATAGGTTGGTGGCCCTCACATTATCACCATTGCCCTCCCAAAGTTTTCTTCCAGATCTAGAGACTGTATGCAGGTGGATATGGGAAGTGTCTTATTTTGTGCTTGGGATAAAGGAGACATCCATGTACCTCCCACACCTTCTTTCCATGTGGCTGCCTGAGCATTGCTCTAGCATTATGCAAAGGCAAAAACTAAGTCAGCTGAATCCTTCCTGTGTCTAACGCAAGGCTGCTGGGAGAAGGAAGCCTTTTTCTTTAATTGGCAGCAGTCACTCCATTGCCGCATAAGGAAGTATACTTTAGCAAGAGATCATCAGCTTTCATAGAGAGGAAGAGTAAGGTGGACAGAGAGCATTGCTTAAAGACGCTGGATCCAGCCACCCCTGCATGCCTGAAGTCACTGACTCTCTCCTCCATCCTTGGTGCACATTCTCCCTCCTTCCTTCCATTCTTCTCTGCACTCTCCACTTACCCTTTCTGGAATTGGTTTTCTGTTTAAGTTGAAATGGTTCTGACTTCATGCCTCTTCAATTCTTCAGGCCTAGGCATGGGAAACTTACAAGTGCTTCATTGCACCAAGGACGCACATTCAGACACTTACTTCCTACATTTACTCACCTTTAGCACACCAAGCATGGCATCAATAAGTAGTTTTTGGTGGTGCTCTGCAAGTACATGGGCTCTCCATGCAGAGCCAGCCATAGGGGATGAGCTGCCAACCAAGACTGGAAAGGGGCTCAGTGGTAAGTGATGGCTCAGAGTCCTTTCTTTCCTTTCCTTAAATTTAGGGTAGAAGACAAATAACATATTATTAAGTAGGAACCCTTATTTACTGCTGGTGCCAATGTAAATTAGTCTAACACTATGGAAATCAGCCTAATCACAAAATACAATAGAACTATCATATGATCTAGTTGTACCACTTCTAGATATATACTCAAGAGAATCAAAATTTTACTGTAGAGATCTGTGCATCCATGTATATTGCTGTGTTATTCACTATAGCCAAGTGATGGAATCAGCGTAGGTGCCCATCAGTGGATTAATGGATAAAGAATGTGGTATATACACACAATGGATTTTTTCATCCATAATGAAGAATGAAACTATGTCATTATAGAAAAATGGATGGACCTGGATATAACCATGTTAATGATACAAACTAGTTTAACAGAAAAAAAAATATGGCACATTTTTTCTTACTGTAGAATCTGAGGATATGACATGAAAAGCAAAATTTGATTATGAGAAAGACAGACAGGAGGATAAGAACAAGTGATACAGGAATTAAATATGATCAAAGTACAGTGTTGCATGTATAGTGATATAGCCAAACCATTTAGTTTGCGCAATTAATGTACACTTATAGAAATATGATGAAAGACATAAATATATTGCTTTAGTATTAAAGTGGAATGGAAAATGGGGAATTTCAGGGAAGAGCAGGACTCTATTATGAATAGGACTAGTCACTCAAGTATTTCAAATGACATAAGAATAAAGTGAGCCCATGAGACACACATGGTGTAGGTCTACAAAGAAGTTGAGGAAGAGGACGATGAGAGGTGGAGACTTGGGAAGGAGGTTGAGGCTTGTTGCAACTGCAAGCAGGCTGAGGGGCGAGGGTGGTGATGGGAAGTGCAGTAGTCAGCGTTATACAAGGAATAGGTCCTCTTCCACCTTCAGGTACCATGGTGATGATTTTGAAAGTTCTTGTGAATGTAATCAATAGGCTGTATATGATTTGAGGCAGGGAAATGATGTGATTTGATTTATTTCGTCTTTGATTTTTGAGACAAGGTCTTTCTTTATACCCCAGGTTGGGCCAGCACTCATAGCTTAGGATAGCCTTTAACTCACGACAATCTGCCTGCATCGGCCCCCTTAGTGATGAGATTATAGGTTTGAGCCTCCATACCTGTCTCACTAACCATTCTATGAAGAACTAACTGTGGGGCCAGGGGGATTGTTAGTAGGGGTGGTAGATTGTGGTGGCCGCAGTGAGTAGCGGTGCTGTTTTAGACTGTTGTGGCAACAACAGGTAGTGCAATGAACATCAGATAGCTGGAGACGAAGCTGAAGGGACCTGCTGATAATGTAGCTGTGGAGTCTGAGTACGTGTCAGAAGTCAAGGGTTGCAGGGAGTATTCACCAGTGTAATGTCATTGTACCATTTACTGATTCAGAAAAATATGAGAAAGAGATTTGGGAAAGAACATTAAAAAGTTCTGTGTGAGAACCATTGTGCTTGTATACCCTTATGCACATGAGAGGAGGTGCCTGCTGTGTGGATTCATCTGGAGATAAGAGGAGTTGCCAGGGCTTAGGGAACACATGAGGATGATATGAACATCTAGATGGCTTGAAGCCACAGACCGGGTGAGAGAGTAGAGAGCATCTGGGACCCACTGGAAAGCCTGGGGACCATATTATGTGGCCTCTCGGTTCTAGAGAAGAGCTCGTTCTTGGTCTTGTCCCTGTGCTATAGCATCCAGTAAATGTGAGCAGATTGTGCAAGCCCTGGTCCATTCTTGCCTCAGCAGCAGTGTTGGAAGTGGTGGGTTGCCTTGGCTCTCATAAAATCAAAACGTGGCAGTTCTGAAACTGTGGGGTGGGAGCTGTGGGCAGCAAAGTACAGATGGTTGGGAGTTTCCATAAGATCATTTTGGCATCTTCTTCATGGTGTGGCTGACTGTCATCTGCACAGGAAACCTGAACATTGAGCCAAGCACAAGATGGACACTACCTCCTGATGGGACCCAAGTGGTAGATAAACTTTGAGAAAACAATGTTTATGATGGCTCATACCACAGTTGTGTGAGTGATCCTTCCCTAAATCTATTTCCACGATTAGGTCAGTTTTCTTATTTCTTTTGCAAATCACCTCTAAGCTGAGCATGTGCTGTGATGGAATCAACAAGAGGAAGGAAAAGTTTTCTGACACTTATGTGGGTTTGACACAGACGAGTTCTTGAACTCTCTTGCAAGGGGGGATATTTCATTAATACATTCCTCTGAGGTTTGTTGGTATTACTCAGTTCCATTTACCATTAGAGATGAAGGGATAAAGAAGAGAGAAATGAAGATCATTACAATGCAAATGATTGTGATAATAGTACTCACACCCTGCTATGTTGAAGGACATGGTCAGCAGTCATCTCACTGACCCTGGACAACAGTGTCTATATTTGGAATTATATGTGACATTTTAGGATTATCTCCCTGAGCTATCTATGACTCTGAACCTTTTTTTTTTTTTTTTACAAATTGTATTTACAAATACCAGTTCTGACAGACAAACAAAATATAGCTAGGAAAGCTTCCATTAGGGGCTGGAGAGATGACTTAGTTGTTAAGGCACTTACTTGCAAAGCCTAACAACCTGAATTCAATTCCCCAGTACCTATGTAAAAGTCAGATGCACAAAGTGACGCATTTGTGTGGAGTTTATTTGTAGTGGCTAGGGGCCCTGGACGCCAATTCTGTCTGTCTGTCTCTCTCCCCTCTCTATCTCTCTGCTTGCAAATAAATAAATAAAAATATTTTAATGAAATTTTTAAGAACTTCTGTCTTCTCATATTTGGGCAAGTTTCCAAAGGACAATATTCAAAGACGTTTGACTATTTGGTTGGCTTGGCTTTTGTTCTTAGGCATTATTTTTATTTCTGAAGAAATAGGAATCTCTGTGGGAAATATAGTTAAGAGCCAGTTATAGTTTTTCTTGGAAACTGTCAGGGAAAAATCTTCTGGGAAGAAAGGTAGCATTTGAGAGAAGGCTGGATCATTTTCTGGGAGAAAAGTGGAAGCAAAGCATCCGGTGCACATGGGAAGCATGGGGCAAAGCCGAGCCATGTGAAAGTGCCCTGTGTGTTTGGTTGGAGGCCAAGGCCAGCTGGAAGATGGCAACCCTGGAATTCAGGGCTTTAAGGACAGGAAGACCTTTGTGGCAGCTGTGGGTCCAGTTGGCAAGCATGCGGATTACCAGGTGGCCTGCTGCTCTGGAGCAAGTCTCAGTGTCCTTTCCTCAGTGCCAGTGTTGCTGCTGGCACTGGTATGATCCCAGTGGAGAGCCATACTGGAGTTGATCAAATCTAGAAGCCAATAGTGATGAATGGTGTCTGAGGCCACCTGGACCAAATGATTCCTTAGAAGGCATACTAGGACTGGAAGAGTTGAAGCAATACCAGTGATAGGTACCACAGTGTTGGTGAGCACCAACCTTGGGGAGTATGGGATGGTGGCCAAGATGAAACTAATTTTGAGTGACTCTTCTAGTACTGGGTAACTTACCACTATTTAAATTTTACTCCTGTATAAGGATTCTCCAAAGAAACAGAACCAATAGAGTATGCACAAAAAGCAAGAAATCTGGGGCTGGAGAGATTGCTTAGTGGTTAAGGTACTTTCCCATAAAGCCTAAATGACCTGAGTGTGATCCCCTAGTACCCACATAAAGCCAGGTGCACAAAGTAGCTATTGCAACTGTAGTTGGTTTGCAGTGGCTAGAGGCCCTGGCATGCCCATTCTCTCTGTATGTTCCTCTTCTCTCCATCTATCTTTGCTTGCAAATAAATAAATAAAAATATTCTTAAAAGAAAGAAATTTATTTTTAAGGAACTGGCTCACATGCTTATAGAAGCTGGAAAATTCAAAACCTACATGAAGAATCACTCTGGTGGAGCAAAAGAAAGATCTGGTGTGATAGTTAAGTCAAGGGCCAGCTGTCTCCTGTCACAATTCCTGCTAATGAGAAGCCAGGCTTTGGTCTACTAAAGGCTACAGTTGATTGATAAAGGCTCTCTTGCATTATGGACAGTTGTCTGCTCTATTCAGTGTTACTAATTTGAATGTTGCAACACCGTCAGAGAAACTTCCAGAATAATATCTGATCACAAATATCCATGCATTAACAACTACTTAAAGACAAAAGTAGGGGAAGCACTGGGCACTTTTATTATTTTTCCATGTTTCTCCATTGTCTTCTACTACTTGGTACATAGTAGTGCTTAAGAAGCACTATATAAATGAAAGGGGAGGAATAAAGATGTCAGTTCAATCATTTGGATATGTAGTACCTGGCGCTCTGGGTACTTCCATCCTGAAAGAAATGCTGATGCTAACACAGTATGCTCACACCGACTAGTGAGCATGTCTAGTTTGAGTCCCTGTATCAACTCAGGCATAAATTTAGCATTTTCAGGAATTGGTCATAACTCTTTCTTATTGCTGATTATCAAGCAGTCAATGGCAAAGAACTTCAGTGTATGGTAGTTCTGTATGTCTTGTTGAGAAGTTCCAACCCTTGTGAGAATTACTAATGAACAGGCTGAGGAATTTCAGCTGCTTTGCTGCATGTACATTTATGGCACTTTCAAAGAGAAAGAGAGATGATATATTTTCCTTACCAGGAAAGCTTGTGGAGCCAATGCATAACTGTAATTGCTCCACAGATAATTTGTAGCCTTGGAAAGTAAGACTAACAAGTATGGAAGCAGTCACAGACCTCGCAGTAAAATAGTAATGAGTCATGGCTTCATGACGGGCTGGCTAGCTGCAGGGAGATGGGCTAGTGAGAGGAAGTCCATCA
The DNA here is from genome assembly GCA_036346955.1 of Dipus sagitta. Classification (NCBI taxonomy): domain Eukaryota; kingdom Metazoa; phylum Chordata; class Mammalia; order Rodentia; family Dipodidae; genus Dipus; species Dipus sagitta. The sequence continues at coordinate 156,465,481 of CM070773.1, forward strand.
AGCCATGGGAGCAAAGGCACAGGGTGAGAAGTAGGAGCATCTCCTCAGATTGTGTCTGTGGAGGGCGGAGAGAACTAGCCCATACTTTTCTTTCTGCCGTGGGCCAGACTTCCCAGTTTCTAAACATGACGCTCAGCTCCTGCTCACGTAAGGACTGTGCTGAACTCTGTTCACCACCTTCCATGTCTTCCATTAATTTGCATTCCAAGTGGAAGTCTGGGGCAAATGTTTGTGCAGGCCTCTTCTACCCGATGTGGCCACATCATTTATTCAAGCTAGAAGTGACCAAGAACTTACATGAGGAACTGGAGAGCCAGGGTAGGTGGCTATTGGGAATCTTTCCCTATCAGCTGCCATAGGGAAGGAGCCGTAGAGAAGGTAATAGAAGAATCAAGCAGAGTGTCACCTTTCCTGGCTCCTGCAGCATTGCAGCCAAGGAAGGTGAAAAGCTCCAGGAAGTGAAGAAGTCTAGAAAGTCAGCAGAAAGATTCAAAACCACCAGAATGGAACTTGAGATCACACAGGGCCCTGAAGACCATCTTGATTCCATGAATTACCACATTTGAAAAAGAAGAAAAGCTCTCAAGTATGTATTGTTCTCATAATCTAGGAGTATGGTTTGATCAGCAGATTTTGTGAGGAAGAAAAGCCTGAATCTTGGAAAGGAAAGTAGCTAGAAACAAGACTGCAGGAGAGATGACGGTGTGTTGAAGAGTAGAAGATGACTGATGGCAATGATGTTGGAGGAAGTATCAGTGATATTTTTCTATAATTTGGATGAAGATCATGGGAAGTTCTTATTTTCTGGTCTGATGCAAGGCAACTGTGTGCCTCTCAGAGGATTTCAGAAAAAGTATAAGGACAGTGATCCTTGTCATCTGTTCAGTTAATATGTAGCAGCTCTGAATATCCAGACCATGGTAGGTGGGAAAGTTAAAGGAGTGTATTCCTTATTAGAGAACTGACAATAGCTCCCAGAGGAATATTCACACATAGTGGTGGAAATGATGAAAACACATATTCAAGACTTAGCTAGGCAAGGAAAACAGAAAGTCTCAGGTAGATTTCTGTGAAAGCCTCATCTACAAGCCAGCTCCTTCACAAAAGCCGTATCTTCTCCTTCAGCACCCAGAGCCATTTCTCCACAAAGCATGTGCTCAGTCCTTCCTCATCCTCACAATGTCCGGCACTCACATTCCCTGGAGCAGGGTCCAACTAGCAACGGGACCTAAGCCTAGTGGTGCTAGAGATGGAAGCCAAGGCCTTTCACATGCCAGCTGGGTGCTTGTCCACTGAGCTACATTCCCAAGCCCTTAAGCTGGATTTGCAATGAGAGCCACCATTTTCAGGAGTGACTGGAATGTTGGTTGTATATTGAGATTCCCTGGGAAAGCCAAATTAATCATGACCTCAGTAAGTAGGATGAATTCTACCAGGAAGTGCAGGGTCAGTTAGCCAGTTTCTGTAGACTGCCTGCCCCTGCCCTTAGTTGCTTTTCCATATGAAAAGACTTCCAAGGTGAGCAGCTCTTCTCTGTAGTCCAACATGCTCAGTACTTCTTTCCCCTTGATTCAACCCCCTCTGTCCTTTCTCCAAGAACTGTTGGTGTCCTGGTTCCTACTGTACTCCAGACCCTTCCTCTGCCATCCTATTCTGCAGAATCTGTTTATACTTGATGCTTAACCGACACCTCCATTCCTCTCAAATTTTCATATTCCTAGTAAGAACCACATGTGAGTACTTACCAAGAATCTTCATAGGAATTACTTAAGAAACAGCTCTGAAACATGCATGATTCACTAATTTGACTACCACCTGTGATATGAATTAGAGTTGGGGTTGGCCTTCCTGGTCCCCCTGTGCACTTTGCAGAGAATGTTCGTTCTTCTTCCTCTTTCTGACACCCCAAAACATGTGTTTCCTGATAAGACCTACCTCTCCAGCACTGTCAGCAACTGTCAGCCCACCTGCAAAAGGCTTTGATCTCTGACTACTCCAACTCGTGAGTAACTTCAGTACCCAGAAAGGTGAGCTAATCATCATTTGTGGTCCTTAGACCTCCTCCTCCCTTGAAGTAAATCCTACTCTCACATCTCTGCGGTCATCCTCTTCAGAGTAGAGCTTGTCATGTTTCTGTTTGCATTAGGGTACCTTTCCAGGACTGGAGAGTTAGTGCTCACAAAAATCTCCTTTACACTATTGTCTGTAGGTACTCATCTCCTAGGTATATCCTAATCCAATACAGTAGATGTTGGTAGTACTGAAGCACCCAATTTAACTGTTCTCTCTTTGTAAAATTCCTTTGCTGTATTCTTAAAAAAATATATTAACTTATTTATTTGCAAACAGGCAAAGAGAGGGGGAGGGAGGAGGGAGAGAAGAGGAAGGAATGAGAGAAAGAAGGAGTGGGTATGCCAATGCCTGTTGCCACTGCAAATGAGCTCCAGATGCATATACACCATTTGGGGCATCTGGCTTTACATGGGTATGGGGGAATCAAACCCAGGCTGTTGGCTTTGAAGTCAAGTGTTTTTAACTGTTGAGTCATCTCTCCAGCTGCCCCCTCATTTGTGTTTTTTTTAAATTTATTTATTTATTCAAGAGAGTGAGAAAGAGGCAGATAGATAGGGAGAGAATGGCCACACCAGGGCTTTCAGCCATTGCAAATGAACACATGCACACACCACCTTGTATATCTAGATTACGTGGGTCCTGGGGACTTGAACCTGGATATTTTGGCTTTGCAGGCAATCATCTTAACCATTAAGCCATCACTCCAGCCCTCCTTTGTGTTTTTATCCCAGATCTCAGTGGACAACTGGCAGCATTGGCCAGTTTTGACCACTGTCACCTTCTAGGACTATTAGTCTTTCTTCAGACTTAGTCTGTTAGTTTTTCACCTCCTCTCATTCTCCTGTCCTTATTCTCCTCCACTTCTGCCCATGTCTAAACTGCTTAGGTTCCTCAACATTGAGCCTTTGTGGTTTTTTGTTTGTTTGTTTGTTCCTTTTTTTTTGTCTCTGGTGGCTTGATTAATCACTTGCAGAGAGATGTCATTCATGTTCAGAGTCACTTCAGTGGAGTTTGTAGGTCTAGGCAGATATGCTGTGGGCTGATCTCCCCAGGGGAGTCACCTTGATTTCACATTCATCCCTGAACATATCACTTCCTAATCATTTCCCTAACATTGCTTTGTTTCCTGTCATCCTTTAAAATGTTTTTTTCTTTTGAAATCTTATCTGTGTTGCTTCTGTTTCCTCCTCTCCAGTTCCCTATCCACAGCTGGCTTCTGGCCACCCTTTATCGCCCTAGTAAACTGCTTCCCAGATTTCTAACTGTCCAATTTAATATCCAACTTGTCATTTTTCTAAAATAGAAATCTCATGGCAGTCTTTTGCTTCAAGCCCTTCTTTTTCTCTGCACTATGTTAATAAAAATCTAAACACGTTAGCATGGAATATAGAACTCTTCAAAATATATCACAACCTCACCTCCTCTGCTTCAAATCTCAATACTTTTCTCTCTAGTCCATTCTAACATACAGGCTGTATCTGACTCAAAATATACTTGACAAAGTAGTGAATTGCTAGTAAGATCTTGACTGGGAGGTGGCAAAGGACCAACGTGAGCATTAGTATAGGGGTGTTCCATTAGCAGCATCTCAGTAGATTGGTCCTGCTCTATGTTATCACTGATGGGCTCCAGTACTTTCTTGCTTGGAGACACACACAGTGTAAGGTTCATCAGCAGGCACACCCCGTCCTTCCCCCTCAGATTGTGCTGCCCATGAGTTCTTCTCCACAATGCTGAGCATGCTGTCTGCTGCAGCAAAATAGATAAATGGGGTGGAAGGTTACCTCACTCACACAAGTTATAATTTAAATCAGAGTAGATTATATGAGCTAAAGCATTTAGAAATGTCTGCTGAAGATATATTGTCCTCTAAGTTTTCACTTCCCCACACATGAGTCATGAGATTCATACAGCAGCTCAGTGTCTTTTGTCTAGTGGGGGATGCCGTCTTGAAGTCACTTAGTTTGCATTTGGTATGAAAAAGACCTGAATTTCACCATACTTTTCTATGAGTGGTGAAGTTAATTTGTTATGTGGAACATGGTCTTGAAGTCAAAATAATTTCCTTAAGCGTTTAGCATATCTGTTTGCAGAAAACTGTGAAGAAATAAATTTATCCTCCTGGCTTCTATTCTATGACTATATTTTGAGACATCTCCAGGGGCTTCTTGTCAGATAATCTGCCTTAAAGATATCTGTGACTAATTACGAGCAATGTAACCTAGAAGAGACACTGTTCAGGTTTAAGTTGTGAAAATGTTGAGATGAAGGAATATCAGCAGACATCTTTTATCATCTATTGGTTTAAAGTAAATTTTCTTGAAAATTATTCTCAGTGAAAAAATGTGTATGGTGTTTCTCTGTTTGTTTTATTTTTATTTTTTTGTTAGAGAAAGAGTGAGGGGAGGATGGACATGCCAGGGCCCCTAACCACCACAAAAGAACTCCAGACACATGTGCCACCTTGTGCATCTGGCTTACATGGGACCTGGAGTATAGAAGTTGGGTCCTTAGGTTTCACAGACAAGTGCCACAACCACTAAGCCATCTCTCCAGACCTGTTTTTGTTTTGAATGTGAATTCTGTTCTCATCTCCAGAGCCACCTGCACTGACGTTAGAATGAGACGGGGGCAGTGTGGGGATGTTTGTGAGCTCTTGCTGGTGCCAACTGGGTACCAGTCACTCTACTGGCTCAATTGACCAGAGGTGCATGTCCAGTCTGAATGAGTTTTTATAAAGAAACATTGAATTTCACTGTGAACACTTCATCAATTCCTGGAATCCAAGAATGTTATTAATTAGTAAGCTTCATGTATTATGTTACATGGGAGGGGTGATTTACTGAATTGAAATAACTGTTTTCTTTGTCTCCCTTTAGTTTGTTTCTTTAGATCCTTACATTTTATTTATACTTGAGATATGATTCTTGGGCAATGTTTTAAGGGTAGAAGCCATTGAATGGATTACTTGTTAATTCCCATGGTAGGCTGATTTTATCTTTTCAAATTATATTGGAAAAATGTTAATTGGATGCTAAAGAATTGTTCTCAAATATTGACTGTTTTTAAAACCTTGACATAGGCACCAATTAAAATAACCACTTCTAACACTCTCTTTATCATTATTAAATGATAATAAAAAAGCATGTTATAGTTATCTGCTATCTTGCAGTATTGGTCCTCCCAACTTCCCTTAAAAAAATGTGTCTGAGTGTTTACTTTGAGAAACTATGTCATTTTTCTCTTGTATCAAAAGCGTCAGCCATGAGATGTTACTAATGAAGAAAAACTTAAAGGAGCAACATTTCCATTAACTTGTTAGCATGATGTTTCATTCCTTGTATTTAGATTATTAGCTTTTTAGAAAGAATTTTATCCAAAGCCCAGTTAAATAGGTACTGACTGAGTTTGTCCTATGGGCCAGCATTGGGTTGAACTACATTTATCACATGGCTTACAGCATTTAAGTCCTCTAAAGAACAGTGAAAAATTATTCCTGTTTTGTTTAGAAGGCCCCTGGGGCACAAAGAAGCTAAGATCCCACCTCAAGTTCACAGAAATAGTAACTGGTAGACTTTGGGTAGCAGACCTTTGTGGTGAGTGACAGGTGCTCTGCATGTTGGAAGCTATCAGAGTATCATCAGAATAGCTGTAACTCTTTTTTTAAATAGCAGAGTAGTATTCTGTTAGCAGTGTCAATGTTATTTCACATAGGCGACACCAGAGACAACTAAAGATGAAAAAGCTACCATCCCCTTTGCTGTTGTTAGTTTTTTGCCACTGGGACAAATATTGGGCAGAACCAACTTATTGGACGAGAGGTTGATCTTGGCTCATGGTTTCAGAGTGGCTCCTTGCTCCTGAGCTTGTGATTGAGGACCGATGTTCACATAACAGTAAATAAAGGAGCAAAAAAAAAAAAAAAAAAGGAATGCTGATACTTGGCTGTCTTTCTCCCTCCCTTCCCTCCCTGTCATGGCTCCCAGCCCACAGGATGACGCCACCCATATCCAGGGCGCATCTTCTCTCTAGTCATTCCTATCTGGAAATATGTTCACAGACACACCACCCATGAGTGTGCCTCAGTCTCTTAGGTGATCCAGAGTCCCATCACATGGATGTTAGATGTGTTTGCCAGGCTCCCCGGCCTGCAGGCTTTCGGGACATTGTCCTGTTCCTACTTCCCACAAGTTCCCCTTTCATCTCACTGCAGGCATGCTGGCCTTACAAACACCTTGATTATTTTTTTCAAGCACTTAATTTTAAACATGGGTTCTGGGGACCAGGACTCAGGTAGTAACACTTATCAGGAAAGTGTTTTGTCCACTGAGCCATCTCCCCACTTTCCCTGCACATTCTTAATGACTGGCTTTTCTGCACATCTTCCCTGCTGAGTAGTGATTATGGATGGAGTGGCTGCCAGTGTCACATCTCAGAATCTTCAGGGTTTAGTACAGCTTCTGGCCTTTAAGAAATTCTTTTGTAAAAAATTTATTATTTTTTTTTTATTAATTAGTTTTGTACTCAGTGAATACAGTCAAGTAGGTACCATTGTTAGGCTCATCCATGTCCTACCCTCTCCCCCTGGCCCCTCCTTGTTGAGGTATATGGGTCATGCATTGTATAGTTAGCCCACAGTTGTGGGTAGGAGAAATGTCTCTGCATATCATGACCCAATGTGTGGCTCTGACATTCTTTCCGCCCCCTCTTCCGCAAAATTTCCCTGAGCCATGTTGGGTTCATTTTTGGTCTGCTTCAGTGATGAGGTGTTGGGGGCCTCTGGATGTCTGGATATCTGATATGGTAGGAGTTGATTGTCCTCTGTCAATCTCCTTCACCCTTGTGCTGGTACCCAGTTCACCAAGAGAACAGCACCTTTGCTTGCTTTGCCATTTGTTCTTAGTTTCAGCTGGGGCCCTTTTGAGGTATGATGGAATGGTTCTTTCCTTAGGATCTGCATCTATCTGAAAAAGAGAAGCAGATTCTCCGACGGAGAGTAAAGTTAGCCCCAGACAAATGGGAAAATCCTTATTTTTTTTTATAGAGAATTTAATAGGTGTAGGCCCTCTTGTAGCCCATGATTGGTGGTAGCTTGGATATTGGAGAGTGGGCTCATGTTTGGATATGGTTCTGACTTGTTTCCCAGCTCCAGCTATGGGTCCTGTACCACTGAGGGCAATCAGTTAGTCAAATCAAGAGCAGTTGGCTTCCCACCTTGGCTGTGTGCCACTATTACACTTGTGTGAACATCACGGCAGGTTATTTGCTACTAAGTAGGTTAGACTATGAGTTGCTTGGACAGATATTGGTCATTTTCCCCCATAGCACCTTCTGGCACTAGACGCACTCACTATCTGGGGACTGACCCTCTTCCAGCTTCCAGCCATGTCATTCCATTTTACGTGTCAACCGCATATGGTGTCTTCAGCAGTAAGGTCTTACCACTAACCTTTGGTGGGTCATCAAGTACTCAGACAGAAATCTGTCTTTCTTTTAGGAAACCTTGTAGGTCTCTCTGATCAAAAGCTCATTGTAGATGATAGCCACATGCTGGTACTGGGAGTTACAGGTCAGTGCCCACTAAGAAAGGGAAGAAAAAGATAACTAATATAAAAGATTTAGAGAGAAGAGAGAGAGAGAGAGAGAGAGAGAGAGAGAGAGAGAGAGAGAGGAAGGGAGAGAAGCTGTAGAAGATAGATTCTTAATAGGAGAGGAGGAGGGCGCCTCTGGCGATGCTACTGCAGACGCCATTCATGATCCTCTGTTTCTCCACTGCACTGATGTCGAGGTCTTGCCTGTCCCCCACTGTTTGCATCCTCTAGATTGTTGTGTCCATTTAATACAAGAAAATGGAAACTGAACAGCCAGAAGAAACCTTCCCCAACACTGAAACAATGGTGAATGTGGTAACTACCCTGCAGAAGTTATGGAAAAGGAATAAGCATTTAAAAGATCTAGAAACATTGATGAGATGAATTACGCATTCTGCTTCAGAGCAAGAATGCTGGGGCACTGATTGGAAAAGGAGGCAAGAACATTAAGGCTCTTCATACAGACTGCAATGCCAGTGTTACAGTCCCAGATGGTAGTGGTCCTGAGAACATATTGAGCATCACTGCTGATATTGAAAGAATTGGAGAAATTCTTAAGAAAATCATCCCTACCTTGGAAGAAGGCCTGCAATTGCCATCACCCACTGCAACCAGCCAGAACCCACTCAAATCCGATGCCGTGGAATGCTTACATTACCAAAACTTAAAAGGAAGTGACGTTGACTACAAGTTGAGACTGTTAATTCATCAAAGTCTGGCAGGAGGAATTATTGGAGTTCAAGGTGTTCAAATGAAAGAATTTGGAGGGAACACTCGGACAGTAATCAAACTTTTCCAAGACTGCTGTCCTCATTCCACAGACAGAGCTGTTCATATTGGAGGAAAGCCTGCCAGGGTTGTGGAGTGCATACAGATCATCCTTGATCTTATTTCTGAATCTCCCATCAAAGGTTGTGCACAACCTTATGATCCCAACTTTTATGAGGAAACCCATGATTGTAGTGGTTTTACAATGATGTTTGATGACCACTGTGGATATCCTGTGGGATTTCCCATATGGGGAAGAGGTGGTTTTGACAGACTGCCTCCTGGTCGGGGTGGGCATCCCATACCTCCTTCTAGAAGAGATTGCGATGACATGAGCCCTCATCGAGGACCTCCTCCTCCTCCTGCTGGCCAAGGTGGCCGGGGTGGTAGCAGAGCTCGGAATCTTCCTCTTGCACCACCACCACTCAGAGGAGCAGATCTAATGGTCTGTGACAGAGGAAGAAGACCTGGAGACCACTATGATGGCATGGTTGGTTTCAGTGCTGTTGAAACTTGGGACTCTGCATAGATACATGGAGCCCATCAGAACGGCAGATGGCTTATGAATTACAGGGTGGCTCAGGATATGATTATTCCTATGCAGGGGGACCTATTATTACTACACAAGTAACCATTCCCAGCGATTTGGCTGGATCTTTTGCTGGCAAAGGTGGCCAGTATATCAAGTAAATCTGTCATGAGTCTGGAGCATCAATCAAAACTCATGAACCTTTAGAAGGATCCAAAGATCCAATCATTACTATCACAGGAACACAGGACCAGATACAGAATGCACAGTATTTGCTTGCAGAACAGTGGTGTGAAGCAGGATGGAGTTCTTGGAGGATTCTAATGCAAGATATATATTTTCTTATTGTATGAAACAGTATTCTGGAAAGTTATTCTAACACTAGTGAAGAAATGAACTAGTCCTGCGTCTTTTATTTTTTAATCTGCTTCTGATTAACAAGCTAACATTCCTCTGCTTCATAGGTGTTCTGCATTTGCTGTTCACCAGATATAATGTTTTACTTCCTTACAAACAGGGATGTGGGGAGTGCATGCAAAAACTAACATTGAAATTTTGAGATAGCAGCAGAGTGAGTGAATTTCATTTTTTGTTCATTGTTGGTTGTTTTATAAAAACGAAAACATTACCCTGTGTAACTATTGTGAACCCCTTGCTTTGCGGTCACTGCAAATATCGGTGGTAGGAGGGAGACAGGGAGGAAAGTCATGGCCCACATGTCACTGGCCCTTGTTCAGAGCAGAGTGAAGAACGTAATGTTCTTTTGTAAGAAATGTTTTATGATTTTTAAAATAAATTTGATGAATCTAAAAAAAAAAGAGGTTCTTAATGCTTGATCAAGAAATGAACATATCATGCAGCCTAGACAAAGCATGTGCTGCCGACAGCCATGTCTCTGAGGTGAGGAAGGAGAAGGGACGCTCCCTGAAGCATCTGACAGGAGGAATCTCACCACTGACTCCCTGTGTTCTTTTATTTCTTCATTTTCTCGAGGTGGGGTCTCACTCTAGCCCAGGCTGACCTGGAATTCACTTTGTAGTCTCAGGGTAGCCTCAAACTCTTGGAAATCCAAGACATTTTCTTATTTTTTTTTCCAGGTAGGGTCTCACTGACGTGGAACTCGCTCTGTAGTCTCAGGCTGGCCTTAAACTCACAGGGATCCTCCTTCCCCTGCTGACCAAGTGTTGGGATTAAAGTTGTGCACCACCATGCCCAGATCAATATTTTTCTTCATGGGACTGGGCTTTTTTTTACATATTATGATGAGCTTCAGTTCCATCCACTTTCTTTGTTTGTTTGTTTGTTTGTTTTGTTGAAGTAGGGTCTTGCTATAGACCAGGCTGACCTGGAATTCACAATATAGTCTCAGGCTGGCCTCAAATTCATGGTGATCCTCCTATCTCTGACTCTCAAGTGCTGGGATTAAAGGTGTGCACCACCATGCCCAGCTTCCATCCATTTTCTTGTTAACACTTTCATTTTTCTTTACAGCTGAATAAAATGTCATGTGCATATATGTACTACACCCAGTCTGATTCCATATCTTGGCTACTGTGAATAGTGCAGCAATAAACACTTCTCTATTGACAGAAGAAAAAAAAAAAGTTACATGCTTCCAACACATAATGATAGCAAGTAAACATTCCATTCCAAAAAGGAGAAATGGGGGCATAACAAGGAAAGAAGGTTGGACTGAGACAAGATGGAAAACCAGCTAGGCAAACATCAAATCCTGCAGCTCTGTGCCTGGCATCCTGGACTCACGGTGAAATGCCCTGGGCTCCACAAAGCCCAACAAGCTCTGCCCCTGCAGTTGTTCAGCTCTCATCCTGCCCCATGGACAGAGCAGCCTCCAGGTCCTCCGATTCGCCAGCATGTCTCCTGCTCCAAAACCAGCACCACCTGGGTGACATTGCCAGCCTCCTGTGCCAGGTGGGAATGAAGCCTGACCTTGGACCACAGCTGTAGCAGCCCCTGCTGGCTGACACTGGAGAACAGAAAACTGCATTCTTCGGGCCTTTTCCTTTCAAAAGAATCAGGAGTCCTACTAGCTTGAAGTCGTCAGTGGGTTGGGTTTATTCTGAGGCCATCTGTTGGCTCCTACCATGTTCTTCCTGCCACGATGAAGCGTCCCCTCAAAACGAAGCCCCAAATAAACCCTTTGCTTCCATAAGCTGCTTTTGTTTGGGCCTTTGTCCCAGCGATGAGAAAGCAACTGCTACAGAATCTGTGTACTTAGAACAGTTGCTGTAATAGACCTGACTTTTTGTTTTCTAGTCTTTTGAAACTGGTTTGTGGCAAGTATGTGGAAGAGTTTTGAACTTTGGACTAGAGGAGCTCTACCAAGGTATAAGCAGAGCTTAACAGGCCATGCGGACAAGAGTTTGAAAGACCAAAATGCAGACAAAAGTGTAGACTGGAGTCTTGGTTTATGAGGGTTCAGTGAGGGAAAAAAGTACTTTATTGGGAGCTGGGTTAGAGACAGTTTGTATGATATTCTAGCAAAGAGGATGGTTGCATTATGCCTTTGTCCTTAGTACTTAAGCAAAGTTGAATTGAAAAAAATAATGGACTGGTCTACTTGGCAGAGGTAATATACATAGAGCAGAAGGATATAGAATATATAAAGTTGGGCACAGGAAGAAGTGCACACCACTTTCAGGTCCCAGGCCCATAGACTGACACTGCTTCAGCTGCAATTGTTAAATGACCACCATTAAGGATGAGCCAGTTGCTTCACCTTGGGATTATTGGAAAGAGGGCCTTAGAATAAACCTTGAGTTCTAAAAGGAAACAGGATGACTGTTCACGGTGACCTTCCTGACACTGTGCGTTCCACACACGGAGTCTCATCAGACTGAAGTTTTACTAGAACCCAGAGCTTCACAGGAATCTCTCTAGCCCATGCCCCTCTGTGAAATACTAAGCGGGACAAAATGCTTGAAAGAAAAGATAAAGATCTATGCAGCTTTAGGAAAAATTTAAGTCCTAGAGGAACCCTAGGAACCCAAATCTGTGGGTAGAAGGAAAAATTATATAAATAAATACACCCTACTACAGACTGTTGCCATATACAGGGAATAAAGAGACCTGGCTTAGTTCCAGTTCAGTCACCAAAAGGCCGTGACAATTCTATCCAAGTCTCTTAACCTATGATATACTCTGTGATTATGAAATCCCCCAATAACACTAAAATCTAACACTTCCAGATATTGCTGGTAAGGAGTACAGAATATGCGATGCTAGGCGACCATAGCTTATCTTTCTTCCTAGCGGCAAGAGGGACAAGAAAAATGCTTATAATTAAATACAGAAACAAAAGCAAACAACAAATGAAAAAAGAGAAGCAAAATATTATGCCTAGAAGGAGATTTAATAGGTTATTACAGAATAAATGGAAAAGCCAATAGTCAAAACAAGAACTCTGGCCATGCTGTGTGCCACTGGGAGTGTAATGAACTGATCTCAAGCTCAGAATTATAAGGAAGATTCCATCCCAGCAAGCCTCAAGCAACCATCTCTGCTTCATGTCCATGGTTATGAAGCAGTCCATCATCACACTCACACTTCCTTATTACTTTATAATTATTCACACACACATAAATATACATATGTGTGTATATATATATATAATCTGTGTGATTCTGAGGCTTGTTTTACAAAAGTATAGAAGGTTAAAAAGTGATATATTTGAATAATAATATTATGAAAACTAAAAGTGAGCTTGGTGCACAAATATATAATATTCTTACTGTTTATGATATTGGTATCTGATTGGTATCTACTTGCAGTTTATCAGTGTATAAGTTTTTGCATACTTTCCTAATTTTCATTTTGCTGAGTGATGTGGTTTGGATGTGAAATGTTAACATCTTGGTCCCAATGCATCAAGTCCAGAGGTGAGATTTTGGGGAAGTCATTGACTCATGAAGCTCATGACTTCATCAAACATAATACCAGTGGATTCATGGCTTCACATTTTGATGGAATTATTAGCAGGTGATAGAAACTAAGAGGTAAGGCCTGGTTGGAGGAAGTAGGCTACTGGAAGCATTCACTTTCACAGTATTCCTTGTTTCCATTCGTGCCCTGCTGCTCTGCCATGAGAATAGCTTTCCCCTATCATGCTTTGCCACCCTGATAGCAATAAAGCCAGCCCATCACGGACTGAAGCCTCTGAAATTGTAACCTGAAATGAATCTTTCTTTCCTCTTTTTATGTTTCTTTCACAGGTATTTTGTTAGAGCAATGAATAGTGATTGACAATACAATACACTTAACATATGGAGTTCAGTGTCATTTAGTATATTCACATCATCTTACCATCACTGTCCGTCTACAGAGCTCACTTCATCTTGTAAAAGCAAACCTCTGAGCCAATCCATATGCCCCATCCCAGCTCTAGGCAACCACTATTCTGCTTTGTGTGTCTGAGTTTTTGCCTCCTCTGAGTTCCTTGTGTGAGTGGAATCATTTGTGCTCTGGTGGCTGGCTTATTTCACTTAGCCTGTTATCTTCAAGGTTAATCTATGTTGTAGCATATGCCAGAATTTTCTTCCTTTCCAAAGCTGATTATTATTCTGTTGTGCATGCATATGTTCTATTTTACATATCCATTCATCTGTTGATCCACAAGGGTTGTTTCTGTTTTAATTATTGTGACTTATGATGCTATGAATGAACATGGGCATACAGACAGCTCCTTAGGATTCTATTTTTAATGTTTCTAAATATATATACAGAAGTAGATTTCTGGATCACATCATTCTGTTGTTAATTTTTTGAGGAATCACCCTACTGTTTTCTATAGTGCCTGCTACCTTTTACACTCTGTAAACTCAGCACATGCTCACTAGGTGGCTCAAGGGTCTGGAATTTGATTTCAGTGGCTGAGGCCCTAGCGTGCTAATTCTCTCTGTCTATCTCTCTCTGTCAATCTCTAAAACTTTTTTAAAAAGTATAATAGGGCTGGAGAGATGTTTCAGCACTTAAGGCACATAGCCTGAAAAATCTAATGACCTTCCAGGTATGATGGTGCACGCCTTTAATCCCAGCACTTGGGAGGCAGAGTTAGGGGGATCGCCATGAGTTCAAGGCCACCCTGAGACTACATAGTTAATTCCAGGTCATCCTGGACCAGAGTGAGACCCTACCTGAAAAAACAAAACCAAAAAAAAAAAAAATCTAATGACCTAAGTTTGATTCCCCTATACCCACATGAATCCAGATGCACAAAGGAGTTCGTTTGCAGAGCGTGGCCCCGACATGCCCATATACCCTTTTTCTCTCTCTCTTTCTCTATGTCTTTCCCTTGCCCCCTCTCTCTCCTTGCAAATAAATGCCTAAAATATTTTTTAAAGTATAATAGCAATTATTCTAATGAGTATGAGGTGGTAACCCATTCTGGTTTTGATTTTCATTTCTCTAGTGACTGACAATGTAAACATCTTTTCATCCTATTGGCTACTTACATATTTTGTGTCTGGATGTGTGATGCACATGTCTATGGGTGTTCATATGTGTGTAAGCATGTGTGCATATGTAGACCAGAGGACAGTCTTGGGTATTGTTCTTCATGTGCACCATTCCTTTTTTTTTTTTTTTTTTTTTTGAGACAGGATCTCTCATTGGCTTGGAGCTCACCAATCAGGCAGAACTGCAATTGATATTTTGTGCTGACTTTGTATCTTGCTACTTTGTGGAATTTAGGTGTTCATTCTAATAGATTGTTTCTTGTAAAATATTTAGGGTTTTTACATATGAATGGCATTATCTTTGAACAGAGATAATTTTGGGGATTTTTTGTTTCTAATTTTGAGGATTTTTATTATTTTGCTTGCTCTGTTGCTCTGGGTAGGATTTCCAGTACCACACTAACTAGCAATAGTGAAAGCAGGCTTCCTCATCTTAGAGGAAGAGCTTTCCCTCTTTCACCATTGCTTATGAGGTTCACTCTTTCTCATGTGTGGTATTTGTGATATTGTTTTGGTGAAGTATATTACTTCTTTATTTTGAAGGTTGAGAGTTGTTCTGGATACCTGATTGCAGTATAGTAAGGATATCTGGCAGTCCTTGGGGTCATTCGCAGCTTTTCTTTCTATTTTGGGGCAATCTGGCTTGACTTTGAACAAAGTACCTTGCTTCTGTACTTTCCAGTTCTCTGTGGCAATGCCTTCAGAAAGTGACATTTGGGCCATTTAATTTTATTTTCGGATGTTTATTGTTAGCACTAAGAGATGTAACTGATATTTTGTGCTAATGAATCTTGTTAAAAGTGATAGCAGCCTTCTACGTGCACACTGTCATAGTGTGAAGAGTGTACATCTTTCCCATGTTGCTTAGAAAAGTGAAAAAGTTACTTCCTTTGATTTGACACCATAGTCTCATTTAGTTTATTTTTTTTCTGTTTGCCTCATATTATATATACTTAGAAGACTAGCCAGTTGTTTTATTCTGAGACTTTCTTGTCTTTTAGATCAAGGGAAGTTCTAACACACTGTGTAGATCCTCAGATTTCACTGGTCCTTAAAGGTTGGTAGGGAAATCAAATCCACAGGATGAGAAGCTAACAGTCTAATATATATGCACCTGCTGATGTAGTTTGGTTCTTTTTTCTTCTTCTCTTTTGGTTTTTCAAGGTAGGGTCTCACTCTATCTCAGGCTGATCTGGAATTCAGTATGTACTCTCTAGGTAGCCCTGAACTCTCAGCGATCCTCCTATCTCTGCTTACCAGGTGCTGGGATTAAAGGCGTGTGCCACCACACCAGGCTTGTAGTTTGGTTCTTGAATGTCCACAAAGAGCCTGTGTACTAAGTCTTGGTCCACATGGTAGTTCCCGTGGGCCTGGTAGAAAGTACTTAGATTGCTGGAGCCAGCTGACCATGGACTGAAACCTTCAAGATTGTGAACCAAACCCTTGCTAAGTTGACTAGATCAGGTGTCTCATTATAGTCACTGAAAGCTGATAAACATACTTACTTGTAACTCAGTCTAAACCTCGTAGATCAAGAGACCTTTCAGCTGGGTGCAGAGGACATCAGAACAGAAGTGCTGGCTGTGATGCTGCGGCAGCTAATGTGTGTGGCAGTGGAAGTCGCCCTCTCTGCCTTCCTGCTGCTAGGTTTAGGTTCATCTCTGATGTTTCCATGCCTTCTCAATAGGTGGAAAGGTAAAATTAATAAGGAGTTTGTGACACCTTGAGGTTACCTCATTGTAGTTGAGATGAAAGTGTCCAGGGATAAAGAAAACAGTAGGAGGATCTGGCATGAGCAATGGGCAGAATCTGAGTTGCCTTAGTCATAATAACACATCTATATTGGTGCCCAAAGTTTTAATAAACCTTTTGCCAGTGAAATGGAAAATAATAATAATGATAAGGGAAAACAGGTAGCAACATAAGGAATGGGAAAATGAGTTAAAAGGTTAATAATAGAAAAAAAATCTCTGCATAAACTTGGGTTGAAACAACTCACCACTTAATAAAAAGGAAAAACTTAGAGATTTTAACTTGCAAGGCTGATTTAGTTCCCAATTTAGTCCCTAAATCTTTGTTTGTTTGTTTGTTTGTTTGCTTGCTTGCTTGCTTTTGAGATATGGTCTTGCTCTAGCCCAGGCTGACCTGGGATTCACTATGTACTCTCAAGGTGGCCTCAAACTCGTAGCAATCCTCCTACCTGTGCCTCCTAAGTGATGGGTTAAAGGTGTGCACCACCACGCCTGGCTTATGCTGTACTTTGTTGTGAATATTGCAACATGTTGTCATATATGATGAGCACCTAGCAAATTCTTTCCCTTGAGTCATCTCTTCTCTTCTCTTTGCCACTTCACAAGCATTGAGTTAAAAGCATCTATTTGCTGTACTACCTAATGTTTTCTGCTTTCAGATTTCCAGAAGTCTTCTGGGAATACTCTAATATTTTCAAATTATCACAGTAAGGGAGAATTTAGAGGTGACTTACAACAGAGAATGCGGCTAGCAAGACCTGGGTGAGTAAAGTCCTACAATTAGCAATTATTTCATCATTCTTTTACTCTAGGAGATTTAAATTAGATGACAGATGGAAATGCATGTGCTTGAAACAAAAGCTAATAGCGAGCTAAGCACATCCAGGAGATTTTGTGTGTGTGTGTGTGGTGGGTATCACATCAAGGGATACTTACGGCATCTAAATCAAGTGCGGATTCATGTGCTATAGCTGTCACTTGAAGTGGAGTGGAATAAATAGAGCAAGTATTGATTTTTGTTTTTGTAAAATTTTTAAAAAAATAGGTTTCCTAGTTTTTGCAATGCTGAGGACCAAGCCCAAGGCTTTGTGTGTGCTTGGAAAGTACATTACCACTAAGCTACAACTCCATCCCAAAAGAATAGCTTTTACTTATGTCATTGGTCTTGATATACAGGCAATTAATACTCTGATCAAATTTGACAACATATAATTTCATCCCAGGCACCATTGAACAGCCAAAAACATATAGAAATAATCTATTTTTTCACCTCCAAAGTAAACTAGAAATTCATTTAACAAATAGGAATCACTTGACTCCAGAGCCATTGTTGTCACCAGGTTGACCCTGGAAACTTGTCACACTTTAATTGGTCTCCTCTAAGTCATTAATTCAACAAACATTCATGAAAAGCTCATTATGTGTTACAAAAGATACAAGGTCAGTTGGGACATAGATGAGTGATAAATATAGCAACATTTGGGATGGCATGGAGATAGAGAATCAGCCAGTCATTAGGATAGGCATAGGGAGGGGCATCACAAATGGTGCCCAAAAATAGATGGTAGAAATGGCTGTGAGGGGAATGGGATGGGGTTGGAACTTATGTGTGGTGCTTTCTGGCAATTACAGCTGATGGTGGGAATGGTGAGACCAGGAAGGGTGGAGCTCAGATTTTCTCTGAAAACTTTGGCTTGACCAGAGGATTTGCAGCAGGAGAATGATCTATTAAGGTTTTCATGTAGGCATCAGTGCAGAGAAAGTGTTGGGGGTATACTGGTCTGGAAGAAGGGAACTGAAGCAGTATTCCTGGTACCCCTACTAAGGAAGTGGAAGGGGTCCTGATTAATCTAGGAAAGACTGAGGATAAGGGAAAAAAGAGGTTATAACAAGCCACGTGGGCAGTTGGGAGGCCATTCCTTGGCAAGGCATTGGATTGAAGGGCAGGACTTTTTCCTATTTTAGTATGCTTTTTCCTTCCATAGCTTCATGTACATACTTGAAAAATTACATTGAGAAAAGGGGAAAATCAAAGCATTTCTTCACTAAGTATCTATAGCCCCCAAACAAACTCAAAACACAGGATTTAAGGCTGGAAATTCCAGCAGCTCTTTCTCCTTGCCTGCTCACTGAGGGATGGCTGGTGGGGAAGCAGCTGCTCGAACCTCCAGCTCCAGAGGCCAGAAGCAGTGTCTGCCTGGTTGTTTCTAGGACTGCACCCTGCCCAAAGGTACTTATTCTACCAGAAGAAGACATGAGCTAAAAGTTCTTCTCAAACTAAGAAAATTAGAAAGTGACAGCATAGCGAGTAGAATCCCAGTGTGTCTCCAAAGACCGGGACCCTGCACATTCTTAAAATTCAACCCAATGAATGCCTTAAGAACTGGTCAGTAAGATGTGTAACTTTCCCCTTGGTGTGGAAACAGTGAGCAGGAGAATGGTGGGGCGGGAGCATTAGCTTTTCTGTGGCCAGAGACAGAAGCACAGTGACAGTGAGTAGCTTGTCCCTTTTCACACCAATCCTGCACTCAGTGGTTCTGAGGCTCTAAAACAACCAAGAAGGAACATCAACAGGGAGGGTTGGTCTGGAGAGAGAAAAGATATTTTGGGATCATCAGAATGTTGATTGTAGTTTAAAGTGTTAGAATGAGAGAAGATGCCTAATATAATATTTCATGCACTGAAAAAAAGAATATATGATCTTACATAGATAAGATGTCACAGATGAAAAGCGTGTCCCTAAATCTAAGAGAAGAGAAAGTACAGGAAAAGATGGGGTAGCTAGTGGGACAAAATACTGCAGATACATCAAGTAATGCAGTTTCAAAATTACTCATGACTTTTGCAAGCAGGGCCTGTAGGTAGCTGATCCAACATCAGTGGGAGGCTAGGGAAAGAGGACAGTTTAGTGTGCACAGAAGAAAGTAGCTGAAAGTGTAGGAGTCGGTGGTGGTGAAGAAGGGTGAAGAAGAGGCTGGCCGATGCTGGAGATGGTGGGAAGGAACAAAACTCCCAAGTTGGCTTTCATATAAAATTCAACAGCATCTCTCCTGCCCCAGAGCCTTTACACCCTTCCCCACACTTTCACTTGTCATTTGCCCACCCCTCTCCTACTGATAAGTCACTTTCTCAAAGAACGTGCTTATACTCCTCATTTCAAATACAGTCTCTTCATTTTATCCTTTTGTTGTGGGTGCCTGTGCTGGAATTCCAGAATATTTGTCACTGTTCACAAGTATATTTATTTCCATGCTATTTATTAAATTCTCGTTTCTTTTATTGGGCAAAGTCACACAAGGTCAGGAATCATTGCTATTTTTGCTCACAATTGTATTCCTGACATGGTGCCAAGGATCAATGAGGTGTTTTTTTTTTTTTAAATACATTTCTGTCTCCTAAAAGACACCCAACTTGAGTTCTGCTATATGGGCACAAAGGTATAGTTTTGAATTTTTCAGTGAGGAAAGTGAAAGCTACACTTTTTAATTAAGTAGTGATTGAGCTTTGCTTTGACCATTATCACAAGAGATGAAAGGTTAGAAAATTAGATGGATCTGCCTAGAGATGGGTTAAATAAAAAGCAATTGACCTGCCTTGTTCGTGCATTGGGAGCAGATGGAATGATGCAGATAGTCCTGGATCTTCTGGAGCCCAGATCTACAGTGGACAACCTCACTGAGCCAGACGGGAGAGGTTAATTAGCCTTGATCTTTGTACTGTGCTGTTTGCATTTCCAAGGCTTGGGGAAGAGGATGTCAGCCAAACAGTGCAGTCCTCACACAGATTCAGATCTAGTGAGGACCTAGAGTGATGGATACCAAGCAGATGAAACATGAAAGTATAGTTTTTTTTTTTTTTCATAGTAGCAGTAGTACCACTGTTAATACGTCATTCTTTGATTCCAAGTTTCTCATAGGTTTTGTCTTAATAACCATGAGTCTGAGCTGCCCCACTCACAATACCAGAGCACATTTGGCATTGACAGGTGCTGTCAGCTCATGCCATAAGGACCTGACTCCATTTTAAGTCAAAAGTAATTATAGACATTTATATTTCAGGGACTACAAAGAGCAATCAAACCTAGTTAAGAGGTAATCAGTCAATGTATAGTTTCCACTTTTGTCAGTGGTGATGGAGGATCAGAGACCATCTGTCTAACTGTGCTTCAGACATTCCCTGCTTAGGTGATTTTCTTGCATTCCATATGACGGGGGCCGGTAAACTGCAAATCCCTTCACGCATGTGGATGAAGCCTGCATGAGTTTCACCACCTCCGTTGTTCTGGATTTCAGTTAGTTTAGTTACATATAATTTATGATTATTTAGAGTATGGTTTCAATCCAGGCTCAATGTTCAGAATCAACTGCTTACTTCTTGGTAAAGCTTAGTGAGTTCAGCATTAGGAATGGAGGAAAAAAATAAGCTTGCCAGTACTACTTCAGCAGGAATATCCAAATGTTTCTATATTGGCCACCAAGGTTGAGAGAGTCTTTGGGAGAAAGTAACTGTATTGTAGCATCAACCTAGAAAGTTAGTTTCTAATGGTCTTTTTGAGAGGTCCTACTGTTCTTTTATTCACTGTTAGTCAATGTAGACTAGTATCTCCCAATTTCCTCATAGAAAGTGGGACATAGGAGTAGCTTCCATGTATAGATTGACTTTTGTTCTGTTGAAGCACCCAAAAATGTATCTGTTTTCTCAATGTCATGTTCTCAATAGAGTAGGAACCCAATGGAAGTAAGGATTGCATTGGCTACCAATTATCCTTTATGACTTCCAGTACTAATGTTACACATCCAAGATACCTATGGTCAGGCTTGGGGTACTTCTTTAATATGACATCATGCAGGTGCCTCACTCTTGCCCAGATTTTAGTTACATGTGAGGAACTGCAACTCTGCTCATGGAGAAGAGCGTGGAGCTGGGGCCACTCATTGGCCTGTCTTTATTGCAGTTGTTTTCTTCATCCTTTACACGGATCCTCTGCAATTTGTCTTTTTAAAAAAATATATTTATGTATTTATGAGAAAGGGAAAGAGAAAGAGAGAGAGAATGGGCATGCCAGGGCCTCTAGCCATTGCAAACAAACTCCAGATGTATATGCCACCTTGTGCATCTGGCTTACCTGGGTACTGGGGAATCAAATCTGGGTCCTTAGGTTTCGCAGGCAAGTGCCTCAACTGCTAAGCCATCTCTCTACAGCCCTGTCTTTTGATTTTTAACCCCTAAATATAAAGCTCAAATGTTTGGAACTGGATGAAGAATCTAAAAATCTATAAACCTATATTTTATGAATTTAAAATCATATGAATTTAAAAAGTGTGACTTAAATGGTAGTAAATATTAACATAACTGAGTTTATGTATAAAATTTGAAAATTTAAATATGCCAAATTTAAAAATAATCTGTATCATGTACTTGCCAATCTTATTAAAACATTATGCCTTTGATCCTTGGAAACTTTACTTTGCTGATAACAGAAATTTCACTGTTTTTGTGGCATACAACATGACTCATGGCACTTTCTTCTGGTGTTGCCATATCTCATGATAATTTTAATGAGTAGTGTATTTAAGTGCTCAAAGATATTCTTATTTCATTTTTTTAAAAGAATCTCAAAAATGCTATGCAAGTATTTATGAAGTGTAGTATAAGTGCCAGTTTGAAAATTTACCAGAAAATCACTATCTCAGTCCTGGGTGGAGCATTACTAAGAATTATCGGGAGATGGAGGAGGCTGTAAAGAGAACAGGAGAACAGATGGAGAGTAAGATCAGCTGATGTGTCAGAGTCCCAGACACTGTTACAAGCTCTTGGAGTGTATTGACCCTTTTTCTTATATTCTACTTGACATTGTAATATTTGAAGCTCTTGCATTATATTGATCCCTGTGTTAGCTAAGAAGGCACCTTTTTTTGTTCCCATTTTATAAATTTAAGAACATTATAATCTGTATTGAAGACCACACACCTCTAAATTAAGTCATGCCATACTGTTAATTTAGGAGTACTCATCAAACTATCACTGAACAAAATTAAAAATGATGTTAATAATCTTTTTACTCTGCCCCATTAAAAAATAATCCAATGAGGTAATTAAAAACTACGTGTTATGACAATGTTGTTTGCTAACTTGATGTATCTAGCACACCTGCCCATAACCTTATATATAACCAAGGAGACCCCATCTTGTGATTTTTTTTGGTAATGTTGGATTTGGAACTGTAAATTGGTATCTCTGATTCTCCTTTTTATCCATACCTTTATATAAAAAGCTTGTTACTCTTCAGAAGAGCAAGGGTTTTATTTATTTATTTTTCTTCCTAAAAACCCTGTTAGATTTAGAAATACAAATATGGCAATGCAAGCTAAGGAAGAAGAGGGCTGATATAGGTATCTGATTCACTGATGAACTTTATCATTATGAGACCATTGTCAAAGGTATTGTGTCCCAGGCATTGCTATAGACTTCAGAATCAAAGAAGAGAAGGGCTCAATCAAGGTAACTGTGAATACAAGAATTAAAACAAAAACAACAACAACAAAAAAAACCCACAGAAATTAGGGCTGGAGAGATGGCTTAGCAGTTAAGGTGCTTTCCTGTGAAGCCTAAGGACTCAGGTTCAACTCCCCCGAACCCATATAAGCTAGATGCACATGGTGGTACATGTATCTGGAGTTCATTTGCAATGACTAGAGACCCTGTCATGCCCATTTTCTCTCTCTCTCTCTCTCTCTCTTCCTCTCTGTCTCTCCAAGTAAAAATAAAATAAAATAAACAGGAATTGCAGAAAGTCATCAACAAACTGTGCCTAGCTTTTTCTGTGTAAAGAATTCATATGCATCTTGCCCGACAACAGGAGGTGAAAGGGAATGGCATATTCTAGAAACCAAGACACTTTCTGTGTTCCTGTGTTGGGGATTTTGAGGGGCGCCAGTACTGCTCTTCACCTTGGGTATGCCAGCCACTGCCCTCTGGTCCTGCCCTTTAGAGGATGTTGCTGTAGCAAGAGGACGGTGGGGCCAAGAGAACCCAATCTGGAGTCCATGGCCCTGTGCACCAGGTTCCCTAGGTAACTCTGCTCAGAGGATGCCCAGGTTCACTACAAAGTCTGTGCTGACTTCCACCAACAGTCTGTCAAAGGCAGTAAAGTACTATAGACATTAGCGTTCCTGTGCCCAAAGTGAGGTCAGGGCTGTTTTCAGGAAGTTATGGTTGAGTTCTAAAATCATCCAGGAATCTCTTCAGTCTGTCCATATGACTGTTGCTCATGAAGGGCAAACAAGGATGTAGGAAAGGAGTATGGAGAGCAAACTGGGGCCCAGAGCCTACCCTTCCTATGATTCTTTTTCCCATGGACTCTATGGGATCCAGGGATGCTAAATTCACCCATGATCTCCAACTTACTATTTTTTAAACAGTCATATTTGTTAAGTTATAAAACTTAAACATATTTAATAGATAATAAGTTACATTTATGTCTTTATATTTCTACATAGGGCTTCCTGCTCTCCATTTCTATACTTTCTCAGTCCCACAATTCTGGAGAAGTGAGTTTTGTGAGATAGATGGCATCAAATGATGAAGATGCCAATACATCATGCTAATTAGCAATAGAGAACAAACAGCCGTACTCAATGAAGAGATGCACATGGTCAAATGAATGTTTATAATAGACAGCTTCAGGTATTAACTGGTTAGATGTTGTTGTCCTTATTAGCTCCCAGAGAGCCATGAAGAGGCAGTGAAAGTGAGAAGAGAGCCGTAAGAGGTAAGATCAGCGAGAGCTTTCTTGATTGATTCACAGTGGGCCCATGAGAGCTTTCATCACAGTGGCAAATACCTGAAACAGTTTAAAGAGGAAAGATGGTGCTTTTTTTTTTTTGCTCATGCTTTCAGAGGTTTCAGTCCATGGTTGGTTGGCTCATTGCTTACAGGCCTGTGATGGACAGAACATCATGGTGGAAGGACATGACAGAAGACAGCTACTCACTGTATGGAGGTTAGAAAGTAGAGAGTAGGGAAGGAGATTCCAGGAACAAGATACACCTTCCAGATTCACAGTCATACCCCCAGAGACCTAAGTCTTCCAACGAGACTCCATCTCCTCATAGCTCATTCAGTACTAACTCATCAGTGGATTTTCTATTGTGATCCATCACCTATCCACAGCACCACCAGCTTGGACCGAGTCTTCAACACAGACGCTCTTTTGGGAAGATACTTCATATTTAATCCATAACAGTGACTTAGTGTATGGAGTGATAGAAGAAAAATGCTGAGTTACAGAGAAGTGAGATTCAACAGAGGAATTGATAAGAGCATCTACATTGTTGCCTGGGAAATGATACAATGAGGGTGCCTTTGAAGGAGATGGGAAGGCAAAACAGGGGTTTTGAAAAATGGCAATGTGCTTAGTTTCTGGCACCCTGAGTTGCAGATGTCTCTGAGCCAACCAAGTGCAGGTGTGTAGAAGGCACTAGAAGGCATTAGGAGATGAGATCACAGCTGTGCCCAGACAATCTTCACTTTACTCCCTCACCTCCCCAACTACATATGTGCTATACCATGTGAAAGTTAATAACTCATACTAAATGAATGGCCCATATTTGTTATCCCTTTAACTTTTAGTGAATTCAAGATTTGAAGCAGTTTACCATTGACTCCTTCACTGTGTGAGGCTTTTGTGTGATGGGACAACTCTGCATGCTCTTCCTTTGATGTTTCTAGTTTGTAGTGCATGACATTTCCATCACACAGACCTTTATCCCCACTGGTCAGTGCCTTCACTCTGTGTTTTAAATATTCTTTTTTAAATATTTTATTTTTCTTTATTTATTTGAGACAGAGTCAGAGAGAGAGAGAGAGAGAAACAGGCAGGGAGACACAGAAAGAAAATGAGGATGCCAGGGCCTCCAGTTGCTGCAAACAGTCTCCAGATGCATGTGTCCCCTTGTACTTCTTGCTTACATGAGTCCAGAGGAATTGAACCTGGGTCCTTCGGCTTTGCAGGCAAGCACCTTAACCACTAAGCCCTTTCTCCAGCTCCCAAATAGTCTTGATCTAAACCATTTCATGTTGGAACTGTGTTAACTTCTATAACCACAAAATGTAATTATCCCACAGGCATACCAGGTAATGTTATGAAAGTAACATTGAATCAAAATGACTCTCACTGGATCATAAAAATAACTCTAATGATATCTTTCTTCTAAATTATTTTAAAGATTATAGGGCAGGTCATGTAAAGAAAAGAATGAAATACTAAGTAGGGGAGTTATGTTGGATCTGTACCATAATTCTTAAGAGGCCATAGTAATGATCAACAGGTGTTTTTTCAAGGCCTGAATCTCAATTATATCCCCTTGATACAGCAGTTAGTTAAAGGGTGCATCTGATCCCTCAGACCCTCCCCTAAAAGACACACTCACAATGTGACTTCTAACTTAATTTCTTCATAAAGAATGTGTGTCAATGCTAAATGAACTTTGAACAGTGATTAGATGATATTCCTATCCCTAATTAATTCTTGCTTTATTTACACTTATTTCATATATTTATTTATGCTATTCTCTCATGTTGCTATTTTTCCAGATGACAATTATGTATGATGTGACAGGCATATTTGGCTATAGATAGTGTCTGAGATTGTATCTCAATAAAATATTGATGTTAAAGTACCATTCTTATTTTAAAAAGTACTGTGTAGGTAAGATTACTGGGGGAAAAAATGCAGTGGAACCACTGTGGTGAGTATTGAATGGTATGGCTGAGTGTGTGTGTGTGTATTTGTGCATGTGTGTCATGGAACAAGTGTGGAGGTCAGAGGACAACCTCGGGTATCAGTCCTTACTTTCTGCCTTGTTAGGTTGCTTCGATAAATGCCAGAATAGCTGGCCTTCGAGCTTCTCCTGATTCCACGCCCCACTGCCTTAGGTGTCATGGGATCACAGATGTCTGTGCTAATTGAGTCCAGCTTTACATGATATTACACGATATTTTTCCCGGGCGAGGTGGGAACGCATATTTATTCATCCTAGATAGGGCACAGACAACAGACCAAAGCACAATTACATCAAAGTCCAGCTTGGCGAAGCAATGAGCTGATTGGGTTACTTCACGGAGCGTAGGTCAGCTTGCAGGGGCATGGACGGCTCAAACGCAGCTGCATCTGCACAGAGCCCGCCCCGGCACAGGCGCTGGAGCGCGCTGCGTCTCTGGAGCGCGCTGCGGGGCTGGCAGGCAGCTCTGCTCTGCTGCTCACATCTCCCTCCCCCTCCGGCAGGTTTTTACTGCTTCTGTAACCTTGGGGAGGGTGCTTGTAGTCTTTCGAGTTGCAGCTGTCCCTTAGTTGTTTGCCTCCAATCGCCTGGGCCCCCTTCTTGCCTCCAGAAGGGCGTATTTCAATTCAGTGTTTCACTTCGTAGGAAACTGCTGCACAACACGTGTGTTCTGCTGATTGGAACTGCAGTTGTCAGGCATACACCACAAGTACTTTTAACCACCGAACGTTTCCCTGGCCCCATCTCTTTCTTTCTTTCTTTCTTTCTTTCTTTCTTTCTTTCTTTCTTTCTTTCTTTCTTTCTTTCTTTCTTTTTAGATAGCCTGTATTTTCCATTTTTTTCCAGTGAGCATATTATTCCAATATTTGTAAAATGACAATCTATGATTTTTAAAAGGTGCATGAAAAAAAGCAAATGTTTGAGGAAGAGGAGCAGAAAAGTCCCAAGAGGTCATGTGAAGGCTCATGGGAGGTTCCACAGTGAAACGGTGAGCACTGTGGACTCTGAAGGCTCATAGGCATGAATGCATACATATGTAGTACGAGGGAAAATTAAAAGCAAGAAAATTTTTAATTTCTTTTTGAGGCAAGCCCAACAAGACTGGCCTTTTACGAGAGAGAGAGAGAGAGAGAGAGAGAGAGAGACCTTTTATGCATGCGTGACCTTGCACATACAGCACTTTGTGCGTCTGCCTTACACAGGATTTGGGGAATCGAACATGGGCCCCTAGCCTTTGCAGACAAGTGCCTTAACCACTAAGCAATCTCTCCAGCCCAAGAATATTTTTTTTTAAAGAGAACTCACAACCCAACTTTGCCAAATTTTGTGTTTTTGCTAAATTTACTTCAGAAATACTATAGTGGACTTTTCAAGTAAATTCTTACAATTATATGGTTGATACATATAGTTGATAGAAGGGAAGACTTCAAGGACTTGCTGAAGGAAAGGAAATGAGCTGCTATAACTGGGTAAGCTCATGTAAATGTGGTGAGTTATGGAATCATACTTGGCTTACTCTGGCCTTAAGATGTAAGCAGGAACAAAAATTAGTAATTCCCCAAATCCAGTTAATAATCAAGTGTTAACTATCTTGAGCTGATTGTTACAGAGGTTTAGTGTTCCAGATTGTCCCTGGTAATAGCAATCAGGCTTTGTGAAGATCTGACTTAAAGCAGGCCAGCTTCCTAAAGCATTTATTGGAGTAAAAGAATGGTTGCCTGGGCAAATATGGAAAATACTCCAACTCTCCATGTTGTCACAAATGGAAGGATTTCTTTCTTTTCTTTTTTCCTGAGGATGAATGGTATTCTATGTACATACCACACTTTCTTAAGTATTCATCCACAGGTAAACACTATGCTTATTTTCATATCTTTTTCCTATTATGACTAATGCTTCTTTTAATATAGGGGTACAGATATCTTTAAGATGTAGTTATTTCATCTTCATTGGGACAATACCCAGAAGAGGGACTTGGTAGTTGTAGCAATTACTTTCTTGTTGTTGGAACAAGGAAAAAAAAATCCCAACCAGAAGCAGTTTATAGGAGGAAAGGTTCATTTAAGTCCTACAGTTTTGAGGGGAGTTTCATCAGAGTTGGGGAAAGTATGGTGGCATGCTGTGGCTCACATCCTCAGTAGCAGCAGCAGAGAGGGGAGCAGCCAGAGCAAGCACAGTGGACTGTACTAACCAACCCCAAGGTCCAGTCCTGTGCAACACACCTCTAGTAAAGTTCCACCACCCAAAGACTCCACTGGTTGGGGCCCAAGTAGGAAGCCTAATACCAAACACTTGAGTCTATAGAGACATTTTATATTTACAACATAGTAGTTAGTTTTTTTTTTTCTTTCTTTAGGAAACTTCACAATGTTTTCTACAATGGCTGTACCAATATAATTTCAACCAACAGGACACAAGGGTTCCCTTTTCTTCAAATTCTTGCCTACCAGTGTTCTTGCTTTTCAACAGTAGCCCTCCTAATAGGTGTGAAACGATATCTCATTATAATTTTAATTTATATTTACTTGGTAAGTAGAAATATTGAGCTGAGTTTCCTATAATTTATAGATATTTTTATATCTTTTATTGTTTTATTTTAGACACACACACACACACACACACACACACAGAGAGAGAGAGAGAGAGAGAGGATTGGTATGCAAGGGCCTCAGCCACTGCAATTGAACTCCAGATGCTTGTACCACCTAGTGGGCATTGCGACCTTGCACTTGCCTCACCTTTGTACATCTGGCTTATGTGGGACCTGGAGAGTCGAACATGGGTCCCTAGGCTTCACAGGCAATTGCTTTAACTGCTATGCCGTCTTTCCTACCCTATTTTTATATCTTATTTGGGAAGCATTTAGTTAGGTCCTTCACCTATTCTTAAACCCTGTTATTAAGTTTTTGGTTATTGATATTAAGTTGTGTATTTTAAAAGATATTCTTTTTTATATTTTGAATATTAATCTTCTCAAATGTTTTTTCCAGATTTATAATGTGCAAGATCGATATCAATAAGCTTTCCCCCTATATTCCCTTTGGGAATTTTATTGTTTTTGGCATTGTATTTGGAACTCTGGTCCGTTGTGAGTTTTTGTGTAGTGCAAAATTAGTCAAACTTCACTCTTTGTATGAGGTGTGCAAGTTTCCCAGCACCAGTTACTGAAAAGATTGTCCTTCCTTGACCTAGTGTCCTTGAAGCACCCATGCATAGGGTTGTTTCTCTGCTTTATTTTCTGTTCCTCTGATCTGTATATTCCTTTTTATGTTGGAAACATACTACATTTAATTGCCATAGCTTTTCAGTTTAATTTTAAATCAGGAAATACGATGTCTCCAAGTTTTCTTTTTTATTTCTTTCAAGACTGCTGTGGCCATTCATGCTAATTTGTGGTTCAACTTGAATTTTAAATTGTTATTTCTGTTTCTGTGAAGATGCCATTGGAGATTGAATTCAATCTGTATGCTTCTATGGATAGTATGGAAATTTCAACATGATCAATTTTTCTACTGTGTGTACATGGTATATCTTTCACTTTGGTCGTGTGAATCTGTATTACTCTGAGACGCTGATTTGCAGTTTTCCTTGAGTTTGTCTGGATTTGGAATGAGAATTATATTAGTTTCATAAAATGAATTTGGAATATCCCCCCTAATTCTACTTTTAAGAGAGTTTAATTAGAATTGGTATCATTTAAATTGTTGATAGAATTTAGCCATGAAGCTATCTGATCCTGGATTATCCATTGTTAAAAATGGAGTCTTAAAGTTCCGTCTTATTCTTATATTTCTAGTTCTCCTTTTAGATCTGTTAATTTATGTTTTAAGACCTTGAATTGATAACTCCCATTCACATACACAGTATACCCTGATCAAAATCCCTACCCAACACCTTCCTTTCCACACTTTCAATATTTCCCCACCACTGAACCCCCTATCTCCCCAACTAATCCCTCTTCTGCTTTGATGACATCATTTTTGTTCTCATATTTTGCAGGTCTTATAGCATCAGTCACTGTGAGGTCATGAATGCAATGGCCACTTAGTATCCTGAAGACAGTATACCAAAACAATTCTCCTCTTCCTTTGGGGCTTCCATTCTTTCTGGTACCTCTTCCACAATGATCCCTGAGACTTGGAGGGTGTGATAGAGATGTCTTACTTAGTTCTTAACACTCCAATGTCACTTCTTCTCACCACTTTGATGAATTTTGAATCTCCACAGTAGTCACCACCATCTTAAAAGGAAGCTTCTTGGAAGAGAGGGCTTAGCAGTTAAGACATTTGCCTGAGAAGCCTAAGGACTCATGTTTGACTCTCCAGATCCCACGTAAGCCAGATGCATAGTCACACAAACATGCAAGGTTGCACATGTGCCCAAGGGGACATACACAACTGGAGTTCAATTGCAGTGGCTGGAGGCCCTGATGCACCAATTCTCTTTCCTTCTCTCATTCTCCCTCTCTCTCTCTCTCTCTCTCTCTCTCTCTCTCATTTTCACATAAAAAAGTTACTCTGTTGGGCTTGCCTCAAAAAAAAAAAAAAAAAAAAAACAAACAGAGAAGCTTCTTTAACCAAAGGTGAATAACATGAAAATATGGACATAAATGTAAATATTTAGGGGATAACTTGGTAGGATAATATAGCCATTCAGCCTAACAATAGTAGCTTCCTCCCACTCCCAGGGCTTACTACCCAAACTCCCTAGCCATAGGCTTTTGAATAGATTTTCAGTCTAGTCATGAGTTTTTTTTTCCTCTAGGACCAGGCCTCAAGTCCAATCATAAAGCAATTGGTTTCCCCCATAACAGACATGTCACCATTCTACTAATTGGCACATTTGGTTTGGCCGACCAGCTGTGTAACTGGCAGGGTCCATTGCAGGTTAAAACTGTTCATGACCTTTCTTCCCCAACAGGCTGCACAAGTCAGCCCAGCACCGTGACAGCTAGACAATAGGGAGGAAGCTTCCAGCTCAGCACCAGCTTGATTTCTCAGTGACCTGCAGCCAAAGCACGTGGAATCTTCAGTAATGTTTGTTTGATATGTTTAAAGTTTTATGACATCAGAAGCATAGATAGATATAAATACAGATATTTATAGCTGCTGCATCTTCTGATAAATTGACACCTTTATGACTATTTAGTAACATTATCTCATGACATATGATACTTTTGGCTCTCGTATGCATGCAATGTTTCTTGGAATGTTCCTATGGAACTAGGATATATCATTTATAGGCAGCATATATAGTCAGATCTCGTTTATTTATTCATTCAGCCACTCTTTCTTTGGGTTAGAGAATTAAGCTATTCACACTCAAGATAATTAGTTGTAGATGAATAATTGTTACTGCTATTTTGTTAATTATTTTCTGATTGTTTATAGATTATCCTTTTCTTCCTTTCTTTCGAGAGCATTGGCACACCAGGGCCAAGTCATTGCAATTGAACTTCAGATGCTTGCGCCACCTAGTGGGCATGTGTGACCTTGCACTTTGTGCATCTGGCTTACGTAGGATCTGGAGAGTCAAACATGGGTCCTTAGGCTTCACAGGCAAGTGCCTTAACTGCTAAGCCATCTTTCCAGGCCTGTACTATCTTCTCCCTCACAAATCTTGTTCCTTTGTATATGCCACTGCCTAAACTATTTCTTTCTTGAATTATTTTTCAAAGAGCTAAAAATACCTTTAATATCTAATTAATCTTAAAATCTCTGGGATTTCCCTCTCGTAGGCTAGCCATTAAATTGCTACCATGGTAATATTTCCAAAATGAAAAGGTAGCTAGTCCCTTGGTTTAGACATATTACAACTTCTTATCATCTTTTAAATAAAGTATTACATACTTAGATTGATATGAAAGGACCTTTGTTTCTTGAATTCAACTTCTCCAACTATACTCCCCAACTGTCTCTAACACAGCCACATACCAGGCGGCCCTGTCTTTTCACTAGAGGCTTCCATATATGCCGTAGTGTCTGAGACCCTTTGTCTGAAGTTATTCTCCTGTCCTGTTTTGAGTTTCTAACTCATCCTTTAAGACGTAAGTCCAGGTTCCGTGATTATTATGAGACTGTACCAGATCCCACCCCCTAACATATAGACTCAGGAGACCCCTCCTTTCTTCCCCGCGGGCCACACATTCCTGCATTATGACACTCAGCAAGAACATTTGTAAATAAGAATGCATTTGTATATTTGCATCATAGCTAGACTATATGTCCTGTGTGAGGAAGAATAACCTCTTACATATTCATCAATTGTTTGCAGCTTTGAATTTAAGTTTAAGGATGTACATACACTTTTGTACATGCATATGCATACATATGAAAATATGCTTTTCTTTTAGCTCTTGTCTGACACTTGCTTTCTGAAAAGTGGACAAATTATTTAATCCAAGCTTTCAAGTTTTTTAAATTTTATTTTAGAGAGACGGAGAGAGAATTGGTGCTCCAGGGCCTCAGCCACTGCTATTGAACTCCAGATGCCTGCGCCACTTAGTGGGCATGCGTGACCTTGTGCTTGCCTCATCTTTGTGCATTTGGCTTACATGGGATTTGGAGAGTCAAACATGGGTCCTTAGGCTTCGCAGGCAAGCACCTTGACCACTAAGCCATCTCTACAGCCCTCAAATTCTTTATGAAGTGATTGCATTTAAATCTGGGAACTATGTTGATTCGAAGGTGAAATGTCCCCAATAACCTCTTGTGTTTGGAACACTTGATCCCCAGGTGGTGGCAGTTTGGCAGGTGGAGCCATGCTGGAGAAAGCATGTCATTGCAGGTTTGTGGACCTTGAAGTTTATTAGTCCAGCCCTACAGGGTATTCATAGCTTACTCACTCTTGCTGCTACCTTCCAGCTGATATGACAAGATGTAATACTCGGTGAAACATCCCGTGGAGACCATAAACCATAATAAACCCTTTCTTTCCTTGGGCTGCTTTTGGTTGGAATTTCTGTCTAAGCAGTTAGAATTTAACTGTTTAAGGGGCCTTGGAGGAGTCAGTAAATTTGTAACCACAGACCCACCAAGAATAAGGCCATTTCTACAAATTCTCTTTTCTTTCCTTAGCATCCAGAAAAAAAAAAATATTTTGCTGGAAAAAAATGAAAGAGTAAGGAGAGTAGGGACTAAAGAAGGGAGGACTCTGGAAACCCAAATAGTACACAGAAATGATACTGCTTGAGCACAGGGAATTTTTCTCTGCTTGCACTATCCAGAAGTCTAAAATTCTATAGTGAGAGCATTTTCCAAGCATCAAAGCTTGACCTTTAGCAATCATGACAGCTATCTTCCTGTGCTTCTCACACGTCCTCCAAAGAGAATGGTGTAGGACAATGAGAAAGAGAAATTGGGTTTTGTGTTCTATAGAAATCTAGAAAAATGTTAAGGTTTTACTATGATAATCTTTCACTCCTGATAAGTTGTAAAAGTTAAAGTAGATATTTGAATCCTTTTTATAACATAAGTAATCCTTAGAAAGATAGAAAAAATAAAAGTGCAATATATTTTTAAATATTTTATTTTATTTTATTTATTTGAGAGAGAGGATGGGTATGCCAGGGCCTCAAGCCACTGAACACTCCAGATGTATGCACCACCTCGTACATATGGCTTATTTGGGTCCTGGCAAATGAAATCTGGGTCCTTTGGCTTTGCAGGCAAACGCCTTAATTCATAAGCTATCTCTCCAGCCTGTAACATATTTTTTAGGTATTATGGAAGAAAATCATTTTCTTTCTGTTGTAGTTACCTTCTTGTGGCTGGGACAAAAGCAGCTGATGAGAAGAAAGGATTTATTTTGGCTTACAGTCTTGAGGGAAAGCTTCATGATGACAAGGAAAAATATGGCCTGATCAGAGGCTGGACATCACAATCAGCCACAGGAGGTGGGAAACAGCAGCAAGACGATGAGCAAAGCTCTGGCGATAGGGAGCTGGCTACAACCCCCCAACCCCCCCTCCCTAGGAACACATGTCCTCCAGCAAGTCTGCACCTCGCAAATTATCACCTGCTGAGGACCATGTATTCAAAACACATGTGTTTATAGGATACATCTGATTCAAACTACTATGCCCCCTTTTATTAATTATGTCATACTTCCAAATGTTCACCAGTCACTTCAATTCTCAGATAATTCAAATGAAGATGCTCCTTCAGTTACAATGTGGTTACATATTGATAAGTACACTATGTGTTAAAACTTCTAAATGTATTCGTTATACCTAACAAATATATCAAATACAAAACTAAGTCTAACTTACTTTAAATGTATTCAGAACACTTACCTTAGCCTTTAGTTGGGCTTTATAACATGGGATTCATAGTGTATATTACTAACCTAGATAAAGATCAAATGTTTAAATTCTAAGTATAGTTTTTCCTGATTGTGTATCAGATTTACATCAATGTAAAATTGAAAAATTATGAGCTAAATATTATAAGTCAGAGAATATATAGTTTAGTAAGTGGAAGAGTCCTTCTGTTTGACCAGAATGAGATTATATTATATTAGCCCCTAAGAGACTGATGCCATTTAGTTTTCATTAAATGTTGGTTGCCTGTTCTGTCTGGTACTAGACTGGACGCTAAAGATACAATACTATACAGATATCTTGACAACCAGGAGAAACACATGGCCTCACAGCTCTGAGCCATGCAAGTATATATGGTATTAAGAAGTGTTCTTAACCCATTCTTGAGAGCCAATGAATGGTCCTAGGAGACAGGCCTTTAAGACAGAGTAAACATTAAATCAATGGAGAGCTTGAAGAAGTTCAAAGATGAAAGAAAGTACGACACTTGGGGGTCCTGAAAAGATTTGTGAGAAGACAAAATAAACAAAAACCTAGTATACTGCCTAATGTCAGAATCACTGTACCATATGGCATGGTAATAGCTTTCCTTGCCTGATATTTTTTTCTAAATTGATTGTTGAAAAAATAATTGTCAAAATTCACTGTAATTTGGTGCTGGGGAGATGTCTCAGTGGTTAAAAGTGCTTGCTTGCAAAGTCTGGTCTGGGTTCAGTTCCCTCAGTACCTATGTAAGCCAGATGCACAAAGTGACACATGCATCTGGAATTTGTTTGCAGTGGCAAGAGGCCCTGGCATGACCGTGCTCACTCTCTCTTTCTCTCTCCCCTCTCTCCTTGCAAATATATATATATATATATATATATATATATATATATATATATATATATATTTAATCCACTGTAATTTATTTCATAGGGTGTCATTCAAGACAGACATTTATGAATACACTGTTGTTATGTGTCTACGGATTTCTGTCATCAGTAAGTCCTTTTTTAACATAACTGGTGGGCTGGGTAGATTACCCAGTGGTTAAAGGCACTTGGTTGCAAAGGCTGCCAGTCCAGGCTCAGTTCCCTAGTAGCTACATAAAGCCAGATGCACAAAGTGGCACAGGTATCTGGAGTTCATTTGCAGCAGCAAGAGGCCCTGGGGCACCCATAGTCTGTCTGTCTGTGTCTCTCTCTTTCTCTCTTCCAAATGAATAAATAAAATATTTAAAAAACATAACTAGCTGTTTGAGAAATGGTTTCCCCTTGATAGTTGCCATCAGCTCAGTGGAAAAACATGAGATTTCAATTCTGGACAAGAATTCATAGGCTTTGGTTTCACCCAAGAAGTCCAGCAAGTTCCTGATGGGTATAGTCTGCTGCCCAAGGTCACTCAGCCACTTGAGATTAGAGTTAACTCAGCAGCTCAGGGCTTGGGCTGTCCGTTTCCAACGCCAAGAGTTATGTTTCCTGAAAGAGGCTCTGAAGGATCTTCGAGTTCTTCTGTCCACCGACCTCAGTGAGCAACATTAGCCTTTGCTTCCACTTCCCTCCTGCCCACGTGGAGCTTTCAGTTCATTAGTGAAGGTCCGTGATTCTGGTAGGACGGCGATAGGCACTGTAGAGCATGACCACGTGCGCACAGACTGGGGAGAGCAGCTTCCTGACAGGGCTTATGTACAGGTCTGATTGCCATAGCAGCATGTCTCAGCAAGCTCTGCTGAGTAGGGCTAGGACAGGGGCTGGGAGAAACCCAAAAGTCCATAAGACGAAACACCCATATTTTGTTCTTTCATTGACTAAAATGTTCAATGACGCATTTCAGATAAAGCTAAGTGACTCGCTATTTCTGTTCTCAAGGTTTCACTCAAGGCTTCGGATGATCATAGAACTTTGTGACCTTGAATGAGAAGCTGCAAATCACAAGGGGCAATTTTTATAAATGGCTGTGCAGTGTGAGGGGGTCAATATACTCAATTATCAATAAAAGGCAAAGCTCCTTTTGCATCTCTGTAATTCTTCATAGAACTTTGAGGCTAACTGAGAACACTTTCTTTGTTTTACTCTGTCAAACACACTGTAAGAGAATATATATATATATATATATATATATATATGTAAAACAAAGGCCCAGTTAAGTCATGAACACTAGATGCTTGTGACTCTTACCAGCATTGGCAACTTTTCCTTCCTTCCCTGTCCTCCCTCTTCTTCCTGTCTTCCTTTCCTTCCTTTTCTGAAACAGGGTCTCATGTAGTATAAGCTAATCTCAAACTTGTTGTGTAGCTGAGGACGACCATGCACTTCTGATCCTTCTCTCAACTGCTGGGATTATAGGCACACACCATCACACCTGGTTTACGTGGGCTGGGTGCTAGGGCTCGAACTGAGGGCTTCTAGCATGCAAGGCAAGCAATCTATAAACTGTACTACAAACCCAGCCCACGGCTGCTGTGTTTCATCATTGATGATTCAACTTCTGTTTCTCGGGTTCTGAAACAGATCACTCTGGAATATTCTGATTGTACAGTAGATGAGCTGTGAACAGAAACCTTCCACCTCTAAGCTTTTCCTTCTTCTGTCAGCATATGGTTCCAAATCTGACCTGGCTGCAGGGCCTGGAATCACATATTCTTGGATGCCTTCTTCAGCTCAGACTCTCAGGAAGACTCATTGGGTAAATTCACCAAACCTCTAAGACTGCTAAAACTTCTCTCGACACAGTGGCTCAATCATAGCATCCATGCCCACAACGTGGTGGTAAGGGAAATAACTACAGTGGGCAAAGCCCATGGAAAGGTGCAAGTTCATCATAAGAACTCACTTGGTAAATGTTATCAAAATATAATGGGAGTGGTGATGTAGAACTTTTCAATCTTCTGCATTATATTTAACTCCTTAAATATTCATTAACACATTGACCCTGAGTTCCATTACCAAGAAACGGCCCGCTTCAGTTCTTAATGCTGAAGCATGCATTCATTTCCCTCTCACTGAGCTGTCAGTAAAGGATCATGAGGTGGCATTTGTAGTGAATTCTATACAGAGATTTCATTTTGTGAAAAGTGCCTCACTTTTTCAAAAAAGTGTTGAGAGTTCGGGCTGGAGAGATGGCTTAGCCGTTAAGCGCTTGCCTGTGAAGCCTAAGGACCCCAGTTCGAGGCTCAATTCCCCAGGACTCACGTTAGCCAGATGCACAAGGGGGTGCACGCATCTGGAGTTCGTTTACAGAGGCTGGAAGCTCTGGCGCACCCATTCTCTCTCTCTCTCTCTCTCTCTCTCTCTGTCTCCTCTCTGTCGCTCTCAAATAAATAAACAAACAAACAAACAAAAAAAGAGTTGAACCTAGGGCATTGAGCATGGTAGGCAAGTCTCCACCATTAACCATAGCCCCAGCTTCCAAATAACTGACTTTCAAAGAATAAGTAATTTCTCATCACACTACCAAGTAAAAAGAGAAAGAAAGGACTTGGATCAGTTATTTTCTCATTGCTGGTACAACACACCCTACTAGAAGCACCTTATGGAAGGGATGGGTTTATTTCAACTGACATTTCTGAAGAAATGTCCATCATGGCAGGGGAAGAATGGCAGGAGCAAATCAATAGCCAGTGTCACATGGTCATATCAGCAGACAGGAAGTAGAAAAGGTACCCAAGCACCCAAGGCCCACGCCCAGCAACAAACCTCCTCCAGCAAGGCTCAGCCTCCTAAAGGCATACCAAACATCCCCAACAGTACCATCAACTAGAAAAAAAAAAAAATAGAACAGAGTATGGTGTACCTATAATCTCAGCATTTGGGAGATGGAGGTAAGGGGATTGCCATGAGCTTGAGGCCAGCCTGGGCTACAGAGTGAGTTTGAGGCCAGTCTGGCATAGACTGAGATCCTGCCTAAAAAAAAGAGACAAATAGAGAAAAACATAATAAATCTCTGTGTATGCATATCACTTAACCTCAACAATTAATGATATATGGCCCATCTTAAAGTTCCTCTCACTTCTCTCCTCTGCCATTTCTATGGGGATAATTTGAAATGAATGAAAGATAGCCTATCATTTCATTCCTAAGTAGAATTGTATAGAGTGTAAATGAGGATAAAGCCTTTGATGTTACTTTGAAAAGTTTAATTCCTTACCATCATCAAATTTCAAGTCAGGTCATTCCATTTTTTTTCAGTTGTTTTATTAACATTGTTTTATAGTTGAGTGCTACTTCTGAATTTAAAAAATTTGAATTTTGTGGTATGCAATATGCTATCAGATTTTCTGGAAATTGAAACATACATATTTGTGGTTGGGTTTTACTGGGCAACTGATGGATATATCTAGATTGCCATGATATTATCAAAGGTGACTATGGCATTGATAGTTAGAAGAATAGAGGTCAACCCCAGCAATATCGTATGGTACTTCCACCCAATAGCAGCTGATTTCTTCTTCCTATTATCCAGACACTGACATAATGCAAGATAATTTATAGTTCCAATTTTGTATTTAGGAAGACCATTTCAAAGCTTTCTTTTGATTTTCAATTCGAGCTACATTGAAGCCACATTCTGCCTGGGGAAAAAAATATCAATATCTATGAATTCATGACCTTCATCTCTAAAAGCAATGAATGTCCTAGGAATGAACTAAATAGAAACTCTTTCTTTGGGTGATCATTTTATGATATGTTTTATCTTTGCAAACCAGGATACTGGAGGACAAAACAAACACTGAATGACCCAGTGGGGTCAAGAAAAGGACACATTTTTTCACTCCTGTGGCAATTCCGGAATGACTGCATGTCTATCATACTTTCAGAGTCATGCTATGTGGTAAATGCCTACATAAAACTGCCGCTTAAGAACTATAGTGGTTGCTCGGCCATGACGACACAGACTCCCAATCCTAGCACTTAGGAAGTTTGAGACAGAGGATTGTGAATTCCAGGCTAGCCTGGGCTATATGTAGTGAGACCTTGTCTCAAAAAAAAAAAAAAAACAGCAGTATAAAACCAAAGATCTACCATATATTCTTACGCAAAGTGAGGATTACATTGTTTAGAACCTCCAGTTCCTATTATTAATTTGGCTTTCTTATCATAAGCTTTCTATGTATTAGCCTTTTTCAAATATTCTAACTCAATATTAAGTATTGCTCAATTTTTTTTCTTTTGTCTTAAAATAAAG
The DNA here is from genome assembly GCA_036346955.1 of Dipus sagitta. Classification (NCBI taxonomy): domain Eukaryota; kingdom Metazoa; phylum Chordata; class Mammalia; order Rodentia; family Dipodidae; genus Dipus; species Dipus sagitta. The sequence goes on from CM070773.1 coordinate 156,504,935, forward strand.
ATGGATAAGGGTAAAACCTTTAACCTTCTATGTTCTTGCAACTGCTGTGTGCCACAGCGATACATTTTTCTTGGCGACTTACATTTTGTTAGTGAGTTGAGGGATTGTCCAGGAAATGCCACTTCCCTTGTGGGGGAAATAAAGGTAATAAGATGCAGTGTCGTTTAAGCTCTGGTACAGGTCTGTGCAGAGTTCCCTTCTGCCTGCGAGAATGCGGCATTCTGCTCCCATCCCGTTCACGTTCTCCCAGCAGAGTGGGACCACTGACTGCCCGGCTGTCCCAGCATGGTCACAAGGAGGACCTCACCAAAGGAGGGCCCCAAAGACCGTATTTCCACCCATGGACAAGGAGCTCACATGATGGAATTCTTAGGCCACGCCTGGGTAGCACTTGTCCAATAGATTTGGCACTTTTGCCTGTGGCACACTAACTCCACAGCTCTAACATATCTTGGCTAAAGGTGTACAGGTTATCCAAGAAGCCATGCTCCTGTCCAGGCCTTCCATTAGCTTTCCTTCCTCTTCTTCCAGTTCTGACAGGCCCATAAAAATAGCTGTGTGGTGGCGATTTAACAATATTAAACACAATTCTACTGAGCATATTCTTGGTGAGAAGCATAACTCCTTAGCCAGCAGTCGCTGCTGAAGCACGTGGTAGTAACTTACTAACAGTGCACATTCTTTGCTTATAAAATGTCCATGCAGAAGCACCTTCTGTTTGGGAGTAGACGCCTCTGTGGCTGCTACTGCAGTTTTGTCCCTCTGGGACCTACAATACAGGGTGGCTCAGGCAAGCCCTGGGTGCAGAGCCAACAGAAGTAATTCAGGCTTCTCTCAACAAAAGCACTTAAAACAAAAACCATGATTTCATTTTGATCTTCCCTCCTTGGTTCAAATCAGGTGAAATTAATTTTAATAGTCATTCCATCAAAAGAGTTTTGACTGTTATTATAAAATCATTGCTTTTCTAAGTATGTGAGCTCTTGTGAAGAGGAAATGAGTGCACTTTCTAATGATCCTCATTTTCAATATATCCTTTAATGGGGAAAGATCATAGATTTTCAAAGTTGAAGCTAACTCATTGTGAGACTGCAGTACAGAAAGAAATACATCTTGTCTTCTCACTTGTATGGAAGTTCTTTCTGGAAGGGTATGTTTGTCCTCTGTCTATCCCTCTGGAGATGCCTGGTACTCTCTGACTCCTGTGGTCACTTCTCAGTTTGGGAAAATATTTTCACACTTACAATGTGAATTGTTGGGGGATGTTAACTGTTCAAGTAGTAACTTGATTCAAGCTGGTCCAGCTTTCTGTCTACTTTTGACTGTGGGAACTAAGCTCAGCTCAAGTTTTCACTAAGGAAGAACATATTTTTCCTTAGGCTTTTGCTTACAAAAGCAGAAAAGGCTGTTTGTTAATGTTTTCATTTAGCTGACAAAATTGCAGCTATCTATTTTCAGGAAGATTTGATATTTGTTAACAACTGTGAGTCATTTCATATAGAAGAATACAGGGTCTGAATTTCATTCTGTCAGATTTCAGAACAAAATTTTAGGTTTCCTAAAATAAATACAGGATGCATGATGTGTTCATTGTAGCATCCGCCCAACTTTCACAAGGCTGATTGGACAACAATAAATGCATAATTAGCTACCTTGATGTGGTAACTTAGGAGCCCTAAAGAGCCTGAAAATGTGTGGTGGTTTCACTGTCTTCATGGATGCACTTATCTGACATCCAGATTGTCACCTGGATCCTACCACTGGTGACATGGATGTGACATGGGCTGCCTCCTGTCTGAACAGATCTTACACTAGCCTCACTCAGCCCCACAAAGCCCTTTACAGGAAAGTTAGGAGCTTTCTTCTGCACAACCCCTCAGTCTCTGTTCTCCAAAGTCAGTGTGGCTGTGTCTGCTTAACCTGCCCCAGCCTGGGAGAACAGCATCTGGGTAGTTAGTTTCTGTAAGAACGCCCCTTTGTAAACTTCCTGCTTCGAGAGCCTTCACTTGCTGCTGGAGGGCTTTGAGGAGTGGAGAGGACTTCCCTTTAATGTCTCCTTAGCCATACCTCATTTCCTTTGGGTCTTTTCCCACTGCTTCCTGACAGAGTCAGTCTCCCACCCCACACCTCCCAGTCCTCTGGGAGGACTCAGCTTCTATTATGGTGCCATGTTTATCTGGATAGCTTCCAAGGAATCTGGAATACAGTTATCTCCATTTTGTTCCATGTTGTGCAGAGATCTTAGCTTGGCTACCCAGGCGACATAGCAGAATATTGTAGTTCCTTATCATTTTTGGAACAAAACAGCTGACCAAAAGCTGCTCATAGGAGGAAAGGGTTTGTTTTATCTTACAGTTTTGAGAGGAAGCTTCAAGAAGACAGGGAAAGCATGGTGGTACAGACAGCAGGGTATCATATCCTGGTACACCATCTGGGTAGAGGTAGTTGGAGTGAGCTAGCTAGTGAACACTCAGTATGGCTGGAATAATAAACCTCAAGGTCTGCCTACCCCAACCTCCTCCATCTCTTAAATTGCCACCAGCTGGGGACCAAGTATTGAAGATACCTAAGGGTATGGAGGACCTTTTGTTCAAACCACCACACATAGGGAATATGGCTCTGTATGGGTCCGATAGTCACTGAAGAAAGACCCCAGACTCAAATAGTATGTAAAAACAAAGAGCGCTTATTCTGCAGAATCAGCCAGCATGTGAGGGGTCCACCATTCATACAAAATGACGACCCCGAGAGGAGCTCGCAGGCTCCTTTTAAGCACAGCTAGAGGAATTTTGGAGGGCTTAGTTTTTTCTAACATGATTGGTTAACTTGAACAGTAACTGTACTTGTATTCTTTTGATTGTTCCTAAGGTTTTGGTGGGCTAGGTCTAGGGGAATTCCAGGCATGGTAGGTAATCTTTAAAATGATTGGCTAGGCAAATAGCAATTACAGTTGTGTGTATCTGATTGGTTGGGGCAGAAGGCATGAAAGGGGCATGTCTGGGCATATCTGGGCGTGTCCAGGAACTGACTCTGCCTTGTGGATATCCTCTCAGCCACATGTCAGGGCAGGTCCTTTTCAGAAGTCCTGCCTGCCTTTCCAGGAAACTGAACTGTAGGCCTAGTTAGAGTAGCGCGTACTGAAACTTGTCATGGCATCAGTTTGGTCCCTTCAGGCTCACCAAGGGTACTGGATCATTGTGCTCTGTTGCACCCTCCAAATGACCTTGTCTAAGTCATTTTAGCTCTTCTAACCTCGGTTTCTCTATTTATAAAGTAGAGTGATAATAAAACTTCACTTTTCCCAGAAGTTTCTCAGCATGTTTCCTGATCTCTAAAGGGCAGAGGATTCTCCTGTCTCGGGCTATAACAAGATGCTCATAGAATTGCACAATAGCTCTTCCTCCACAGAAACATTTCCTCAAGGAGAAGACTCCATTATGTAGAGTGACTTTGCAAAAGTGACCATGGAAGTGATAGGCATGTCTGGAATATTCTAGTCATACCACCCACCCTAGTAAGGGATCTAAGCTGACGTAATGGTGTTTTTATGCCTATGGTGTTAGCCACTAGATTGGGCAGGAATTTTTAAGGACAAACTTGTATATTAACCCAATTTCAATATGTCCTTTCCTTTCTTCAATTAAAACTTTAGAGCCCAAGCTTAGCATGTCCCAAGGCACACCTGTCCACCATCTTAGCATTATCACGTGTTCTAAGACCTTGAGCTAAATATATCCTAATTATTATCTGTCATATTTTCTTCTTAAACCATGACCTTAATTAACCAAGAATGCTCAGGAATGTAATATTTAAGTAAGCATGCTTAACAATGTGCCTGCTCCTAAAGTGCTTCTCTATAAGAATATGTGCAGGTTCCCTGTGCTTTGGAGAGGGCATTGCTTAGGGATAACTCACTCCCACGCTCTCCTTACTGATGCTGGCAACACATCTTTTTCCATTCTTATTTACTGGCCATGGTTGTTTTGGCTTTGTACTCACCAAATATGAACCCATTATGTTTAGTCAGTTGTAGAGTAATTGAGAGGGGAATCCCTGTAACTGAATGATCATGTAGGTGTCTTTGATGAGCACTTATATGCCTTGTGCAACTGGGCACTTTATGGTCATTGTCTATTCATTGCCTAGTCACACTCACCTGAAGATTTTTTTTTTTTTTTTTTTTTTTTTTTTTTTTTTTTTTTTTTTGGTTTTTTGAGGTAAGGTCTCACTCTAGCTCAGGCTGACCGGGAATTCACTATGTAGTCTCAGGGTGGCCTCGAACTCACGAACTCATGGCGATCCCCCTACCTCTGCCTCCCAAGTACTGGGATTAAAGGCCTGTGCCACCTCGCCTGGCTCTTTTTTTTTTTATTTCAGAAAGAATACTGAATGTAAGCAACTTGTTCAGGATCCATAGTAAATGTGTCTTATTCTATTTTAATATTTTTATCTATTTATTTGAGAGGGGGACAGATAAAGAGAGAATGGGCATGCCAGAGCCTCCAGTCACTGCAAATGAACTCCAGATGCCTGTGCCAACTTCTGCATCTGGTTTATGTGGGTCCTGGGGAATTGAACCTGGGTCCTTTGGGTTTGCAGGCAAGTGCCTTAGCCACTAAGCCATCTCTCCAGCCCAAATGTGTCTAATTCTAAAAGATGCTTCACTCTAAAACTCAGGGCTGCGTTGCATCAAGGTCGAGTCCAGATGTCATTTTTAGGAAAGAGTGCCTGTCCTTTCTATAGCCACAAGGCCTCATGACTCACAGAAGGGTATTTAAACTAACAAATGAGGCTTATCAGAAGATTGCTGGAGCCTGGAGCTACTGCCAGCTGCAGCATTCCAGGAGGTTATGAGTACAGTTCCATAGCTCCAAGCTCAGCAGTGCTCATGGGAGGCTTTCTTTATTCGTTGTTCGCCTTTGCCTTTAAAATGAGGGTCTCTGGAGTATATGTGAAATTCCATCAGGGTATGGAAACAAAATGTTGGGTAGGAGAAGTCACTTTACTCCTAATATGTGGCCTGGGGGGGTCATCATTCTGTATTCGGTTGGTTAGATGGTCACAGCACTTGTCCAAATCATAGGAGGACCCAGACCCCACCCGTGATGGAAGAAATGTCACACAATTTCAAACCTTTTTTAATCCTTGGCAAGGCACTGCATATAAAAAACAACAATAACAACAACAACTGAACTCCTGGCTGCAGAAGGGACCATCATAGGAACCACAATATATGTTCCCTATCCATAACCTGTGTTATTTGTTTGGAGTCGGAGCCATTGACCCTTGAAGTTTATGCAGTTTCAAGAAATTTGTAAATGAAAGTGTTCCCCTGATTTGTTACATGCAAAGTCATAAACTACCACTGGGGTTCAGTTCTTTCCCAGGCAAGCAGAGAACTGGAGAGAGCGGTGAGTAAAGAGCTCCCTGGAGTCTGTTGGGTATCTCGTGAAAGTAGAAAAGGAAGGAAAATATTTTGATCCCCCCAATACTCAGAAATGTGAAATGCCTACTGTCAGGCGTGGCATTTTACTTCAGTTGCTTGGCATCCATACAGCTAGCAGATTCTTTGCAAAAAATGTCCTGACTACAGTGTTCAGTTTGGGTAGAGTGTGGAGTCCATTGGTAGGAGGGATGAGAGAAGATGCCAGAGAGGAAGGATGGCCAGAACATGGGGAACTTTTGCGTGTTTGCTGAGGCTGCTGTAACAAAGTGCCATGGAGTGCTTCAAATGACCAAAACATGTTCTCTCACAGTTCTGGTAGCCTGACACTCAAGGTCAAGATGTCAGCTGGGTTGTCACTTTTTCAGAGCTCCACTCAGCTCTCCTAGCTTCTGAAGATCTGCTGGCCATCTTTGGTGTTCCGTAGCTTGCACCTGTGTGATTCTAGTTTCTGTTTTAGATTACCATGGGTCCCCCCCACACCCATGTCTCTAATTTCAAACTTATTCTTTTTGTTAGGATACCAGTCATTTGGATTAGAGCCCTACCCTAATGACCGCATTTAAACTTGAATGCTTCTTAAAGACCCCATCTCCAAATCAGTTTATATTCTGAGCTACTGGAGGTTAAGGTTTCAACCTCTGAAATTTTGAAAGGAAATAATTCAACCCATAAACCCATAACAGCCTTGTAAGCCAGCAAGGAAGGGCAGACTTGCAAATCAGAATTTTTATTAGGCTCATGTAAGATAATATTTATGAAAACACTTCACAAACTGTGAAGTGCAACACAGATGCGAGCTGTTCCTATTGTAATTGATAGGCTTTTATAATTAGTTTATTTCTTCCAAATTTGGGGGCATTATGGAACAGGCTGCCACTCTATAGGAAGCGTGGAGAAGATAAAATGTTTTTATCACCACAAGATTATGAAAAAGGAAAAACACAACTCTCTCTAGCATCTTCTGATGAGCAATTATGGTCAACTAATGAATTTCTGATTTTCTGAGGAAATCCAAGAAACTTCCTACAGAATTTTTATTGGACATAGTAAGACTCATTCTTATAGTTAAATGTCCAGTGGATAAACATGAAATAGGGATGCTTTATTAAAAGAGAACTAGCAACTCTGTTCTGCTCCAATGAGAAGCCTACTATCCCTCCCTTTCGAATGTCATATTTAAAATAGAAGAGTTGGGCTGGGGAGATGGCTCTGGGGTTGAGTCATTTGCCTGCAAAGCCAGGTTCGATTCCCCAGTGCCCACATAGAGCCAGATGCACAGTAGCATATACATCTGCAGCTTGTTTGCCACTGATGAAGGCCCTGACACATCAATTCTCTCTCTCTCTCTCTGCTTGAAAATAAATAAATAAATAATTTTTTGAAAAATAAAATAGAGTTTATGTTGGAAACAACAGCAAAAAGGGTTCTTTGAGACTAAGAATTAAAAATGTGCTTCTCTTCCAAGAAATGCCTTTCTAGGATATAAACAAGATTAATTTTAAAGTAATTTCTTTTTATTTGACTGTACAATATTTTTCTGAGAGTAGTTTTGTTTGCTTTGAAAGCTATTACCACTGGGCATCTTAAAAACTCTAGATTGCCTCCTCATCTGTTTATAGCCCACCAATCCCCTACCTCAGCTTCTCGTATTTTCACAACAGTAGAAGATCAAAATTCATTTAAACAGGAGGGAGGGCACCCATAAAACAGAACAAATTCCACAATAGGCAGCAAAACGCTAATCCATACTGTATGGATTTGCTTCTCTGTTTATATATGTAATGGATTTATTCCTCAGTGAGTGTGAGGTGGCTCATAAGAGCACATAAATTACAACAGGATTAAATAAACAAGAAAAAGGGCTCTAGGAGAATACATGGAAACCACACTAATACAAGTGAAGGTAGAAGACACTGAAATGCATCCCACAGGGTCTTATGCCCTTGCTGAAGCTGCACCTCACATGGTGCCCAACTTCTCACTGTGCATGGCATGCCCCTTGAGGTGCCTGGCCTCTGAGCTCTGCACCAAATACCATCTTTCCACCGTTGCATGCAGGAGATTGCTTCCATAGGGCTTCATAAGGAAGATGAGCATGATCTTCATCCTCCACTGCCATATCTTCAGTAAAGGACACTGTATATAGTATGGCTTGCTTTTTATATCATCCCTTAGTCAACAAAAGTCAATGTCACATAATCTGTGTAGCAGCTACAGACCTCAATATTGTTATTAACCCTACTTACAGATCAGGAACTTGAGGCTCCTGGAAAGAAATAACTTGACCAAGGTCACTGAGGCAATAAATAATGGCTCAAGCAGTGTATTTTCAGCCTGGCCTAACCCACCTTACAGACCTAAACCTGATCATGACAAAGCCCTTTATGTTATTATAACAAAGTGACACATGTATCTGGGATTCATTTGTAGCAGCTGGAGGCCCATGGTATGCCCATTTTCTCTCTCTTTCCCTATCGTTTCTCTCTTTCTCTGCTTGCAAATAAATAAATAAAATATTTTTTTAATCTACTAAGTTGTGTTTTCAGGAAAACAGGTACACTGGCATTGACACAGAAATGTGCATATTGTCTTTACAGTGTTCATAGATTCTCTGAAGCCCCTCTCAATAGATGGAGAGTCCCAACTGTGGAGATGGGAAGATCAAATGCCATTCAGGAAATTTTCAGAAAAATACTTCTTCATGAGGATTTTTGTGAGATGGGAGGTGAGGGAAACAGAAGGCCATAACTAATGGCAGTATGCATGGTATAGCCCTTGAAGACTGTAGATAAAGGACAGATTCATAAGCATGAACAATATGAAGGGTGTAGAGAAGGCTGTGACCCTGTCAGGAAAGCTAAGGATGGGTCTCCTAGAGGGCTGTTCATGCTACAAGGTAGCCAGGAATACCTGAAGAAAATGGTTCCATCTGCTTCAGAAGGGATGAAAGTGATCAAGGCCCCAAACTGGCTTAACCTATGTGCTCACTCACTCAGGACATACTCTCCTAGTCCAACACAGCCACGAGAATGTCCTTAGAAAACAGCCACAGTCTTGTCTCTCTTCACTTATTTTGTTGGTTTCAGAATAGATCTCGCTGTGCAGGCCGGGTTGCCCTTATCTCACAGTCATCCTGCTTCAGCCTCCTCAGTGTTGGAACCATCATGATGGGGTAGCGTACTCAGCTAGTTATCTCCCTTTAAATGGTATGGTTTCTGGCAATCTACCAAAATGGACTCTGCAGACTATACCTGTGATTTCTGGTTATATTGCCCTACTGAATCCAGCTAATGCATGTGAACAACTAAAGGTTGACAGACATGTGCCACCTACCACCATTTCAAATGTTACGATCAGTTATGCTTTTCTCAAAAGCAGTGTTGTCTGTTGGAATAATATCTAGTCAGACATGGAGGCACACAACTGAGCTCTTTGTACATGGCGGCCTGATTCAGGAAAATCACAAGTTTTACGCCACACAGTGGCCCGAAATGTAGTGGGCCACATAGGTTGCCTGGGTTATAAAGTAAGACTCTGTCTCAAAACAAAACCAAAAACAAGTAAACAATAAAAGAAATGGAAGTCCTATCTTCTACAGTGAAACCAAGTGTAGCAGAGAAACTTACTTTTTTTTCCCTTAGTGACATGAAAGTCACTCAAAGGTAGTTTCAAGCCATTGATTGTCACCTAAAAAGAGGTGAGTATGTGTGGGGGGCCGGGAGACTGGAGAATTAGCTCAGTTGATCAAGTACTTGAATTGTAAGCATGAAGACCTGAGCTCAATGCCCAGAAGCCACATTGAAAACACAAACACACGCACACACACACACACACAAAAAAAACAAGCATAGTGCTACACTGCACATGTGTAATCCCAGGAGGTAGAGAAACGTGATTCCTGAGGTTCACTGGCCAATGAGTGTAGCCTAATTAGTAAGTTCCAGGCCAGTGAAAGATCCTGTCTCAAAAACAGGTGGATGGTACCTGAGAAATGACTCCCAAAGTTTTCCTCTAGCCTCCACACACATACACACAAATATACATACAAGGATGTGAGAAACATGTGACAGGAAGCCAAAATGTTTGAAGGCTCCGTAGGCTCCTGCTTTGGTTTCTGAAGCAGATTCTGAATGAGCAGTAGTAACCATAAAGCAATATGGAGTTCACAGCATTCTCCAACAATAATAATGCTGGTAATAGCTAACTGTGTGGCAGGCGTTTTTCAAAGACATTTGCATAGATAATTTAATTTATTCTGCATGTCTCATGTCAATGCTATTATTGCCCTATTTTATAGACAAAGGAGATAGCAACCATTCCCTTTCCACAAAGTGTGCAAACAATTCATTCTAGCTTTCTCTACAAGGTGATGGAAGGTAATTTATGTGTGAAAAGATGGACCAAAACTGACTTAAGAATTCAGATTGCTAAAAGGAAAGATTACCAAGGCTACCAGACATAGCTTTCAGAAGAGTGAGTTTATAATTTAGGGTTGATTCTTTATAGCTCTTATTGTAAGAATAAAGTGAACTCATGAATCTCAAGTATTAAGACCCTGACTCTGGGTCCTAGCTGCTGGAATGTCCAGTGTTGAGGGATCACAGCTAAGTTCACCCCAAGCCCTACCCTCCCTGAAACAGGTTCCCTTTCTTAGGTTGAGTCTCCTCATCAGGAACAGCCCACAGCCCATGAGTGGTCAAGGCAGGAGTGAAAGGGCGCAGGCTCCTTCCTCAACTGAGGACATCTCTGAGAAGCCTCTTAATCACAATTACAGCCTAGAAATCACCTGAGATGTTCCTGTAGACGTTTCTGAGATCCTTTCTGGGACTGAAGTGTAGTCACTACCCACCTTTGTTCTATTGCACTGTCCTCAGCAGGGTTCCAAGGTGTCTGCTCTGTGGTGTGCAATACACATTTTGACCTCAGAATCTGTCTTGACGGAAACCTGGTCCATGTGTTTGTATCCCTCTTATCAGTTTCAGTCAGTGAAAAACAGTGTCTTCTCATTGCACAGAGGCAGGTTCATGAAATCACCATTTCATGTCTGTTTTTGTTGCTTCTCATTGCTTTGTCAAAGGAAACACCTTAAATTTTCTCTTGGTAAAGCTGCCATGAGCATGCTTGGATGTTATGTAGTAGGTTTGTAGCAAGTACAAACACACAGAGACAATAATTTAGATCCATAGGATATGTGGGATTATATAAAGTTAAAGTAATTAGATGTAGGTAGTAATATGAAAGCTAAAGTCATTTGTATACATGAACATAGAGATGTAAGTATGGCGTGTAGATCAAACACAGCCATAGACATAGATGTGGAATTTTGTGGTTCTGTGAGACCCCCTGCCTGGATGCATTTATGATTCAGCACTCCTGTTTCTCTTTGTTGCTGGACCTTCACCTTTACTAGAAGGACAGGTAAAGTGAGGCTCTTGGTGTAAGCCTCACACCAGCTGCTGGGCTTCTTCAGGGCAGGGTGTAATCTTATGCTTATGCTGCAGATACACTGAACAATACTGCAGGGCAGTGAGTCAGTGTTCCTGAGCTCGGCCACTTTGCTTGTTTTCATGAAGGTGAGCATGGGGAGTTGGGTGACAGAACCTTTGGACTATTTCTTCTCTGTGTGTAAGTATAGGCAAGAGGAACAACTCAGATGTTTTGCAGTTGGTCCATGTAACATCTAACAGCCAAGTGTTGTTTTTTTTTATAAAAATTAAACATGTGAACAAATGTTGATTTTTCATTTGGGTGAGCTATTCTGAATTTTTAAAAGAGATTATATGCACACAGATAAAACCAATATGAGTCTTGTCCTTAATGCTGATATAAGTATGAATTTTGTTCAAAGTTTTCTATTGTATGGTTAGAGCTGTTTCTTTGTCAGTGTTATTCATCTATCTATGGATCTATCTATCATCTATCCACCTATCTATTCATATAATGTGTACTGTGTAATCAATAAATTCTGTGTGGCATATATTACATTTGCCTCATGTTTTCAAGTGATTGATTTGCTTGCTAAATATATGCCAATAGATTATCATATATCACATAGACCCATCTTATGTTTGGATCATATTGACAAGACTGTCAGCTTGAGATGCCATGAGTGGTCTGACAGTACGGCAGACACAGTCATCATATATTGAATCAGAGCCTGCAAAAAGGCATTATGAGGCAAATATTTTTTTCTGTATATGGGTGTATATGCATGTTTTTATGTAGGGGACTATGTGTGTGGGGATGAAGATCAGAGTACAGCCTGGGGTGTCTTGTTCTCCACCTTATTTTATGACATAATGCTTCTCACTGAACCTTGAGCTCACTGATTTGGCTAGATTAGGGAAGCCAGTAAGCCCCAGGAGTCCTCTTGTCTCCACCTCCCAAGGATGGGATTACAGAAGCATGCCTCTGCACCAAGCTTTAACGTGTGTGCTGGGGGTTCAAACTCAGTTCATCATGCATGTCCACTGAGTACCTCCTCAGCCCAGCACAAACATTTTTAGACATCTCTGATCATCTACTTAGCTGAAAGTACATCTCAAGAAGTACTTAGGCATCATACCCGAAAACGCCCGAGAATTGACTAAGTGTGTGTGTCCACATGTGAGTTAAAAGGACAGGTTCATTAAAAAGACATTTCTGTCATGTCTGAGTTCATTACATTGTGTTCTGTGATAATATTCACAAACACAGAAAGGATGCATATCTAAGTGTAAATTAAAGGTGGCAAGTCCAAATGCATAATAAAATGTGAATATCCTTTTTAAAATTAAGTCAGTTTTATTTTGTATAACAACATAATTTGAGATTTAGACAGTAATTTTTCATTATTTTAGATCCTGATCTAATTACTAAAATTAGTACTGAGACATTGATAACTTTCTATTTTTATGTTCATCCATCTAACTAAGGCTGCTGTTTCACATTTTTGAGACTTATATGATGGAAAAACATCTCAAAACAAGCATCTGGGTAGGAGTGTTTTGCTTGTGTATGTGGTGTGCTTGAATGTATATATGTGGATGCACATGTGAGGTGAGGTGTGTATATGTGCACATTAATGCACATAAGGCCAGAGGTTGATATCACGTATTTTCTTGATCTCTACCCTTTGTTATTTTGCTGAGGCAGGGTCTCTCACTTGAGCCTAGAGCTCATGGACTTGGCTAGTTTAGATAGCCAGCTTTTAGGGGATCTCTCTCTCTACCACTAGAATGCAAGGATGACAGGGGGCACCATGCCCACCCAGCATTCATGTATGCGCTGGGGATCCAGACTCAGGTCCTCATGCTAACATGGAAGAGCTTTACCAGCTGAGCATCTTTCCAGCCCCGGGTTTTTTTCATATATATATTCACATTTTATATTCTGTTACATTCTTATATCATCTCTTCTAGGAATGATGATTTTTTGCTAGCCTTGTTGAATCTTCTTAAGTTTGAACCAACTGTCTTTACTCTTTTGAATGAGTTTAATTTGCTACTTTTTTTGCCGACTCTTTGAAGATTGCAATCAACTCCTTTTTGCCCTTCACTGTACATTTTCAAGTTATTGATTCAGTTGATATGTATATATAAATGAAGCTTACAAATGCATTTCTTTGCTTCCTAAGATGCCTTTTCTTCCTCTCAGTTCTGTGATGTTCCAGCATTTCTAACTTTACATTCACAATATCTTGACCCATTAGCAGCTAGAATTCGTTTGAGCAGAGTTCCTTGTTCTCATGAAGCTCATAAGATATAACAGCTCTCTCCTCAGCAGACCACCTTTCTAAAGAGGGCAGAGCAAATGTTGCCTTAGAGCAGAGCTTAGCTCAGAGACTTAATGAAGGTTAAAGATCCTTGTCAATGCAGGACTGTGGCATTAAGATGAAATTCAGTGGTTCTCTTCAGATGATTCAGTGGCTCCTGTCTTCATAGAGACCTTTTGGCTTTTTCTTGGGCTGAAACATTCATTCTACTTGGCTTTGGTTTAGTGAATGAGGGACCAGGGTTAGAAAGTCATCTGTGCTTACACATCCCATTTTGTATTTTTGAAATGGATGACTCACAGATTTTGAAAGGATCACAGCTTCTACGAAGGTCACAGAATATAATTATAAATGTGGCCTAGAAATCACCCCTAAATTAAGTTTCTTAAATGAAAAGGTTGAAGTACAACATAGATGGAATGTTTGAGGTATGAAGCCTGACCACTGTGGTTAGAGAATGGGATCAGAGAATTCAGGATGAGGCTATAGGTGACATTGAGAAGCCAGAATTTCACCTGGGTATGAAGTTTTTAAGTAGATAGACAGGAAGGCAGGCCTCATTCTTTAAGCAAATGGGGTCCCATTGAAGGCAATATGGTCAAGTGTGAGTTTAGGAAAATAGGATTATATGCCTTAGCTAATGTGAAACAACTTCTCAGACTTTCAATCCAACATATGGAAATATTGAAAAAAATATAAAAATGTAAATGCCTAGGAGAAGTTCAAAGTCGAGAAGTTGAAATCCTCAGCTCTCAAAATGAAGAGGACACTCTAAACTAGAGCAGTGAGCAGAAAAGTGACACTTTAATGGACCATGAAAGAAAGTAATATAGATGTGGGCATTAACTGTTGGCAATCCAAGTTTCAAGTCCTTGGGGAAGCAGTTCATGTCACGCTTTTAGATCTGCATGCTCAAACCAGGACTTAGGGAGGATTGACTAGTTCATTAAAAAGGAAATTGGTCTCAGAGAGTTAATGACAAAGCTTCCATACCTGTGGTGCCTTGAGAAAAATACCACCAAAAAGAAGTTAGAAATCCTAAGTTCTTGTCACTGCAGATATAAAGACGAGATTTCCTTCAGCCAATATTTAGAAATTAATATTTGAACTGTCAGGACAGGAGAAATGAGCAGGCTTCTGGAAGAGGCATCTGTAATCATCACATTGACATTCTTTTAAGAGACTTCAGAAAATAAACTCCACTAGAAATGAGCTCAAACTCATGAAGTACAAACCAAACGAGTACTATAGAAACAGAATTAGAAGACCTAATAAATAGTAGAATCTGGAGTGCTAAGAGCTAGTCATTATAGAATAATTAGAAACATTAATATGAATATACCTAGGATGCTCTGTAAACTAAAGGGAAAAAAGAAAAGCAGCACAAGTATAAAATTATATGATAGTAAGAGTATTTAAAACTCATCAATAGGCTTTCTAAATTAGAACTGAAATCATTTAAATAATGAGGCAAGTGAGTTAAACATAACTCATAACGACACAAAGTCAATAATTATATTAATTTGAGTAAATGATTAAAATCTTGCTATAGGAAAGTAGAGATGGAAGATAGATATGAGAAGTTAGGAAATATGGAGGCTAATTAAAGCAAATCAATATATACAACTTCCAGAGGAGAAAACAAAGAATGAGAAAGAAACAATCATCAAAGAAATAGTGGGGAGAGGATTCTAGAACTAAAGTCATGGAGAACAGCAGGTACTGAATATAGGTACATAATCAGTTAATAAACCCACACAGTATAAATGCTTGTGAAAATGCAGACTGCCAACAGCATAAAGAAATCATTATTAGATGCCATAGAGAAAAGCTAGTGAAAAGTAGCAAGGAAGGACAGTTAAGAAAAACAATACTTTGAATCTGCATCATGAAATTACATAGAAGGTTGAAATATCTTTAGATCACAAAGGAATAGTCAATGTGTGACTTAGAACAAAGAACATTTACTGCCCTGAATCAAAATCTCAAGTAGTAAACTCAAAAAGTTCTTTTATAGAAATTGACAGACTAAAGTATAAATTTTATAAAATACAAGGGGACAAAGATATCCAAGATAGCTTTGAAGAAATCACAGCTAAGAATCACAGCACTTGTAATACCAGATGGAAAAACATTTTTTGTATTTTATGTTTATTATTATTATTGACAATATATTTCATATGGACACATCATGTGTTGGTACCCACATTTTCCTCATCCCTGCCTCCATTCCATTGGGGATGCTCCTCAATGGGGTAGCAAGTATTCCCTGTGGGGTTGTACTTTATGCATGGTGGGAGCAGTAGTCGATTATTTGGAGGGGGAGGGAATGTCTCTGGGCATGATTCTCAACCTGTGGCTCTTACAATGTTTCCATCCCCATTTCTGCAAAATTCCTTGAGCTGTGGTGAATGAGTTTAAGTCTACTTCAATGGTGAGCCCTTAGGAGCCTCTGGATCTCTGCTCTTGTAGGTGTTGAGTATCCTCAGGGTCTGTCTCCTTCACCCTGGTGTTGATTATCAGGAAAACATGGAAGCAGCACTCTTGCTCATATCCCCGATTCTTCTGTGGTTTCAGCTTTGGCTTGACTGAAGTGCAAAGGGTAGTTAATCTCCAGTCACACTACCTTCTGAAGAAACAGATTTCCCCAATGGAGAATGAAGTCAGCATAGATTTAATGAGATAAGAATTATTAATTTAGGGAGAATTTGATGTATGTAACCTCTCTTTTAGCCAAGGACTAGTGAGAGCTTGACACTGGAGAACATAATCTTTGTCTCCATAGGATTCTGATCTGTTTCCCAATTCCAGGGTTCCTTTACACTGAGCAGATCTCTTAGCCAGTCAGAAAGCTATTGTTTACCCACCGAGGCTGTGTGCCACTATTGCAGTAGCATGTACATCCTGACAGGCTGTTTGCTTCTGAGTGGCTTAGACCTTTTCTTGCTCAGACCATTGTTGGCCACTTTCTCCCAGTAGCTCATGTAGTGCTTTCCAGCACTAGACAGGCTAACTGTCTGGGGACTGGCAGAAAACATTTTAATAGATTTACAGTAAAGGGTATTGAAAGCACAGGCAGATATACTGGTGTGGATTAGGAAATCCAGGAAAAAATTCACCATCTACAACTAATTGGTTTACTACAAAGGAACCGTTGCCATCTAAATTTAGTAAAGTGACTTTGTAAAAAGTTAAAATTTGGCTTCTACTCATGCTGTGTACCAAAAGTGTACTGTAAGTGAATCATAGTTCATAGTTCATGACATGTTTTCTTTTTGAGTATTGCTCTGTAGTTCAGGCTGGTGGTGAACTCACCATCTCTCTGCCTTAGCTTCTCTGTGGGACAAGATTACACATTAGTTCTATGATGACCAGCTTAAAGAATCTTAATGATAACACACAAGAACATCTTGATGAGAGAGACAAGAAGTTCTTAAACAAAATACAAACAGTGAACAAAAACTACCAGAAAAAAATATATTTATTATACCTCATTAAAATTAAAAGTCCCATTCACTGTCAACATCAAGTGGAACAGCCAGTAGTAATGTATGAGATGTTCATAATACATATGTCCTTTGAATGCCTGTGACAGTTGATCTCAGTTATCAACTTCACATCTAGAATTACCTAGGAGACAAACATCTGAGTATTACTGTAAGGGAATTTATATATTAGGTTCATGGAAAATGGAAGACCAATCTTAAATGTGGGAAGTACTATTCCTGGCTCCCAGACTAATAAAAAGGGAAACAAGCCAGGCGTGGTGGCGCACGCCTTTAATCCCAGCACTCGGGAGGCAGAGTTAAGAGAATTGCCGTGAGTTCAAGGCCAGCCTGAGACTACATAGTGAATTCCATGTCAGCCTGGGCCAGAGTGAGACCCTACCTCGAAAAACCAAAAAAAAAAAAAAAAAAAAAAAAAGCAAAAAAGAAAAGAAAAGAAAGAAAGAAGGAAGGAAGGAAGGAAGGAAAAGAGTTTAGCATTAGCATTAATCTCTGTCTGCTTCCTGACTGTGGATGCAATGTGACCAGCTGTCCCATGCTCCTGCTGCCACCACTTTCTCTGCCATGATATATTATTATAGTCTCAATATATGAACCAAAATAAATCTTTCCTTTCTTAAGTGGCTTTAATCAGATATTTTGTCATAGCATCATGAAAAATAATTAATGCAACATGTAAAATTTATAGAACTTGTGCATATTGAGAAAAAGACAGCCTAATAGCTAGTAGAAAGACTCAAATAGACTGAGAGGTTAGAGCGCTAATGTCACCAATGCATTACTCAACTGATGAGTTCATAGTTGAACCTCACCTTCTTTTTCTTCCTGACCAACGTCAGGTAAGCTGCTTTTTCTACCACATGTTCTCACTCTGACATTGGCTCACCCTGACTTGCCCCAACCAAGAAAACAATGGAGGTAAGAAACCTTTGAAACTGTGGGCTAAAATAAACTTCCCTCTTAAAGTTGATTTTTCTCGGGCATTTTGTCATAAAGATAGATAGCTAAGTGTGTATGTACACACATATACATACACACACAATATTTTTTTCAATTATGTAGCATTCAAAACCAGGCCAAACTACTGTCTGGTTGTAGACAACTAAATGATGGTGGAATATGATGACTGAGGGAGAGCTAAAGAGACAGCAGGCAGTGTTCTGTATCTTGATGTGGGAATCCTGAAGTGGGTGTATTTGCTTTGTGAACATTTGTCAAGGCACATCTTAAGATATGTGTCCTTCAGTGTCTTCCAGTTGTAGTTCAGAGATACAGTCAGTAAATAGAAACACAAAGCAACTACATAAATTGCTTATGGAGATATAACACACACACACACGAGGGTGTGTGGTTGTTATAAGTTGGAATTAAATGTCTGAAATCATGAAACTGTCTGTGCACGAAGAAGGAAGGCACTGAGCCTGGAAACAAAAGACTTCTCAGCTCTGAAATGCTCAGATTCTAATTTTTGAAAAGTGTACAGCAAAAGTTTCATTGCAATAAAATTTGTTACATAATTTTCTAAGTTTAAGTGGATTGTTTAAGCTTTTTAAAAATCCATTTAGGGCAGGGCGTGGTGGCGCACGCCTTTAATCCCAGTACTCGGGAGGCAAAGGTAGGAGGATCGCCATGAGTTTGAGGCCACCCTGAGACTCCATAGTGAATTCCAGGTCAGCCTGGGCTAGAGTGAGACCCTACCTCAAAAAACCAAACAAAAAAAAATCATTTAGGCTAGAGAGGGGAGCTAATCGTTGCTGTAGGATGGGTTAAGAACTGGAGTGATAAACGGAGTTGGAGGCATGGGTCAGAAAATGCGCTGCTGTTCCAGGTGAGTGATGGTGAGACGTAAGCCCGGCAGTGGCAGAGGGAGGTAGGGGATATAAATGCCAGACGTGTAAGACATGTACTTGTGAGACCTCAGTGATGGCCTGGGTGGGGAGACAGATTCCAGTATTCTGACAGGAGACTTGCCACACATGGTCCCTGATGTGAAAACGGGGAGGGATGCATGAGCTAAAGTAAGGGGGGAAGGATGGAGAGATTCTAATGTTGATTAGAACTTAACTATGGCATACCAGCTAGAAACATAGGTATTTCCCTTCCCCTTCTCTCCCTTCCATTTCCCCTCCTACTTCCTTCTCTTCCCCTTTCTTCCCTTTCCTTCTCCTCTCTTCCCTTTCCTTCCTCTACCTTCACTTTCTCTTCCTCTTTCCCTCCCTTCTTTTCTTTTAGCTGTGTTTCACTATGAAGCACACATTGGACTTGAACCTGTGACCTTTTGCCTCAGCCTCCAAAATGCTGATTCCAGATCAATACCCCAACACCTGGTGCTCTTGATTAAAAAGAAAACAAAAACTCTTTTTGTTACATTTTGTTGCCTTTATAACTTTTTGTTTTGTTTCATTCTTTTGCTCTTTTAAATATGTCTTTTCCATTTCCTTCTCTTCCAATAATCACTTTTTATTATGTCTATAATTGTCTGATACTGTTTTTCTCACTTAGAATTTTATAATTAATGGGATACTAAGAAGAATTTGTATTCTTTAATGCTTGGGTAGAACATTCTATAAATGTCTGCTAAGTCTATTTGATCTATGGTGTCATATAACTTACTGTTTCTGTTTATTTTCTGTGTAGATGACCTGGCATCAGTGATAGTGGGGAAATGAAGTCACCCATTACTATTGTATAGGAGTTGATCTCTGAATTTATATTTAATCAAACATACTTTTGCTAATATAATCTGTATTATAAAATTAGTTGCATCTGTGTTTGCTGTGTTTATGTTTGTAACTGTATTGTTCATTTGTTAGGAGGAGAGTTTCTTCAAGACATTAAAAGGATGGATTCTTTTTTCTGGAAATTTGTTTTGTTTTGTTTTTCAAGTTAGGGTTTCACTCTAGTCCAGGCTGACCTGGAATTCACTATGTAGTCTCAGGGTGGCCTTGAACTCATGGTGATCCTCCTACCTCTGCCTCCCAAATGCTGGGATTAAAGGTGTGCGCCACCACGCCTGGCTTGGGAAAAAAATTTAATAATTAATTTCTTATAACTTTCAAAGTATTTGGAAAAGATCACATCGAATGGATGTAATATATGCCCCATAATGCTTTTAACCTCCACATTCTTGCACATTTTAAAATTATTTTTACTATTTGTGATATTATTTACTAGAAAAGCCTAGTAAATATGCATATAAATACATCTTGGTCCAAATATCTACTTACTTCCCTAGAATAGAGTTTAGTTTAGAGATTAAGTACATTCTAGTTTTCTAGAATGCAGGCAAGTTGTTTACCAGAAAATTATGCCAATTTACCTAGTAAGTGCCCTGTCCTTACCAGTATATCATTTTTCTTCACTTTATGACTGTGTGAGCACTTACTCTCCCCATGCCCAGGGCTCTGTGCTGACTCACCACTGGGTCTGCAGTGGCTGGTGCAGCAGGATGCTGTCCTCCGAGGAGCTGTGTACTGGCCACAGCTTTCAGGGCAGTCACATGGCCTCTCCGTGACCTCCAATGTCAGCTAAAAGACTTAAAGTGATTATCAGCTCATTTTCAGACACTTTTCAATGGAAGCTTCTAAAATCATTCAGAGATGACATCTGGGGGGCATTGTTTGTCTTGGAGGGCTTCAGTAAGAGTTTACAAAGGTGGGCTGGAGAGATGGCTTAGCAGTTAAGCGCTCGCCTGTGAAGCCTAAGGACCCCGGTTCGAGGCTCGATTCCCTAGGATCCACGTTAGCCAGATGCACAAGGGGGCGCACACATCTGGAGTTCATTTGCTGGAGGCCCTGGCACGCCCATTCTCTCTTTCTATCTGCCTCTCTCTCTCTCTCTCTCTCCCTCTCTCTCTCTGTCACTCTCAAATAAATTAAAAATAAAAGCAACAACAACAAGAAAAAAGAGTTGACAAAGGTGAAGGAGGAATCAGTGGGTTGTCCTCTTCTCTGTTCTTGGGTCACTGCCTTGAGGGTGGAGACCCGGTTCACTTCCAGTATTGGGTGCATGAAGCACAGACTCTAGCAGGTAGTTCAGTATTGACATCTGGGTATTTTGCTTTCAGGTTGATCTTAGGGGTGCCTTAATGATACATGAAATACTTAGCATATATAAGCACATGTTAGGTTCTCCAGTACTGTGAGCTATTTCCCATGATTCCTTGTTTTAGCTACTTTCCTCAAAGTTGTGACCAAATACCTGACAGAAATAATGGGGGGGAAGATTTATTTTTGCTCATGGTTTCGAGTCATGCATGGTGAGGAGTGCATTGCTGAGCTCACAGCAGAGGGAGCGTGTAGCAGAGACTCCTCACCTCTTGTGGATCACGAAGCAGACAGTTCAAGTCAGAAGTGGAGCATATGACTCACCCCTGACAGCCAGGGCACCCACCTCGAGGTTTCCTCAACCTTCTAAACCGCACCAGCCGGGGAACAAGTTCTTCAACACAAGAGCGTGTGGGGGACGTTTCACATTCAACCTGTAAAACTACTTCTCTCTGAGTCCTCGCAAGACATGACCTGGAAGTGGGCATAGTGGTGCTTATTGCAATTATTGAAGAAATAAGTGGTGGAAAAACTTTAAAAAGTATGCATGGACCTGGGCGTGGTGGCACACGCCTTTAATCCCAGCACTCGGGAGGCAGAGGTAGGAGGATCGCCATGAGTTTGAGGCCACCCTGAGACTCCGTAGTGAATTCCAGGTCAGCTTGAGATAGAGTGAGACCCTACCTCGAAAAACCAAAAAGAAAAAAAAAAGTATGCATGGAAGAAACTTTCCAGTTTTCTGTATGATAGACCACTCATACCTCTCTACTTCAAATCAGCCATCTCATAGCTGACATTTTCCTAAGCTGTTATCCACTTAGGTTTCTTTAGTGAGATTTTACTCTGGGATGAACAAGTATTTACAGCCTGTCATGTTTCTATTCTTGCAAGGTTGGATATGTAATGTGCTTTAGTTCTGCTTTTTTAACTCATTTTGCAGATAGCCCCCCCCCCCCAAATCACTTAGAGTCTGATTTAATCAAGACAAACAGAATGAAGTGTAAAAACCCGGTGTTTTGATTCTCAGCTTTGTTGACAGCTGCAAAAAGGGAAGAGTTGAGTGACCTTTTCAGGTCAGGATTTTATGGCTCAAGGGAAATCCCAAGCTCAGCAGCTCAGGGATAGGTGGGATAATGGATGAGAAAATCCCTCAAGAAAAGTAGTTTTCAAAATCTAAAACATTACTATTATAATACAGATGTTATTGCCACAGTAAAGTATGAAGAACCTAAAACTGAAGCAAGACTCTTCTCATCCTGTTTCTCATTGCAAGTTCTTATTTTTACACGCAAAAAGAGAACAAAGGCACTTCAACAAGATCACCATTTTCTTTTTCTGTTTTTTTGGGGGGTAGGGTCTCACTCTAGTCCAGGTTGACCTGGAATTCACTCTGTATTCTCAGGGTGGTCTCGAACTCACGGCGATCCTCCTACCTCTGCCTCCCGAGTGCTGGGATTAGAGGCGTGCACCACCACGCCTGGTTAAGATCACCATTTTAAAATTTAGAACTTTATTATATGAACATATTGCTTAATGGTTATATTCCCATCAGGTTATATACTCTTATGTTCTTTCTCCCCTACTCCCATTCCTCGGAGGGCCCTCCTCACTGGGGTTATTAATATTCACTGTGGCGTCATGAATGTGTCAGTCCATCTCTGTGAGGTGGGAAGTGCCTCAAATACTCCTTCCCACCTTGTGGCTCTTGCCTTCTTTCCACCCCCTCTTCTGCAATGCTTCCTGAGTATTGGAGAGTGTGTTATATGTCTTCTATAGTGTTGAGCTTTCTGTGTCTTCTGACTTTGTGCTTTGAGAAGCTCATCAGTATCTACTGCCATCTCCCCGGAGATGTTCTCAGGCTAGCAGTGACATCAGTGTTCATCTTTAATCTGCCGCTTCCTCTGTAATGTTTCCTGGGCTCTAGCAGATGTGGTAGAGATGGCATGTTTCGTGCTAAGCAATCGACTTTCTTTTCTTGTCATACTGATGTGTGTCTAGGATCACTACAGTATTTGCTACCAAAAAAGCAAATTATAAAGAAGCAGATTCTCTAACCAAGAATGAGAGCAGCATGGATGATCACCATATCTTAAAACAAAGTCTTGTAACTTGATATAAAAATTATAGGTGCCAAAATTAAAATGCTTTTAAAGTAATCATAGGTGAATATATTAATTATCTTCACAATGTAAAGCGCAAATTCGCATTTTTTTATTTCATGTATAATGAGTTTGGGTGCATTTTAAATGCTTTTGTCCTAGGGTAATTTTGTTTTAGTCTTTGTTTTTAAAACATCTGGAAGACGACGTTTCATTTAGGAGGTCTGGAATTGATCAATTCAGTATTTTGAAAATGTCTGCTGTGTCAGTGGGGCAAAGTTTAAATTCTCAGCTTCCAAAACTGCTGTGAGTTTCCCAGATAGCCCTTTTTTCTGCTGAACCGCTTACCAGAAAGGGAGATATCTCCCCTGAAGGTTAGTATACACTGAAATTAATAAAAGCCCAGAAAAACTTACAGGAACTCATTGTTTATGTGGGAGGCAATGTTGGAAATTAAATTATATCCTTTAAGTAAAACTGTAAGCAAGTAAAATTTTGTCAAGAAGTACTCATATTTTCTAGAGCTATAAAGATGTGTGTGTGTGTGTGTGTGTGTGTGTGTACTTTTTATTGACAACTTCCATGAAAATAGACAATATACCATCATCATAATTCCCTTTGAATGATATTTTGAACACACAACATCAAACACTAGATGGTTTCTTCGTTTTCTTCTTTTGCTCTTCTCCTCTTCTTTCTCCTTCCCCTCCTCTTTCTTCTTCCTCCTCTTCCTTCTTCTTCTCCTCTCCTTCAGTTTTGCAAATACTTTTCTCCTCAGAGCCATTTTCTACACTCCCTTTCTATGATATTGTATTTAAATAGTAATTCTCCATCCAGCTCTTGTTTGGAAATGCTAAAAGGTAACAGAATCTAAACTACTTTACAGAGCTATAGAAAGTAGCCTGTGTGCTGCATTTTTATCATTTTATTTATTTGTGGGGGGTGGGTAGGGAGGGTGCATCTGGGTCCTTTGCCTCTGCCAATGAGTGCCTATCTAGCTTTATGTGGGTGGCTGGAGCAATTGAACCCAGACCTGGTAGGCTTTGCAAGCAAGCACCTTCAACAACTGAGCCATCTTGCCAGCCTCCTATTTTTCTGTTTTAATTTGAGAGGCAAATGGACAGGTGTCTGGAGGCTGGAATTGCTCTATGATTTACTTGTTACAACACAGACTGGTTAGTGGTGAAAGTTGTCCCCTGCGTATTATTCTGAATGAGACAAAGCAGCGAGCACAGAGTCTGGAAAAGCAGCAAGGCGAGGGAGGTGAGCAGACAGCAGATACGCTGCTGTCCTCAGCAGCGTCCCCAGCTATTTCTGCTGTCAGGAACCCGGAGTCACAGCGAGGACTGAAGATTCAGTGTTGCTCGTTATCTGACAGTCCATCATTAGGAAGCACAACCCCAAAATGCGAGTTCTTTGCAAAAACACAAAATAGTAGTTCCCCTAAAACCCATACTTGAATACTACTACATGCCATTTATTTTAAATGATTTTAATTGGTACTTACCTGGAAGGCTATCTCACATTTCATTTTGCCAACTCTGAAATGGCATAATGAATTGCTTCTTGTTGGCAACTGTGAAAGCATGATAAGACAGGATAATGTATACAGACGATTTCTTCTTCAGAAGAATTCATCCAGAAGAATTGTCAAATTATTTTTAAGTGCTTCTAGTTCTCGTTGAAACAGTGCCAGAGAAGTTTAAAGCCTTCACTGCACTGTGTGACTTCACTACGCGGCACTACCGTCACAAAACTCTGCAGTGCTTCAGCGGGGACATACTGGAGGGGTTGCTTTTCTAAAGCGCGCACTTTTTGTAAATGAGACAACAGATCCAGAAATATTAGGTAACTCAGGGGACATAAAGTAAACTGGAGATAAAAGGAGCTTGCAGACATCCAAAGGATCCCAGGCCTCATATATAATTGATGGTGTAGAAGAACGGAAAGTGTCTACAATTTCCTTAGCACTGACAGAGAGGACATTGGAGGTTGGAGTGATGGAAAGAAGGAGGGTTGTTAAGAGAAGGGGTATTTTATTGGCATTGAAGTAACTTTAGCTTAATTTAAGGGTTTTTGGCTGATAGCAATGTGTGTTTTCTATGTGAAGTCTAAGGCTTCATTGCAAATAGCTGCCTTGGCTTGGCCTTGGTTGCCTTGGCAATAACTTGGTCTTAGTCTGGGCTTAAAGGAGTAAGAAGAATGGGTAGAGAAAAACTGATCAGGCTCTTAAAGAAACTGCTTATCCTGTATGCTGTCTTGGCAAATGTCATGACCTGGTGACTCTTTTCTTGCCCTGTAAGGAGTTTTCTGATGCCCTGAGATGATTTTGCTGCTATTAGTATTACTAAAACAGATTTGAGCCTATAAATGATGACATCCAAATAAAGTATTTCTTACTTAAAGAATGTTTTAATTCATTGTCATTATGCTGGTTCATATTACCTTCTTCACATAAATTATAGCATTCTCTCTCAGTATGTTCATTATTTACATGATATCAAATCAATATTTAAATGGATCAAGGAAGCAGTTGCAGTGTTATTGAGCAGATATTCTGTGGAAAACAGTGCTGGTTGCATCTCATGCCCACTCTCTCTTTCTTAACTAGTAACAGAATGCTCTCTCCTCTAGCCAGGCAGGTGGCCACGGTGAGTAGAAATGACATTGGTCACATGCTTTGTGGCCAGATGGAGTCACATGACTACATTCCAGCTAAAGTGATATGCATAGAACTATGGTGAGGGATGCTTACACGGTCTTATCAAAAGGATGTGTTCTTTCTCTGCCCCTTCTCTTTGCTGGCTGGATTCAGAGGAAATAGATGGATGTAGAGGGTAAACCTAAACTCATACGTAAAGTGGGAAAGGTATGGGACCACATGAGAAGGGATATGGGCTGATGATACTAGGACAGGACTCCATGCTGTTGGACTTGTTTGGTGACAAATAAATGTCATTTGTGATTAAGCGACTACTAGCTGAGGAACTTCAGATATACTCAGCTAAATGCAATCCTGAAAAATACATAACTTTAAATAGCATGAAAATCACACCCTATATAGGAAAATCAACAAGCAACAAGCTTTGCCAACATAAGGCCCAAATATTTTACTTGATACCTTTCTGATAACATCTTGCATGATGAGTTCTCCTGATGGCTGGAAGGCTTTTATCTCATCATGTTGGACTTTTGGAATGGATTTTTCTCCTTTTATGCTATTGGGAGACTTGAAAAGAGCACTGGGCTGGAAGTTCAGGAGATCAAATTCTGTGTCGCTGACTCATTTTATTGGTGGTGCTGTCTTTTTTATTTAGCATTTGACACTGTTTCTACCTCTGTCGCCTAACAATTCTGGACTGGATCGTCTCTGTAATTCTCTAAGTACTGTAGGCTGTTTACTTATAAAACTGGTTCTGGGTGCTAATATATGTGAACATAGTAGGCCCTTTATATCCATGGATTCCATAACTGGATTCAACCAACTATAGGTTGAAAATGTTAAAAAAAAAAAAAGTTGCATTTGTACTGAACATGTATGGGCTTTTCCATTGTCATTATTCCCTAAACAATATATAAGATCTACTACTTATATATCATTTACATTTTATTAGATACCACAAATAATCTCAAGATGATTGAAAATATACAAGAGGATATGCATAAGTTATATAAAAATACTACCCCATTTTATCTAAAGGACTTAAGTGTCTTAAGGTTTTGTTGTTCTTGGAATTGTGAGGGAGTCCAGAGCCAATCTCCTTCAGATACTTAGATTGCCTGCTTGGATATGTATATGTTGGAGAAAGGAGGGCCACTCAGTTCATTTTTAAGGATTCTACTTTCTGCGTAGGAATTGATGTAAACACTGAGTCATAGAATTTTTAATGAACTGTGACTCCTGACTTCAGCTCACTACTGTCTCTTTTACTCCAGGTTCCTTCTGTCACAGAGCTCCACATAGTTCATTGAAAGAGACATACTAGCTTTGTGGTTTACAGAGAGTTCTTAATAAATTCCCCAAACTGTATTTGATGCAATGAAATGCAATTTTCTCTATTATCACCCACATAAGACTAATCTATTGGCTATGCTCACAGTTGTTCAACCTCATTCTAATTAATGTTAACTCTAATTTCACCCCCCTTTAAAAGCTTCATATCAGAAGAGTAACAGCTTCTCTGAATGCCCACCTGTTAAGAGTTGATGGGACAAGAGCCGGGCGTGGTGGCGCACGCCTTTAATCCCAGCACTCGGGAGGCAGAGGTAGGAGGATCACTGAGAGTTCGAGGCCACCCTGAGACTACAGAGTGAATTCCAGGTCAGCCTGAGCTAGAGTGAGACCCTACCTCGAAAAACCAAAAAAAAAAAAAAAAAAAAAGAGTTGATGGGACAATTAAAGAGGGTGTTATAGAGGAATTGAGTTTCAATCCAGAGTTTTGGGTGGTAAATGTGGATTGCCAGAGAATTTTGGCAGAGATCTTACAGGGGTGAGTCTGTGTGAACAAAGACACTGAGCTGAGAATGGTAGAACCAAGCAGCAGGGGACTGGCATATAGGATGGATGTGTTAGTTCTTCACAACTATGAGACAAATTCATGTCTCACTTCTGCTATTGCAATAGCATTTATTAAAAATGAAACATATTTTGCTCTCATTTTCCTAGATAAGACTTTTGAATTCTGAGTGAAAGTTTCCCCTGAATTTTAGACTCAGGAACTATGAAAAATGGTCAAGAAAAGCAACTTAAAGGAGGAAAGCTTTATCTTGACTGATGTTTCAGGTGTTCATGTTCATGTTCCGTGGTGGAAGTCCCATTGTATGGGTCTGTGATGAGGTAGACTGTCGTGGATGAGAAGATCTCGTGGAGCAGAGCTCCACATACCGTGGCGACTGGGGTCCTGGGGCAGGTTATGTACCCTTCAAAGGCATGCTCCAAGTGACCTGCTTCCTCCAACCACACACCATCTCCTAAAAGCCCATTTAGCGTCCATACGACCCAGTTACTTCTCAACAGTACCACCACTTGGGTATCAAGCTTTCAACAAATAAAGTGTTGTGGGGCTACTTCCTGTCCAAACCATAAAAGCAGGACTGTTTTCTTCTAACCTGTGTCTGCCATGACTTTCTTATTAACATGGAATATTTCCTTTAAGGCAGTGTTTGTTGAGAGTATGAGAGGAGCTTATGTAGAAGAGAGATGGATAAGAATAGACCTCTGGTGGAAGTAATTTTAAAAACACAAAATGGAGCAGGGCAAAATCATCACCGTAGAATGTGCCTCTTCATGCAAGAGATATTTGTGTGTGCATATTTGGGTTTTATGCCTCGTTGTATGCTTATGTGGTGTGGCTGAGATAAAGTTGCAGAAGGAACTTAGAATTGCCTGACTTTTGAAAGGTAAGTCAGCTGTGACTTTCCGCTAATCAATATCTCCAAGTGTTTAATTTTCCTGCCTCTGTGTGTGTATGCGTTTGCACATGCGCATGCACAAACATAATATTTAATGGAAAGAGAATAAATCAGCCACTGAGTTACTGCCAGTAGTGCGTTTACCCGACTATACCATCACTGAAATTATCAGAAGTATTGCAGGTGGGGAAAGTCACCATATTGTAAGTGTCAGCCACAGCCACCTCTTCTTGCAGCACAAACCTACAGATTCAGAACAGTTCCTAAGTCCCAATTTGGACACTGCCACAGTAATAAAACTCATAACCTCATGAAACTCCTTGCAAACTACATACCTAAATTGGCACCGGCTTCTCTCAGGAGCAGGGAAGACACTACTTCTTCCTGGGCTGTCTTCCAGGGGTCTCTGCCATCTTACCATCAGTGGCAGGTTTGCTGTGCACATCCACAAATGTAAGTCACAGAGCAAACCTTGAGATGTGCAAGTAGGTAGGACCCTTCTTTCTGAGCTTCCATTTTGTAACTGATTTCTTAGATTCCTTTCATCCACTCCCACATCTCTTCACCCACATGTACATGTATACTCAGCAGTAAGTTTCTTTGCAACAGTCCTAGACAAAACCATCACACAGGTTTATTGGTGAATTTTAACCTTTAAGATACAGTGTCAGTCGTCCCTGAATGCCTCTTCACCCAGGGGTGGCCCAAGAGCACCACAGAATTTGGCCTTTCAGAAAGTTTGAGAAAGAGCCCCTAACTCCATGAGCCATTGTGGTCACAGTTGAGATGGGAATTGTCCAAACACTGATAACTATTCCACAACAAGAAGCTTTGCTCCTGCTATCTTTAGTGTGGACACGAATATCAGTCTTCATATCCCCTGATGACACTGCCCCTTCTGAGCAGACCCCAGGATGCTGGCAGCCCATCACACATCCGGAGCCGGAGCAGGGGCAAGGCTCACAGCTCACTGTGCTTGCCACTCCGCTCCGCAGCTCCTTTACATGGCTGCACGGTCACAGCCACTGTCCTTTTCCTTTCTGGAAAGACCCACTGTAACCTTCTGGCACAAACTCCAAAGTCTCTAACCAAAAGTGAGAGTAGCCTTAATATGTTGGTATGAACATTAAGAGAAGTGCTTACTGGGCAGTTTGGTGAGCATAGTGTATACATTTAGCCAGACACCAGCAGATGTTACATCCCTATGGCTTATGACTACTCCTGCTGTAGGTTTTCAGCATCAGAAATGCATTACCTCCCATGGTGCGGGCCTCCAGTCAAATTAGAGAGCTGGCCAAATTCAAGGCTTGCAGTGTGCACTGCTGAGTATCTTCACTGGTGATTTCTCTCTCTCCCATTGAACTACATGTAGAATGGCTTCTTCCAGCTTTCTGTCAGCTGGTCTACATGGAGGAGGTTTTCAGCTCAGCTCCAGCAGGATTTCTCAGTGACCTTGCAGCCCAAGTATGTGGAGTCTTTGGCAATAGTCTTACCATCTATTCCTGGTGGGAACCCAAGGACCTCGGCAATGGCTTGTAATGTTTTGGGGGCATCAGGGACCTCTCTGGCCAACAACTCACAGGAAGGCATCCTGTACCTGGCACTGAAATTTTTCTAGTAACAATAGATGGCTTCTGAGTGGTCCATTGTCCAAAAAAGTAGGTTTTCATATGACTTATATCCTCTTAGATTTTGATTAGCCCTTCTTCCACCTTTCCTTTACTCAATCTCTTCCTCTGTCCTCACTTATTTTTCAGGTTTTTGGCAATTTTTATTTTCAGTTCCTAAACCTAAAATACTGGGGAAACTTAAACTCAGAATTCCATAGTCTTGTCTAGGAAAAGGAGAACAAAATTTGTCTCATTTTTCATAAATTGTATTGTAGTTGTAGAAGTAAGACATAAATTTGTATTTAAACATACTATATTGAAGACACATAAACCAAGCATACAAGAATGTATGATATGTGGGAGCAAATGTGAATTTTTAAAGAAAATATAGTTTCTATTTGTGAGGAGTGAGGTATATATAGAGAGAAAGAAAGCGAGCAAGAGAGAGAGAACGGACACAGCAGATGAACCCCAGATGCATTTTTGTGCCACTTTGTGCATCCAGCTTCACACAAGTGCTGGGAAACTGAGCCCTCTCCGACAGGCACTGCAGGGGAGTGCCTTTAGCCACCGAGCACTCTCCCCAGCGCAAATGTAAATTTTTTGGCCAATAGAAAATTGTCAATTTTTTTCATTTTTTTAAAAATTAGTTTTCAGTTCTCATACAGGTAATGAGCCCGCAATCTTTTTTTCAGTTTCCTTGTAAGTTACAGATACAAAGTAATGGGTTCGATATTGTATTTTCATACATACTTTTTGTTTGTTCTCCTCTCCAGTTTCCTTCTAGTGCTCTTGTGATTCCCTCCCATTTGTGCCCTTCCTCTCCCCCAGGAAAGATTCCCTTCTACCTTCATGTCATATGAATTCCATTTCCTTGTTTTTTTTCCTCCTCTTCATTCCCTCTGATGGGGGGGGGGGATTTCAAGTTTTATCACACATGCACACACACACACACACACTTAAATGCAGATTGCACATCTGAGTAAAACATATTTGTCAGAACCTGACTTGTCTCAGTTAACATAATGGTTTCCCTTTTTATTGGAATGCCATGACTTCATTTTTCTGTACTGTTGAATAAAAGTCCATTGTACACATGTACCACATTTTCTTTAGTCATGCATGTATCACTGAACATCTAGGCTGGTTCCATTCCCTGGCTATTATGAATAGTTTGGACATAAACATAGATGTGCAAATATCTCTGTGGCATATTGACTTAGAGTCGTTTGTTGACATTATACCTGAGTGATATAGCTGGGTCCTATATTATTTTTTTTCAGAGACTTCCATACTTACTTCCATAGTACCTTCACTAGTTTATAGTCCCACTATCAGTATACAAAGAGCCTCTTCCTCCCTCCCCTTCATCCTTACCAACATTCATTTTCTTGGTAATAACCATTCTGTCTGAAGTAAGATGAAATTTCAAAGTAGTTTCAACTTACATTTCTTTGATGGCTAAATATATTGAACACTGCTCATCTATTTACTAGATATTTCTATATCCTCTTTTAAAAACTGTCTATTCAAGCTGGGCGTGGTGGTTCATGCCTTTAGTCCCAGCACTCAGGAGGCAGAAGTAGGAGGATCCTTGTGAGTTCAAGGCCACCCTGAGAATACAAGGTGAATTCCAGGTCAGCCTGAGTTAGAGTGAGACCCTACCTCAATAAAAAGAAAACAGAAAAAGAAACTGTCTATTCATGAGACTGGAGAAAAGGTTCAGCAGTTAAGGCACTTGCCTGCAAAGCCTAATGACCTGAGTTTGATTCCCCAGTACCCATGTAAAGCCAGATGCACAGAGTGGCATGTGCATCTGGAGTTTGTTTGCAGTGGCTGGAGTCCCTGGCATACCCATTCTCTCTATTGCTCTGGCAGGTGTGGTGGTGCATGCCTTTAATACCAGCACTTGGGAGGCATAGGTAGGAGGATCACTGTGAGTTTGAGGCCAGCCTGAAACTACATAGTGAATTCCAGGTCAGCCGCCTAAGCTAGAGCAAGACCCTACATTGAAACAAACAACTGCATATGCTTGTGCAGGTGTGTGTGTGTGTGCGCGCGCACACACACACACACACACACACACACACACAATCTATTCGTATCTATTCATTTTGGAACTTTTAGTGTTTTATATTGGGTTTTGCAGTCATTTCTATATTCTTGATATCATCCCTGGTATTATGTATGGTTGGTAAAGATTGTCCCCATTCGGCATCCTTACATGTTTTACCAGCACCCTCTTTCCTCTCAGGACTTGATTTGAACAGCATATTTAATAGTAATCCTCCTTTAATAGGGTTCTATTTGGGAGGTGGATTCACTGTGCACCTTTTTGCACAATATGTTATCAAAAACATCTGTTTCACATGAATTGGTCTCAGAATTCTACAAAATTCATGAAATTCATTAGTGATTGACTAGGGTTCTTGAATCAAGTTTCCAATCCCAGAGTTTATCTTTTGCTTGTATTTGTCCCTGGCGTTCACAGTGTGTAAAGTCTATTAGTGGAATTGGAAAACATCTGTATTTATTTTTAAGCTAACTTTCCTTCTCCACTCAATATTTCATCATATAGCACCTAGTTTACAATGTAACTCTATGCCTTTTGAAGGAAAAAAAAAACACACACATTATCTCTAGATTTTAATACAAAATATATTTTCTAGGATTTTGGCTTCTCTTTGTTAAAATGGCGACTTCTTATTGTTTGGGTCATCTTTAAATATTTTTAAATTGTTAGAGGTTGCATTCATGATTGCATGCTGATTCACCTAGTTGGTTAACATGCATGTGGACAATCGAGATAAAAGTGTGGCCAATCAGAAGGCTAGCTCTGGCTCTGCAGAGGCTAAGATCCAGTTGTTGTGGGTTAGTCAGCTACATTTAAAGCTTTTACCTTCCAATTACTACATCAGCAAGACTGTGCATTAGATTATGGGATATTTTTAATTTTGAAAGGTTTTTTTCCTAAATATTTTATTTATTAGAGATAGTGAGACAGAAAGAATATGGACACACGAGGGCCTCCTGCCAGTGAAGATGAACTTCAGACACATGTGCCACTTTGTGCATCTGGCCTTATGTGGGTACTGGTGAAGTGAACCCCAGCCATCAAACTTTACAAGCAGGTACCTCTAACAACTCTCCAGCCTGGACGTTTTCAATTTTGGTTTAGATACAATTGATTTTCACGGCCTCTAGTGTTGTTCTGAAAAAAAAAAACTATGGATTATTATTCTGGATTGTGGTGCATTTAGGACTATGACACTGCTCGATTTGCTGTGGCCTGGCAGCATCGCAGAGTGATAAAACTGTCAGCCCCAGAGTCAGGCAGACAGAGATTAAAGTCTGAATCTTTTCTTAGGACCCATGTGACCTCAGAAAAACGGCTCATCTTTTCTGACACCCAGTATCACCTGGCACAAAATTATGATGGCATTGCAAAGCTAGAGATGGAGGGGGTTGATGAAGGTTGAGATTAATGCAATTCCCTGTTACAGCTTCTGGCACATGGAGAAATGAAGCATCACTATCTTTTAGCGCCTTAGATGTCTAGTGTGCTAGTATTCCAACCCAGCCCCTCCCTCCAGTCTTAGTCCAAGCCCTGATTTTTACTGAATTTCTCTAGATTTAACTTTGTTATGTGCAGTTATAATTATATTTGATTTTTGTTTTGTACTCTTCTTTCAGGGTCCACTAAAAACATTTAAGTGCTTCGTATAATCATTTTCCAAGATAATAGCATAAAGTGCCTTTTTAATCATTAAAGCATTTAAATTCCCTGACTTCCCAGAAAGAGTAGCATTTTATTACTTGCATTAGATTTGTCATTTCAATAGTAGATACTTTATTATTGTAGTTTAAAGTTCTTAACGAGAAGAGTTTGATTTAGTTATAGTTATTTAAAATAGTAAAAATTTTCTTTGTACTACATGCATTTGAAATTTTAAAAAATATAGCCTTGATTGGTGATTTGAGAGCATAGTGTCCCCTAACACTGACCAGGGCCTGGTTTGCGGCTTTTCCTCTGCGTGAGGGTCTTGTCCATGGTGCTGACCATCAAATTGCGGCTCTGCCCCTGCTTCCAGTATACAGTGGTTAATTTTTCATGCTGGGCACATAAAGGGCATCCTTTGGTGTGTAGCTGTCCAAGTGCCCCAGTGGTGATCATGTTCCTAATTACTTGGGGTTTGTTTTGGTGGTGGTGGTGGTACTGGGAATTTCACATGCTAGGCGTGCACCCTACCATTGAGCTACATTCCTGAACTTTTTTTTTTTTGGGGGGGGGGAGACATGATCTCTTTAAGTTAACTAGGCTGGTCTTGAATTCCTTCTGTAGCTCAAGCCGACCTTGAAATTGTTATCTTTCTGCCTCAGTTTCCTCATTAGTTAGTATTACAGAACTGTGTTACCAAGTACAGCTCCTTCTGTTTGTGTGTGTGTGTGTGTGTGTTGTATTATGTGTAATGAATGCACGTGTGAGTACAGATGTGTATACACTGGGCATGTGCAGAAGGGGTATTTCTGTTGCTTTTTTATTGTTGGGACAAAAGACATGACCAGAAGCAGCTTGTGGAAGGAAAAGGTTTGTTTCTGCCTTACAGTTTCAAGGGAAAGTCTCATGGTAGGCAAAGCATGGCAGGAGAGGACCAGAAGCAAGCAGTGGCATCACACTGTGACATCAGTAAGCAGGAAGGAAAGAGAGGGAGCTTCCTGGTGAGGGGAGCTGGTCTGTAACACACCGAAGCCCAACCATAGCAGCACATCACTTCCACCTCCCAAAGACTCCACTGGCTTGGGAATAAGTATGATGTTTAATCAAAAACACGTGTGTCAGGGATGGAGAGATGACTTAGCAGTTAAGGTATTTGCATGCAAAGTCTAAGGATCCAGGTTAGATTCTTCAGTACCCATCTAAGCTAGATGCACAAGGTGGCATATGCATCTGGAGTTCATTTGTAGTGGCTAGAAGTTCTGGTGTGCCCGCTCGCTCGTGCTCTCTCTCTCTCTCTCTCTCTCTCTCTCTCTCAAATAAATAAAAAATACATATTCCAATGGGGAACATCTTGCATTAAAACCACCACAGAGTGCCCTTCTCTATTGCTTATGCAAGAACTTCCTTGAAATGGGAGGGTCTCTCCCTCAAACCAGAACTGGCATTTCAGTCATTAAGCCCCAGTGATTCCTAGTCTCCCCTTACCAGGCACTGTGGTTACAGAGGTGCATGGTCATGCCCATCTTTATAAGAATGTTTTCGTTTATGAGAGAAGGAGCGTGTGTGTGTATGGGTGCACCAGGGCCTCCTGCTTCTGCAAATGAACTCCAGACTCATGTACTACTTTGTGCATCAGGCTTCACACAAGCACTGGGGAATGAAACTGAGACCATCAGGCTTTGCCAGCAGTTGTCTTTAACCACTGATGTGTCCCCAGTCCATGCCCATTATTTTATGTGGGTTCTGAGCAGCTGAACTCTCAGGCCCTAATATTTAAGTGGTAAGCACTCTTAACCACTGATCACCTCTCTAGCTCCTCAGTTACTATGTTTCAACACCTCCTGCTATAGTATACATTTCACACCATGTATCAGAATTTCTCTTGCACAACCTGTTTGTGGTTATTGAGATTCAAATCCCTATAGTTCTGTCCTTGTTACCACTTTTTTGCCTCCAAATTCAATCCCTGTTTTTTCTCTTAACCAGTAATAAGACTGAGCACCAATTGAACAGTGAAAGAGACTTTTGAAAGTATCCAAGAATAGAAGCTGGAGATAAGCTCACAAATCAACTTCATGACCCTGATTCTGGTCATTCCAACATGCAAAGTTGAGAACCTCTGGCCGAAATGAGACCATGACCTGGTCTAACTGTCTCTGTGGGCGAGTGATAGTAAAATCTCAGGTACCTTAGTTTCCACTGCTTTCCTGCTTCCATGTCACATACTGGATTGTAACAACCTCACACTTCAGTGTTTGTAAGAACTTATATAACTAGTGTATACAAAACATACACATACATACTTGTCTGTTAGCAGATGAATGCCCACTTTCCAAATGCCCCCATTTTTAAAAGTAGCAAATATTTATCAAGCACTTCATTGTTTGAGGCACTATACTGAGTGGTGGATTAGAGCAAGAGGCACAGCAGTGCCTCTGCCTGGTTTCTTGGTGTCTCCATACTATGATTCTTCTCAACACTGGAAGGATGGATGGGGGACTTGTCAACAACAAGGCTCTTGGCTCCTTCTGGAGTAGTCTCTGATTACACGTTGCCCTGATGATTCCTGTGAGCAAAAATGCCTGAAATTGCAGGTAACGGCTACATGGGCCAGATAGAGTTAGGTAGAGAGTGGTGCAGGTGCCCTAGTGGAGAAGCTGACATACCAGGGGGACCAGAGCAGGGTGCCCCGAAACATGGAAATTCATTTTCTTACAGTGAGAGAATGAAGGGAAAGCATTTCAAACAAAAGGAAGGCCCCATGCCAAGACACAAAGGTAGGCATAAATATGGCATGTTGAGATAGGAGCCAGATTGTAAAGGGCTTTTGGTAATTTTAGGCTCATTAGCTTTTATTGGTCTCTATAACATTTAAGCCCTTTGTACAAATAGTGTGATAAAATGCCAAGGAACAGAGGGCTCCTGGGCAAGCTCTGAGGTCTGTTTCCTCCAGCAGGACGACTGCCTAGCTCTGAAAGTCTCCGACAGAGAGACCGTCCTGCCGTGTGCCCAGTGCCCACAGTGAAAAGAGGGTCCTGTGCCAGGAAGCGTTTGTTGATGCAACTCTGGCAGAGGAAGTAGGGACTCCATCTCCAAACTCTGGTGGCTGTAGAAGCAGAAGCTGGATTTGGACAGGTAGGGTGGGAATTGACTATGAGACTCTACAGGAAGTCTCAGCCACTGATCTTCTGACGTGGCAATTTGCGATTACTGCTCTGTAAACCTGATGATGCGCATTGTAGGTGAGGTAACGGGGAACTTGGTTTTTTTTGGGGGGGGGAGTACATACACACTTGCGCATGTTTAAAGTCTGAGTAGTATGGGGTGTAGTGCATGCGTGGTGTATGCATGTGTGTGCAGATGCATACATGTGGGGATGCCACAGGAGAATATTGGGTGTCCTCTTTTTGCTTGTCCACCTGTTTCCTTGAGAGGAAATCTCTCACTCACTCACTCACCCCAGAGATTCTATTTTCTCTTTTTTTATTATTATTTTTCTGTTCAGCAAGCTCCACATATGGATTCTCTAGACTCCTACCTCCTGCCTCTCAGAACTGGGGTTATTACAGAATTGAAAGGCCACATACAGCTGTTTGGGGTGAGTGCAAGGGAATGGAACTCCTGTGGTCTTGGGCCCTCATGCTGTGCAGCAAGTGCTCTTAGCTGCTGAGCCATCTCCCCAACCCCTTTGTCTAAGGTGAAGAGCATATTGTTGCCAAACAAAATTGATTTGCGTAAGAATAGCAAATAGTGTGCTGCTGATAAGGTACCTGGCCTCAAGTGCTCCAAGGTTCGCATCTACTTCCCGTTCTAACTCATTCACTTTTCTCAACAACCCCTCAGAAAGGTAGTATTACTGTGTCTTTCTACAGATCAAGTGGCTTGGAAATGACTGAGTTAGGGTTTGAACCTGGGTACATGTAACTATTAGGATCTGAGTTTATAGCTCTCCTTCATTCAAATTTTAGAACAAAATTGATGAATTTTCTGTTTTTATTAGTAAGAACTTTGTTATATGGACAAATCATGTGTTGGTCCCATTTCCCTCATATTATCCTGTTATATCCCTTCCTCCCCATCCTCATTCCACTGACACCCCTCCTTAGTGGAGTTACTGGTGTTCACCATGGCTTATGGGTTATGGATACAGCAGTCAGTCATTGCGGGTGGGGAGCAATGAAGGATGCTCCTTCATGCCCTTTTGGCTCTTACAATCTTTCTGCCCCCTCTTCCACAATGTTCCCTGAGCCTTGGCAGGTGTGATATAAGTCTACTTTAGTGTTGAGCTCTCAGCAACTTCTGGATTTTTGCTTTGCTATGTTTTGAATTTCCTAGGTGTCTATTGCCGTCTTCCTGACCCATGTCGTCAGGCTCACCATGAGGGCAGCACTCTTGCTTAACTCATCATGAAGTTGTGTTTACCTTCTTACTATATACACACACACAAGCACACACACATCACGGTTCCTTTGGGGCTTTGTGGAAGAGCTGAAGTAAAACAAATAAAATTAATGTAAATAAATACTCCAGAGTAAACACAAAAAGGATACTAGTCTCTTTTACTTGTCCTACTGTGCTCATTGCTATACACAGAAAAGATTCCCTGAGAACTTTGGCTTGAGAATGCAGATAATGAGGTAGGTACTGAGGCTAAGCTTACTATGCTTCAAGCAGAGTTTTTAGATCTAGTGATTGCCATGGAGTGGTACTATACTAATTTTGCACAACAAAAATTGGAAGGTGAGCAAGAACTTGTTTGACTTATGGAGATAAACCTACCACACCATGATTTACTTCATATATACTCTAACTTTTCCTATACCTAGGTGGTTGTTTGGGTTTGCCTCACAGTCTGTACCTATCATTTGATTGCCCACAAAACCTGGAGGGACAATGACCTCTCAGCTTCAGAGCTGTCGACTCCACAGGAAAAAAGCAGAGACAGCTTTGGCAAACAAAACTCAGAGATACGAACAGGAAGACCTGTGAAATATAATCCTTTCACAGTGATTTCTAAACTCAGTAATAATCAGTTGTTATATATTTTCTCTTTTTATCCACAATATTTGATTATTAGTACCTTTGCAATTTTATGCATGACTTGATAATAAATCCAATTCTCTCATGTTTACTCATTGGGTAGTCTGTGCCTCTCTTTCCAAACTCTTACCAATCTTTTTAATATTCAGTAAAATTCACTTATTGAAAGCCATTTATATACTACTCTACCTAATGCCCTCTAGGGTCTGAGTAATTTATTTGTAATATTTTTGTACATGTGGTAATTTCAGATACTAAGGGGCTAATAAGTATGGCATAGTTGTTAAGCAATTCAGTATATTTATTTATAGGGAAGATATGAATTTACATGGCCTCTTTAGTAAAAGGAAATTAGTTGAGCTCATGCTGTGAAACTAAATAAATCAGTGGGAAGACAAATGGTAGGGTTTACTAGCGGAAGTAATTAGATCAAAGAATTCTCTGTTGTACTAAGTTGCCTCTGTTTGTTTCTGAATGGCTGCTGATGTTTAAATTTTTGGGCTGCCAGATCCTTGCTGTTTTGCCAACAGAATTTTCCCTAGTCCAAATGTTACTGGAAAGCTAATCAGATGCAGTGATTGATGCAGTGATTGACAACAAAATGATTCAATAGTCACAATCTTCCATAAAAATTTACTTTTTATCCCCTTGTAAAATGTCCACTTATAAATTATCATAGAATAGTAGTTCTATTTGTTCTTCTAAAAATAGGATTTCTCCAGTTGGAGAGATTGCTTAGTGGTTAAGACACTTGCCTGCAAAGCCAAAGAACGCAAGTGCAATTCCTCTGGACCCACTGATGCAAAAGGTGGTGGATATGTCTGGAAGTTCATTTGCAACAGCTGAAGGCTCTGGTGTACCCATTCTCTCTCTCTCTCTCTCTCTGTCTGTCTCTGTGTGTCTCAAATAAAATAAGAGTTCTCCACTTTCAA
This sequence comes from Dipus sagitta, assembly GCA_036346955.1. Taxonomy (NCBI): domain Eukaryota; kingdom Metazoa; phylum Chordata; class Mammalia; order Rodentia; family Dipodidae; genus Dipus; species Dipus sagitta. The sequence goes on from CM070773.1 coordinate 156,544,497, forward strand.
ATTTGTTTGGGGATATAATGTTTCACACAGAGAGGCCCATGCTTAAGCACAAACAGTCCTTCCCTGACAATTGACTGTTTCTGGAGATAGTAGAGACACATGATAATTACTTAACTGCTGAAAATTATGTAAGTCAAAATGATCCAACCTTTATCAAAGATGACTGTATCTAGGAGTCTTTGAGAATTAGAAGCAAAAGCTTGGTTACTTTCCTGTGGCTGCAATGAAGAGTTAAGGGTTTTGTTTGCTGGAACTTTCTACCTCGATTGCCTGTCTCAGCTCCTAATCCTACCTCAAGTGTTCAGGGGACAACTGTAGTTCTCTCTTTTACAGAGAAGAATGAAGGAGATGATAGAGAGATAGGGAGGTAATACCAAGGTGCTTGATCATTACAGAGTGATGGATAATAGACACAGATATGTGTACACACACACACACACACACACTTAGTGACCAGGAAGAGAACAACAAACATTAGAATTGCAGACTTCGTGCCAAGACTGGAAGGCTTTTTTTTTTTTTTTCAAATGTCCATAGGTATGAAGTGTGACTCGACTTTCACAGCATGGGAAGGGATGGGTGAGCAGGGTCACAGACCTTTAAGATGAGTTGAACCGTGCTTCTAAAATTTCTCTTTTCTACTGATGGTTGGATGATTCATAGCTTCCCCCCAAAGAGCAGAAATTAAATTCTTATCTCTACACATGCAAATCAACTCAAAGTAGATTAAAGACATCAAGCTAAAAACTGTAGAAATGAAACCAAAGCTACTATGGTTTCGGGTGTTTTTTTTTTAACCACAAGCTATGATGCTCATGGTGCTTTCCTCGAGTCTTTTTAATCTGCCAACATAGTACACAAAGCTCAGGGAACACTTTACTAACCCTGTCATTTTAGAATTTGGGGCTTCATGGCTGGTCACATCATTGGCCATTAGTGATTACTCTGACTCATTGGAGGTGGAAGAGTGAGTCTGAAAATCATAACTTGCTTAGCCTGGCTTGGTCTTTCCAGTAATTAGCCCTGACCCTAAAGCTGCCCAAGGACCCCAGCAACCAGACATCTCACTAGCTCACAAAAAACCCATTGATCCAGAGATTGCAAGGGTTTTAGGAGCTGGGCATGAGGAAACACAAGTACAAAATTATATATCAAAACATAATGATTCTAATTAACACAGTTACATCTATTTTCCCTTTTTGTTAGCACAGTTTAATTTTACAAAGTAAAGGTTTCATTATGACATTTTTACACATACATATAATGCACTTTGATCATACTAAAACCTCTATTACTCTTTCTTAACCCCCCCCCCCACGTCCCTAACAGTTTTTATTTTACATTTACTAATGTACCCAAATCTACTTTTCTTAATTCATGGAACCTTAGGCATTATATTTGGGTCCTTCAGTATAGCTGTAAAATGAGGATAATTATGACACCTATTTTACAAAGCTACCATGAGGATTAAATGAGAGAATCCATTTAAGGTGCTTAGCCCCGGCACATGGTGTGTTCTTAGCTGATTGAGGTGGCATTCTATGAAGATAGCTGGCTACCCCAATGTCCATCTCCTCATATCTTCACCAAACACCCCAGCCTGAGCTAGGGGCTGTGACTTCTACATGGTCCATGTTAACTGTGTTTCCATTCTCTCCTGCAGCTTTGTTTGTTGACGTGGAGCCGTTATCGCCTTCTCCCGACTCCTAGCACCATCCAGCTCATGACAGCAGTTTGTTACATAGGCAGATATTGTCTCTGGGCCTTTGCCTAGGTTCCAGGTCTGCTGCATAGTCATGCCTGTGTTTCCTGGTCATTACTCTGTTGATCCAGCCCACTGTCAATCATTGTCTTAGTTGCTGTTCTCGCAATGAAGAAGAGAATGTTTCTCGCATTCTGTGTTGTTGAGAGAAGTTGAATGTCAATAGATTTTTCTTCTGAATTGGATATTTAGTTTCTTCTCTGAGATCTTTTTTGTAGGTGTGTGTGTGTGAAATATAATGAAGATGTGTTTACTTGGGGGGGGGCAATTTTTTGCTTTCTACTTGGTACTCAGTGGATCAGTTTGGCCTTTATTTAGCTTATGGATATAGATATTTTCTTCAAGGTTGATTGAAAGTTTTTACCATTTTATCCTATTTTTCCTCTTAAATTGTTTCTGTTTATGTTTGAACATTTTTATAAATCTATATTGCACTTTGATCTTTATATCCTATATTCCCCTCTCTTATCAGCCCCCAATCTCTATCTCTATTTTTAAGTGCTCTATTTCTTAGAGAGGTCTTGCTGTATAGTCTAGGCTGGACTTGGAAGTCGTGTGTGTGTTGGGTGGGGGTGCGCATGTGGGTGCAGGTGGGCATGCACGTGTGTGCCTGTGCGTGTACAGGCCTGAAGACAACCTCCTGTCATCCTCAAGAATTCTGTCCGCCTCCTTTCAGACAGAGTATCTCATGGACCTTGAACAAAACGATTAGGCTAAACTGCCTTGCCAGGAAGTCCCAGGGATCCTCCTGTGTCTGCCTCCACATCACCGGGAATACAGTCATGCAACACTCTACCTCGCATTTTACATGAGTACTGGGGATAGAACTCATGCCCTCATTATTGCAAGGAATGTACTTTACCCACTAAGCCATCTCCCCAGTCCAGCAACATTCTATCTTTCCTAAACATCTCTTTGATGGATATTGACCCCTTATAAATAATATCTTTGTATTTTAACTCTTTCTAACTTTATATGTGTGTGTGTGTGTGTATTTATTTATTTACTCTGTAATATAGATTTTTATTACTTTCTCCTCTATCATAATTATGATCTGGTGCATTCATGACCCCACAGTGAATACTGATAACACCATAGAAGAGGACCTCAGTGGAATGGGAGAGAGGGAGAGAGAACATACGAGTATAACCTGATGGGAATATGACCAATATGCCATATGTTCATACAGAAAAGTTCCCAATTAATTTAAAAATAATTATTGACTTGAAAATTCAACAAGACTTTAACATCTAAGAAATCATTCCTATATTTAAAGAATATGTTTACTATAATCTGCTTTTGTTTCAATGATGCCTATTGAATCCTGTAGAGGTTATAAATTATAATAACTTTGGAATTATATGTCTTTAATTATATATTTTCAGTGATGTCTGTTACTCTTTTTCTCTTAAATATATTAGAATTGTCTCTTATTTTCAAATGAAAATCTAGGTTTGCTTTTCTTTCTTTAGTGGAGGTACTTGGCATTGGTTCTCTTTTACATTTTTCCCATTGGGTGAGATAGGAGTGGGTTACAGGGTCTCCCTGTGTATACCAGGCTGACCTCAAACACATGAAGAAATAGCCTCTCTGATGCTGACTTTATAGGTGTACACTACCACACCACATGTGTTTCTATGATTTTCCAACAAAATGATCTTCCACTTTGAAGGAATACAGTGTAGCTAGACAGGAAGTTTAGAATATTTACCTTGATAGTAGGATGTACGGACAAATGGCAAGAAAATGGGCTGATGATCAGACCCCCAGCTTTCTTTCCCTTAAGGATGGAACCAGCCTTTCTCTGGGATAAGATCTCAACAAATAGGAGGGTATCAGCACTCGTGAAGAAGCTATGTAGAGGCACTAAATCCACACCAGGGGCACTGGAACAAGAAGTGCTTTTACTACGGAATAGTCCCATCATCTCCCTCTTCCAAATCATTATTTCTTTGTCAGAACTGGAGAACTGGGTGAATATTTACATGAATAAAGAGATTCCATGGAAGCACGTTTATTACAGTACCCTGGTAGATGTTCTACAGAAATTTTGAATAGCAGTTTGTTAATAATATCAAATAGTAAAGGGCTGTGAAAAGTGATTTGAGTAAAGAATATTCTGTCAGAGCCATTTCGCCTTGTACATAACTCAGCTTCATAGATACAAAATACGAATATTATCTTAAAATCCTCCACACTGGATTGAGACTGGCATGTAAGTTACAGCTCCAGGACTCCCTCTGGGACTCCTCTTTCCTTCACCCTGCCCAGGCATATATCATCCTGCATTGTGATTAGGGCCTGATTGGGAACAGCACTGAGATTCTCATTAGGAATCTTATTCTTTTCACCATGAAGAGGCAGGTGACAGACCCCTGGGGCTAGGACGTTCACTGAGTCCCAGCACTATGTTTTTCTTTTGAAATCCTCCTCCCTTCATCATGAGGGAACTAATAATCTCTTATCTGGACTGAGTGGGACCCAAGTGTAAGTTTGAGCACAGCTACAACTGAATTGAGACCACATCAAATATCACATCCAGAAGGAATTACCATGTACCAACACGACTGAACACCAAGCACAATAAGAGAGAGCAAAGGTAAGTGAACACAGAAACATCATTCCTAGTACTTACCTAACACTGGAGGGCCAGAAACAACTGGCCAGCAGACTATCTCCAGATGCATAACTTCAGTGAAAAATGGGTAACAAGAAAAACCAAACTAATAAATATGTCTCCCCCAAGAAATGCTACTCCCAAAGTAGAGGACCCCCATGAGCTCTATCTAGAGGAAATGCCAGACAAGGAGCTCAAAGCAACGATAGATATGTACAAAGAACTCAAAGATGACACAGATAAATGCATGAATGAAATTCTGAGTGAATTAAAAGATGACATAAATAAACCTATAAGTGAATTCCAAGAGAATAAAGCAAACAGCTGAATGAAATGAAAAAGGCAAACTAGGCTATGAAAGTGGTACTCAGGGCTGGAGAGATGGATTAGCTGTTAAGCGCTTGCCTGTGAAGCCTAAGGACACCGGTTCAAGGCTCGATTCCCCAAGACCCACGTTAGCTAGATGCACAAGGGGGCGCACGCGTCTGGAGTTCGTTTGCAGTGGCTGGAGGCCCTGGCGCACCCATTCTCTCTCTCTCTCTCTCTCTCTGTCTATCTATCTATCTGCCTCTTTCTCTCTCTGTCTGTTGCTCTTAAATAAATATGATAAACAAAAAAATTTAAAAAAAAAAAGAAAGTGGTACTCAATAAAGAGATAGAAATCTTGGAGAAAAACTAAACTGAAACAAAGAGCTCCATGGAAAGTGACACCAATAGAATGGATCAAGCGGAAGACAGAATATCAGGCCTTAACAAGATAGAAGAATTGAATCGATTCATCAAACCCAATGAGCAGTTAAAAAAAAACAACATATGAATATAACATGAAAGAAATATGAAAAGATCTTGAGAAGACCAAAATAATCAACAGATGGGAATATAAGAAGGAAAGGAACTTCATGTCAATGGCATAGAAAATATTTTTATAAAATTATACAAAAAAAATCTAAAGTAGGGAAAGAGATGCCCATTCAGGTAAAAGAAGTCTACAGAACACAAAAAAGAAATATCCCATGCCCTGTTATAGTCCAAATACTAAATATACAGAACAAAGAAAGGGTACTAAAAGGTGCAAAAGACACAGACTAACAGTCTGGATCAGAAAACAGGATCCATCCTTTTGTTGTTTAGAAACTCACCATCAAAGAAAGACCTACCATGGCATAAAAGAATGTAAAAAGATATTCCAAGCAAATGGAACCAGGAAACAAGCAGGTATGGCTATTCTAATATCTGAAAAAAAAACAGACTTCAAAACAGAATTAATCAAAAAGATAAAGTCACTTCATACTGATCCAAGAAAAGTTCAGCAAGAGGACATTACAATTCTAAATATATATGCATCAAACACATAGTCATCTAATTTTATAAAACAAAATCTACCAGATACAAAGTCAGACATAAATCCCATCACAATAGTAGTGGGTGACTTCAATCACCAGAAAACAGGTCATCTATACAGAAAATAAGCAGAGAAATAATGCCGTTAAATGACACCATAGATTAACTAGATCTAAAAGACATCTGAAAAACATTCTATCTAAACACTACAGAATACAAATTATTTGTAGCACCTCTTAGAACTTTCTCTAAAATAGATCACATGTTGGAACACAAAGCAAATCTCAACAAATTTGTATTTTATCCAAACAGTGAAATAAACCTAGAAATTAATAGCAATAAAAAATAAAGAAGCTGGATGTGGTGGTACATGCCTTTAATCCCAGCACTTCAACAGTAGGGAGGCCAAGGTAGGAGGATTGCTGTGAGTTTAAGACCACCCTGAGACTACAGAGTAAATTTCAGGTCAGCCTTGTCTAGAGTGAGACCCTACCTCAAAAAAAAAAAAAAAAAAAGCAAAGAAAATACACAAACTCATGGAGGTTAAACAATATACTATTAAACAATGAATTGATCATTGAAGAAATCAGGAAAGAATTTTAAAAGTTTCTGGAAATGAAAATACAATATTTCAAAATCAGTGGGACACAATGCAGGTCATCTTCAGAGGAAAATAATGTAGTTCTAAAAGACTACATTACGGAAACAAAGAGATACCAAATACATAACAATGATACAAATAAGACCTTTAAAAAAACAACAACAACACAAACCCAGAAGTACTAGATGGAAAGAAATAATGAAGATAAGGACAGAAATCAATGAAATTAAGAGAAACAATAAAACAAAAGAGTTCATTCTTTCAAAAGATATGCAAGATTGACAAACCTTTAGCTAAATTAACCAAAAGAGAGGGAACACCCTAATCAACAACTCACTGTGATGTAACTGAATTTTTAGATTTGTATGTAAATTAGAGTAAAAGTCAGTAATAAAGGTCAGCAAGCTAGAAAGAGGTCTTAAATGGGGAGGAGCGAGGAGAGTTTATGTGGAGGACATAGTGCATTTTAAGTAGAGGGACAGAATACTGGGTGTGAAAAAGTCTAAATGGGGTTAAGCAAGGAAGATGGAGGAGAGGAGAGGGTGGAAGATGGTTGACCAAAACTACAGATGTTATGAATAGACCACATAGAAACCTACTTCTTTGTGAGCTAATTTATTAAATATAATTTTTAAAAAGAGAGAAAGAGGTTGGACAATGCTATACCTAGAAGCCCTAGGTTGTTACAGAAACATTCCAGTGCCAGGGATGGGATACATCTCAGTTAGGTTTTGGTCAGGAAAACCCCAAAACAATACATGCTATTGCCAGTGCTCTTGGTTGTCCACAAGAACTAGATGATGAGAGCCTATCACTGAAGACAGTACATGCTTCCGTTGCAGGTTACAGAAATCAAGCTGGAAGCTCCCTCCCTGCTGGCTAGCTGCCATCGTCTTGGAAAATGCTATGCTGGCTCTCTGGGAGAAAAGTCCTCAAGAGTTAACCAGCAGTGGCCCCTCAGTGCTATGCAATTGTCCAGCCAGGCAAGATGTCCTCACTGGGGCAATAGTGGCATGACTTACAGAGATAACCAACTGCTCTTTGATTGGTTTTGAGGCCAGCGTCATGAGAGGGAATTCATACCTGGTACTGAAAACCTAATCAAAAGCCTATGGAAAGGTCATAGTCCTAGAGTTGGGGGCAAGAGAACTACTACTATTGCTTGATTAAATAGACATGCTGCGTTCATCACATTGCCTTCTAAATGTTTACATTATGTTTATGCCCACAGATTAGTACTGTTCTCACCTTTGGTCAAAGAAGCTTCTTTTTGCATGGATTACTGGGCAGAGTCAGAGCTCATCAAAGAGCCAAGGATAAGTGACTTGAGCACTTGACACTAAATGAGACATCACTCTCATGCCTTTGAGAGCTCAGGGAACAGAGTGGGGAGGAGGCATAAAGAACTCTTAGGAGGTAGAATGGGGAGAGTGCTTTGGATCGCTGTCTTCCAGACGTGAAGCGGCCGTTGCATGTATCACTCCTGCACTAGACCCGCACAGTGGGGCCGTCGTCAGCATCCTGTCATGAGTGGTGAAAGAGGACACTATGTACGCATCAAAATCGGAGAGGGACAAGTTGGAAAGAGTAAGACGTTCTGTGGAAGCGGGATGACAAGGGGAGGCAGAAGAAAGTACTTGGAGACGGCTATGATCAAGGTACATCATGTACATGTATGAAAATAGTCTAAAAATTTTAAAAAGCAGTCCTTACTGAGTTAGGTGTATGATGAGCTGGGAGTCCTTTGTCGTCTTGTTACTTTGCTCTGTATGTACTTTTGAGCCATACCAGATGATAAGGGGACATTATTTTCATTAAATTCCAAGCTTTGGAGTCAATACACATTGCTTTCCTTTTGTTATTGCAATAGCTTAAGTAAATGAATCCGTAGATGTGTACAACAACTTAAAAGATGTCACAATAATGATGTAAAAATACTGCTTACCCCATCCCACTAAACATTTTTTAAAAATGAATTCCTAACCCTCAAATGATAGAGTTAGGAAGTCGAGTCTCAGGGAGGTGATAGACTGCTTGTGATTAGAAAAGGAGATAAACTCAGTGACAGAAGGTCTGCCTAGCAAGTGGCCAAGGCTTGAGTTTGATCTCTAGCTCTTCCAAAATTAGATTGGGGAGGGGGATGGACTGAGTTGATGATCCATTGACCATGAGAGGTCACCACAAGAAGATGCTGGTGAGGATGTGGATACATCTTCTGACATCTTGATCTTGGACTTGCCAGGCTCCAGAATTGTGAAGAATAAACTTTTGTAAGCAATACAGTCTGTGGCATTTCGCTACAGCAGTACAGACAGTTCCTGAGACTACGAAACAAGTGAAGCTGTGTTAATTAGAGTACAGTATTTTTGAAACTGAAAAATATTCCTAATTAGTATTTGTATTCATAATGAGCAGTGTGCACCGACTTCCAAAAGAACTGCCATGAGCAGGGAAGTGAGAAACAAGTTTAGATTATGTTTACAGTCTCTCTTAAACTAAGCTCCTGGGGGATGGATAAGCGGCTACATATTACCCAGTGTGCAAAAAGAGCCTGAGGAAACATCCAGGAGTTACAAGAATCCAATTACAGACAGACTATTAAAATTTGTTTTAAAAATTCTAGTGCTGGAAAAGACATTTCTAGTAGCAGGAAGTGATGCTGTTAAACAGTGTTCGAAATTGATGAGATGAAAAAAGATGTGCCATAGCCAAGGTCAGGGGGTCATTAAAACAGTTCTAGTGCAAAAATATTTGAATTTTAAACAAAAATAGCTGAGTGTGGTTCTATACAGTTATAACCCCAGTCTCAACACTGAGAGGCTGAGGCAAGATCGTGGGCTATATAAAGGGAAGAAAGGAGGGAGAGAGGGAAAGAGGGAGGGAGGAAGGGACAAATGAAGGAAGGGTAAAGAAAAGGAAAGGAAGGAAGGAAAAGAGGAAAGGAAGGGTAAAAAAAGAAAAGGAAACAAGGGAAGGAAGGAAGGAAGGGAGGGAGGGAGGGAGGGAGGGAGGAAGGAAGGAAGAGGTTTAGATATGATATGTACCAGAATAATTTTATAACTTAGTGGCCATAAAACAATATTTCTCCAGCTTTGTTTAAACTTCAGAGTTCACGATGGTATAAATACAGAAACCATAGAGAGTCCTAAGAAACTAAAGGTTTTCAAAGTTCCTTTCTGTCCCCTGAACTGTGTCTTCAGAGGCATCAGTTATAGGGATGAAGTTCAGCTATATGGAAGCACAGGGTGTGGTTGAAGGCTCAGAATGGCTCACCAGTGAGTTGGAGGGATGAGAACAAAGTTTCGGTCTAGACAGTTTCTAGACTGAGCGTGTTAAAGCTGAATTTTAACACAGAATGTGTTCCAGTGGCTTCTTTAGCTAGGTCACAAAGATACTATATCCAGGGCTGGAGAGATGGCTTAGCAGTTAAGGCACTTGCCTGCAAAGCCTAAGGACCCAGGTTCAATTCCCCAGTACTGATGTAAGCCAGATGCATGAGGTGGCACATGTGTCTGGAGTTTGTTTGCAGTGGCTAGAGGTTCTGGCATGCCCACTCTATGTCTATCATCTATATATCTATCTATCTATCTGTCTCTCTATCTATCTATCTTACTTTCTCTCTCTCTCTCTCAAATAAATAAATAAAAGAAAAAATCTTTAAAAAATACCATGTCCACAACATACCAGTACCCTTAGTATCATGGAGGCTCCATGACTAAGCAGTCACCAAGCCCAAAATATTGCTAACAGACTACATGGCTTGGGCTTTGGCATTCTTTTTTTTTCTAATTTCTATCTACATATTTGATTTCATTCCTTCATAATAATTTAATAGGTATGACATTCTCAGTACACAGTCATCCTTCCTTAGAATTTGGACTGTTACTCTACTGTTTGCTAATTTCTCCAGTTGCTGATAAAAAATGCAAATATAATACTTTATGCCTTCATATATTTTCCTTGACTTTTATCAATTTCAGAATATGCATCTCTGGTTTAAGATTTATTTTTATTTACCTTTTGTTATATTTAGCAACTACTTTTGTTCAATGTCTTTTTATTCTTAGAAATTCTTTCATAGTAAGTCTTCAAAAATTGTTTTGGTGGACTGTCCCTAGATTTTGAAATTTCTATTATGTAATATAGATATTCAGATTATTCCTCTTTGTCTTAAAATACTCTTTTCTGTTTTGAATAAATGATTAACTGGGAATTAAACCTAGGCCCCATGCATGTTAGTCAAGTATCCTACCATTGAGCTACATGCCTAGCCCTCTTTACTTTTTATGTTCAGTTAGGACCTCACCAAGTTTCTTAGGCTTAACTTGAATTAACTTGTTAACCCAGGCTCTCCCTGCTTCAGCCTGCTAAGCAGGTAAGATTATAGGCCTGTGTCTATAATCACAGGTCCAGAGGCTTACCTATTTTAAATTTACTTTTTTGTATATTTCAAGGTAGATATTTTCTTTTTCTATTTCCTTTTCTTCTGAAGTATAGCCCAGGATGGCCTTGAATTCACTATGAAGCTGAGGATGACCTTCAACTCCTGGTCCACCTGCCTCTACCTATCAAGTGCTGATATTGGTATAGTTTCAGTCTTCAATACATATTAGTGCTGTTGGGAGACAGTGGAAACTTTTTTGATCTTTAGGAGATAGACCCTAGGTTAAGAAAGTTATGATGTTTGCTTTGAGACTTGGGGAATCTGACCTCCGTCTCTCTCCCTCCCTTCCTCCCTCCCTCCCTCCCTCCCTCCCTCTCTACTTTCCTTCCCCCTCTGTCTCCCTCCCACTTTCCTTTATTCCCTTTCTCTCCCTTCCTTTCTCCCTCTCTCTCTACTTTTTCATCTTACAAATAAGTGGGAAAAAGCCAGCTGTGGTGGTAACACACCTTTGATCCCAGCACTTGGGAGGCAGTGGTAGGAGGATTGCCATGAGTTCAAGGCCACCCTGAGACTACACAGTGAATTCTAGGTCAGCCTGGGCTAGGGTAAAATCCTAAGAAAAAATATCCAAAAAAAAGTGGGGAAATTTTTAAAAATGAGATTAAAAAGGAAAAAAATACTTCCTTGAGGAACCTCATAAAAATGGAATGATTTTTTTTTTTTCCAGAGCTCCTTTAAGGAGGTGAGGAGAAACATCTCCCACCCGTCAAGCACTTTTGTTCCCAGGAGATAACTTCACCATCTGCTGGCATCCACGCTAGCACCCAGCAGGGCTGCAGCCTTAAGCATTGATGTTTCTGCCCTTTTCTTGATCCAGTGTGATATTTATTTTTTTAAAGCCTAGCTATGCCACTTTTTTTTTTTTTTTTTGCTCTTTTCTGCAGTGAGAAAATATGAATTGGCCACAACATTTTAACTGAAATCTCTTTGTGCTACAACTTTAACTTCTTTAATAAATGTTTCTTTTACCCTTTGGCCTTCCCAGCCTCACCACTAGAAACCATCCAGGATAGAACTTTTGCGGTTCCCATCGTCATCACTTTTCTGCCCAGTGCATGTGCAGCTGGTTTACAGATGGTGTATCTCATCACGCCGCACTGCCACTGAAGTCCTTCTCCCTTACTTACAGTCAGCTCACTGGATATGTCTCCACTGTATGTCTCCTATTTTTTTCACTTATTAGCCTTGGTCATCTTGTGTTATATCTGAATTGTGTCTCTCAATAATTCATAGGTGTGACCCAGTACCTCAGTATGTGAATGCATTTGGAGACAGTGTTTTTTAAAATATTTTATTTATTTCTTTGGGATAGACAGAGAGGGAGAAAGAGAGAGAATGGGTGTGTCAGAGCCTCTAGCCACTGCAGACAAGCTCTAGATGCATGTACCATCATATGCATCTGCCTTACTCGGGTTCTAGGGAGTCAAACCTGGGTCCTTAGGCTTTTCAGGTGAGTATCTTAACTGCTAAGCCATCTCTCCACCCCAGAGTTTTTTTGTTTGTTTGTTTGTTTTAGGAGAGATAACTAATTTAGAATTGGGTTAGGGTGAGCCTCAATATAACAGATGTTCTTAGAAAAAGAAGTTAGAACACAGACACATAGAAGGTCACATGAAGGCACAAAGAGGAGATGGCCATCTATTAGGAGAGGAAGGTCTAAACATTAACCCTCCTTGACAGTGCCTTGATCCTGAACTTGCATCTTCTTTACCTGTGAGAAGTAAGTTTCTGTTGCTTCAGGCACCCAGCCTATAGGCTCATTATGACAGCTCTTGGAAATTAATCTACATACCCTTACTTACAAAAGATACTATTACCTCACTCACAGACCATGCAATAAAAATTCCCTGTCTTCCAGATGATTTCCATGTCTATGAAAATTGTTCATTCAGTAGCCCTCGCCAAGGTAATCATTTCTAAGGTCCTCTTCCAGTCCACTCACGGCAAACATTCCCAAGGTTTACTTACTTTTCACCCAGAACCGTTTCGCCATGAAATGGCACCTGCGCCTTTCCAGAAATCTCACTGAATTATTTGTAACACACTGGGTCTTCAACTACCTTCTCATACAGGCTGCTGTCTTCTAGATGTTCCCCCATGTAGGAAGAAAGCCTTTTGAGAGTTTCTCCTCCTCTTTGCCCATTCCTTCAACCAAGCTCTACCAGCAGACAAATTCTCTTGTTCTAGTGTCTTCCTGTCTATTTTTCAAACCCCAAATCTGGGTGAATATGAATGCTCATCTCCACCATGTCTAAGCCAACACCACCATATAATTATCCAGTAACTATTGTGCTCAAACGATTGATTGCTTCCTTTTTTGCTATTCAATAAAACCATGATGTATGGCACTGTTAGTGGTCTTTACTGAAGTGTTTTCAGGTTCTTAGCATCTTATTCAGGCAATTGAAGAAAAGCACTCACAAGTAGGAAAGCAGCAAGAAATTTCATTAGAGTCAAGTGATAGTAAAGGTCTGAAATGCACTGCTGGGAGGGGACAGCAGCCACTCAGCGGAAAATATTCAAGGGCCCCACTTACGGCCTGGGACTTCTTTTTATAGAATAGAAGACACAGTTTGCCTTAATGCACATACACCCAGAACTAGTCCAGGCTGGGGGTCCCAGTATTCTTCCAATATGTTGCTACACCCATTATTAAGGGAAAGGATATCTTTACTGTTCAAGCCAAGTCGTGTCCCTGGTGACTAAACTACTATTCCCTTGTCTGCATCTGCACTGTGACTATATCTTTGTGCATTTATATATAGTTATTTAAGCCAAATTATTAGACGTGCAGCCTTGTGAGCCGAGGTTTATGACCAGAAAGGCAGCGCCAGCTTTGCTTTCATCAGCTTTGTGACGATTTTCCATGGCCTGTGAGTGACAATGTACATCTAATTAAAAGTTCCCAAGATTTAGAAAAAACAAGTTTAAGATGTTTAGACGAATTTAACAAATGAAAACAACACTTCTAATATATTATTTGATGAGTTTTGGATCTCCTCATTGTCTACTGCCATCTCCCTGGAGGAGGTTCTCAGGTTAGCAGTGAGCATGCACTCATATTTAATCCACCACTTCCTCTTTAATGCATCCTGGATCCTGGCGGATGTGATAGAGATGACTTGTCTCCTGCTCAGACAGTAAGCTTTCCTTTCTAGTCATTCTGATGGGTCTTGGGTCTGCCCTGTATTTGCTGTCATGTGTAAAAGCAGATTCTTTAGCCAGGAGTGAGAGCAGCATGGACCAAAGGGGGTAAACATACACATTTAGAAGAACTTTTGATGGGCATAACCTGTCCTCCCAGCCAAAGAACAACAGAGCCTTCCTTCTAACAGTGTATGACATTCCAAGCTTTTGATCTGGTTCTCAGTACCAGGTATAAATTCCCTCCCACTGACCAGCCTCAAATCTAGTCAGAGAGTAGTTGGCTACCCCATAGCCTGTATGCCACTGTTTCACAGGTATGTAGATCTTGCCCTGTTGGTTGTTTTTGTAGCTCGCATGATCCCCTGCTCATTCATGCTACTGGTGACCATTATCTCCCAGCAACTCACATAGCACTCTCCAGCACTATGAGAGCTAGCCAGCAGGGAGCTGGCTCCAATCTCAGTTCCAGCATGACCTCTCAATGTCCTGAAACCCCAGCCTGTGGTGTCTTCAGCAATAGGGTCTTACTATTTTCTGGTGTGTAACCATGTGTTTTGGCCATGGCCTTCATTGATGTTTTTAAAGAATATTTTTACTTTACTTTATTTATTTGAGAGAGAGGCAGGCAGTTAGAGAGAATAGGCACACCAGGGCATCCTGCCACTGCTAATGAACTCCAGACCCATGTGCCACCTTATGTATCTGGCTTACATGGGTATTGGTGAAATCAAACCTGGGTCCTTGGGCTTTGCAGGTAAGTGCTGTAACTAAGCCATCTCTCCAGCCTTGATTTTTATGAGATATTTTTTCTTATGGTAGAATGAAAACAAGAGATAGCTTTTTGGAAAAAAGAAAAAAAGTTGACATGAACATTATATTAAGCAAAGCAAACATGCTGTAAATCTAATCTTTATAATTAACAGCAACTAACAGATTATAGAAAAAGAATCAAATTCAGACTAGAACACCCATGAGTTTATCTAACCCTATCTCTTATTTTCATATTATTTTGATTTTTTCTGTATTTTCAATTAAAAAGTTGCATTACAGATTTTTCATTCTACCATAAGTGTCTAGTTTTCTTCTATTATCCCCCTTATTTTGCCAGGTTCCCTTTTATTCTCTCCCTATGTCTCAGATGTTTTCTGGTTAATTTCTTGTTGTCCTACTTCTTTCTCTATGGTATGTTAACTTTGGGAGCACAAATCTGTTATTGTTGACGTTTTTGTGTGAAACTTGGTGCAGACTCTATTGAGTCATCTTGAATATGACATGTCTCCATGTGTCTTCAGGACCATATGTATTGGCTATGTTTTATCCTGTTTGCTTGACTTGAATGAGGAGACCACTCTTCAGGTCTGCCTCTGCCATGGAAAGAGCAAGTGAAGTCTTTTTGGGGTCCCTCTCTGTCCTCCTGGCTGCAGTTAGAACTTCTCTCTTGTGCGAGAGCATGCATTACACTACAAGGAACCTTCTGTATTCCTGAGTCCAGTGTTCATTTATGTGCAGCATGTCAGTGCTGTGCCAGGGAGGGACCTGGTACTCTCCTATTATCTCTTGGTGTGAGGAAGAATTTATTCTTAGATACCCTGAAGTATCCTATAGACCATCCCTTTCCAGAAATAGAACAAGAGAAGCTATTTCCTCCTCAACTTGTGTGGCTTCCCTCTTTCTTCTACTTCTTATTTTACTAACAAAGCTGAGACTGATGCCACAATATAAATCTGTGACTTTTTGTTTTTGTTTTTGTTTTTTAGAGGTAGGGTTTCACTCTAGCTCAGGCTGTTCTGGAATTAACTATGTAGTCTCAGGGTGGCCTCAAACTCACGGTTTGATATGATTCACGATTCTCCTACCTCTGCCTCCTGAGGGCTGGGATGAAAGGCATGCACCACCACACCCGGCCAATCTGTGACTTTTAATTGCAAAAAATAGGAAAACAGTTTGAATTAATGAAAAAATACATACTTACTATTAAAATATTGGGGAGTTTCATAGAAGACAAGAGTATGATTCTAGTTAACTCACAACATTGGAATTCTCTTTCCTCCTGTCTGCATACCTGCCATATTTCTTCTTACTGCAAACAAATTTCTGTTTTCTATCCTACTTGGTGTGGGAGATATGGCTTCTGTTATTAACTACTAAAGTCACATCTTCTCAGTTCACAGGGTTAGACCAGCTACTTTTCAGATTCCCAGAGAAAATCATAAGATGGTCAGGTGTCCACCTTGGACCAGTAACTGCCTTCAGGATTTCAAGAAAAAGAATGGTGGTGTGCTGGATAGGAAACTAATCATTCTGCTACACATATAGTTTCTGATATAATCTTCATCAAAAACTCAACAGGTTCCAGGCATGGTAGCGCATGCCTTTAATCCCAGCACT
The DNA here is from genome assembly GCA_036346955.1 of Dipus sagitta. Lineage (NCBI taxonomy): Eukaryota > Metazoa > Chordata > Mammalia > Rodentia > Dipodidae > Dipus > Dipus sagitta. The sequence continues at coordinate 156,560,797 of CM070773.1, forward strand.
CGGGAGGCAGAGGTAGGAGGATCACCATGAGTTCGAGGCCACCCTGACCCTACATAGTGAATTCCAGGTCAGCCTGGGCTAGAGTGAGACTCTACCTCGAAAAAAACAAAACAAAGCAAAACAAAAAAACTCAAAAGGCTGATAATACTCATTTCAACAGTAAATAGGGCTAGGCTTTAAGCAAAGTCAGTATTCCTAAGTATTACATAAGGAAACAGACTTTTAATTTTATACGGTGCTAAATGAAATGTCAGTACCTTAAGTTGATGGTATGAGTGAGTTCTAAGCTCAGGGAAGAACTAAACCAGAAGTTTCCAAAATGGACTTTGAGAAACTCCAGTTGGACTCTCCGTGTGCTGCAGGCAGGCATGGAGCTAGCACACCTGTCAGATTGCTTTCTGCAGAAGAAGGAGGGACTGGGCGAGTGCACAGGGTCTTTCACAGCTTCCTGCAGCTATCAGGGTCAGCAGCTCTAACCACATCGTTATGGAAGGACAAAACATGCTGCAGTCACACACATTCTGCTTCTAGGTTCTGCAGGATCACGAGGAGCATAAACGCTAGAATGTGGGCTCATTTCTGCTTGCCTTTTGATCCTTATTGTCCTTTATGTTGGCCTCAGATCTTTTAAGCACATTCTGGCAGGCATCCCTGAACTCATTCAGGCCTTTGTACAATAGCTCAACAGCTGGAAGAACACTGTGTCTAAATACACAAGTTACTTTTTCTCTCTGAAGGATGCGTCCTAGGGTAACCACAAAATTCCACTTCCGGGTTATCCACGATCATGCACCACAGAGACTTTCCTAGGGTGTCGTCATCCTCATGCAATACAAATGTCGCACAGGGAGATCGTTCCAGCAGCCTGGCACATTCCAGGGCTGTCTTCCTGGTGCTGTCAGGCACTAAGGTCTTAAGTCTTGGTGTTTTTCTACATACCTCAGCAGCTCTGGGCCCTCTTGTATTTGGGGGCTGTTTTCCTTGATTTTCAGGTAGTACTGGCAGAAAGGAGGCTCTTCCTCATGTCACAAAATGTGTGGGCAGTGCCGGAAGGAAGAAGAGGACTCTATTGCAACCATTCTAAGTTTGGACAGAGATATGTAAGGAATTGGGAAGGGAAGCATCACAAAAAAAATTAAGAAATATTTATTTCTAACCCAGAACCAAGTAAAAATGAACTTTTTTTTTTAGTATTTCTAAAAACAAACTCACTGGACAGAAGATGTGGGAAGCAGTTAATGCATGCAGGATTTTCTTGAAACAATTTATATTTAGCTGTGGAATCTGGAATAAATATGGTATCAGTGCTTTGCCCAAGCTAACTGGTCAAAAAGATGAAGTTTAAGATTTGAACAATTTTGATTTCTTTGTTACTACATAATTATTTATCACATGGAAGAACCCTGTAACTATCTAGATACTGTCTCTTTTTGCTAAAATACCTAAATCTTCATTAAACAAAACAGTAGTGTCTTAAGTGAAAGAAATTTCATTGACCAACTGAAAATTTCCCAACCCCAAAATAGATTCTGCAAGTCCTAGTGGCTATTTTATTTTTGTTTTATTCTATTTTTGTTGCTTCCCAAATCCCTAAGCTTTTTCCTAACTCTTAGACCTGATAGGTTATTTTCATTCAAAATCAATCTAAAGAGAGATAATATTTAAAAATCAGGCTGTATTCTTCTGTCTCTGACTGCCTTTTTCGTTGACTTGTCTTCCAGATGTTTTCTACCACACACCCACTGCATGGTCCTCCTTAATATCTTACCATTGGGGCTGGGCAAATAGCTTGGTGGTTGAGGTGCTTGCCTACAAAGCCAAAGAACCCAGGTTCAATTCTCCAGGACCCACATAAGCATAAGGTGGCGCATGTGTCTAGAGTTCGTTTGCAGTGGCTGGATGCCCTGGCATGCCCATTCTCTCTCTCTCTCTCTCTCTCTCTCCCTTCTCTGACTCTCTCTCTCAAATAAATAAAAAAATATTTTTAAAAAATATTTAAAATAGAGATCATACCATTGGGGGAGAATATCTTCCATTGGACCCTCTATATCAGTTTTATTGCACTCATTCTTCTCTCTACCTTGGAATTTCAGCTGACAGCCAGATTCCTTGCCTTTGCATTCAAACCTTTCATTGTGATTTGGTCAAGTCAGTTGGGACTCCCACCACGAGTTCAGAGGGAAAAGTACACTGAGATCGGAGTGTTACTTACTACCCTCTTCAGTGTAGAGTGATAATGGTTGACTTGGTTCCTGGACAAAACCAATGGTAATTTTTTCCTGGGTTTCATGTGGTCATTTTTTTCCCTGGGTCATGAACAAGTTAGATTTTGCAAATAAGATTCAATCAATCTCTTCCAAACCAATATGTCTGGCTACAATATCTATCAAGGAAGAGATCTTGGGGGTTCCACAAATAGCCCTCGCTTATTCTTTATCTGCTTTGTCTTCTACAGAGAATACATTTCCTTTTGTGTGGGCATGGGGTAAGTCTACTGAATAGCAACAAGGTATGAGAGTGTATACAGGAAAATTTAACTGCTGTTTAACAATTTTCAACCAGTCCACACACATTTATCAACCCTGTCATCCCTGCTTTTAAAGGAACCCAATGTTGCAATTTCTTGAGACTTGTGGTAGGTTTTGAGGTATAATTTTATTGCTGTTTTGCCTTACTTTTAAAAAAATATTTTTATTTATTTATTTATCAGAGATAGTGAGAGAGAAAAAGGCAGAGAAAGAGAAAATGGAACATCAGGGCCTCTAGCCACTGCAGACAAACTCCAGACGCATGTGCTACCATGTGCATCTGACTTACATGGGTACTGGGGAATCGAACCTGGGTCCTTAGGCTTCACAGGAAAGTGCCTTAACTGCTAAGCCATATCTCCAGCCCTATTTTGCCTTTCTTATCAGAATCTCACTTTCTAGGATTGCAAGTGGTTTCTACCTTTTCTTCCTTTTCTCTGTGAGCTTATGCTTTTAAAGGAAGGAAGGAAGGAAGGAAGGAAGGAAGGAAGGGAGGGAGGGAGGGAGGAAGAGAAGGGAAGAAAAAAGCTTCTGTACCCTGAGCATGCTGACAGTGAAGTGAGTGGTGGAGACAGAAGGATTTCCCAGGAGTTCATGGACCACTTAGCCTGGTGAAACATAAGGGAAATAAGTTGTGAGAAGCCAACAAGGTTGAAGATGAGAACCAACTTCTTAGCGGTTAAGGCACTTTCTTGTGAAGCTAAGGACCCAGGCTTGATTCTCCAGGTCCCACGTAAGCCAGATGCATCAGGTGGCGCATGCGTCGGGGGTTTGTTTGCAGTGGCTGGAGGCCCTGGTGTGCCCATTCTCTCTCTCTCTCTTTCTCCCTCTTTCTCTGTCTCAAATAAAAATAAATTAAAAGTTGTCTTCCAGGGCTGGAGAGAAGGCTCAGTGGTTAAGGTGTATGTCTGCAAAGCCCAAGGGCCCAGGTTTGATTCTCCAGGTCCCACATAAGCCAGATGCACATGGTGGTACATGCATCTAGAGTTTGTTTGCAGTGGCTAGAGGACCTGGTGTGCCCATTCTCACCCTCTCTCTCCCACTCTCTGTCTCTAATAAATAAATAAAAATTAAAAATAAAGTTGTCCTCCAACCTCTACAAGCACTCAATGGTAAATGTCTACCTGCACCTGCACATATATGAACATGCATGTGCACACACACACACAAGTACACACACCCACCTACCCACTCCCCCACACACACACTTGCACACACACATGCACAAACACCCACACTGAAAAAGAGTCGAGGTCTCTTAACTTTCTTTCAGTCTACTTAAGATATGGTGTTGGCCTCCAATTGGCCACTAAAACATGTCCTGCTATGTTACTAATGACTTAGACTCTACTCTCATTTTACTTGATAGTTCAGCAGAACTTTATGGTGCTGACATCCTTGAAAGAGTCCGTCTTCTGACTTTGTATTGAGGGGATAAATAGAAAATTAAAATAAGGCAACATAAAGCTACTGACACAGCCCTTCACAGTGAACAAATACGTTGGATTTTGAAACAGTTCATTAGACTTTATCCATGGAAACTTGCATGTAAAACTTTAGTCTAGAAACAGGGACTGATGTTAGACACGAGATGGAAGTCATATTCCCTGTGAGCCAGTTCTTGTTTACACATATAAATAAGGACTGTTACTGTTTGAATCTGAAATGTCTGCCACAGGCTGGTGTTTTAAGGTGAGGAGTAGATTATCAGGGGTGGACCTTGAAGTTTGCACTAAACTGTCCCCTGTCTCTGGCTACATTCTCTGCTACCTGGTTAGCACCAGGAGAACCAGCCAACACCTGTCACCACTGTGAGCTCCTCTAGGCTTTTCCATGACTGAACTAAAACTTCTAAAACCGTAAGCCAAGACAAACTTTTCTCCCTTAAGTTGTTTACGTCAAATATTTTTGTCAAAAGTGACCAACATGCCACCCCCACAAATTCTGATGAAGAGGGAATATCAGTAAATAGCATCTAGTTCTTGTGAATATTCTTTGTTTAGCCTCCCCCTCCCCCTTGAGACAAGGGTATTGTGTTCTATCACTGGTAGAGGAAAGAGAGGCACTTGCTCTAAGATCACCTGGGATAGCCCTCACTCTCCTTGAATAGTAGCACCTCACCCTACTCCCCAAAAGAATATTCTAGAAGTTCATATCAAGATAGCAGTCTTCTAAACACAGCTTAGCTTCACACCTTACTAATTACTTAATAGTTGCGCTCCTTGGGTTTTCTTATCCTTCCAGCTCCATTATACAGAAATTTCGGGGTTCCTTGTATGCCAACACACTGATAATTTGGGATGTTCCTAGGTCCTTGTTTTATGAATTCAAAGAATGAAATCCACATACCAGAGGATAAGGTTCAGAAAGATTTCATTATAGCTTAAAGCTTTAGGAGGGGGAAGAGAAGGGTGGGGTGACTTAAGCCCAGAACATGAGAGAAGGAAGCAAGGTGGAGCTCTTGCCCAGGGAGGAAAGAGAGTTTGAGACACCCATAGGAGAAGGCAGAGCTCTTGCTCAGAGAGGCAGGAGGGGTTTTGAGAAGCTCACCTCAAAACTCAATTCTAGGTTTTTGATGGGGAGTGGCTACTGAGGAAAACCAGGTTTGCAGGTTTTTTACGAGCCCCGTGGATGGGTGGCTGGTTTAGCCAATTGACTACTGAAGCCAGGCGTCTGGGGTCAGGAATTTTGGAAAGCGACAATATTCCTAGAGAATGATAATTCTCTAGGAAGGGAGTGGAAGGACTCGCTAAGGGGGCAGAGGTAAGGAAAAGTCACATCCTTCTGCTATTTCTGATCTGTAGTAAAGTATAATAACGTAGATTTCGCCCTACAGGCCCAAGGATAATTCCTGCACTTATTCAAGAGAAATCTATTCATTCTGGGGTCCACCACCCATAAGCTGCCTAGCCAATTTCTGTCTCCTGTCATCCCTAGATAGCTCCGCTCTTGTTCCCTAGATGGATAAGACTTTCATTTCTCACTCTTATTCTTACTCTCTACTCTGATGACCACACGTCTCCTACTGTGACCGTCCTTGTTTGACCTTTCTCTAAATTCCCAGACACCCTGTGGCAAATTTCAAGTACTTACAATCATCCACCAAACCAGGCATGTTGTGATCTTGCTTCCTTTCAAATCTGAACAGCCTGTAAATCCATCCTCAGAGACTATTGCGAATTTTGTATTGTGTTCTCAAGCCAGGAGGCTATTTTAAAACATAATTTTCAATTTGGACTTTGGAAAATGAGGTGGACCAAATTCTAGCATTTACAACAAATAAATGCCTGAAAGTTTATCCCATTAAGGAGTTTTTAATTAAAAAGAACAACCCACAGGTGCCTCATTGTTCAAGCAGGCTGGATCATTCAGCAGCCTTTGGAGAACACAGAATTGTTCGCTCCATGGTTAACATCCTCCAGACAAAATTAACCCTAGCACAGGAGCTGGGCTCGCCATTAGAGGCTAAGGTAATTTTGTTTGAAGTACTAGGAGCTCCTTGCTTTCATTTCTTTAAGTCTCCCAAAATAGCATAGGGAAGAATAATCATGGCCTCAATTCTTTTATTTCTTCCCAACACCATCATTTTAATATGAATTTCAAAGAATGCCAGCTGACAATACCACTGTAGGGGGAAAGCCAGAAGCAGAACTGTAAATAAGAGAGGATAATTTTCCTCTTTACTACTCCACTGCAATCTTTATGAAGGAGAAGACAGTTTCACATATCTTTATAGGCACAGTACCTCAAAAAGTACAGGGAACATGAACACCTTTCACAAGATTTTACAATGCTTCCAATTAATAAGTTATGACCCTGGTGTCCCCATACTTTATTAATTTAGGATGGATTTCTGGGGTCAGTAAATTTTATTTCTCAGGCTACCAAGATCTTCTTGATCACCTCTTCTTAGTAACTTGTCTAATAGAGTTGGTCTCATTACTTTTTTTATTAGAGGAAAATAAACAGACAGGAGACTAGAGATAGAAAAGAGGATGACTCAAATAGTCAATTAAAAGAGCATTTTCGAGAAGCAGAGCTCTATCATTACTAATAATGAGGTTTAGCTGTAATTAAAATAGTTTTATGAAATTTTTTCATGTCTGGGTATCTCAGAGTAGTCTTCTTACAGCCTGCTTAGACATTAGAATTCTCCTGAGAATGAGGAGTCCATCTTAAAGATTATAAAACTAAATACAGGGGTATATCTCGATGGTACAGTGCTTACCTAACATGTGTGAGGTCCTGGGTGAAAGCCCTAAGGCCACTAGAATATAAACATATAGATAAGAAACTCAGGACTGGGGCAGGAATCATTTTATGATTAATGATTTGCAGGTTTCTGCAATGCTAGTTTAGAAACCACACTGCCTCTATAAGTACAGTACTAACTCTACCTTGAGTGACTACTATTTTCCTAAGAATTCTACAAAGAATCAGTTATGTTAGAAGAGAAAAGCAACATAGATTTATATGTGCATGTATATAACTGTGGTTATAACTTCAAATCCTCCTGATAGAAAGTTATGACTAAATATAGATCAAAAAGACTTTAAACAGGGCTGGAGAGATGGCTTAGCGGTTAAGCGCTTGCCTGTGAAACCTAAGGACCTCGGTTCGAGGCCCGATTCCCCAGGACCAACGTAAGCCGAGATGCATAAGGTGGTGCACGCATCTAGAGGCCCTGGCACACCCATTGTCTCTATGTATCTGCCTCTTTCTCTCTCTGTCTGTCTGTTGCTCTTGAATAAATAAATAAATAAATAAATAAATAGAGACTTTAAACAGTTTGATGTGGTTAAAAGGAGGGCGGAGGTCTGGAGACTTCAGGCACAAGACAGCCCAGGTGAGGCAAGCCAAAAGCAGCCCCTCAGGAAGGGAGCAAGAACCAGGTGGTGCCACTTGCAGACTTTTCTCCAAAGCCATGTTCCCTTCCTCCTATGGCTTTTCATAGGCTTCTGCCCTAGCTGTGACTTAATCTTGCTAAGTCTCAGATTCCTGTCCTGAAAAACTGAGACAGACTCTGTTTGCTGCAGGCTTCCTGGTTACTTTGTGGTTGACAGCGACCTGGAGCCTGCAGGTCGGGCGTGTTTGGACTGCAGGGTAACCCCGCTGCTGCCTAACGTTAGGATCTCCTGGAACATCTTTGCCCTCGCCACTGACCTTGGTTGATCCTCGCTGCAAACTATACTCTTCAACAACAGGCACTAAGCTCTTTCGAAGTAATAGCAAGAACAAATTTGGATGGATTGTCATTCTTTACTGGTTGGTTAGTTTTCTAATATCATGCAAAATAAGCAAATATTTAGTGTCACATCACAGGAAATTTTTCCCAGGTGGAAAGAAACACATGTTCTGTTCACCCCAGATAGGGCTCAAGCAACAGAACTTGCTGAACCACTGAGCTCATGGGTGTGCCTTACAGCGCAGGGTGGGGGGTTGCTGACCGGATCCTGGATGACACACAGGCAGCTGTGTCGCCTAAAAGCCACCCTGGCATGGGTGACGATTCAGGAAAGCTGCGTCTCTGGGGTGCACCACAGCTGGGTAGGGCAGGTGGGAGAGTTGCCTCCCCAAGCAGTTGTTTAACCTTTGTGTAACTTTAGATAGAGACCTTGCGACCTTTTTCCCAGACTTGTTAACTCTCAAGTCTCCTAAGCCTCCCTCCCCCTAGGAAGAGAGACCATTTCAGTCCAGACCACACTGGTCAGCCCTCCTTTCTGCGCTTGTTTACTGCTCCTGTGAACTTGGGGAGTGGTCCTGTGACTTGTTGACCCCTTGACTCCTCCATTCAGGAGTGAATTTTTTCAGTTGGGAAGAATTTGCTATGCAACACACTTTGGGAAGGGTTACAATGGCACAATCATCCAAGAACTCCATGCCCAAGGGCAACCAGCACCTCTAGCGGTCACACAGTGGTGGTGATGGTGGTGTCACATGAGACGCTTCTACATCTCTTCCACATGTAAATGATTGTTGAAGTTTCAATCTGAATTTATTAATTTGGCCATGTTGTGTCGTGAAGCTTTTTATACAAAGAATATGTCATTGTGTAAGTTAGGAAAGGTTAGAGGCTTTTAGCAGAGTTGCTAAATATACAAATTTATAACACTTTGAAAAGCAGGGTTTTTAGGTTATTCAAGTATCACTGTATTTAGGCTGAAGTGTCTAAAATGGCTTTTACTGGGATTTTTTTTTCTTAGCAGTCAGTACAAAAAAGTCAAAGGGCCACAGACTTACAAGACTTTTCTTTCTGAGTTGGAGCATCACGTAGACTTTCAAAGGCATATGTACTTACCGTCATACGCTCACTTGAGGAGCGGCGTTTAGCAGCCATAGCGCCGACTGTGTGTGACAGGGTGAGCTGAGGAAGGAGACCCAGCCGCCCTGCCTCGTCCTTACGCTGACTTCCTCCTCTGCCCATCCCACACAAGGGGCGCAGCCACGGCATGTGACCTCACAGGGCCCCCCTGCTTCTTGCTCTGCTCTCTGTGGCTTTCTGCATCAATGTTTTTGAGGTAAAGAAATTTTATTGTAATGTCAGTACTAACCTCTAACTGGCCTTAATGATGAAATCTTTAAAAATTTATACCTCTGGTTTCCTAGGTGATAATTTAATATCATTACTCCTTATTTCTAACCTACTTAGAAACTATTCCATTTCATTTTGGTCCTCTTATTTTAGTGCAATTTCCATTATGTAACTCCCTTCAAAGTGGCAGGATTCCCTTGTCATCTGTAAAGAGCATATCATGTAATGACAATATTGTGCATGGTAATGGAATGATTATATACAAGACCATGTAAGAATAAATAGTATTTTAGATGTTTTCTTTATTCCTTTATTTATAAACAACTTAAGCATCTGACTTTTGAAACTACTTCAATATCCTTCTGCCTCCACTTGCTGAGTGCTGGACTTACAGGTATGGACCATTATCACCAGTCAGGTTGTTTGGTGCAGGGGATCAAACCCAGTGCTTCACACATGCTAGGCAATCTGTCCACTGAGCTGCATCTGCCTGGTTTGCTTTTGAGTTGATTTGGGCAAAATAAAGGTCAAGCAACATTGTATATAAAAAAAATAATTTTGGGTTTTAAATTTCTTTTCTCAGAAAGGTCTCACTGTCCCTGTGATACAAAAAGAATCTGAATCTTCAGACATCCTTATGGAAAGTGTCTTGTCTAATAACAGTGACGAAGCCTGTAGGAAGAAAAATGGACTTTTGGAAATTTCAACTTATGTTGTATGGTGAAATACCAATAGCATGGGTTAATAGTACTTTTTTTGTTTGTTTGTTTTTTGGAGCTATAAGCAGTAGGGTAGGTACAATGGACTTCCTAGAATGCCCATGCCCTGGTTGCTGGAAACTGAATGTGTGAATGTTGTAGGTATTCCTTAAATAATGACTTTTTTCTCCCCCCTCCCCCTTCTTTCCCTTTCTTATCTTGTTTCTTCTTTCTTTCTATTTACATTACTTGGTTGTTATGTTCCTTAAAAGGTAGTTAGTATTTACTGTTTCTTCTTCTGTATTAAAGCCATTGAAGACAGACCCTTACAAGCATAGCATTGCCTCCCAATGACTAAACTCAGTGTCCCCTTGCAAAGTTCATTTTTCCAAACTCTTGGTAACTCTTTGTCCTTGGTCTCTGTATTGAAATTCTCTTTATCTTTGTAAAACCAAGTTACAGCACTTGTGATGTCAGTGGCTCTGGTTAGATTGATTCATGTCTCTGTTACACTCTTTGGTTTCCTCATCTGTACAACAGAGGAAATGATCATTACAGGTTCTTAGGATCATGGTAAAGCCTTTAGATTCAGTAAATCTTAGTGGTGGCTATATGCCAAACTATACTCCATATTTTACTCCTTCTCAAACTTGCTGCTCCTCTATCAGCACTACTACTAGTTGTAGTAGAATATATTCCTTAAAAAAAAAAAGAATCAAGATTTTTAAAAAGCTGGGCATGGTGATGCATGCCATTAATCCCAGCACTTGGGAGGCAGAGGTAGGAGGATCACTATGAGTTCGAGGCCACCCTGAAGCTAGACAGTGAATTCCAGGTTAGCCTGGGCCAGAATGAGAGCCTGCCTCAAAAAAAAAAAATAAATAAAAAATAAAAAATAAAAATAAAAGAATATATTCCTCTCTAATTTAGCTCTGGCCAGTGTTACAGTATTAAAAGGTGGGCCTTTAAGAGGGGAATAGGCCAGGAGAACTGCATCCTCCTTCCTTTGGAAGGATTAATTCTTTCAAAACGGGCCTCTATTAGTATTCCCCTAACCTGCTCTTCTTTTCTACTGTGAGAGAGCAGAGATGTCATCTTCTCTTGCTCTTTCTGCCTTTGGCCACGTGAGGATCAGCAAGAAGGTCCTCATCCGGCCCCAGATGCCTTGGCCTGGTGGTAGCCTTCCTAAGCTCCACAACCTGATCAGCAGAATTCCCTTCTTTTAAAGTAGCCACATGTGTAGCACCCATAGCTGCACAAATGCACCACGACACTAAGCAATCCAAGAACTTCAGTCACCACTGATGATGGAAACCTTTGGGGTTTTCTTCTCTGCGAGCCTCCCCTGTCCTTGCCTCTTCTTCCTAAGCACATACATAGAATCACACAAGACTTACCTTATACCCTCTGAGCTGAACTCCTCAATCAGTCACTGTGTGGCCCTCCATAAGTTTACTTGACTCTGTAGGAATCTCATTTGTATCTGGTTTCAACCACAAAACAGCGCTACTGGTAAATGCACTTGTTCACTGTGCCAGCATAGGTCGGGAGCCTGAGTGTGATTTCACTGCATGAGGCTATTCCACTTTATAAGCACGGCAACTGAAACTCAGAGGGTTTGAATAAGACAGAAAACTGTGCATGATGGAACACACCTGAAATCCCAGCACTGCATAGGCTGAGACATGAAGATTGAAAGATAAAGGGTAGCCTGGGCTACATAGGAAGACCTGTATCAAAATAAACAACACTAACAAAAGGTGTCATCTGAATCTCTACATATCAGTGCTCTACAAGTATAACTCATTCTTAATAGCTGCATACCATTTCATATCTTACATTGCAAAGCGATGCCCCACAGCTTAACCAGCCACTCGTGAGTGTTCAGATTCTTTTCCAAGATTTCTGTGTGGGAAGTCGATCACCACAATTGGCTGGGTATTGTTGGGTTACTTCTCAAACTTTAGCATCAGCCCCTCTGCTTGCCAGCAGCATGGGAGAGAACATGTCCTGTCCTGGCTAGTGCAAGTGACTAGAGCTTTTGGTAATTAATGTTGACCTAATGGATGAGATCAGGCATCTGATCTTTAGTTTGTATTTCCCAGACTGTTCATTAAATTAAGCATTCCTTCATTTATTTGTTAACTTTATAAACCCTCTTTTGTGAATTTTATTTTGAGAATTAAATTAAACTCACTACCCATTTTTAAATTGATTTCTAAGCCTGTTACTTACTAACATATCATAAATTGTGGACTATAGCTCTCAGTCTCTCATGGGGTTTGTAATAGTTTTCCCAGTCTGTCATTTATTTTTTGTTAGTGTTTTTGGAATTAATTAAGATTCTAACTGTTTTTTCTCAAACTTCTTTTTATACCCAAAACTGCCTTGACTATATAACTTCACAGATTCTGGTTTTGCTTATGGACTGTCTTTTGTTTTTTAATTTAATTTTTTAAGTATTTAACTCTTTAATCTATAATTTGTTTTTGTATGTAATGTAGAATCAGAACCATTTGTTTTCAGACAACATTGGGTGTGTTCAGGGTGGTATGGCCATAGACAATATAGCACCAGTTTTATCAAATGGTTAGTCAGTGATGCCATTACAATGTGTAAATGTTATCCAGTTTTAATTTATAAAAGTTACTTAAATAAGCCATCCTTCTTCTTAGAAGTTGCCATACCTTGTCACATGTCATTGTCCATAAATAACTTAGGCTATTTTTTGGATTATCTATTCATGTATTTGTCTTATCTGAGCTGCTGTAATTAAAGACTAAGTATTCTACATGGCAATGAAGATCAACACCTTCCTCTCTTTATTTTCTTCTAGACTTATTCTTGCAGGCAAGCTTCAAATTATTTTGCCAAGTTCCAAAAGTAAACTAAATAAAATAACCTCTGTGATAGCAAATCAAGCACACAGCCCTCCCTCTAGAATTCTACTCCTAATTGCTTTATATTATATGTTATTTAGGGGAGACACAGTGCTGCCTTCCTGATATTAAATCTTCCTGTCTCACTAGAAATTGCTAAACAACTGTCATGTCTGGTTGCTTCAAGTTTATCAAGCCACACAGAAAATTCCCCAGTTGAGTCTGGGTGATGCTATTGTATTGATTAAAAGGCACCAAAATAAAGATGGGTAAAAATTTAGTAAGAAGAAATTTTATATTTTATCCAGTTTCATTCTTTTCTAGATAAAGACATAATGTTTCCTATTCAAAAAAGCATTGAGTCCCATCTGATAGGTGCCATGGGTCAAGGATCTGGCTTTAACTGGGACTAATTCTCATCTCATTCTGTATTTTTGCCCTTGGTTTGACCCAACCTTTTACTTGCCTCAGATTCCGAGGTCCTCTGATGCTTCTCTCCCTCATCTGCGTATTCAGCTGACATTTCTGGCCTGACAACACTATTTTCAGGCACTTGAATTCAGCAGGCTCAGAAGCCTCATGCCACCTCAGAGGTGACGGAAGGCAGCCTGGCATGCTCTTGGTACAATCCCAGAATGCACTTCCACATGTTTCCTTCTTTCCTTCTGTTGCTGTTTCTGTGCTTTTGACCCCCCATAAGTCCTGATCACACAGTTTTCTTTGTGGCCAGGAAAACAGGCCAGATGTATGGTGGCTTGGTTCAGCTAATTTTGACAGGAAGGATTGGAAGATAGACCAACAAAGAGGCTGAACAAAGCCTTTGTGAAGATTGCCCTGATCAAAGTGCATGACAACCCTCAGTTCACTGCTCACATTGGGCCTTTAGCAAGAATAGGCAAGGAATGAATTTGCCTAAACTTCTGTCTTTGTCTCGATAACTCTATGTATAGTGATCTTTTTTTTTTTTTTTTTCTCTATCTGCTACCAACAGGACTCTCCTGGCTGTCAGGCTGGGTCAAGATGTACTGGTTAGGTCCTTGTTCCATTTGAAAGTAAACATTTTACAACATGAAGCCAAGCTGTTGAGTAAATGAATAGGTGTCAATGCAGTCAGGGAGAATATTCTTCATTTGTTTTGTGACCTGTGTCACAAAGGTGCGTCTGTCTTTCCTGATGAGCAGATTCCCAGCTCCCAGGCAAGCTGTACTCTCAGGTTGTTTGAAAAAGTCCTTTATTGGATGTAATAGTTTAAATGTGATGATTAGATATCACATGTTGAGGCTATGTTTTTGCACATATTTTTGAATAATATTCGAAAAAATATCTTCCCAGTGGACAAACTAGAATGTCTTTCATAAAAATAGGCCTTTTCTAATGTCAATTTTCTGCCTGAATAAAAGTACATGATCATTAAACTTTTCTGCAGGCAGTTATGTCATGGAATGAAAGATTTTCCATTATAACAAATAATGGTAAAAACACAAATTTTGTTTAACCAATGGTAAACCCAGTGTGTGTGTGTGTGTGTGTGTTTGTGTGTGTGTGTGTGTGTGTGCTTTATAGAAGTATTTTTGGCCCAGGGTACATATACTTGGCAGTGTAATATATGAGCATAAAAGCTTGGTTTTAGAATATCTTCTGTATCTTGCAAACGCAGTATAGCCACCTACCTGTTAAAAGTGGTCCGGTGGCTAAATGGGGAATAGATGACTCTACCCAGTGGGAAGATGGCATATGTCTTGGAGGAAAAGTGAGTCACATTCGGCACTACTAAATTGCTGTCCGCTTTGATAACATACTGGGCCTGTGCTGAGGGAAATATGCTGTGCTGTGTAATAGGAGCTCTAGACTCCTGTCAGCGGACTTCTTCAAGACTGCTGCTCCTGGCTGGCTGTGTGACCACAGACACTTTGTGCTTTCTCAGCCTCTCTTTTATGAACCATGAAAGGGAAGGCTCGCCCTTGATGGGAGTTCTGAACAGTGGTGCTTCATGCATTGATTGTGTTGGTGAGGAGGTAAGTCATTTATTGCTATTAGAAATAAAGTCCTGATGTTTACAATTTGTGACTGGAGCATTGGAAATATAGTACTGTGATGTCATTTTTCACCCAACTCACCTTGTGATGTGATGTGATGTGATGTGATGTGGTGTGGTGTGGTGTGGTGTGTGTGTGTGTTCTGGGAAAGGAAGAATGAATGTGATTTATGATTGCTATACTGGCTTGCAACATCAAATTATGATTAGTATATCCAAAAATTCAAAAAGGTCGCAATTAGTACTCTTCACAAAAAAGACAAGTGCCCCTACCACCAAGGATTTCCAGTGATCAATTTCATTTTTTAACTGCATGTGATATATCTTCAGGGATAGTTTCCGATAAGTTTCTGGCTGTTTGCTTTACTGTACAACAAATGTTTGTCAGTATTGTATTGGGGATCATGCTGAAGAAATCATTTTTCCTGGACTGATTTTCCCTGGCATTCCCTGTAGTTCACCACCTTCTTTGCAGAGTCAAGCGCATGTGCGCACACATGTATGGTGGGGTGGCTGAGAACTTAGCTAATGGCTAATTCTAAGAGCAGAAATGAGTCTGGAGCCAGAGGCATCTCTGTGATGCTTTGGCTGTTCTCCTCATTCTGATGTTTTTATTCACTGTTCCTCCGTGGAGTCTGCGGCTTCCTGGGACTTGAGGATTCTAAGTTTTAAATTCCCTGTTTTCTTATTCTGAGTTGTCTTTGCCTTGAGGTATGTTAACAAAAGGACAAAACATTGATTCAAACTACAATGAATTTCTGCCTTCTGCTTCCACCACACACACACGAACACACACGAGAAAGAGATGGACAGACAGAGTGGGGGAGACAAAGGGAGGAATTCCAACAACACAGGTGACAATGTGGACTCAGCCATCCCTGATAAAGTCTTATTTATTGCTTACTGTGTGCTCTGGAGAGACTATGTTCAATTTACCCTTATTCACTTCATTTTCACAACAACTCTATGAGGTGTGTGGGATTAGCATCTGCATTTGATAAATGAGCATGCTCAGAGAAGTGAAGTAACTGACCCAACCTGGAACAATTAACTGAAATCCACACTGGAGCAGTTTGTATCCAAAACGAGGTTCTTGACCACTCTTCATGCCATGCCATCAGTGCCCTAAACTAATCGAACTTGTGGCAGTTACTTTTACATAACTATCCCACGAGTAGTTCTTGTTATCCCATGGAGTATTTGAGGAAGCTAAGGATCACTGTATTACATATGTGACTAAGTTCACATAGCTGGAAACATGGATGGGCACTGAAGAACCTGGGATTTGAACTTAAGTCTCCATCAAACCACATAGTTAATTCTCTTACATAGTATCTTCTGTATAGTGTAAAGATCTGATATAAATGAGTGAAATACTCTTGGAAATTTTTTTTTGCAAAGATCATTTGTCATGTTTGAAGTTTTCATCTGTTCACTTATTATCTTTGTGATTTCCCCAACACCAGGTTTTGAATGCCTGCAGAGTTCTCATAGGCATGCCTTCCAAACACAAGAGACTGCCCATCTCTAGCTTCCGTGGATCCACATAAGTACCAATAGCTGCTAAGTCCTCAGACTCCACCTCTTTGCTCTGTGGCCAATCAGAACCAAATCTTACAGGACAGAGTAACTTTTTTAAATATTTTATTATTTATTTATTTATTTGAGAGACAGAGAGAGAGAAAGAAAGAGGGAGAGAGAGAGAATGGGTGTGCCAGGGCCTCTAGCCACTGCAAAGGAACTCCAGATGCATGTGCCCCCTTGTGCATCTGGCTTATGTGGGCCCTGGGGAACTGAACTGGGGTCCTTTGGCTTTGCAGGCAAATACCTTAACTGCTAAGTCATCTCTCCAGCCTGGCAGGCTATCTTTTTTGCTCACCAGTGAGGTTTGTTCTGGAGTAACAAGAGTACTAACTTAAGTAGCTCTATGAACCTCCATCTTTAATCCCAGCCCCCAATTATGGCCCTGCACACTTTGCTCAATCCTGTTATGAAACTGTGACTTTGTTGTTGCATATACATCACAGATAGATATAGATATAGATAGATATAGATATAGATATAGATATAAATATAAATATAAATATAAATATAAATATAAATATAGATAATCTACAAGCAGAGGGAGACAGAATGGGCACACCAGGGCCTCTAGCCTATATAAAGGAACTCCAGATGCATGTGCCACATTGTACATCTGGTTTTATGTGGGTACTGGGGAATCAAACCAGGGTCATTGGGCTTTCCAGGCAGATGCTTTAACTGTTGAGCCATCTCTCTAGCCCTGGGACTTCGTTTTTATTTATTTATTTAAGAGCAACAGACACAGAGAGGAAGGCAGATAGAGAGAGAGAGAGAGAAAAAAAACAGGTGCGCCAGGGCCTCCAGCCACTGCAAATGAACTCCAGACGCATGCGCTTCTTTTTGTGTCTGGCTAACGTGGGTCCTGGGGAATCAAGCCTTGAACTGGGGTCCTTAGGCTTCACTTGCAAGCGCTTAACTGCTAAGCCATCTCTCCAGCCTAGAGCTCTTGTCAGTTATCCTTAATCAATGGCTAGGATAAGCCTAAACATCTTCCCCTTCCATCATTAACCCCCTGAAGTTGATCAGTTGGTGACTTTCTAAGTGTGGGGATTTGGATGGCATGTCAATTATCACTGCCTCTGTGGTGCTGTCTTTTCAAACCTGTAACCTAATCTCAGGTAGGTGAGAAGATTCAATAGCTCCAATGAAAACTCAGTAAACAATAACCATGCTAATAACATCAGGAGTAATGCTACCAACATCACTGATATATCATTTTAGATTTCCCATCAAAATAGCAAGTATTGGTCTTTGTTAACATGGAAGCCTCTGTGGTAAGTACCATAGGTCTTCAACATGAGGTTTTTTTATTATTAATAATTAGTTTTGTACTCAATGAATACAGTCAAGTTGGTACCATTGTTAGGCTCATCCATGTCCTACCCCTCTCCCTGGCCCCTCCTTGTTGAGGTATATGGGTCATGCATTCTGAAGTCAGCCCACAGTTATGGGTAGGATAAATGTCTCTGCATATCATGACGCAACATGTGTCTCTGACATTCTTTCCGCCCCCTCTTCCACAAAATATCTCTGAGCCATATTGGGTTCATTTTTGGTTTGCTTCAGTGATGAGGTATTGGGAGCCTCCATGTCTCTGGATATCTGATTTGGTAGGAGTTGATTGTTGTCTGTGTTGATCTCCTTCACCCTTGTGCTGGTACCCGGTTCACCAAGAAAACAGCACCCTTGCTTGTTTCGCCAATTATTCTTAATTTCATCTGGGGCCCTTTTGAGGTATGATGGGGTGTTTCTCTCCTTAGGATCTGCGTCCATCTGAAAAAGAGAAGCAGATTCTCCAACGGAGAGTAAAGTTAACACCAGACAAATGGGATAACCCTTATTTTTTATATAGAGAATTTAATAGATTTATAGCCCTCTTGTAGCCCACGATTGGTGGTAGCTTGATAATGGAGAGCAGACTTATGTTTTGATATGGTTCTGACTTGTTTCCCAGATCTAGCTATGGGTCCCGTTCCACTGAGGGAATCAGCCAAATCAAGAGCAGTTGGTTTCCCTCCATGGCTCTGCACCACTATTGCACTTGTGTGAGCATCACGACAGGTTATTTGCTGCTAAGTAGGTTAGACCATGAGTTGCTTGGACAGATATTGGTCATTTTCTCCCGGTCACCCATGTAGCACCTTCTGACACTAGATGCGCTAACTGTCTGGAGACTGACTCTCTTCCAGCTTCCAGCCATGTCATTCCATTTTACGTGTCAACCACATATGGTGCCTTCAGCAGTAGGTTCTTACCACTAACTTTTGGTGGGTCATTAAGTACTCTGACAGAAATCTGTCTTTCTTTTAGGAAACCTTGTAGGTCTCTCTGATCAAAAGCTCATTGTGGATGATAGTCACATACTGGTACTGGGAGTTATAGGTCAGTGCCCACTAAGAGAAGGAAGAAAAAGATAACTAACATAAAAGAGTTAGAGAGAAGAGAGAGAGAGAGAAGCAGTAGAAGATTAAGGTCAGTCTTCATCATACCCTGTCCCTCTAAGGGCCTGGTGAAGGTTCAACCATTTGGTCTGCCTTTTAGGATGTAGAATTTTATGGTACCATTGCCATTTGGGTCTAGATTTGTGTTTCCCACCCCCTTCTTTGCCCTCCCCTCCCTCCCACCCACCCTATTCTCTAGTCCTCGAGATTCTTGCTGGATATGTAAGGCATCTTGGGTAGATTCAGGTTAGGTGCTGTAGATGGGTGAGACTATGCGGCGATTATCTTCCTGTGATTGGGTAAGTTCACTGAGAATGATCTGTTCCAAGTTCAACCATTTTTCTTCAAATTTCATTGTGTCATTTTTTTCTTACTGCTGTATAGAATTCCATTGTGTAGATATACCACATCTTAGTTATCCATTCTTCTAGTGATGGACATCTGGGTTGATTCCAGCTCTTAGCTATTACGAAATGAGCTGCTATAAACATGGTTGAGCAAATCTCTCTGGACTGAGGTTTAAAGGTTTTAGGGTACATGCCCAGTAAGGGAATAACTCAGTCTGTTGGTAACTCTATAGTCAGCTTTTTTAGGAGTCTCAACATGAGTTTTGAGTCATATCCTCAAGTGCTGATAGTCACTATGGCCAAAAATACATATTCTTATCCTCTTTTATTCAGATGCTCTGAAATAGTTAATTTACCACGTTATGTTTACATGTTGCACATGTCCATTTGTTGAAAGCAATAAGACATGAAATTCCCAAAATTTAACTCAGAGAAGCTACTGAAGGTATTTGGGGTCAGAAATTGTTGATGCAACAAAGTGAAACTGGATGGCCTGGGAAATGTAAGATGAGTGCAGGAAGGTGAACACAGGAACCTTCTAAAAAGGACAAAAATGTCATGGGAGCAGATGAAAGGAAGAGAAGGTCCCTGAGATGAACATTGATGAGACAAATAGAGTAATGTAAGATGAGAGAAGTCTAAACATTATTGCTAAGTCTATTATCAATGTTTAAGAGAAAAATGATCGCCTTTAGTGTCTGGAAAGCAAAGGAAGTTGCATAAGCTCTCTGTGCTATTTGCATTTTGGAGATAGTCTGCCCAGATGGCATTGAGTTAGCCTTGCCAGGACTACAGAGATCTCCATCTACTAGTGGATGCTGTCCACTGGCTGGAGTTTGCATTAAAGCAAATAATTATTAAGTTAATTAAGTGTGTTTATCTTTTTTTTTTTTTTTTTTGGTTTTTCAACGTAGGGTCTCACTCTAGCTCAGGCTGACCTGGAATTCACTCTGTAGTCTCAGGGAGGTCTTGAACTCACAGCAATCCTCCTACCTCTGCCTCCCAAGTGCTGGGATTAAAGGCATGTACTACCATGCGTGGCTCTATCTCATGTTTTTTATTGTCAAGTCCACTTTGCCCTGATCAGCATACTGAGGACTTCATGTGCTTACTGCTTCTAGAGTTCACAATGCCAGGTTTAAGAACACATAGCACTTCAAATCTGGAGATGAGGGTGCACAACCAACACTCAAGAGACTGAAGTAGGAGAATCATGAGTTTGAGGTCAGTCTAAGTTACCTAGCAAAATGTTATCTCATTAATCCAAAAGGATATGGAGCAGCAGTTCAGAAAAGCATGCTAGGTAAAGGTTTAAATCCTAATAATAGTGCTCAGCAGATCTTTGCACATGTATAGACATTTATGTTTTAGAATAGAAATGAGGCTGTCGCTTCTTTTATTCTTCTTGGAGATTATCATTAATTGAATTCAGTATCAACCCCCCCCCCAAAATAGTATCCAGCAATAAGTATCAGCTCACTAATTAGAAGACAGGTTTTCTATAACTTTAGAATGAAATAAAGTCAGAATAGGACAGTAAACTGTCTGAAATGCAGAACTAGAAAATGACACACAAAAAAAAGCTATTACAATACTTGTGCATTTTACTCAGTTAGAAATGCAGAACCTGAGGCTGGGAAGACAGCTTAGTGGATAGAGTGCCTGCCTCAGAAATATGAGGACATGAGTTTGATACCCAGTGCCCAAGCAAAATTAAAATGTCTGGTGTGATGGTGTATATCAGCAATCCCAGCTGACGTGAATAGAGAGGCTCCCTGGGACTCAGTGTTTAGCCATTCTAGCTGAATTGGTGAGCTCCAGATTGATGAGAGACCCTGTCTCAAAGGAGATGGACTGTGTTTCTGGGGATGACACAAGAAATTGTTTCCTATTCTCCATATACACATACATGAACACACATGTATGCAAAAAAAAAAAGAAAAAAGAAAAAAGAAAGAAATGAAGATTCTCCCAGTGGCTGTTTTAACATATGTAAAAAGTAAGAACCAGGGGCTGTAGAGATAGGTCAGTGGTTAAGGCGCTTGCCTACAAAGCCTAACGACGGGAGTTCAGTTCCCCAGCACCCATGTAAAAGTAGATGCACAAAGTGACACATGCATCTGAAGTTCATTTGCAGTGGCTACAGAGGCCCTGGTGCTCTCATTCTCTCTCTCTCTCTGTCTCTTTCTGTATGTCTCTCTGCCTCTTTCTCTCCCTCTCAATAAAAGAAAGACAGACAGACAGACAGACATGAAATGAAATGCTTGAAAAAAAAATAGAACCAAATTAGAAGCAGGATATTGTCATAGCTAAAATAAAGGTTAAAATAACATAATAAGGACCAACGTCTGGGGCCATGAAATGTAATGACAAATAACTTCCCCATCACATCCAGACCACCTCAGCTCTTTCATAAAATAATTGCTGCTCATACTTTTAATGCCATCTTCACAAAAACAAATTATGTTTGCTATGTATAAAGAAATCTGAGCATCATGATTAATTTTTTTTGTTGTTCATTTGGGTATTTCTGTTTGTTGTTGCTTTGAGACAGTATAGGGCCCAGTCTGATTTCTACCTCTAGATCCTCCTGCCTCAGCTACACATGCCACCATACCCCACATGAATTCTGTATTAGTAATTCAGTTAAGATGATATTTTGCGAAAGATTATCTTAAGGGAATATAATTGATCTAAAAGCTAGTTTATGTATAATATTTTGTCCAAAAATGCTAGATTATTACATATTATTGAACATGCTGTATCCTGCTTTACTTATAAAAATAGATACCATGCTTCCAATTTTAATAGGAAAATGAGTCATAGTAAGGTGAATGGGCTTATGCAATATTTGAGTATTCTGAGGCCAGTTGAAGAATCCATTACCTTTTCTATATTGATCTCCTCTTCTGCAAGTAAGAGACAATAAGAGAAAACCAAGCTGGGGAGACAGCTCAGTGGGTAAAGTACTTGCCACATAAGCATGAAGATGAGCTCCGATCCCCCAGTACCCACATAAGAAATTCCAGGCATGTGTTTGCTCCAAGTATTCATAGAGCTTTGTGAAAATTACATTAAAATGTTGCTTTCGCCTGGAGGGATGGCTTTGTAGTTAAGGCACTTTCCTGGGAAGCCTACAGACCCAGGTTTGATTCCCCAGGACCCATATAAGCCAGATGCATGAGGTGGTGCATGCTTCTGCAGTTCATTTGCAGTGGGTGGAGGCCCAAGCATTCTCTCTCTCTCTCTCTCTCTCTCTCTCTCTCTCTCCCTCTTTTTCTCAAATATATAAATAAAATATTTTTTTAAAAAAAGAAAATGGTGCATTGTTCATGCCTGTAATCTCACTTGGTATGCTGTGGCTGGAGGATTCAGAGCTGGTCTGGGCTGCAAGAGGAGTTCCAGGCCAACTTAGAGTAAAGAATAAGACCTTGCTTCAAAAATAAATATTAATAAATAAATAAAGCTAGAAAGATGGGTTGTCGATAGTCTTTTCCCAACAAGCATAAGGACCTGAGTTCAAATCACAGAACCCACATAAAAAATAGCTGGATGCGGTGATTGTGCCTGTAATCCCAGTACTGAGGAAGAGACAGGGGGATACCTTGTCTGGCATTCTGATCAAATACCCAGGTTGCATGGTCACTGAGAGACATTGTCTCAAAAAAAAAAGGGGGTAGAGAATAATTGAGGAAGACCCCTACTGATGAATTCTGTCTTCTACCCATGCACATCCAGGCACACCTGCATGCCCATATGCATAAGAAACTAACAGTAAATTTTCCTAATAAGTATTTCAATATTAAGCCACTCTAATGATTCTTTTTAAAAATTTCTCCCTAAAATTTTCACTACAGCAATGTTTACTCTTGATGTCTTCTAGTGGTAATTTTTGCATTATCTGTTTAAATCAATCCTTGATAATTTTTGTGTAATTTACCTTGAAATTCATCCTGACTGATTTCTGCAGAAGTTTGTCGCTTCCTTTATCTGCAAAGCCCTGCTTTCTTTCCTTTCTTCCATAGTTATTTAATATATTTAGAACAATGTGGATTAATCTGCATTTTACACAGTTTGCATTATTACCCAATGCTGCCATTTTTATTGTCTTGCTTAAATTGGTGTGGGACATGTATGTGAGAGAATTAGCATATGCTTAGCTTAGTAAAAAGCTGTTGAATTTTGAACATGTCTATAGGATTTTGTGTTCTCAGTTCTAACACTAGTGCTTATTTGTCTTCTGTGGTGGGTCTCTTGTCAACTTGACAGGACCTAGAATCACCTGTGATGGATTATTTATATTAGGTTAGCCTCTGAGCGTGCCTGTGAGGGGTTATCTTCATTAGATTAATCAACCTTGATTATGTTAATCAATAATGAGGAGTAAAAACATACCTTAATTATGAGTGGTACAACTTTGTGGGGCAGAGTCTTGAAGTGTAGAAAGGAGAGACATGGCTGTGCACTGGTATTCATCACTGTCTCTTCCTCAGTGTGGCTGGCTGTGGCCAGCTCTGCTTCAGGCTCCTGCTGCCATGCCTTCCCTGCCATAAGGAACTGTAAACTGGAATGCAAATTGATATAAACCCCTCCTCCCTTAAAAAAATGCAAGGCATGGTAGTGCATGCCTGTTATCCCCGCTCTGGGAGGTGGAGACAGGGAATTCTCAGGGCTTGCTGGCTAGCCTGTCTACCTGAATCAGTGGGCTGTAGGTTCAGTAAGAGATTCTGTTTCAAAACAATAAGTTGGAGAATGATTGAGAAAGATGTCTGACATCAACCTCTAGTCTATACACATGCACACACACACACACAAGTCTACATACAGACACACACAAAACAAGATTTTTGTTTTGTTTTGTTTTTGTTTTTCGAGGTAGGGTCTCACTAGCCAGGCTGACCTGGAATTGACTGTGTTGTCTCAGGGTGGCTTCGAACTCACAGCGATCCTCCTACCTCTGCCTCCCGAGTGCTGAGATTAAAGGCATGTGCCACCACACCTGGTTAAAACAAGATTTTTAAAATGTTTTATTTATTTATTTATTTATTTATTTATTTATTTATTTATTTGACAGAGAAAGAGAGAGAGGAAAGAATGGGTGTGCCAGGGCCTCCAGCCATTGCAAATGAACTCCAGACATGTGCACCCCCTTGTGCATCTGGCTAACGTGGGTCCTGGGGAATTGAACCTGGTCCTTTGGCTTTGCAGGCAAACGCCTTAACTGCTAAGCCATCCCTGCAGCCCACAAAACAAGATTTTAATAGGGGGAAAAAACCCAAAAAACAAGGAAAGTCCCATTGCTGTGGTCTCCTTGGTCTGCTAGCTACTACTGTCCTCAGTCCCCTCATCTGCTACTGTTCACTCAGACTTGAACTGGAGAACACATTCTTCACTTTAGGACTACAAACTTTCAATCTTCCACCATTGTAAACCAACAATCAATAGCACACCTCCAGGGTAACAGCAAGCTATTCCAGTTCCATGGACCAATGCAATCAGATTCAGTTTGATTCTGCAGAGTGGCTATGGTGGGGTGACAAAGGACCTGCCTCTAAGTGGGCTAGCCTATGGCAAGCACTGCACCTCACAAGATACAACATCTAATACGCACTCTGCTGCATGCTAAGAACGTATGCAATATGTTATGGGATGGTTCTGCAGTTCACTCCACCTAAATTCTTTTTTAAAATATTTGTTTTTATTTATTTGCAAGCAGAAGAGATAGAGAAAAGAGAAACAAAGAGGATGGGCACGCCAGGACCTTCAGCCACTGGAAACAAACTCCAGATGCATACGCCACTTTGTACATCTGGCTCTAAGTGGGTACTAGGGATTCAAACCCAGGTCATTGACTTTGCAGGCAAGCACCTTTACCACTGAGCCATCTCTCCAGCTTCCCTAAATTCTTGTTGATATCAGTCAGGTCGTGTTTTGCTTGCATGCCAACATTCAGTCATCACAGTGTGCTTTGACGCCTTCAGCCCTGCCTTCTCCCATTCTGCTGTGAGTCATTAAGGTTTCGTCTAATAATCTGTACTTGAATGACATTATGGTGATCACCTCTTGATTCTCACATTCTCTATATTTTATGAGCAAAGTATCCCTTTATTTGGATTTTAAGTTGATTCTCTTCTCCCCCCCCCCCCCCCCCGTCTCTCTCTCTCCCTCTCCCTCTCCCTCTCAGCAGGGGATATCCTTTTATGTGATCAGAATCCTGTCTCTACCACTAGCTGGCTCTGAAGCCTTAACTTCTCCATTCAACATTCCTGGACTTCAGTTGCCTTACCACAGTAGAAGAGAGCCACCTTAAGTATTCTAACATACTTTTCACATCTAAAATGTTCAGTTTTTGTGATTCATTTCATATCCTTCTTGATTCCATGATCTTTGTTCATGTGTCCTTAGTCTGGAACAATTCTGTAATTATATAATCATTTAAATGTATTTTTAAAATACCAGATGTTGAATCTAACTCCAGCCCAACAAATCCTTGAGGCAGAATCTAAGCATCATATTGTTCAATGCTCTGCAGGTAATTCAGGGGAAAATGCACACTTCCAACTCTACAACTCATACCAATAGATGTAAAAAATTCCTTTATGAACATGCTTTCATGTCAGTATTGCTATGTGGAGATCTCCCCACACACATATCTCTTATAATTCCAGCCTACTGCATCTTCTTATATGAGTCCTCCTCTCTTGTCTGTGGTACATTCTATGTCCTTCCAAAGCCATTTTGTACCACTTGAATTGGAATCTACAATTCAGTACTGTTTTTATTCTTGCCTATGAAAGTTTTACATTGATTCAAATAGAAAAGATTATGATTTAAAGTAGTGTATACTTAGGGAAGAGACTTCCATGAAATCCTGCAGCTGTATTTGATGATGATAGTAAAGATGACTTGTGGCAGCATACATTGGGCATGAAGGTCAGTGCTGAGGAACTGGCTTCCGAGCCCTCTATTGGGAGACAGCCTTACTCTGCTGCTAAATGATTTGATCCTATCAACTTCTTTGACCCTTTGAAAGTTCACCACTTCAAAAACCAATGAGGGAATGTGACGATATGTCCTCCCAGGGTTTAGTTTTTTATTTTAGTTTCCCTCTTTATGTGGTACTGACCAGTGTGTTTGCCTATAAGATAGTGCCTACTGCCCTTTTCTCAGCAGGGTTAGACCAAAGGGCCCAAAGTCTCACCTCTGTGGTCACATTCTGTCTAACTGTTGACTTTAATTTCATATAGGCTTTTCCGTCTGCTGTATGGAAAACATTCCTTGTATGCTCTGATATATACACATATATTTATCATTTCTAACTTTTCTAGGTCTCTTCCTTTGGACCCTTGGTTTGACATCATCTGTCCATGAGCAAATCTCTTTCTGCAGCAAGAAGTATTGAATATGGGGTAAGTGAGACAATTCTATAATCAACATTTTTTTTTTTGCATGAACAGTGTATCTTGAGAAGTTAATATATTTTCTTTTGAGTAATTACAATTTCCCTATGAGAATATTTATAGGTTTCAGTAAGTCATATTTCTTTTGCTATGTCAGATATGGACAATTGTGTCTTTAAAAATCAAGGAGTTAGTTCTCTTTGATAGCTGCTGAATGACTGTTCACTCTCATAGGCTTTTACATTACATATAAATTGACACTTGGATATAAAAGAGGCTTTTAAAAAATCTATCATCTTAGTTGGCTAGCATCTGTTTTGTTAAAGACAGGTATATAAAAGATTCATCTTATGATGCAGTTGCTCATGATGGAGGGTTTATGGACACAGCGAAAACCTTGATTTGCAGCCACATCAAAGCATTGGTTTTCCACTGTTTCTTGTCACACTCCCGCAGAGGCACCACGGGAGTTGGATTGCTTGGGGCACATGGTTCAGCTGCACCAACAGCCAGTGCAGAGAAGTTACCAGGTAATACAGATGCATACTGCTGCAGTAAAGAGGCATGGATGCCCTCTGCTTTGCCCCTGGCGGGAAGACTCTGAAACAAAAAGACTCACTTAGCCCATGACATTGAGTCCTATCATGGCAAGAGAAAAGGATGCAGATTGAAGTGACCTGCTGTTCACTCTGCACTTTTGAGGCGGAGGTAAACTTGTGTACCAAAGTGCTGTTACCTTTTTAAAACATTTTATTTACAACCTCTGTACATACAGACAATGTGCCATGATCACGATCTCCTCCCACCATCCTCCCTTTTTCCCCTCCCAAGTCCTCCCCTCCATTGAATCCCTTCTTCTCTCCAAGTAATCTCTTCTATTTTGATGTCGTCTTTTTTTCCCCCTGCTATCATTCATGTCTTATGTAGGTAGCATACGCCACTGTGAGGTCAGGAATACCCTGGCCACTTTGTGTCTGGAAGACAGTATTGCCCAGCACTTCTCCCCTCTGTCACTTCTTTCCAGCACTTGGGTGAGTTTTGAGTCTCCCCAGTGGTCACCACCATCTGAAAAGAGAACCAAAAGTGAGAGAAGCATTAATACGTGGGCATAACCATAAGTATTTAGAAGACATTTTGGTGGCACAACACATCCATTTAGCCAGGTAACAGTAGTAGTCCCTGTCCTTGAGCTTACGATCTCCCAGTCATGGGCTTTTGACGAGGATTTTAGCACCAGGTAGGAATTACCTCTGATGGAGTGAGTTTCAAGTCCAGTCAGAGAGCAGCTGGTTTCCCCATAACAGACTTGCCTCCATTGCAACATTTGGTACATTTGGTCTGGCTGTTCAGTAAGAAAGCTTGCAGGGTCCACTGCTGGTTAAGACCATTGATGACTTTTCTTCCTCAACAGATTACATAGGTCTTTCCTGACAGCTGGCCAGCATGGAGGAGGCTTCCAGCTCAGCTCCAGCTTGATTTCTTAGTGACTTGCAGCCCAAGCATGTGGAATCTTCAGCAATAGACTTTTACCATCTAGTTCTAGTGGGCAACCAAGAGCCTTGGCAATAGCCTGTAATGTTTTGAGGGCATCAGGAGCCTCCCTGATGAACAACTCGCTGGAAGGTATCCTACCTTTGACAGTGAAATTTTCTTTTAACAATCTATGGCTTCTGGACACATCATTATCCACCTCCACAAGGCCAAAATGCTATATATAAACTGCAGTGGATAGTATCAAACAGTGGTGTCCATCTGCAGGTTTATCTGTTCTCTCTATTGATTCTTGCTTACAATGATGAGACTTTTCTCTTGACCCATTTATATAATTTTATTTTCAGAGGGTTTGCTAGATGGGATATAAGAGAGTTGATCAGGAAGAATTAGGAAATATATAGTAAGTCTCTACCTCATGTGGTAGGTTCTTTTTCAGACTTGAGGCCCTTGAGTCTACATTCCAAGTGATAGATAGAATTAACAAGTGGTGAGCCAGGTGTGGTGGTGCACACCTTTAATCCCAGCACTTGGGAGGCAGAGGTAGTAGGATCACCATGAGTTCGAGGCCACCCTGAGACTACATAGTGAATTCCATGTCAGCCTGGGCTAGAGCAAGACCCTACCTCAATAAATAAATAAATAAATAAATAAATAAATAAATAAATAAAAGAAGGAGAACAAGAATTAACAGGTGGTGTGGGCTGTCTGTCCATGGTGCTTGCCTTGAAGCATGGATTTTTATCTCCAGCACTTCCAAAAAATATATAGTGAAAGAAAGCTGAGAATGGAAGCAAGGTGTGCAGTGAGGTGATGATACTTAAAATGGGTGTTCACTGTGGTGACGCAAACGGCGCGTCTGTCTGGCCTAAGGTGATGGGGTTTGGGTTATAGGAGGAGTGTTGAGCACTGACACCGTCTTAAATTAATTTTGAGGTAGAAATGACAAGAATTTCTCCCAGAGTGAAATGGGAGATAGGAGTGAAAAATGAGTATGGTTCCAGAGTCTGTGGAGTGCATAGTGAAGGATGGAGTCATCTTTTGCTAGAACAGAAAAAAAAAAAAAAAAAAAAGACTGAAGAAGTAAGTTTGGAGAGAGCAGAATTAGGAATTCTGTTTCAGAGCCATTAAAGTTTAAATATGTATTAGATATCCAAGTGAAAAATTCAGCGTGGCATTTGAGTATTTAAGTCTGGAGATCAGGGGCAAGGTGTCTACTGAAGGCATAGGGCAGAGGCGCTGATTCATAGACAGCATTCAAGGCTGAGGGTGGATGAGACTAGAGGAGGCCTAGTTCTCCGCAGATGTCCACCTTCCCTCCATTTTTAATTTGAATAAGATGGATCTCATGTTTTGGTATTTTAAAGAATCTCCTAAGATGATTATACATGCAAACAGACTAAGGACCTTTGCCTTAAAGACTGAATGTGGCTAGAGATGAGCAGGAGTGACGAGACAGACTTCAGTGCTGGCTAGGTTTCAAGGAGCTGAGAAAGAATCAGCCAAGAGCCGGGCGTGGTGGCGCATGCCTTTAATCCCAGCACTCGGGAGGCAGAGGTAGGAGGATCGCCGTGAGTTCGAGGCCACCCTGAGACTCCATAGTGAATTCCAGGTCAGCCTGGGCTAGAGTGAAACCCTACCTCAAAAAAAAAAAAAAAAAAAAAAAAAAAAAAGGCATCAGCCAAGAGAAGGAGCCACAGCGAGGCAGGAGGAAAATAACAGAAAGAAGAATTCTGAAATCCAGGTGTGGCTTCTTAATGGTGCTGGGGTGATTAGCTGTGTCTGATGTCACCGACAGGCCTGTCAGTGAGGATTGGGATTTGCCTACATGAGGCCACTGGTGGCCTCACAACAGGAATGCCAGTGCTTCTGCAGGACAGTGGCTTTGTGGGGTTGGAGTCAAGAAAGAACGGGAAAAAGGAAGCTGGAGTAGGTCCTTTCAAGTCCAGTCTTTTGGTGAGTTTCTCCCTAAAAAGGAGCAACAGGCAGAGGTCAAGGTGAGGGATAGAAGTTTTTTTAAGATTGGAAAAGTAGTGGTACCTCTGTATGCTCTGGCAAAAGGTCTCATACAGGACAAAGATGATATAGGAGGAAGGACAGAAATATGGTGGAACAATTGCATTGGGCAGGCGACAGGAAAACACAGTCATGGTGGGTTACTTTGGGTGAGAGTTTGGAGGACAGAAGAAATGACTTGGGCCATTTGTAGGTGATAGGTGGGAAAATGAGTAAATGAACAGGGAAAGGTACAGTTGATGGGCAGTTCAAAGGTGTGGGAGCTGAGTGTGTGTGTGTGTGTGTGTGTGTGTGTGTGTATTCCAGCTGCCTTCTAGTCTAGAGACTCAGAGTTAGAGTGAGTTTTCTGCCAAGTTATTGGAATGGAGGAGGAGCAAGCCATAGACCACTGAAGCTCAAAGCAACAGTGCCATTACAAGGATAAACCTTACAGACACACATGCTAGATGGGAGAGAGGTTTGAACACAGTGAAAGTGGTAGGATTGGGCTGCGGCTACAGCGCAGTTGGTAGACTGTGTGCCTGGTGTGCACAAAGCCCTGGATTCGGTTGCCTTCCTGCAAGCTTGGTGGCGACACTTGTAATCTTAGCACTCCAAAGTCGGAGGCAACAGGCTCACAAGTTCAAGGCCTTTTGAGCAACATGAGATCCTGTATCAAAAGAAAAGAAAACAGGGCTGGAGAGATGGCTTATCTTCAAACAAGATAAGATAGCTTGCCTTCAAAGCAAAGGGACCCAGGTTTGATTCCCCAGTACCAATGTAAGCCAGCTGCACAAGGTGGCGCATGCATCTGGAGTTCATTTGCTGCAGCTGGAGGCCCTGGCACACCCATTCTGTGTTTCTTCGTCTTCCTCTCTCTCACTCTCTCTCTCAATTGAATAAATAAAAATAAAATATTTTTAAAAGAAAAGGAGAAAGGAAAGGGGAAGGGAAAAATAAAAGGAAAGGAAAGATAAGGAAGAAAAGATCAATTAGAAGAAAAGACAGATTTTATAGGTCTTCAGAGGGTCAAAAACTTGCTGTAGACACTGTTCTAGGAACTCATGACAGCATGAACTATTTTGATAAAGGTAAGCATATTCATTACCAAAGATGATTTCAGTTTGAGTCTATTTAATTAAGTTTTCACCCATTAAAATTAGTTAAGTTATGCAAAAAAGACCGTAGCTTTGAGAATCATTATGCATTCTTTCACTTATAATTATGAAATGAATATATTAATATATAATCTAAAAACAATTAGGGGTTGTTAGAATACTTCTCAGTAATATGTGTCTTGTACAATAATAAATTGTAAAAGATAGAGTCGAACCATCCTGCCTCTCTGTCATTCCCGTGGCTGGGGAGATGATGCCGAACAACATAATGTATGTGTCTGCGTATCTTGTAAATCACTTTAATTTTGCTAACTTGCTGGATAGGGATTTGCCACAGCTAAGAAACTTTTCAAAATCTAATTGATAAAACTATATTATATAAGACTGATGCTAAAGCCATAAGATGCTCAACTTTGCCAAAATTATGTCACATTTCAGACTTGCTATGTATGAGAGGAGAGTCAGCCAGCCATTTGTGGCCCTACTGAATGACCATTCGCTCCAACTTAGAGTTCTTTGCTTTGTGTCCGGCTTCCCTGACTGGCTTGTTACAAGCTTTGGCATTGTTAAATTAAGTTTGTGGAGGCCATGTATATATACTAGATACCTGCAGTGGGCCCAGCAGACCAGCCTACACTACGATCTCATCACAGTAACACTGTGGCTCTTTGCAAAAGGCCCTACAGCCAATTAGCAGAGCTGTAACCAGCCTGCCTAGCCGATTGATTATGCTGTGGTCAATTAATTTGTCCTCCATGCCTCACGTCCACTTTTCTATAAATTCTCCCTGTTAGATATGTTGGTTGGAATTCTCAGAACTTTTTCTGGTTCTGGTAGCTATTGGATTCACAGACTTTTTGTCTTGCTTTGTAGGGTTAATTGTTCAGATAAGCTTATGAAATTTAATTGGTCTAAGAAATTTTCCATTTAGCAGCACCACCAAAGTTAAATTTTTGAATGCATTTAAAGGCAATTAAAATAACACATTTACAGGATGGAGAGATGGCTCAGCCACTAAGTCACTTACCTGCAAAGCCTAATGACCTGGGTTCGATTCCTTATTACCCATGTAAAGCCAAGTGCACAGTGGCACGTGCATCTGGAATTTGCAGCGGCTGGAGGCCCTGGAGCACCCAATCATTCTCTCTCACTCTTTTCTCTCTATCTCTCTCTGCTTGCAAATATTTTACAAAAAGAAAAAATTAAAAGCACATTTATAAAGCCTATGATTGATTTACTGTGACCCTGATCATAATGTGATGGTTCTATATTGGCTTCTTCTGAAGAGTTTGTGGCCTCTCTATTCTAATTTCAATTGATCTATATGATTACCAGATGCTTTAGATTAAGTTAAAAAGCCTTTTCTTTTATTATCAAGATTCCAAAACCCAAGGTCCATCAATCCAAATTTTTTAATATTCAAACAAGATTAGTCTGTAGCCTAAATGAGCCTTCTTAGTGGCTCTGGGCCCAAAATGGGGCTAGTACTGAACAGATTCTTTTATTTATTTATTTATTTCAGACAGAGGTGGAGATGAGAGAGAGAGAATGGGGTGGGGGGCAGGACCTATAGTCACTGCAAAAAAAAAGCTCCAGCATATTCCACCATGTGCATCTGGATTACACAGGGCCTGGAGAATTGAACCTGAGTCCTTAGGCTTTGCAGGCAAGTGTCTTAACCACTAAGCCATTTCTCCAGCCACCTTGCTACTATCTTTAATGACCAGCCTTTGACTAAAATAGTATAGCATCTGCATAGCATTGCTTTCCTGTTTTTATCATGGCAGAACAAAGCTATAAATCCTATATATATATATAAAATGTTCCTGAAAATATGAAAAGTCAAAGGTGGGGAAATTGAAAAATAGATATATCTTACAAGAAACTTCTATTTCTATAGAGGAAAAAAAAAACCTAAAGCCCTAATGACTTTCTACTTATTGCTTCAAGAGATATATTTTTAATATTTGGGGCATTTTTCAAATTAAAAAAAAATCTTATTATTTAGTTGCAAGGAGAGAGATAGAGAGAGTGAGCACCAGAGCCTCTAGCCACTACAAACTCCAGATGCAAGCACCGCTTTGTGCATCTGGCTTTATGTGGTTACTGGGGAATTGAACCCGGATCCTTAGGCAGTGCAGGAAAGTGTCTTTATCACTGAGCCATCTCTCCAGACCCTGTTTTGCAGTTCTGTTCTTTCCTTATAATTAGTCATGATAGTTCTGATGCATATTCAGTGGAGGCTAGACATTTGATGTTTTGTTAAACAGTCTCTGTTCCCTGTCAGTAATGTCAGCGATTTCATTTCCATTTTCCTTTTATTTCTATGAAATATCCACGTGAAATGCAATATCATGTACACATGCTCACATATACCTGTTTACAGATGAGGATGGACATGTTCTAACCCGGAGCCACTGATACCCCGAATATCAACATACAGTGCTTCAGATGGTGGATGTTAGCTGGTGAATGGCTATATGAGAACAAGACACCATCAAGGAGGGATTACTTATATTTTCTAGAGCAGAGACTGTGCATCAAAAAAGGGAAGCATTTGAAGGGGGAACACAGTGGCTGATGGAGAATAGAGGAAGAGGGTAAAGTTTTCAAAATCCACCCTGTAAGCTCATTGAATGGTGATTGGGAAGTGAGGCTCAATTCTGCTTCACATTTAAATTCCATTGTTTTTATTGTTGTTGGTGGTGGTGGTGGTAGTGGCATAGGAATTAGTAACAGCTCAGCTCATACTCATTTTACCTACCATGGTAGTTTGAATGGATGTCCCCATTATATTCAGGATTTTCTTAAAGTTTGTAATTTAGATCTGCAGCCACCTGGCTGGAGGAGGTGTCACTAGGCAGATCCTAAGGTCCGGCCCTAAAGTGTGGCGGTGGATTTGGAATTCCAGTCTAAAGATATGCAAAATGCTTGAGCTGTGCCTGGAATTCCTGAAGTGTGCTTCCTTTTTGGTGGCGGTTTGTGGCTTTTTCTCTCTGCTTGGATCTATGAAAGCAGGACAGCTGGATCTATAAGCTTCAAGTAAATTCCCTTCCTCCATAACTCTGCCTGGTTTGGAAATTCATCTCAGCCGCTGGAAGCTGATGCTACACCTATATGTGCTTACGTACGGCTGACTGATGGATTTGCAATTTGGAAAACTAATTGTTGGATTAATTTCAAGGAGCAACCTGAAAATATATGTTTACCACTCAAAGCAGCAATTGTCCTGGCCTGTGGAAGTTGTTCCAAGTCGTTGCTCAATCTAAGGGGCTCATGCCGGAATGTTAGCTATTTTATTTTGGGTTTAGCCACGTTTATAAATCTTACTCTTTGAGAGGAGCCTAGAGATTGGAAAACATGTTTCCTTGGGAAAATGAGGTAAAGGATGAAAAATTGTGGCTGATTCCATAACTTGCCAATTCATGACACCTTGAGCGGAGATGAGGAGACAGAGCAACTGTCAGTCATGGCGGGAGATCATCGATTTCACTGGGGAGACGAGCTGCAGTCCTTTTACCTAGACTGTGCTGAGCTCCTGCGCCAGCTGCCTCAACTCGTGCTCAAATTTGTATAAACACAGATGAAAGGGCCAAAGGCATCTAGAGATACAGTTACAATCTTTTCAAAAGCCAACCCAATAATGCTAGCACACATTACACGATGTTTCAGTTCATAGTGGGGCGCATATATGATGATGGCCTGTCAGAATTCAGTGGAGCTGAAAAATCCCTAACATCACAGCACAATGCTTTACACGTATGTTTGTGTGGTGCCAGTATAAACAAACCTACTATGCTTCCAGTGTTGTACAAGCACATGACATACCATCATGTCCAGTGCATAATACCATACTTCCATTGCTATGTTAAGGGTAGTCTTTTGACTTAGAAGAATGTTAACTACACAACAGAATGTTATGGTATTGCATCAGCAGCCTCACATACGTCCTGCTTACTGAGATCCTTGGCTGAATCCGGGCCGTGTGGGGGATTGCCCTAGACATCGAGGTCTGTGTATTACACTCTGGAATCTTTGCTCAGTGACCAAGTCAGCTAATGATACATATCTCAGCAGTGCATGGATATATTATCCTTTGATTAAAATTGCATTTCCTCGAAGTAAAGCCATGATAATACACTTCCAAGAAGCTTAAGAACTGAACTCTAGGTCCAGCAATGGCTTAATAAGCCTTGATTTAGAATATATAGCTTAACAGAAAACTTGACACTGGACAATGGCTCAGATTACTAGCTTGCAACAACTAAATTATATAGGATAAATGGTGGGTACAAGCAAGTCATTTTTATTACATGCTTTTAAAAAGTAAATTTAGTAAATGATCCTTTGTGCCTAAGTATAGGTTCCTATATATAAAATTAAAACATCCATTAACTTAAAAGATTGTTTTCTATTTTTGTTACTCATTTGTGTGGGCATGTTTATGAGGTTGCCATGGCACACGTATGGAGCTTGGAGGACAACCGCGCAGTGTTTCTCTTCTCCTTCCACGCTTTTGAAACAGTCTCTCACCCCACTACTCTGGCAAGCTTCCTAGTTCTGCTCCCTGTTCCCATAGGCTTTGGGATTCCAAACCCATGCACCTCTGTGTGTCCAGCCTCACGTGGGCCCCGAGGACGATCAAACTCCGGTCAGCAGGCTTGCAAGCAAGTACCTCTAACAGCTGAGTCATCTCCCCAGTCATCATTCACTTTTTGAATGACTAAGCCATTTTTATGTATTAAAGCCCCTTTATCCTCATCCATGCATAAACTTCCTCCTTATCAACATCCTCCACAAGGTGGTACCTTACTTTTTTTTAAATTTTTTGTTCATTTTTATTTATTTATTTGAGAGCAACAGAGAGAGAAAGAGGCAGAGAGAGAGAGAATGGGCGTGCCAGGGCCTCCAGCCATTGCAAACGAACTCCAGACACGTGCGCCCCCTTATGCATCTGGCTAAGGTGGGTCCTGGGGAATCGAGCCTCGAACCGGGGTCCTTAGGCTTCACAGGCAAGCATTTAACCACTAAGCCACCGCTCCAGCCTGGTACCTTTCTTAAAATCAGCGATTCTGCATTGACACATCATTACATGTAGAGTCCATAGTTCATCTTAGGGTTTGTTCTTTGCATTGTCAGTCTATTAGTTACCACAGATGTGAAATTGCTTATGTCCACTGTTATAGTTTTGTATAGAATAGTTTCAATTACACAGAAGCCTATGTCCCCCTTGTTCATCCCTCCCTCCCCAGTAAACTGGCAACTATTGATATTCCTATTGTTTCCGTTATTTTGCCTGTTCTAGAAT
This sequence comes from Dipus sagitta, assembly GCA_036346955.1. NCBI lineage: Eukaryota > Metazoa > Chordata > Mammalia > Rodentia > Dipodidae > Dipus > Dipus sagitta. The sequence goes on from CM070773.1 coordinate 156,597,153, forward strand.
ACAAGTAGTGGGAATCATACAGCCTGTTGTGATTTGCTTCTGCCACTTGGTTTTATACTCTTTTTTTTCCCCATGTCTTTTTATGGCTTGCTAGTTCTTTTCTTTTTAGTACAGAATAATATTCCATTGTCTGGATGTATCATACTTTATCCATTTGCATACTGACATCCATCTTAGCTGCTTAGTTGCTTTTGGCTACTATAAAATCAAGCTACTGCAGACATTTCTGTGCAGGTTTTTGCATGTCCGTGACTTTTCAACTCTTTTGTTTATACCAAGGAGTGTGACTGCTGGATAATATAGTAAAAGTATATTTATATGTGGAAGAAATAGCCAAACTTGTCTTCCAAAGTGGCTGTACCCTTTGTGTTCCCACCGGTAGTGAGCAAGGGTCTTTATTTGTCTATGTCTTACTAGCATTTACTACTGCCAGCGTTCTGCATTTTGGCTTTTCCAGCACGTGAAGGATACTGTTCACTAGTTCTAATTTACATTTCCCTAATGTGATATGGTTGATAAACTTTTTAGCCATTCTTGACTACTCTGAAGCCTGAAAACATGTTGTGTGGGTATCCACATGTAATTGGCATACAAAATTTATTGTCAGCCTTGTGATTGTGACTTACTCCTTCTCAGAGCAGCAAATGAGCAAGTCACAGCCTTAGTTCATATCATTCTTAGCTTTTCAACCAATATAGCCTATAACATGCTGTCAGTTCAATATTAACGTCACTCAACCAATGGGATCACATGAAGCTGAAGAGTTTCTTTACAGACAAGCATACAATAAGCAAAGCCAATAGATTACCCACAGAATGGGAGAAAATATTTGCGGGTTATCCAACTGATAGAGGCCTAATCTCTAGAATCTACAAAGAACTCAAAAATCTAAACAGTAAGAAGTCAAACACCCCACTCACAAAATGGGGCAAAGAGCTGAACAGGCAGTTCACAGAGGAAGAAATACAAATGGCAAACATACACTTAAGAAAATATTCATCATCCCTAATCATCAGAGAAATGCAAATTAAAACAACTATGAGATTCCACCTTACCCCAACAAGGATAGCAAACATCAAAAATTCAAATAAAAGTAAATGCTGGCAAGGATGTGGAGAAGTAGGAACACTCATCCACTGTTGGTGGGAATGTAGGATGGTACAACCACTTTGGAAAGCAATATGGAGACTTCTGAAAAAGCTGAGTATAGAGATACCAACAGACCCAGTTATTCCCTTACTGGGCATCTACCCTAAAACCTTCAAACCACAGGCTACAGAGATTTGCTCAACCATGTTTGTAGTTTAGCTAATAGCTAAGATCTGGAACCAACCCAGATGTCCATCACTAGAAGAATGGATAACTAAGATGTGGTATATCTACACAATGGAATTCTATACAGCAGTAAGAAGAAATGACACAATGAAATTTGAGGAAAAATGGTTGAACCTGGAAGAGATCATTCTCAGTGAACTCACCCAATCACAGAAAAAAAAAATCGCCACATAGTCTCACTCATCTATAGCACCTAACTTGAATCTACCCAAGATACCTTACATATCCAGCAAGCATCTCGTGGACTAGACACTGGGATGGAAGGGGAGGGAGGGGAGGGCATCAAAGGGGTGGAAAACACAAATCTTGACCCAAACGGCAATGGTACCATAAAATTCTGCTTACTAAAAGACAGACCAAATGGCTGATCCTTCACCAGGCCCTTACAGGGAACAGCTGAACCACAAGACACTGGAGAGGGTAGGATCAAGACTAACCTTAATCTTCTACATCTTCCCTCCCTCCCTCCCTCTCCCTCTCCCTCTCCCTGCTTCTTCTCTCTAACTCTTGTATATTAGTTATCTTTTTCCTCATTTTCTTAGTGGGCACTGACCTGTAACTCCCAGTACCAGCATAGGGCTATCATCCACAATGAGCTTTTGATCAGAGAGACCTACAAGGTTTCCTAAAAGACAAACAGATTTCTGTCACAGTACTTGATGACCCACTAAAGTAAAAATATTTTCAAAGGTGAGGCTGCCTGTCTCTTCCTAGTAGCCCACCCATTATCCAAAGAAAGACCAAATTCAGCCACTGTAATACGTAATCTTTTCTTTCTCCAGTTGGCTTTCTAATGACCCTGTCACAGCACTGACACACGGTTGAATTAGAGGAGCTCTTCCCACAGGTTGGCACTCACTGTGCCTTCAGACTGTTCTTAGACGCTGGAAGGTTAGTGTCTGTTACTTGCCCACAGCACAGCTATTTCCCCAGGTCCTGGAGGGTTAGTGTCCTGTATTTGTCCACAGCACAGCTATTTCCCCAGGTCCTGGAAGGTTAGTATCCTGTATTTGTCCACAGCACTGCTGTTCCCTCAGGACATGGAGGGTTAGCTCTTGTATTTGCTGACCCCAGGACCTGCAACCAGGTCTCTGCAGATAATCACAAACACCATGCTCACCTTTCTACTCCAGGTCTGGAAGTTTAACTTAGAACAGAATTCTCCTTGTCTCCCATCTGTCTGCTCTTACCTCACCATTCTGTCTTAGTGTTTGGAATGCTTGCTTCTAGAGGGACACATTACCAGTCCCTCAAGCTAAATAAACTGAATTTTCTTTGAGCTTTACAGTTCATAGTATATTCTAATCATTTTACAAACATTACCTATTTTAAGGTCTACAAGGTGATGTTTTGAATATATGCTGAAATGACTACTTTGGTCAAGTACCATATCCATGTCCTCAGTCACTATGTGTATTCATGTAGTCAGAGCCCATATGACCCACTCTCAGCAAAGTTTGAGTGTATAATGTTAATTATAAGTGTCAGAGAGTGGCATGGTGAGAGCAGACAGAAGGGAAAAGAGGAGAGAGGCAGCGCAATTTTGTTCTAAGTTAAACTCTCAGGGTAGGAGTTGAGAAGTGACTGTGGAGTTGGTGACTAAGTGCAGTTTTGTAGTGTCCTGGGAAGCAGCAAGTTGTACTGTTCCCGAGAACATGACTCAAAGCACCTCCGCTGACTCCTGTTCATAACTGGCCATCACTTCCCCATCAGTGCAGCTAAGCTAAGTTTCTAGATGGAGCCAGTGATGGAAAGTAGATATGGAGATGGGAGATCTCACCCAGGGAGAGGAGGAGCAACGGGACTGACAACTGATCTTCTGTCCAGCTCCCTTGTGGGCTTGGCCTCCATAAACCCAGGCAAAGAACCTTGTTCATGTTTTTACCCTCAGCATGTAGCATTTAGGAAGATACTTGATCAATATGTGTGAAGCTGAATGGGACAGAGCCACTCACAATTGAACAAGAGTGACTGAATACCTTAAAATCACTAATGGTGGAACATTGAAACAAGCATGGGAAGAAGGCTTTCCACCCCTAGTTTTCTCACCAGGCCATTTGGCATCCTCATTTGAAGTTGTTAATATAACCGATTAACACAATCATTTCTAATCTGACATAGAAACAGAGCTTATTCCTATATCCAATCAATTATTTGTGGAACTGATGATGCCTAGACAAGGCACTTATCTCCTATAACTGCTTCACAGTGGTGAAGTGTTGCTTGCTGTTGGAAATGTACTCTCTGGTATCTCCAGTTAAGCTTTGGGTGTGAGAGAGTGGTTGAGACCTTCTGCGCTGAAGGGCTGTGAAATCTGCAGTAATGCGTAGATAAGTCACTGTCCTGATGTTGGCTTCTGTTTACTGTCTATTCTTCAAAAGAAGATGAATAATATAAAAACTAGCTGACACTGAAGTGACCATTCATCCTTGAACTCTAGTAGCCCCACATCCCTTTTCGCTCACTTTGTGGGTGATAAAATGGGCATGTTTGCATTTGGATCTGAAACACTTTTTTAATCCAAACATACTTGTTTGAAAGTGTTTTCTCTTGTGCATTTAAAGATTTGTCACCCATATGCACATAAGCCTGACCCCACCAGTGAGTGGATTTTCAAAGAAAGCCCTTCTTACAAGACAAAAGCTCAGTGTTAAGTGTACTCAGGAAAAGTGATTAGAGAAGTAGCCATGGCAGTCAGTGGTCAGGAGCCCTATAGATAAGAACCCCTTAATAGGAACCTGGAGGGTGGGGATGCTTTGGGAAAGGCATGTTATTGTGAACATGCTCACTAGGGTGCAGCAGAGAGAGGAGTTGGTTATGTTCCCTGAGGTTGATGTTCTCAACCAAAGTCAAACAACTGACTTAAATCAAGCATGGCTCCATGGAGAAACACGCAACTTCACGTTCAGGTTCATTTTACATGTTTTGATTCTCTGCAAAAACGTAACTTCTGTTATTCCATCTTCTCTCAGACTACTGTATGGTCATGACCCTTATGGTTATTTAAAAATACTTTAGTGTTTATTTGTTTTTAGTAAGTATAGAAAATAATGAGCTTCCTTATAGTATTTTCATATTTGAACATCATTGCACTTTGTTAGTATTCATCCCTCATCACCATCCTCTTTCCACCCTCCTATTGCTGGTCCCCCTCCAAACACACACACAAAAAAACTTGTCCCCTATCTACTTTCATGTTTTTTGTGTATGTAAGAGAGAGAGAGAGAGAGAATGAGAGACAGAGAACATCTGCATGAGTATCTCTATGGTATGCTGACTAGATTACTTTCAGTGGATACATAGAGGAGTGGGATGGCTAGATAATTTTGGTGTTTCTTATCCATAAAAATATTACTTGACAACCAATTATTCTTGTTGAAGTATTAGGGCCTAGGGACATGAAAAATAGCTTTTAAAGGAATGCATAACTAAAATGTTAGTCATTCTGAAATCATATTCTCTAATTGCTTTAACAGTAGTGGATATATGTCTGGTATTTCAATCTTTAAGTCTGTACAAAGCGTACCATATTGAGGTCTCTTAATTTTTGTTAAACTTTATTTTAGAGAGAGAGAGAGAATTGGCATGCCAGGACCTCGGCCACTGCAATGTAACTCAAGATGCTTTTGCCACCTGGTGGACATGTGCAATCTTGTTCTTGCCTCACCTTGTGTATCTGGCTAACATGGGATCTGGAGAGTAGAACATGGGTCCTTAGGCTTTGCAGGCAAGCATTTAACCACCAAGCCATCTCTTCAGCCCTGAGGTACCTTTTAATGAAATCTTCACCATTAAAATGCTTCCAGCTATACAGTAGTGTGGTAGTTTGAATTAGATATCCCTCATAAACTCATGTGTTTTGAATGGTTGAGCCCTGACTGATGACAATTTAGGAGGCAGAGCCTTGATAGAGGGGTATGTTGTTGGGGGTAGACTTCAGGGTGTTGTAGGCAGCTTCTGCTTGCTAGAACTGAGCTCACTCTTGCTGCTGTTTTCTGCCTGCTGTGGCAGAGGTGATGTCCAGCTTCTGTTCATGCCATGCTTTCCCCTTCCATCATGAAGCGTCCCCGGGAGACTGTAAGCCAAAATACTTTCCTCCCATCAGCTGCTTTTAGGTCAGGTGTTTTGTGCCAGCAACTAAAAGGTGATTACCACAAGTGGTCTCTTGGTGCCAGAGAATATTGATCCTAAACCAATCCAGTTACCAAAACTGAAGATGCTCAAATCCCTTATATAACATAGCCTAATGATTACTTATAACCTGTGCACATTCTCCCATAAACTTTAGACTATTGTAATACCTAGTGCAATGTAAATGCTTTGCTAATAGTTTTTATACTGGTAAGAAATAATGACAAGGAAAATGTCTAAACATGATCAGCACAGGCCCATTTTAACTTTTCTCCATAGTTGGTTGAATCCACAGATAAGGAGGCTGACTATAGTTGACATTCTATGCTTGACATTGGCACTAAGTACCTTTTTGTTTTGGGAACATTCTCTAACTCCTCTCAACCTCATTTTTGCCAGGTGTCAGGAAAAACAAACAAACAAACAAAACAAAACAAAACAGAATAATCATAGCATCTGACAACATGGCTTAGTGATCATATGCAATAAAGTATGTCAGAGTATTTCTTTAAAACCTCAAATGTTATATAAGTGTTTTATGTTTAAGACAAAATATAAATGCAGACAATAGATTGTGTAAATGCTGGGAGGAGAATAGTGGCTGTTCTTAATCTTTAAATCAGACTCCTTTGAAATTTTTCCATTACTGATGCTTTTATAACAAAGGGTCACAAAAGAAGGAAAAGAGAGAGAAGCACAGCTCCAGGAGACCATTAGGGCAAGTTAGCATATGTGTCTACAGGATGTAAGTGCCACATCTCTGTCCTGAGGGATCAATATCCACAGGCACCAGAAAACAACTTACCATGAACACAAAACCAGTCCTGAAATGTTCTTGTACTTGTTGTAAGCAGGGTATAAATGTGTCTCATCATTAGTTATCTCTGACTCCATGCTTCCTTCTTTTTTTAACTAAAAATGGATGTTTGATTTGATTGCTATATGAAAGAAACTGAATCTTAAAAACAACCAAGAAATGCACTCGTGACTTAGATTTAGTTCACTTTTGGAAATCCTGAAATAACTGTATACAGTTATTAGCTAGGATGTATTATATAAGTTTTTTTGTTGTTTTGTATTGTTGTTTTTGAGGCAAGCCCAACAAACAGGCTCTTTTTTTATGCGAGAGAGAGAGAGAGGGAGAGAATTATCACTCCAGGGCCTTCAGCCACTGCAATAGAACTCCAGATGTGGGCACCGCCTTGTGTGTATGTGCAACCATGTGTGCTTGCTTCACCTTGTGTATCTGTCTGGCTTATATGGGACCTAGAGAGTCAAACATGGGTGCTTAGGCTGCACAGGCAAGTGTCTTAACTGCTAAGCCATCTCTCCAGCCCTGTATTATATAACTTTTATACAATAGTTCTTTTGTGATTTTTGTGTCATTTTAAAATTATTGGTATGTTACTTAAGATTTCCTTCTTAGGCAAGTGTTGTAGTCAGCTTCACATTGCTGGGACAAATATCCAACCACCAGCAGCTTATGGAAGGAAAGGTATTTATTTCAGGCTGATAAATTCCAGGAGAACACCATCAATGGAGGAAGAAGCTGTTTCACTTCTATAGATCCAAGAAGAGACACCACAACAGCCAGCAAGCATCAACAAGCATGAACAGCCAGAGGTCTGACTACTCACCACACACCTTAGGGCTGGACTCAAGATCTACCTGCAAACATATTCTAGCACTAGACTTCAATATCTGTCCCCAGTGACCAACCTCTTCCTCAGTAGGGTTCTGCCTACTGGAGACTCAGAAATTAAGCCTGAGTCTATGGGGCCACACATTTAAACCACTACAGCAAGGTTTTTCTCTGTGTGTGGAAATATATGAAAATCAATGTATACTCTTAGCAATAGTTTTAGCAGAATTTTACATTTGCAAAACAAAATACAACCAAACTAGAGATTGGATAAGCTTTCACCTGTCCTTAATGGGAGGTACAAGCCATGTGAAGAGAGGATCTCCCTAAAATGAGTCATTTTTTTCCAGACTGACCTTTATCTGACAGCTCTTGGGCTTAGATTTAAGAATTGAACACAGCATTGGTTTGACCTCGATGTATAACCATCAGAAAGAATCCTGAACCTGAAATTAGGATGGAACTGTACTTTGGGTGTTCTTTTCTTCACCATTTTATCAACAGTGAGCTATTTTGGACTCTTTGTAGAGGAAATAACTATTCCTGAATAGACAGTGGAAACTGAAATCTTACATGTGAAATTATCTGACTGGGTTTGAAATTTAGGGATAGTACTGAGTATGCCATATCACCTTTAAGATCTTGCTTAAGCTTTTTGTTTAGACTTGGATATAAGAAGGCCAATATAAAGACAGGTATGACTAAGAAAATTTGCCTAGTATTTCTGTAAGTGTAAACTATAGTTTTAGATTACTTTTGTATGAGACTAGTTTTTGTGAATAAAATAGTTCTATTAATTAAAAAATCATTTGTGTTTAGAATACTTCAATGTTTTAATTTTTAAAATATTTTTATATTTATTTATTTGAGAGAGGGTAAGGAAAATAGGTAGAGAGAGAGAGAAAGAATGGGCATGACAGAGCCTTTTTTTTTTTTTTTTTTTTTTTGGTTTTTCGAGGTAGGGTCTCACTCTAGCTCAGGCTGACCTGGAATTCACTATGTAGTCTCAGGGTGGCCTCGAACTCACGGCGATCCTCCTACCTCTGCCTCCCGAGTGCTGGGATTAAAGGCGTGCGCCACCACGCCCGGCTATGACAGAGCCTTTAGCCACTGCAAATGAACTCCAGATACATGTGCCTCCTTGTGCATCTGGCTTACGTGGGTCCCAGGGAATCAAACCTGCGTCCTTTGGCTTTGCAGGCAAGTGCCTTAACTGCTAAGTCATCTCTCCAGCCCAAATATTTCTTTACATACTTCCATGCAGTACTTATCTCCCTAGCTCAGTCACTACTAATCTTTATCACAGTTGATCAGTTCTTCCTGTTTCAGAGTGTTACATGATAGGAATCATGCAGGATGTATTTGAGGCATATAACTGTCTTTTGTTGTTGTTGTTACTTACTTTCCCCTTCTACTGCCCTCTCCTTCCTTTTCTCCCTCTTTCTGGTCCCCTCATTGCATTGAAATCTGCTATAGTTTGTATGATTATTCCCTAGGTGCCTTTTTGTTTTTGTTTTTGTTGTTTTCCAAGATAGGGTCTTGCTCTAGCCCAGGCTGACCTGAATTTCACTATGTAGTCCCAGGCAGGCCTCAAACTCACAACAATCCTACCTCTGCCTGCCCCCCAAGTTCTGGGACTAACAGTGTGCACCACCAAACCCAGCCCTAGGTGCCTTTTTTTTCCTCTAATTATGTCAAGATCTTTCCTGTGGTTTCTACTTTAGCCTGTATATGCCTAAGGATGGTTTTCTTTGTATTTATCCTGCTTGGGTATGGACTTTTTTTCTTGCATATGTTGGACATTATTTTAAAATAAAACTTGGGAAATGTTTGACCATTATTTCTTCAAATATCTTCCCAGCATTTCGTAAACTCTTATCCTTCTGTTATTCTAATTACACATATGGCAGGCTATTTGATTCTGTTCCACACATCCCTGAAATTGCTCATTTTTGTTATTTCAATCTTCTACTGCTCAATCCTTCCAGTGGAATAATCTCTCTAAGTACACTGACCCATTTTTGTTCCTTCTGCTTCCAGTATGCTATGAATTTGGCACCGAGTGAATTTTTCATTTTTGTAATTGTATAGTTAAGTTTAAGAATTTCCTTTTGTATATAGTTTTCATTTCTCTTCTGATATTATCCCAGTTGCTTTATTATGACCATTTTTCCTTATGTGTTGAATGTATTTATTTAAAATTCCACAAAGTATGCTAATACCAACATATATATATAGCTGTTTAATTTTTCTCTTGACCGTAGGAGACACTGTGTGCGTGTGTGTGTCTGTATGTATGTATTCATGTATCTGTAAGTGCTGCACATGTGTGCAGGTGTGCATGCACATATGTGCATATGTTTCTGGAGGTCAGATGAAAACCTTGGGTGTAATTCTGCAGAAATGCCATGCCATCCATCTCTGTTCTTTGATTTTTTGTGACAGGGTTTCTCACTGACCTGAAGCTCAGGCTAGAGTAGCTGGCCAGCAAGCCCCAGAGAGCCTCCTGTCTCTACCTCCCCAGCACTGGAAGTACAATCGCTCACCACCATGCCCAGAATGTCTTATGTGGGTTCTTAAGAATGAACCCATGGCCGGGTGTGGTGGCACACACCTTTAATCCCAGCACTTGGGAGGCAGAGGTAGGAGGATCACTGTGAGTTCGAGGCCACCCTGAGACTGCATAGTTAATTCCAGGTCAGACTGGACCAGAGTGAGACCCTACCTCGAAAAACAAAACAAAACAAACAAACAAAAAGAATGAACCCATGTTCTCATGTTTGCACTGTAAGCACATTAACAGCTTTGGAAAGACATTTTGTAAAATGTTTCATAACATTAACAAGAGAATTCTGATTGAGTATTAGGGATTGCAGATAACATGTTACAGAAACTAGAACATTTTTCTTCCTTTAAAATGTATTGATTTTTGATCTTAGAGAAAGTTTAACCTCTAAATGGTCAGATTGGACTTACATTGATGCTTTTCTTTTAGAGCAGAGGTTCAAAGCCAAAGCCCCACAAATGTTAGTCAAGTGTTGTATCACTGAGCTACATTCCCACTCCTACATTTGGCTTCTTTTTACACTTTTAAAAATTATATATTTTATAGCACAGATGTTTGATTTCAGTTATCAATTTGACAGGATTTAAATTCACTAAGGTAATAAATCTCTGAACATGGCAATGAGATGTTTCCTAGATCAAGTTAACTGAGGGGAAAGAGCCGCCCCAGCTGTGAGTGGTACCATCCCATGGGCTGGGCTCCTGGAGTGCATCTAAGGAGAAAGCTAGCTGAGCACAAGCATTTTTTTGGGAAAAAAAAAATGTTTATTTACTTGAGAGAGACAGACAGAGGAAAAGAGGTAGACAGAGAGTGAGCGTGGATTTACCAGGGCCTTCTGTCACAGCATGCAAACTCCAGATGCATGCACTAATTTGTACAACTGGCTTTATGTGGATACTAGGGAATCAAACCCTGGCCGTCAGGTTTTGTAAGCAAACACCTTTAACCACTGAGCCATCTCTCCTGCCCAGTTTTAAAAAATATTTTGGGAGCTGAAGAGATGACTCCTGATTAAGGCATTTGCCTGCAAAGCCTAACAACCCAAGTTCAATTCTCCAGTACCCATGTAAAGCCACATGCACAAAGTGACACATGCATCTGGAGTCCATTTACAATGGCTACATGACTTGACATGCCCATTATCTTTGTAGCCAGGTGTGGTGGCACACACTCTGAAACTACATAGTGAATTCCAGGTCAGCCTGGGCTAGAGAGAGAGCCTATCTTGAAAAACTATATATTTATGTATTTAGAGATAGAAAGAGAGAAAGCCAGAGAGATAGCATGGGCATGTCAGGGCCTCTTACCGTTGTGAAGGAACTCCAAACACATGCACCATTTTGTGCATCTGGCTCTACGTGGGTACTAGGAATTTGAACCCCGAACCAACAAGCTTTGCAAGCAAGTGCCTTTAACCGCTGAGCTATCTGTCCAGCCCCACAAGCATTCTTTCATAGCTGTCTGCTTCCTGACTAAAGTGCGATGTGACATGCTGTTTCATGTTTCTGCCACCATGCCTCCCCTACCATGACAGACAGTAGCCATGAACTGAAGTGGAAAGAAACCCTTTCTTCCTTGAGGAGGGTCCCTTCGGAGGGAGGAGGACAGGGACGAGGGTAAGGATAGTACCAGCATGTTCTGTTTACACACTGAGTATTTACATAACTAATAAAGGAAACATGGTAAAAATAAATAAATAAATAAGTGTATGTTACCAAATTAGAAAAAATAAATAGTTGCTCTTGTCAGGGTCAGGTATTTGTTGAAGCAATGAGAAATGTAACTAACACAGAAGCCTAAGATGTTTTCTGAACTCTACAACTTGACAGACTCTCAAATTCTGTGTCACTGTATGTAGATCTTGGGAGGTGGCTATGCGTAGCCAAAGCCTTGCTTTCAGCTGTAGTCCATTCTTTAAGGCATAGTGTTCCTGGCGCACAGGCAGCGTCACCCTTTTGAAGTTAGGTGTTTCTAAGGCCTGCTTTACCAGTGGACTGAGCAAGCACTCCCGAGTCTTGATCTGGGGTCGTCCCGGTAGCAGCAGGCCTCCAGTGCCTTTGCGTGTCTGTCTGCGCAAACACAGCTGGACCCCCAGCAAACAATTCAAGGGGAGCTTGTGTTTAGACCTCTGCCTGTGCCTTCCCCGCACTCCAGCAGTTCTCTGCCCTTAGCCAGCCAGGATTCAGGGTCTTCAACTACCTCAAATTCTGACCTTTGCCCTTTCAGGTGTGCAGAACTGCTGGGCTTGGTTTGGGCTTCAGCCCCCGGCGGCAGTCAGGAAGTCGTCTCATGGCTGCAGCTGAGCTTCTCTAACACCTCCCTGTTGTCCATTACCTGGAAATCACAATTTGGCTAGTTGTTTATGGATGAAGGTCCAACTGAGGTCCCTAAACTCTTTTTATATATTCCTTTAATCTTTAATCTTTTCAGTTCTTAATGCTCAGGTGTTAATTTGCTCTTAGTTACTTTAAAATTAATTATTTTTCTATTCTCAGAAACACTGAGTTTTATACTTACTAATTAGAAAATTCATCTCCTTCTGATTTTTTGTTTCATTTTAAAGATGAAAACTACGGGAAGAAATCATGTAAAACATGTTTCTATGTTTTGTAAAGATAAATAATTGTGACAGTTTGTGAAAAACAGTTGGCATCAACCTTTTTAGTTCATAAAACTCTGAAGGTTATTTGTAAGAAACATTTCTAAATTTTTACCTAACTAAATGTCAGTTTTTCTTTCCAATGTATAGATAACATACATATATACCTATATTCATGAATTTGTCACTTTGGTGACAAAAACAAAAATAATAAATACCATGCATTTCCATGTTATAACAGGCAGCTTTTATCCTTTTGTTGTTGAATTACTTGAAAGTATATGTTATTTATCTTAGCAAACTATTAATATAAATTGAAACATAAGGGCTGGAGAGATGCTCAGCAGTTAAGGCACTTATCTGCAAAGCCAACCGACCCCGGTTCAAGTCCCCTGTACCCAAGTAAAGTCAGATGCACAGTGTCGCATGATTCTGGAGTTCATTTGCAGTAACTGGAGGCCCTGGTGTGCCATTTTCTCCTCCCTTCCTCTCTCCCCTCCCCTCCCTCTCACCCTCTTCTCTCTTCTCTGTCTCTGCTTGCAAATAAATTATATATATATATAAATAAAAATATATATCATATATATATTTAAAATATATACTTCTAACATTGAAAGACAAAATCATGAAGACTTTAATATTTAGTTTTTTTAACTTGTTATTGACAACTTTCACACATATACCCAATGTAACATGATCATAATTGCCTCCCTCCCCGCTAACTCACTTCAATGAACCCTTTCTTTTTTCTGGTTAGTCCCTGTTCTATTATGATGTCATCATTTTTTAACCATTTTTAGGCATCAGCAACTATTCTATCATGAATGCTATAACCACTTTGTGTCTAGAAGACAGGAATGCAAAGCATTCTACCCTTCCTTTGACTCTTACATTTTCTCCACCACCTCTTCTGTAGTGGTCCTGAGCCTTGGTGGGTGTAATAGAGATGTCTCATTGACTACTTAACACTCCACTGTTACTTCTTCTCAGCACTTTGATGAGTTTTGAGATTCACCAGTGGTCACTGTTATCTGAAGTTTCTCTAACCAGTGGTGAAAGTAGCATTAATATATAGACTCAGATGTAAGGTTTTAGAGAGCAGTTTGGTGGGCATAATATATCCATTTAGCTAGCCACCCATAGTAGTTTTTCCCATATGGCTTATGACTTCCCCAGCCATAGCCTTTTTTGTTTGTTTGTTTGTTTGTTTGTTTGTTTTGAGGTAGGGTCTCACTCTAGCCCAGGCTGACCTGGAATTCACTATGTAGTTTCAGGGTGGCCTTGAACTCACAGTGATCCTCCTACCTCTGCCTCAAGAGTGCTGGGATTAAAGGCGTGGGCCACCACACCCAGCCATCAGCCATAGGCTTTTGATTATATTTTCAGTACCAGGCATGAATTTCTTCCCAATGAGCAGGCCACAAATACAATCAGAGAGTAGTTGTTTTCCCCCATTATATAACATACCACCATTGCACCAACTGGCACATTTGCCTGTCAGGTCAGCTGTGTAGCTTGCATGGTCTACTGCTGGTTAAGACCATTGATGACTTTTCTCCCCCAGCAGGCTGTATAGCTCTGTCCAGAATCCTGATAGCTAGTCAATAGGGAGGAGACTTCCAGCTCAACTCCAGCTTGATTTCTTAGCAACTTACAGTGCAAGCATGTGATGTCTTCTGCAATAATGTCTTGCCATCTAGTTCTGGAGAGCAACCAAGAGCCTTGCCTATAACCTGTATTGTTTGGGGGTCATCAGAGGCCTCTCTGACCAACAACTCACTGGACGGTATTACACTCCTGGCACTGAAATTTTCTAATAACAATCTATGGCTTCGTGGTGCTACTTTAACAGCTGTTTAATTTAAGTATTACTTTTAAAATATTGCTTGTCAGGTAATAATGTATAAAAAGATTTCTTTTATGAGAATATAGGCAAGGCTTAAGCAAGCAATACTTTTTATGAGACTCTTTTGGACTGTTTTCTTCTAACTAATGGGAATAATATTGTTACAGTAAGCTGGGAAACGGCTTCTAGTCCCCAAGGGCATGCATAAGGGACTTTGTTGGTTTTGTGGTGCATCTGGGATAGCCAAGAGAGTCATCTTTCATAATTAGCTCAGTGTCTGCTTGCCTTGGGACTGGGAGTCTGCTGACTAACCTTGGCCTTTCAAGCGACAGAAATCAGCCTCTGAATTAAGAGTTACTAATGGCATGCATTAAGCCTCAGCTGGTTTTCCTTCAGGGAAGAGAAATCTCAGACAGCTTGCACAGAGCACCTTATTTATTGTGTTAAATGTCTTTTATATAATGGCTTACTTTTAAGTTTTATTGAAGAGTCATATATTTGAGAGGATCATTTGTTTTACATAAGAATCAAAAGATATTTTGGTTAAGAATTTTGATAGAACTGGAAAAAAATCCATAACTTATAGTAGAGGATGCTATCCATCATAGACCATGAGCTGGTAATAAAGCAAAGGTTGTCCCTATTACTCCTGACTGACCTTTGGGGCAGGAACCATAGCATGGCATTAAAGTCTCTTTAAGAAGTAGAATAATAATCAAAAGCAATGGCTTTCTATTGTCATACTGCATTCACAGGCTCAATGTTATTCATTTTCCAAATTTTTGGTTGTTTTGGATAATTCTGTAATCACTATCCACATAATCCAATTAGCATTAGATAAATCTTGAGATTTTATTTCAGTTAACAAAAAGTACTTCTGGGTGTCTGTCTCTCTTTAATTAGAACTCACTTCACATACTAGAATGAGTTCCTGCTGTCTGTCTTCTATTCTTCTGTCCTCACCTCACCCCAGTCAAGTCCTCGCCTGATTATAATGTCTGAGCTCCCAGCTGGGAGCAAAGGTCTTCCCACTGACCATTACAGGGCCATTTCGTTCTTCAAGTCATAGTGGCTTCCACTTCTGCTCTTTAACATCTGTGACCTATAGGTACAGTGGGTAATATGTGATGATGGGAGCTTAATAATTTTCAGGGGCTGGAGAGATGGCTTAGTGGTTAAGGCACTTACCTGCAAAACCTAAGGATCCAGGTTTGATTCACCAGTACCCACATAAGCTACATGCAAAAGGTGGTACATGCATCACTTGCAGTGGCTAGAAACCCTGGCACAACCATTCTCTCTCTAATAATAAATAATATTTATTTTGTTTTTTATCATTTGCACATACCTTTGTGCATATGGGTATGCCAGAGGCTCTTGCCTATGCAAATGAACACCGGATGCTTGTGCCAGGCTTGGAAACCAAATCCAGGCTGACAGGCTTTGCAAACAAGTGCCCTTCACCGATGAACCATTAGTATTCTTTTTAATTATAACTCAAAGCTGGTGAGGTTAAAGGTGCTAGCTTGTAAATTAAAGTCAAATCCTTTTGTTTATTTATCTGCAGCTGAGGTGTGAGTGGTCTGGCCTCTGAAGAAGCACCTCACTGACAAGGTTGATGGCAGTGTTCTCTCTGGTTAGCCTTGACTTTCTGCTCTTGGCTCCAGTCCAAGCTGTCCTCAAGCCTTATTGGTGCCATTGTTGTCACAGGGACATGGCACATGGTGAAATTTGCTGGTGACTGAGGTGAGGTTGGACTCTACAAGCATCCTGATGGAGCACGGTGCCTGGGTGATCACAGACGCTTCTATTGTGAAGGTCTTCTAGTCAGACCCCTGAGAACTGTGTGGCACTGGCAGCGCCAAAACCTGCCTGGCAGCTGGGAACCTTGCATGCTCTTAAGCCTTCACTGACTCAGAATGATAATTGTATAATAATCTGTTCAGTATGAAGCCAGATCACTGTTCTACACAGAACTAAAAATTTTATTGTTTTCTTAATTATAAAAATATCATTACATGTCTACAGTACATTTAAAAAAAGAATTCTTAAAATAATCTGACATGACATTACATTTTATTTAGTTTACTGTTGTGGGTTTTAAAAATATATTTTTATTTATTTGTGCCGGGCGTGGTGGCGCACACTTTTAATTCCAGTACTCTGGAGGCAGAGGTAGGAGGATCACCATGAGTTCGAGGCCACCCTGAGACTACGTAGTGAATTCCAGGTCAGCCTGAGCTAGAGTGAGACCCTACCTCGAAAAACCAAAATAAATAAATAAATAAATAAATAAATAAATAAATATTATTTATTTGTAAGCAGAAAGGGATAGAGAGAGAAAAAGAGAGAGAAATGGGCAGGCCAGGGTCTCCGGCCACTGCAAATTAACTCCAGATGCTCCATTGTGCTTCTGGCTTTACACCGGTACTGGGGAACCAAGCCCAGGTTATTAGGTTTCGCAGGCAAGTGCCTTAATCACTGATCCATCTTTGCAGCCCTGCTGTTGTTATTTTTAAGATAGGGCCTCAAATAGCCCAGGCTGGCTTCAGATGTTGTAAGTATACAAAGTAATGTGTTTCTTTTTATCATATTTTTTAAAATATTTATTTATTTTTATTGAGAACTTTAATAAGTGATCATACTACAACTTGGTCGTACTCCATCAGGTTATGCTTTTATGGTTCCTCTTTCCCTGCTTCCATTCCACTGAGGGGCTCCTCACTGGGGTTATGGTAATCACTGTGTGGTTATGGATATACCAGTCAGTCTCTATGGAGAGGACAATGTCTCAGTGTACATCCTCCCATCCTATTCTGCAATGTTCCCTGAGCCTTAGAGGGCATATTAGAAGTCTCCTTTAGTATTGAGCTCTCAGCAGCCATTAATTTTATGCTTTGATGAGATTTCAGTCTCCTCAGAGTCTACTGCCTTCTCCCTAGAGGAGGTTGCCAGGCTAGCTGAGAGAGTAGCACTTATATTTAATCCACTGCTTCCTCTGTAATGTCTCCTGGGCCCTGGCAGATGTGTTAGAGATGACTCGTCTTGTGCTAGACATTTGCTTTCTTTTCTTGGCATTCTGATGGGTTTTGGGTATTTGCTGTCATCTGTAAAAAGCAGATTCTCTAGACAAGAGTGGAAGCAGCATGGATCAATGGGGATAAACATAGACATTTAGAAGACTTTAAAAATAATTTTATAAAATATTTTATTTTTATTTATTTATATGAGAGAGAGAGATAAATAGGTAGGTAGAGAGAGAAAGGGAGGGAGAATGGGCATGCCAGGACTGCAAACGAACTCCATATGTGTGCACCCCCTTGTATATCTGGTTTACATAGGTCCTGAGGAATCAACCCTGGGTCCTTTGGCTTTGTAGGCAAGCGCCTTAACTGCTAAGCCATCCCTAGAGCCCCAGAAGACATTTTGACAGACATAACCTCTTCTTTTAGCCAAAGAAAAGTGGAAGCTTCCCTCTAGAAGTCTATGACTTTCCAAGCCCTAGGCTTCTGACTTGGTTCTCAGTACTAGGCATGAATTCCTTCCCACTGAGCAGGCCTCATGTCTAATCAGAGAGCAGTTGATTGTCCCCATAACCTATGTGCCATCATTGCTCTGTGTGTACATCTTGCCTGCCTGGTTAATTTTGTGGCTTGCAGGATCCCCTGCTTCTTCATGCTGATAGAGACTATTATCCTGCAAGAGTTCACATAACACTCTCCAGCACTGTGACTACTAGACAGCAGGGAGCTGGCTGCCATCGCAGTTCCAGCATGATGTCTCAATGCCCTGCAACCACAGCCTAAAGGGTTAATACTGTTCAGCAATAGGGTCTTACCATTTAATTCTGGTGGACAACTATGGGCCTTGGCAATGGCCTGCATTGTTCTGGGGGCTTTATGAAGCTTCCTTAGCAACAGTTCACTGTGTCGGGGTAACTTGATTCTGGCACTGGGATTTACCGGCAAGTTTATGGTTTCAGGGTATAGCTTTCTGGACCTCGCACGTTGCTTATGCCAAAACTATTCCTCTCTCTCTCTCCCTGTCTCTCACTCTTTTTAAAAGAGTTATCTCTTTAAACTAGCTAACCAAGAGGAAGGTTTCTGGGGCACTGATGCCATCATTTGTTTTGGTATTTCCCCATCCCCCCCTTATCTTTTTCCCCCTTACCCTTCCACCACCTGTCTACTATTCCCTTCTCTCATTTCTTACTGTTTCTTCTCTCTTCAAGCCTCATTCTAGCTTCTTGGCAATAGCACTGATACCTACTACAATTTGTTACAAACAAGTCAAACTATTCCATGTTAAGATACACATTTGAGAGAACACAGAGAACATGCAATGTTTATCTTTCTGAGCCTGTGTGACCTTACCTAGTATGATTTGTTTCCAGGCTTTCTTACACGTTTCATAATTTCACCTTTCCTTACTCCTGAGTACAATTCCATTGTGTATATACATCAAATCTTTATTGTGCACTCTTCAGTGGATGAGTAAATAGAGTAGCAGCAAACATGGCTGAGCAAGTGTCTCTATAGTAAAGAGTACATTAGTTGGGATATATGCCCAGAAATGGTAAAACTGGGTCAAACGTAGGTTTACTTATATATTTGAAGAACATCCATAGTGATTTCCAATAGTGGCTGTTCAAGTTTGCCCTCCTACCAACAGTGACAAGGGTTCCTCTTTCCCCATAGCCTCACCAGCAGTTATCACTTGATTTTTGATGATGGCAATTCAGATGGGCCTGAGATGGCATCTCAAAGTCATTCTAGTTTGCATTTCCCTTATGGCTAAAGATGTTGAATCTCTTTGTAGACTTTTACTGGTTATTTGCATTTCTTCCTTGGAGAACTCTGTGTTTAGTTCCCTGCCCCACGTCTTGACTGGGTTAATTAAGTTTGTATTACTCTGTCTTTGGAGTTCTTTGTATATTGTATATATTAAACATCTGCCAGATACAGCTAGCAAAGAAGATTTTTTTTTTCTATTCTGACTCTGTGGATGGATTGCTTAACTGTTCAATAGCTTTTAGTTTCTGGAGATTCCAATAGTCAAGTGTTTATCTAATTCCCTGGATCTTTCCCTATGTGTATGTCTTGGAGTGTTCTCCTACATTTGTTTCTAGTCATTTCACAGTTTTGGTCTTATATTGAGGTCCTTGATCCATGTGGAGTTGGGTTTTCTTTCAGGATGAGAGAACGGGGTCTAGATTTACTTTTCCACATGTGATTACCCTGTTTCTTCAGCGCCATTTGCTGAAAATGCTTTCGTTTCTCCAGTGTGCATTTTTTGCTTTCTTTGTCAAAGATCAATAGCTATAGCTACTAGAACTCATCCTTGGTTCTTCAGTTCAGCTTGACTGATCTGTGTGTCTGTGTTTATGCCAGCATGATGCTTTCTCATTACTGTGGTTTTGTAGCAGATCTTGAAATCAGGTAGGGTGATACCACCAGTAGTGTTCTTTTTCTGAGGACAGTTTTTGCTATCTGAGGGCTTTTTGTTTCCACATAAATTTTGAGATTATTTTTTATATTTATGTAAAGAACAGTGCTAGAATTTTTTTTTTTTCTTTTGGTAATTCCATTGAATCTGTATATTGCTTTTGGCAGTCTGGTCCTTTTCATGATGGAAAGAGATAAGGATCTATTTTCATCCTGTAGCTGCACGGACTTACATGTGGGGCATCCATTCTGTTCCAGTGATCTATGTGTCTGTTTTTATGTCGGTACCATACTGTTTTGTTACTGTGGCTCTCTAATATAGGTTAAAATCAGGTATGGTGGTACTGCCAACCTTGTTTTTGTTGCTCAAAATTGTTTTAGGTATTTGAGGTTTTTTGTGCTTCCAAACAAATACTAGGATTGTTTTTTCTATTTCTATGAAGAATGCTATGGGAATTTTGAGGGATTACATTAAAATGTATAGATTGCTTTTGGTAAGATTGATATTTCACAATATTGATTCTTCTAATCCAAGAACTTGGAATGCTTTTTCCATTTCCTGGTGTCTTCTGCAATTTCTGTCTTGAGTGTTTTAAAGTTTTCCTTGTAGAGATCCTTCACTTCCTTGGTTAGGTTTATTCCAAGGTGCTTTTTATTTATTTATTTCTTGAGTCAATTGTGAATGGGAGTGATTCTCTGATTTCATCCTTTCCATGTTTGTTGTTAGCATATAGGAAGGCTACCGATTTCTATTGTGTTTATTTTGTATCCTGCTATATTGATAAAAGTGTTTATTAGCTCTAATAGTTTGCTGGTAGAGTCTTTAGGGTCCTTTATATAGAGAATCATATCATTTGCAACTAATGATAATTTGATTGCTTCTTTCCAATTTGTATCCCTTTTATGTGTTTCTCTTGCCTTATTGCTATAGCTAAGACTTCCAGTCTTGAAATTCCCATTCTTGCCTTCTTATAAGTTTATCTTTCTCTTTTTTGGACTGTATTAGATCTGCCCCCTGGT
The DNA here is from genome assembly GCA_036346955.1 of Dipus sagitta. Taxonomy (NCBI): domain Eukaryota; kingdom Metazoa; phylum Chordata; class Mammalia; order Rodentia; family Dipodidae; genus Dipus; species Dipus sagitta. The sequence goes on from CM070773.1 coordinate 156,617,736, forward strand.
CTTCTAGTTTAGATAGTCTATCCTCCCCTTGATCCATTCTACTGGTGCAACTTTCTAGAATTTTCTGTTTGACTTACTCTGTTTTTCATTTCTAGTATTTCTGATTGGTACTTTTTCATTATTTCTGTTTCCTTATTCATGTCTTGTATTTACCTCTGTATTACATTAAGTTGGTTTCCTGTGTTCTCTTGGGATTCCTTCAGGAGTTTGTTTTCTTCTCTGATTCCTTTGATTTCATCATTGATTTCTTTGAGCATAGATATAATCATTTTTTAAAAATCTTTGTCAGGCATTTCATCTAAAACATTCTCAGTGGAGGTCATTTCTGATGGGTTTATAATTTTTAGTGGAATTGTATTGTCTTGATATTTTTGTTTTTCTTGTATTATAATGTAGAGATTTTTGCATCTTGAGTTAATTTGATGCTTAAGTTTTTTAATTATCTGCTTATTTCTTAGCCATGTAAGTCCAACATTATATATCTTCAGGATAGGAATTTAAGGTGCCAGGTATAGTTCTTATACTCCAAGAGAAACAGCAGAAGTGACCCTAGGCTTTGAATTTGTCTTCTATTCAAGTATTCTATCTAGTAGACTGGATGAAGCAAATTACTGGCAAATTCTAAAATACAACTGAGTAATATACATATTCAATGAAAACCAGCACAGAGAGCTAGAGAGATGGATTAGTGGTTAAGGCACTTGCCTGTGAAGCCTAAGGACCCATATTCAACTCTCCAGATCCCATGTAGCCAGACACACAAAGGTGAGGCAAGTACAAGGTAGCATATACCCACTAGGTGGCACAAGCATCTGTTTGATTTTAGTGGCTGAGGCCCTGGTGCACCAATTCTCTCTGTCTCTGTCTCTGTCTCTCTCTCTCTCTCTCTCTCTCTCTCACTTTCTTTCTTTCTTTTACATACTCCCTCTAAAATAAAAAAAAAAGAAGGGAATAAAACCAGCATAGAGTATTTATGCAAGAATGGGGGTTAAAACAAACAGACAACCTAATAAAGCCAAAGTCCCTAAGGGTGTGTGTTGCCCCACACCCTTAATCCTATCAACTGAAAGGTTGAGATTTCTGGACTGAAATGGGTTCCAGGCTGGCCTGGGGCTGAGGCAGACCCTGCCCCCAATAATGACAGAAGAGAAAGACCAAGGCCCTGTAAATCAGGAAATGTTAAAGGCAACAACAATCAACATCAAAATACATATTTGAGAATTGTAAAGCCAACCAAGAATGTATCAGTCAGATGTAACACATAACCTGCCCTGACATGGAAAGAAAGATAGCACTTCCAGTGCAGGCCTATGTTCTGGGCTTTGTGTAAGGAGGCCCTGTTATCTTTTGGGATAGCTTCTAATCCCACCAATGGTAAGTGCCCACCTCAATCCCTCTCTGTTGCACTGTGGATCTGGTGTTTTGATCAGGTATGCTGGGTGCCATGTAGCCGGGGGGGTGGGGTGGGGGAAATGGTGAATGAGTTCTCCAGTGGTTCATGGCACTGGCACATGGCACACTGGGGGATGGGAAGCTGTGCAAGATGCCTGGAGTTGTACCGGAGCTGCTCAACTGGTCCTGTTTGTGTTCTCCTTCAGTACCTGCTTAGCTGGCCCATGCTGTCTTCCCCATCAGATTTCTTGACTTTGTGAGGAGGCTGATGTGAGTGGAAAATCCCTTCACCTGGTTTCTGCTCCTGTAGCTCTGCACCAGCTGGCTGGGTGGGAGCACAGATCAGGGACATCTGGTCCTCAGTGGTATTCTGGCCCATTTCTTTCTTTCTAGAAGATCTGAGTCTCTCCTACTTCTCTACTGTGGTTGATACTAACTTATACACCTTCACTTTTCAGTAGAAGAATGTATTTTGATGTTTTTCTGCTTATTTTCCTCCCTAGGCTGCTTTGGCATGGCTACTATGCCACCATCTTACCCGGAAGTCCTCCAATTTGTAATTTCTTAGAAAACTGTCCATAGGAAGGAGAGAAATTTGTGTAGGCTGAAATGTCTTCTAATTTGTTGTCAGCCATTGAGTCCACTGACCTTAGAACCAGAACAACTAATAATTAAATCCAGGTCTGAGTCCCATAGCCCAGGTACTTGCAGCACTAATGACCAAGGTAAGGAGAAAATGGATATCCCAGAACTTGCTGTCTGCACCCCCCCGCCCCCCCACCCCCGTCTTCTTGTACTATCTGGACTCTAAACTGATTGGATGGTACCTGGTCTTCTTGCTGAGGGCAAGATTGTCAGCCTATGATTCAAATACCTGTTCACACACAGAGAAATAATGCTTTACCAGCTGTCTCCGGGTTTCTTATCTCAGTCAAGTTGACACATAAACATCAGCCATTTAAGTCTCTGTGCTGTCCCTCTTGTTCTTGGGAAATACCAATGAAAAATAATAACTTTCTTCTCAGGAGCTTACCATTCAAGAGTAAAGAATAAACACAGCCACCTATACATAAGGGGAAGTTAATTCCTTGCATGGAAAGGGAGTGTGATACTGATACCAGATTGTACCATCATCAGGGCAGGGATCACTGAAGAGTTTGCATCTGAAATGTGAGCAAATGACCACCATGGGAACCCCTGTAGGGGAGAGCTGCAAGCAGAGGGTAGCTCTGAAGCATGAGCTGCAGGCAGGGAGGCGCCTGGTGAAGAGAGGCTTGTGGCTGGAGGAAAGGCGGGAGCAGTGACCTGGGATGAGAAGATGGGCAGGCCCTGATCGCGCAGGATCAGCTTCCCCTGAAAAAGCTGGATGTGAAAATCTAATAGGCTACTGATTCTTTTCAAAATAAAATTTTTCTTCAACATGGAGTTCATCCTTTCAGCTATCTTTCCTCCAATCTCAAGGCAGCCATTTCCCCTTCAGAACTGCTGTTCTGTCTTCACTCTTCTAATGGAAGGAGTGATCATTTCCTCATTTTTTTCCTACCTCAACTATTTATTCTCTGGTCTTCTTCGGCTAACCCTTTTGATGTGAGCGTGCCCTGATACAGTTCTCAGCTTCTTTCTCTAGAAACACTACCTGAGTAATTGCCTTCAAACTACCAATCCTATTGTACTTGTGGTCTGACCCTGCCTTGACTTCATGGCTGAACTCTACTGAGAGATGGCCAGCCTTTCCTGAGTGTATCCTTCATTGTCTCCAACCCTAACAGTGTAGCCATAACTCCTGAGTAACCTGAGTGTTCCACCCTTGCTCCAACCTCATGCTTTCATCTCCTCCAAACACTGTGACACACAGCAAGGCAGCCTGTAATCATTGCCACGGCCATGTCCTCCAATTCACTGTCACTGAAGAGCTTATCTACACCAAAATGCCCATGTTCTCCTAGGTTTCACCAGAGAAACCCAGGAAGGCACAGATGGGATGGAGGAGTTTGGGGCAAGTGGGAAGCTCTCGGAGAGATTAACTAAAAGTGAATAGTGTCCTTTGAAAAAATTAAAAGAGGGGTGGAGAGAAGGCTTAGCTAAAAGGTACTTATCCACAAAGCCAAAGGACCTAGTTTCAATTCCCCAGGACCCACATAAGCCAGATACACAAGGCGGCACATGTGCCTGGAGCTCATTTGCAGCAGCTGGAGGCCCTGGTGTACCCATTCTCTCTCTCTCTGCCTCTCTCTCACTGTGTGTGTGTGTGTGTGTGTGTGTGTGTGTGTGTCTCTCTCTCAAATAAATAAATAAAAATAAAATATAAAAAATCCATAGCACTTTTTTTAAAAGAATTAAAGGAAGACATAGTTTATTGAAAAGGACAAGGGATAGAAAATAATTGAAAATAAAAGTTATGTAGAAAAAGAAAGACAGAGGCTGGAGAGATGATACAGAAGTTAAGGCACTTGCCTGAAAAGCCTACAACCCAGGTTCAATTCCCCAGTACCCACATAAAGCCAGATGCACAAAGTGGCACATGTATCTGGAGTTCATTTGCAGCCGTTAGAGACCCTGGCACACCCATTATCTCTGTCTGTCTTTCTTATCTCTATCTTTCTCTGCTTGCAAATAAATAAATGAAAATATTTTTTCAAAGGAAAAGAAAAAGAAAGCCAAGGAAAAATTGAGAAAGCATTTTAGAACCTTGGGTTGAAAGGCTGAAACGGGCTGGGGAGATGGCTCAGTAGGTAAAGTGATTGCCTCGCAAAAATGAGGACCTGACTTGGATCCGCAGAACCCACATAACAATGCAGGGAATGGTAGTGCACATTTGTAACCCCAACACTGGGAAGGTAGAAGCAAGAGGATCCCTGAGGCTGACTGGCCAGTGAGCCTAGCCTAATTTGCAAGCTTTAGGCCAATGACAGACCCTATATTTAAAAAAAAAAGTAAAAAATGGATGGTATTCCTGAGAATGGCACCAAGGTTGTCCTCTGACCTCCCCTGACCTCCACCTATGTGCACACACACATATACACATGTACACACACACATTTTAAAAAATGCTTTGACTGAAACTGCCCTCTGAAAGAGCCAAAAAATGAGGGGAAATCTACATGGAAGTGTCAGGGTCTGAATCTGAAATGTGTTTCATAAGCTTTAGTTTTGAATGCTTGGTCTCCAGTTTATGGTGCTAATTTGGAAGAAGACTGTGGGACTTGGGAGGTAAGATCTATGAATGAAAGTAGGTCACTTATGGGCATACTTTGAAGGGTAAGCCACTACCTGGTTCTTGCCTCATTCTGTGCTTTCTGGTCTAGCATGATGTAAAAACCTCCAGCACACATATTCACCATCGTAACCTGAGCTCCTCAGCCATGTCTTTCCTGCCATGATGGACTAAAATCTTCTGAAACAATGAACCAAAATAAATCTTTCCCCCTTTAAGTTGTTTATGTCATATGTTGACACAGCAACACAAAAGGAACTAACAGAGGAAGAGAAGAGAACTCTCAAGGCAACCTCTGTACTGCCCTGGCCGAAGTGTAGATACAGGGTCAAACTGCAACCTTGGCTGTACTATCACACTTACCAGGTAAAGGAAGGTGATGTCCCCTAAGCTAGGAAAGCCTACTCCTACTCCTAAGAACAGAACACAAGATTCAGTGAAAAAGAAAGAAATATTCTGTGAAAGACAATTAAACCCTAGTCAAAAACACTTGAGGTGTGACAAGTGGCAAAGCATAGTAAGCAACCAGAAGTGTTTTTATTCCAGAGGACATTAATGTAAGCTGGTCCTTCCCCTCTGCAGTGATTCCGCACAGGCACGAGGGTGCTTCTTGATGCTGATGCCTTTCTGTGAGCAGCCTAGGGAGGGCTGGTGGAGAAATGACTCAAACTATGGTCTGCTAACATACCCAAGGCTCAGGGATTGTTGCAGAAGAGTGGGCAGGAAGATTGTAAGAGCCACGGGATGAGTAGAAATATCCCCAGATACAGCCCCTCCCAGAAACTAACAGAGGCTCTAATTACCCCACAGTGAACACCAAGGACCCTGCTGAGGAGGGTCCTCAGGGAAATGAGGACTGTGGGTGAAGGGATCCAAGACTATAACCTATGTAAAAAAAAAAAAAAAAAAGTGTGTGTCCGTAAATTTAAAAAAATATTAAGCAAAGTTTAACAAGTTGAGTTTAAAAATTAAGTTAGCTGGGTGCAGTGGTACATACCTTTAATCTCAGCACTCAGGAGGCAGAGGTAGGAGGATCTCTGTGAACTCAGGAGGGCCACCCTGAGTCTACATAGTGAATTCCACAGTCAGCCTGGGCTAGAATGAGACCCTACCTTGAAAAAAAATTAAGTTAAAAATATGAGCTAGTTTATCTATTTCTTTTAACCTAAAGAATTCCCTCAGTAAGTGATTATTCAAGCTTACATGTGAGAGAGATGCACTGCTAAGATTAAGATCAATAGCCACAAGGGTTTAACATACATTGTGGCCTTAAGCTCAGTACACTAGCTATTTCAACCATCTTGTTTCAGGTATCTTTTAGAAAATGGTGGCTAGACCCTATGTAAGCATCTTTGTAGGAGTTTGGTCCTGATTGGTCAAAATTCTTGACTGTCCATCAGCAGGAGATATAAACAAGATCCCAATGAATGAGGGGCCTTTTTCTTTTCTAAAATCTCTTTAACTTTCTATTTTTCTATGTAGTCTCAGTCTGGCCTTGAACTCACAGTAATCCTCCTATCTCAGTCTCCCTAGTGCTGGGGTTAAAGGTATCTGCCACAGTGCCTGGTTTAATTTTGTTTGTCTATCCCACCTCATTTCACAGCCATATAAGGCACTAGGGTTTGAAACAGTAAGATGTCACCAAGCATCCACATAACTCCAGTGAATGCTTCACATTAGAAAGGTTTTTATTATTGGCGCCTTTGACAGTTTCTGTCATCAAAATGCAAATAGCCAGGCCTTCTCACATTTGTTGTCACATGTAAGAACAGACCCTGAAGCAAAGAGAATGTGTTTGTGTATGTGTCCGTATGTATGTATGCATGTGTGCACATATGTATAGGGTTTCTAACTGTCTGCCAAACCATGTGTCTGCTCCACTTGACCCACCCCCCAAAAATTAAAAATAGAAGGTTTAAGAAGGAAAACTCTTTGGGATGGCCAAACTGGATTGACATCGCACAGTGTTTCTAGAAAGCATTTGTGGGGACTGGGGAGATGGCTCAGTGGTTAAGGAGCTTGCCAGCAAAGCCTAATCATGCAGGTTCAGTTCCCGTTCCCCAGTTCCCACGTAAAGCCAGATGCACAAAGTGGCATGTGCATCTGGAGTTCGTTTGCAGTGGCTGGAGGCCCTAGTGTGCCAGTACACTCTCTCTCTCTCTCTCTCTCTCTCTCTCTCTCTCTCTCTCTCTCTCTGTGTGTGTGTGTGTGTGTGTGTGTGTGTGTGTGTGTGTCTGTCTGTCTATATCTCTCCACTTGCAAATAAATAAATAGAAAGCATTTGGTGGAGCGGGTCTTTGCCTCGTGTGGGTAAATGACATCAGCTCTTCTCCAATTGGTACAACCCAGGATACATAATGTCTTTAACTCTTCCCAGTCAGGCTGTGTTTTGCAGTTGGGAGCAGAGGAGTGAGGTCTCTGCGGGGCTGTGGTCATACAGGTTGCTCCAGATGACAGGTAACAATGAACTGGAAGCCGGAACAAACACAAATACAGCCCTCCATCAAGACCTGTCACGTTGTTCTAGGGGGTGTGGTTCCTCGCCTTGCTTCCCTTGTCCTACACCTGCCTGCTCCTTGCTTGGTACTGTCCATGCTGTTAACCAACAGTGAAGCCCTGTGGCTTCCCCACTCAGAGCAGTGTTTACGGCAAATACCCTTGCTTCAGCTGACACTGAGGTGAAGGTTTTTATTGGATTCAGATACAGAATAGGAACAAGGTAGCTTTTTGTATAGGTGGTTAGCTAGCAACAGAAGCCCAAGGAGAACATGGGTGCCAACCTTCCTGCCCCTGCCCCCTTCAGACTAGAAAACGGCCACTCGGCCACTTCTGATCCTTGACCTTGAAAAGAGGCCACAGACTTTCCCCTTACCTGGGTTTCCACCCCTCCTAGGTTGGCAGACCCCTTCTAAGTCTGTGCACTTTTCTGAATGGCCAGCAACCAATAAGACCTCTGCCCTGCACCTGAATGTGACTATGAGAGGCAACCCAATGCAATGTCTCTTAATTAGTGTTTCCAAGGTTATAAGAAGTCGAATCAGGCTTTCCCAGGGCCTTCCCCACCAACCCCCACCCCGGCTATTGGCTTGGGAACATTTCCTTTCTCCTCTTACGTACATTCTTCCTTAAAACAAATCTTTAATAACTTAGCCTTCGCATCTACGGTTTTTAATTCTTTGCTAAATGTGGCTAAGAACTTGGGTTAGAGCTCTAATCCCACTAAGAACTCAAGAATCTCACATTAGTTTTGGTTCTGGACTCAAGAATATCACAACCATTCCAAGCCTTCTAGAGCTGTTGTCTACCCTTGCTCGTCCCAGTTGAAAGGAGCACGTGAAATAGTCCAGTGGAGAAGGTGTAGAAGTCCAAGAGGAATGGCCATGCAAAAGTGTTGTATTGTTATGGTTCTGAGGCTCTACCAGGGCCTCATGCATGTTAAACAGGCCCTCCCACCGAGCCAAGCCCCAGCCCTCAAAGGTGTTATAAGGAAGCTGCTTGCATTTCATTGCGCATTAAGAACCAATGCAATTCTAGCAGGAAGAATTTGAGAGCCAAACAGTAGCAAGAAGGCAACCAAGCCTGGCAGTGATAAGGCTGACGGGAATGCCAACATCTTAGTCCCACTTCACTGTACTTTGCAAATATAGCGACACAAGCTAGGTTTGTCTGTGGCTGTTTTCTTGTTTCTCTTTTTAATTTTTTAAAATATTTTATTTATCTATTTGAGAGAGAGAGAGGAAGAGGCAGATAGAGAGAAAGAGAGAATGGGCACGCCAGGGTCTCTAGCCACTGCAAACAAACTCCAGACACATATGTCCCTTTGTGCATCTGGCTTATGTGCGTCCTGTGGAATTGAACCGGGGTCCCTAGTGTTAGGTCAGGACAAAATGGAGTCACTGAGGACAGCAGAGGGCAACAGAGACACAAGGAAGTGGGTCATCCACATTCCTCAAGGAACTTCCCAGCCATTATCCCTTCCTTGCCTAACAAAGCCCCAGGTCTATGTTTCCTGCCCCCTTATCTCCCACCTGGTCACTTCTGGTCTCACACCCTATGGCTAATGTAAAGAACAAAGGAGGTCCTTCCCTTCCTCACCTTCCCCCAACTGTAAAACTCTATATAGCCCACTATCTGTAATCCCAAAGTTGACTGTTCTGCTCTTGAGAATCAGTCCTGGCAGCTTGCGTTTTTCCCAAATAAAAACTTCCATCATTGCTTCAGAGTGGTCTCCATAGTCCTGGCCACTCCTGAACCTTATACCTAGGCTTCTCAGGCAAATGCCTTAACTGCTAAGCCATTTCCCCAGGCCATGTGGCTGCTTTCTTTACCATGTCAATTTCTCTCCCAAGTTGTCCCTCTAGCATTCAGCATAGCAACTCTGTGCAGGAGAAAACTAAACCGAGGCTATTTCATTCATTTATCCTTAGGAACAAAGGTCACCTCCCCACCTCTTTAACTATCTTTTACTGACAGTTTGTGCATTCACAGTGACTTGTGACAGCCATCCAAAGTCTTAATGGAGACCTTCCTTGTACTGTGAAGAATTCCCCCAAGGCTGTGCATTAGCTTCCTACAGCAGAGTGCGAGCCTTTCTCAGGGATTCCTTGGGATGTAGATAAAGAAGTTGTCACACGGAATCAATCCCAGAGAAGAGACATCCTGTGAAATACATGAGTTCATAATGGCAAGGAAGACTATCACAGTCTGTCATGTGTGATTTATGTTTTATAGCCAAGTGTTTTCCTGATACTTAAAAAAATAATAATAACAAAAGGGGGAACATTTTCCCTGGTATTAAGTAACCCAGCCCCATTAGCTGTCACATTAACATCCAAGTGGAGGTTTGTGGTTCTTCCAAGATGAACATGAAGGGAGCTAGGAGAGTGTGATGAGATTTATTGCATTAGGGGGCGGGATCTGGAAAGGAAGGGTGATGAGGGGGGTTTCCCAGGGCAACTAGAAAGTTTCTGGTTGATGAAGCCCTAGGCAGGCTTCCAGGGAAATTCCTGCTTCTAAAATAGCACTGGCAGTCTGGGTTGGCATGCACTCTGAGAAGAGAGGGAGGGGAGAAGTCAACCAGATCCTTTAAACACAACATCTCTCCTTTCTCTGATTCTACCTCTTTCCAAGGGGAGGCAGACAGTTACAAGAAGTGGCATCTCTGGGACCTGAGGAGAGCAGAGACCTGCTGCCCGCTACTTACCCGTAAGGCCCACACAGCCTTCAGTCCACTTAACCGTTATCTCGTACACTCAGCCAGCGTTTATTGGGACACTTCTTGGAGCAGACGCTTCTGGGTGCTGGGGAGGCTCCAGCAATACAGGCACATCATCTGCACACCAGAAGGACTGACTGGGGCCCAGTTTAGCTAGAAGGATCCAGTGAGTCTCTCTAAGGAAGGAGTCACTTTGGCCAAGATATGAAAGACAAGTGGGCCTGGGCCAGCCTTCCAGGGGAGGAAAACCCTCCAGGCAATGGAGACTCAGCCTCAAACCGAGTGAAGCTTACACAGGGCTACACCAGGGGGTGATGGGACACTGCTAAGGCTGGTCACCAGTGTCCACAGCCAGCTTCTCCTCAACCTTTGATACACATCTTAACATTAGCTCTTACTCAGGCACTATAGCAAGGTGTAAGCCTGGCCCAAAGCCCCAGGCTTAGGGATCCTATGTGAACTGTGCCATCTGTTAGGCTTATGGTTAGGGTCTGTCCTTGTATTCAAATCCATTCTAAAAATAAAAATAAAAGAGGAAATCATTGTCCAGTGAGCAGCTTTGCCAATGTAACCATTGTCTCACTTTCAACTTCACAAGCCAGTGCTTTATACGTCAGGCAGTGAAACCCTCAAGATAGGGGTGGTGCACTGAGTCAGGAACGCAGCAGGGAGATGGAGTCTGGCCACTGTGGCCTCGGCTGCCTGTTGTCCAGGACAGTGTGTGTTTAAAGACGTGGTCTGATGCTGTGATGCTCAGGTGCTCAGGGGACATTTGGGACAGGAGCAGATACAGGTTTACTTATTGTCTCATCCACTTACTATTTGAAAAGGAGAGCTCTCAGCAAGGATGTCTAGAGTTTTTAAATAAAAGCAAAAATTATGTAGATGAAACATTGGGCAGAAGAAACTTAGAAGAGAGAAAAGGGAAGGAGAGAAGAAGAAAATGAAAAAGCACAAAGTTAGTTACTCCCAAATTAGGACAAGGGTCAGTGCTGCAGGGAAGTCACGTAGCTGAGAAACAAGAAGAGGTCCTTGGATTTGGAAATAAGTGGGTCACTTACAAAATCAGCAAAGGTAATCTTAGTAATTGCAAGGGGCTGAGGTAAATTGTTGAGGGAAAGAGCAGGGTAGCTAAACGAAGCCACAGATTTGACACAAACTTTTTGTTGTGACTGATATTGCAAGGGTAGAGATACAGAAAAGTGCTGCTGGGAACAGGAAGAGGAGACAAGATTCATCAGGTGAGATCCAAGTCACTCTGGTACTTAGTTCACAGTAATGTGCCAGTGTCACTTCATTAATGTCATCAGATATACCACAGAGTGTAATGTTAGTGATAGTGAAAATGGATGAAGGTACACAAGGGAACAACTCCACACTGCTTTTGCAACTTTTCTGGAAATTTTAAAGTATGACAAAGGCAAAGGGTTTACTTTAAAATTAGCTGTTAGGAAGATGCCTCTAGGGGTGGAACAAGAGTCTTAGAGGAAAGGAAAAGGTGTGTGGAGGACAGGACTGGTGACCTGTCCTGGGGGTAAGCTTTGGATTCAGAGAGTACACTTGTAGATTTGCTAGTGGGAAGTTCAAGGCCATCTCATCCATGCCATCTGCTTGCCACCAGACATGCAATTCCTATCATTGTATAATGTGAAGGAGAAAGGCTAAGTAAGGTTTAGTAGGTGAAAAATCCTTTAAAGCCACAGGATAGCAGATAAACTGCCTAGACCAAAGCAGAACACATGAGTCTGCAGATGGGCTTTCAGCTGCCTTCTTGTGTGCTGCTTGCCCATATTCTATTTGTCACTTAAAAATATTCAGCCTCTGGCTGCAAATACCACAGTACAGATTAATGTTGTCAGATGACTTGCTTTATTCTAGTGAAAAAGTTATCCCAAAAGCCACCTTGTTTGATGGATTCTATGTGGATGAATAAACTTTCACTTGTCTAGGTTCATCATAAGTGCCAAAGAATGCATCTATAAAATTCTCGTACTTTGCTGTGATGGTTTGAATGTAAATGCCCCCATAGCCTCAAGTGTTTTTTAAATATTTTATTTTTATTTATTTATTTGAGGGAAGAAAGAGGCAGAGAGAGAGAGATTGGGCATGCCAGGGCTTCCAGCCACTGCAAACAAATTCCAAATGAATGTGCCCCTTTGTGCATCTGGCTTATGTGGGTCCTGGAGAATCAAACCAAGATCCTTTGGCTTCACAGGCAAGTGCCTTAATAGCTAAGCCATCTCTCCAGCCCAGCCTCAAGTATTTTTGATCAAGCTTCCTACCACCAGCTGGTGGTGTCTTGAGGAGGTAGAACCTTGCTGTAGGAGGCATGTTACCAGGGCAGACCTTGCAGTTGAGTGAGGAGTCTAACCCTGCGTGTTAGAGCCAGCTCTGTGCTTTTTGTCCTACCCCTCCTCTCTTTCTGCTGTAGAGATATGGTGAAGGGAGTCACCTTTTCTGTCAGGATGAAGCTTCCCCTGGAAACCGTAACACTGATATAAATCCTTTCCTCTCATAAGCTGCTTTTGGTCAGGTGTTTTGTCCCAGTAATGAAGAAAACTGCTATATTTTCTGAAATTAAAGTTTTTAAGAGACGCAAAAAGACAAAATTGGGTTGCATTCTTTCTTCAAGGAGGAAGGATTCATTTTGGCTCATGGTTTGAGAGCGTACAGTCCATCATGGCAGGAGGGCATGCTGGCCCCAGAGCTGCAGTGTGAGGTAGTTGGTTCCATCCCTTCAGCAGTCAGCAAGCAGACTGAACTCAGACCAAAAATGGCATAGGGCTCTGACCCAAAAGGCTACTACCCGTGACCAACTGCTAGCCTCCTCCTTCACAAGGTTCCACAACTTCCCCACACAGTGCTACCAGCTATGGATCATGAGTTCAACCAAATGAGCCAACGGGAGAGATTTTTAAACCATGAAATTCTACCTTCGACCCACATGGGCTCATGGCCATCTCATAATGTAGTATGCATTCAGTCAAACTTCTGAAGTCCCATAGTGTTTTAGTCCCAACAATGTTCAAAAGTTAAGTCTTGTCTGAGATTCAAGATAATCTCTTCACTTTGAACCCCCTGCAAAACCATAAAATTATACACTTCCAATATACAATGACAGAGGTGGCATTTGCATTCTCAAAGGATGAATAGGAAGATGCCAAGGAATACTTGGACAGAAGTAGGACTGAAACCAAGCAAGAAAAGCATCAAACCTTGTTACTCTGTGATGGCATTTGGGGATTATGTTGGTATCATCTGAGCTCCAACAGGTTTGGGGAGCTCCACCCTTCCAGCTCTGTAGCACACATAGCCTGTCATGCACAGCTTACGCACTCAGGAGATCCATACAGGCAGTCTAACCCTGCTGCACTGTCTGGTCTCAATGGCTTTCTGGAACTTTGGTATAAGCCTCCAAACTCCTGCAATGTTGCATGCTGCGTGCTCACAAATTCAACACTACGTGGGTGCTACCACCAAGTTCTGTTGTCAGCTTGAAATATAGCCTGGCCTCATTAGACTCTGGTTATAACAGCCAAATACGTTCTATGATTGAACCTGTAAAAACAGTTCCCTTGGGCTGGAGAGATGGCTTAGCGGTTAAGCACTTGCCTGTGAAGCCCAAGGATCCCGGTTCGAGACTCGATTCCCCAGGACCCACGTTAGCCAGATGCACAAGGGGACACACGCATCTGGAGTTCATTTGCAGTGGCTGGAAGCCCTGGCATGCCCATTCTTTCTCTCTATCTCTGCCTCTTTCTCTCTGTCTGTCGCTCTCAAATAAATAAATTAAAAAAAAAATAAAAGAAAAAAAAAACCAGTTCCGTAAGCCACCATTTTCTTTCTGAGCAAAGAACCCTTGTAGAGACACAATCTGTTCAGAAACTCTTCTCAGGTCACTACCTTTCAAGTCTATGTTCTCAAATAAATTTTTAGTTTTTACGCCCTGGAACCTTTCTTGGTTGGGGTCAAAATTCCATATTTATTGTCTTACTACAAACTGCAGGGTATCTATTTACTTGATTGTGCTAATTTCTGTAACAGTTACAACGCCTTTATTTCTATCTATCTCACCAGCCTTTTCTGGAACTTTAACTGTGTTAATGCTCTTTTCTTTACCAAAATGCACATTTTCCACATCGTTTCGTGCCCCATTTTCTGCTCTGCCTCATTGTAAACCAGCTCAAGTCAGTGAACAATAACCATTCAAGTCACAGCTAGATGACATGTTGCCTTGAAATTTCATCTGCTAACAGCATCATACTTTTGAAGTCAGCCTCACTTAGATTTTCAGAATATGTACAGATGACCAGATGTTCCACTGTGAATGGCCTTTAATCTAACCCTCCTGGGAGTACTTCCCCCCCACTTTATAACCTCATGAACACGGCCTTTACTATCTACATTTCTGTCAGTGTTATGATTTTCCATACTTCCACCAGAATGGCCCATTAAGCTCTGCATTCTAGGATTTCTCCAGCCTTCGGATCCGAATGTCAACATTCCTCCTACAAACCAGCTCAGAAGGCCTAAAAATCACACAGTCAAGTTTCTTCCAGCAGCCACCCCACTTCTCCACACCAATTTTCTGTATTGGTCACTGTTTTCATCACTGTGATGAAATAACTGACAAGACACAACTTAACAGAGAAAGGATTTATTTTGGCCCATGGTTTTGAGAGGGTACAGTCCACCCTGGTGGGGAAGGCATGGTGGTGAGTGTGATTCACTGCTGGGCCATGGGAGCATGGCTTGACTGGTTACCTCCCCTCAGCAGTCAGTCAGGAATGGATCCTTGCTCTCTTTATTGTTTGTGCTTTGCCTTTCTCTTTGGAGCTGAACAGTTCTTCCATTCTTCCAAGACACACTCAGTTTGATCTCTTCTCTGCACTCCACAATTCCTTCCTTCCTCGTGTGCTCACCTTGAATTTGTCCTTTAGCAGTTCAGAGTTGGCTCACTGTGCTGCGCCTACTTGTTGGTCTACTTACTGAATTGATGGTAGATTATAATAAATACATGGGAATTTTTAATGCTTGCATAGCTAGGTATTTTGAGGCTATTATGAAAGGAAACATTTTCCTGATTTCTTTCTCAGCATGGTTGTTACTGGCATGTAGAAAGGCACTGATTTTTGTTTATTGATTTTCTATCTTGCTTCTTTACTAAAGTCAATTCTCACAGATTTCTGCTGGAGTCTTCAGTGTTTCATCTTATAGGATCATATCTTCTACAAATTGGGGTAACTTGACTTCTTCCTTGCCCACTTTTATCCCTTTGATTTCTTTCTCATACCATAATAGTATAAAAATATTTTCATAAAGGCTTTTAGAAGTGGTGGTAAGAGGGTTTCTTACCAGCTACATTAGAAGTGAACATCCATTAACTTTCCTTTTCTCCTCTTATAAAATACTGCATATATATGCCTCTTGGACCCCAGATGATTCGTGCTTTAACTACTTTGTTCATTCTTCCAGTTTATTGTAGTGTGTGATTATCACCGGGTGCTGTCATGCCCAGAGTATGAAAGGAAATAGTGGAAGAAAGTTCACATACAGGCGGCATTGCACACACATAATTTCCACTTGCAGAATGCAAGTCTTGCTGAGCTACAGTTTCCAAACACACTGTTATTCACATTCCTTTTCTTATAAAGCCACTAATGTCAGCGTGAGGCCACACCCTAATGACCTCCTATAACCTTAGCTATCTCCCAGAGGTTCCACCTTCAAATATCATCAACACATAGCTTTGGAGGTATTTCCATGCCATACATTCAGGATGCACCCATACCATAGCAATGACCCCATTCTCTGATAGTTCTAATGGACAGACTCTACCAGTTAATGTGAACCAGGTATCAGGTTATAGTAAACTTGCTTTCATCTTAAAGTTAAGGCATCACTGATTTGTTTGTTTGTTTGCTTGCTTGCTTGTTTTTGTTAGAATCTTATTGTAGCACAGGCTTCCTGGAACCCGCCCTGTAGTTCCAGACTGGCCTTGCACTCACAGTGATCCTTCTACCTCAGCCTCCCCGCTCAGTGCTGGGATAAAAGGTGTGTACCACAACTCTCAGGTCACTTCCTTTATATAAAAGCTATTTCACCAACTGGCAGACTTGTTTCTGGTGAAGGACTTGTGTTGGAATTCCTGTACCCAATAGCACATGAACGATTTCTCTAAGGTGTTGCATCAGAGAGACAGAACACCCCTGCTCTGATGCTGGAGCTTGAGGTGGACAACTGTGGACTCCTGTGGCCCAGTGTTCTGATCGCATGACCCATAAGTGAGGCACGGGCTATTTTTCCTGCCTCAATCTGCTTGAATGATGCAGTTGAGATCCAAGCACTTTGTCCCTGGTTCCTTCCCACACGGTTGGTTGCCATTCTGCTCTGATAAAGATATTTCATGTACATTATGAAGATGTTTTGTAATCTTTGCCAGAGGATCCAGAATACAGTCTCCAGAAGGTGCAAATAGTTCCTGTTGAAAATGTGTAATACAGTACCTTGAGATGGAGGCTCCGCGTGTTATCCCGCGTGGGCCAGTGATTTTCTTCTGGAAGGGCATTCAGGGATAGCAGATGGTCCCCAGGGGCTGCTTCCAGTTTAGTGCCAATTGCCTCTGCAGAACACAAGTCTGGTGAGCTTGGCTCATAACGTTCTTCCTAATTTGTTATCAGCAAAACATTGCTGTGTTTCAGGTTCTGACTATAGATCTATGCTACAATAAGAAATGTGCATTTTGTCTTAGTCTCTGGGCCCTGACACAGGTTCCTGATATAAGACCTGCCAAAAACCCTTGAAGTTTCTTGCTGTTAAATATATATATATGTATTTTAAATATAATATGATGGTTGGGGGCTGGGGACTTCTTGAATAACTTCTGGACAGGATTGGGAGAGGGGAGGTGAGCTGGAGATTGAGTTCAACCATCAGTGACCAATGTTTGATCATTCTTCCCCAGGGTATAGGATGCAGATTGTGAACACACTGAGGCAGTGTGGAGGCAGATGCTGGAGGCAGAGGCATCCCTGAGGGCATGAAAGCTTTGTACTGCCTCCTGTACCTCACCCTAGGTCATCTGTATCTGATTCTTTACCAGTATTCCTTTTATATGAACAGCAAGTGTTGCCTTGAATTCTGGGAGCCACTACCCAAGTTATCATAGGAGGAAAGTGTCTTGAAGGAAACCCCAATTTGTAACCAAATTAGAAATAAGGGTGGTAACCTGTGTGATTGTGATTGAAGTGGAAACAATCTCATGAACCTCAGCCTTTAACCTGTGGGGTCTGTGCCAACTCTAGATCATTAGTGTCAGAATAAAAATAAAATAGTCCCTGCCTCTTTCACATGTATTACCATGGTCAGATTACTATCACTAAAGTTGATGTTTGAAACTCAAGGGGAACTAATAAAACAAGACCTCGTTTCTATATTTGTTTCATTTCTGTATTTTTGATCAATTAATAATTAATTATTAAATCAACAGCTATTTCTGAGTGAAGGAGAATGTGACATGTTATGCATGTTGACAGGTAGATTTTTCTATGAAATCCATACTGGATTTCAGAATATGCACACTTACCTACACCCCAACACTGCGGTTGATTTCCCTCTGCTGAGGAGAGACTAATTCTGAGAAGCAGGGTTTAAAATCACTTCAGGCACATTGGTTCTTAAGGAAGAGAATGGTTACTTCAATACAAGGACACCATCTCCTTCCTGCCTTCCTTTCCTCTACTTCCCAAGGCCAGAATGAATGTAGAAGGGAACTGAAAAGAACAAGGAGAATGTTCCAGCTTTCTTTACTGTGACAAAATACCTGAGATAAATCAACTTATAAGGAAGAAAGAGTTATTTTGACTCATGGATCCAGAGTTTTCAATTCATAGGTGCTTGGCCATTATTTCTTTGGACCAATAGCAACACAAGACATTGTGGTGGGAATGCATGCCAGTGGCTGATTGACCTCGTGGAAACAGAGAGAGAGAGAGAGAGACTTGCATCTTTCAAGGACATGTCCCCAAGAAATTCTTCTTACTAGACCCCATCTCCCAAAAATCCTACCACCTCCTAATAGCACCATAGGGTTGTGACCAAGTCTTTAGTGCATGGGCCTGTGGGGACATCCCAGACCTTCCTCTAGCACAGATGACCACTGGAGCTCCATTTTTGTAGTGCTTGCCTGCCTCTCTCCCTTTTTTTCTCTTTCCTCTCTCTCTTTTTTTCTCCTTCCTCTCTCCCTCTCCCCCCCCCCCCCTTCAATCTTTATCCCTTTCCCTGTGTTTTAGAGGAGGACTTTTGAGACATAAATTTATCCTATTTATTTTAAATAACTAAAAGTTTTACTGCAGTGTATTTCTGTTCAAGCAATAGTGTCATTTGGTCTCACCTGGCACTCTCTGGCATGCCATAAGAAAGGTGGGGCTTGGGACGATGGTTCAGTGGTTCAAGATGCTTGCTCTGAAAACCTTCTGACCAGAGTCTGGATCTCAAGGCACCCACATAACGCTGGACCTGAAGTGGTGTGCCTGTCTGCAATCCCAGTGTGCCTGTGGAGATGGAGGGTGGAGTCAGGAGAATCCTGAAGCTAGCAGACCAGCTAGGTTGTCCTTCCCAGTAGCAAACAATAGAGGCTGCTTCAAACAACGTGGAAGGAGAAGACCAACACCCTGTGGTTATCCTCTCTGACCTCTACATGCACACAGTGGCACATACATACCATACATCTATATCTATATCTATAATCTGTATATGCATTCATACACAGTCTAATAATAATAAAATTAAAAGATGTGTATGTGTATATGTGGCCACTGGTTAAAGTTTTCTTCTTGCAATACTACTGAGAGTTTCCTATTTAAAATGTAACATTAAAGTAAACTGAAAATTAATTTTATATAAAGCCTTAAGTTAAATAGGTATCCAATTCTGAAGAGTCAAAACTGAATTCTACTATATTATAAAAAGAGGATGCTGTAAGATCCATATGATCAGATATGATTATATCAGTTCATAAAAGTAGTATCTTAATGAAGATAACATAATTCTTCACTAGACTTTGGTCCAATATTTGCAGAATGAGACTTATAGCCCCTCTGACCCTTCCTCAAATTAATTCTCCCAAATATTTTTCTTGCATCAATCTCCCTAAGTGTTACCTAGCTTTGATGTTGGGGGTCTCTAGCAGGTTCGTGTGTAAACATGTACTATCAGACATTCAGAAACAGGGAGATTCTCTTAGTTCTGAGAATAATGTGTGATGAACCAAATGTCACATTGAACATAAGACTTGGGAGGAAACACACACATAAAGCAGTTGATTAAAAGTTTAACAAAGGGCTGGAGAGATGGCTTAGCGGTTAAGCGCTTGCCTGTGAAGCCTAAGGACCCCGGTTCGAGGCTCGACTCCCCAGGACCCACGTTAGCCAGATGCACAAGGGGGCGCACGCGTCTGGAGTTCGTTTGCAGTGGCTGGAGGCCCTGGCGCACCCGTTCTCTCTCCCTCTCTCTATCTGCCTCTTTCTCTCTCTGTCTGTCATTCTCAAATAAACAAATAAAAATAACAAAAAAATTATTTAAAAAAAAAAAAAAGTTTAACAAAGCCGGGCGTGGTGGCGCATGCCTTTAATCCCAGCACTCGGGAGGCAGAGGTAGGAGGATCACTGAGAGTTCGAGGCCACCCTGAGATTCCATAGTGAATTCCAGGTCAGCCTGGGCTACAGTGAGACCCTACCTCAAAAAAAAAAAAAAAAAAAGTTTAACAAAAAAAACAGTCAAGCCATCAGCCTTGATAACCCCAGCACCAGTGGGCTGGTTCTGCTAAATTAAAAAGCAACTTAGTCCCCAGTTTACCGAGCAAACCCACCAGCATGCTTGTTTTCTGTTCAGAGGCATAGCTTAAAAAAGAAAATTGTTAAGCTGTCTACCTCATTGAGTTGGCTGCCTTTTATATAATCATCAAGCAATTCAGTCCCACTTGGAGACATTGTGCTTTTGGATTTCACAAGCAAGCCACATCTGGAGCTCCTGTGGAGCCGCATGGGACCCCTGAGGGCTGTTGAGGCTTGGTTGAGCCATATTCCAAATCTACCGGTGGAGGCAAAGTCGTTTCTGGCTCTTTATGTTAGAAGCAAATAAAACAATCTAGTGGAAAACATTGCTTTTAAAACCAGCTATCTGAGGAAGTAGCTTTGCAGAAACTGCAGTGAATCTTAGCTTTTCGTATTATGGTAACTCTTGTTCCTAATGGCACTGCATCTGTCTGTTGGCTTGCTTATTTATTTACATAAACCTATACAGTCATTCACTTAATAAGTAGCTACTGAGCACCTGCTATACAGACATTATTAGGACCCAGGATTGTGTATTAAACAGAAAATGGAAAGCTCTTTGTTTTCTTGGGGCTTGGAGATTTGGGGTAAAGAAAATAGTCAACAAACAAAGGATCACCCAGACCCACTCAAACAGTGCTCCTAACAACCTTATGAAATGAGAGTGTTACCTGCATTTCACTAACAGAGACTGAGGTACTTGAAGATCAAGAGTTCTTACAAATAGTAAAGAACTTGACATGAAAAAGGTGGCTTCAGGCTTTTTTCTTTATTTCCACCTGGGAGGTTAAAATATTCTGTGATGAGGGGTCACATTAAACTGAGAATCTGGAAAGATTTCCTGTAGGAGGAGGCCTGAGTGACAAGAAGGTGTCAGCCATGAAAAGGCCAGGCAAAGGACAGCAAAGACCAAATCTCCAAGGCACAAACAGGCAGGGCAAGAGACGAGAGAAAAATGAAGACTCATGTGGGTCCAGGCGTGGTGGCACACACCTACAAACCTAGCACTCAGGAGGCTGACACAGGAAGATCACAAGTTCAAGGCCAGTCTGGCCTACATAGCAAGACCCTGTCTTTAAAAAACAAAACAACAAAGTATCCTTGTGGCAGGCAAGTTGAGGGAAAGAGAGGTGCAAGGTAAGGGTGCATGCAGAGACCAAATCAGATGCAGCTTTGTAAGGCAAGAAAAGGTGCTAGAATGTTTATTATTTTTTATAGTGCTATTCCAAAAATGCAATAAATTTTAAAACATAGAAACCTGTCACTTATTTTCAATTATTCAAATAGTTTTTCATGACCAGCCTTCATAAGATTTAAGAAAAAGCTGGGCAGGGTGGGTGGCGCATACCTCTAATCCCAGCACCTGGGAGACAGATTTAGGAGGATCACCATGAGTTCAAGGTCACCCTGAGATTACATACTGAATTCCAGGTCAGCCTGAACTCAAAAAAAAAAAAAAAAAATCAAATAAATGACTTAAGAAAGACAAAATATGGACACACTAAAATAAAGGATTTGAAAAGCAACTCCAGGATCTTTAAAAATATGTACAGGGGAGAAGGCTGAAAGAAAGGGCCAAAGACATTAAGGAAAGGCCATATGGAAACCTACTTTTATGATTGATAATTTAAAAATATAATTTTTAAGAAGAGTTTGGGCACAAGTACCCTGTGGAGGTGGATAATGCTCTACCCAGAAGCCATAGATTGTTACCAGAAAATCCTAGTACCGGGATTGGGATACTTCCCTGTGAGTTTTTGGTCAGGGAGGCCCATGAGACCCCCCCCTCAAACTATAAGGCTATTGTTAATGCTCTTGTTTGCCCACCTGAACTAGATGGTAAGATCCTGTTGCTAAAGATGCCACATAGTTCAGTTATAAGACATAGAAATCAAGCTGGAACCAAGCTAAAAGCTCCCTCCTCCCTGCTATCTAGCTCTCATGGTACTAGAAAGTACTATGCAGGCTGCTGGAAAAGAAAAGTCATCAATAGTCTTAACCAGCACTGGACCCTACACAACTGAGCAACCAGGCAAAATGTGTTCTCTGGTCTAATAATGGCGTGACTGTTATGGCGGTAACCAATTTCTTCTGATTGGATTTGAGACCTGCTCTATGGGAGGCAATTCATGACATGGGAAGGAGCCGGGGGCGGTGGCTCACACCTTTAATCCCAGCACTCTGGAGGCAGAGGTGGGAGAATCACCGTCAGTTTGAGGCCACCCTGAGACTACATAGTGAGTTCCAGCTCAGCCTGGGCTAGAGTGAGACCCTACCTCAAAAAATAAAAATAAAAATAAAAACCTGGGAAGGTGCCGGGTATGGTGGTGCACGCCTTTAATCCCAGCACTTGGGAGGCAGAGGTAGGAGGATGGCTGTAATTAGCCTGGGCCTACAGAATGAATTCCAGGTTAGCCTGGGCTAGAGCAAGACCCTATCTTGGAAAACAACAAAAAAAGCCTGGGATGGACTTAAGCTCTGTCAGGGAAGCTATTACTGTTATTAAACTAAATAGATATATTGTGCCCATCAAATTGCCTCTAAATATCCTTATTATGTTGATGCCGCAGATCAGTGCTGCTATCACATTTGGTCAAAGAATCTCAACGAGACTCAAAATTTATCAAAGTTCTTAGAATAAGTGACTGTTGAGCGCTTAGCACTAAATGAGCCATCTCTTTCATGCCCCCCCCCCCCAGGGCTCAGCAAACATTGTAGAAGAGAGAACAGAAAGAATTTAAGAGCCAGAGGACGGGAGGAGTGCCTAGCAATGCTGTCTTGACGTGAGGTGGTCATTGCCTTTATGACTTCACAGCAACGGTCATTACTTGCACAAGACCTGCACAACACTGAGCCCATCAACAGCCCATCACGGATGGTGGAGGAGGGGAAGCAGAGCGGGACTAGGTGGAAGAATGAAGGGACTCAGTGAAGGGGGACAAGGGAAGGAGGACAAAAGAAGGTAACGTGAGGGGATCAGGACCAAAATACATTAGCACGTGTATGAAAATTGGCAATAAAAAAGGAAAAATTAAGTACAGAAAAATGCTAAGCTGCTGTAAAAATGCTGTTTCTGTGAAATCTTCTGCATCATCATATATAGTTATTATCTAAATACCAAATGGAAAAAAAATGACTGGCAGACGTTATGTGGGGAAGGAAGGGTTCACCAACAGCAATGCCCACCACTTTCCTGTGTTGCACTCTGTGCTCTTAGCTCCTCCACAGACGTTTCTTCACATTTCAGTGTTTTTGAAGCTGGTTGACCTCTTACAATGGAAATGCACACATATACTACCACAATATACAAGCATGTTCAGAAGTTGTGATATCTGCATCGTGCTGGGAAAGGGCAAGTTGAGAATTGAGCTGTTTGCAATCTCAGCAGAATCCAGAGTCAGTGAAATAGGTTTTTCCTGGTGTATTCATGATTCCTTGGTGAGGTGTTAGACATTTGGAAATGTTCTGCTTTCTTCTTCATTGCACACTAGCTCCATCTGATTCATAGAATTGAATGTGTGGATGCCACCTTTCCACTGTCATTTAGGCCCTGTTGTGCATTTCACACCACAGATGTCTGTCAGTGTACAGCCTGTGACCAGTGGAGGAGCCAGTCAGTCAACTGGATGAAACTTAACTCATTGACTTTTTCGAAATTAAAAGACATGCAAGTCTTTTTTTAAAAACATTTTGGTGACAACCTCCATAAGTATGGACAATATATCATGATCATAATCCCCTCCCACAGCCTTCCCTTTTGCCCCCACTCAGGTGCCCCTCCACTGAGTCCCTTCTTCTTTAACTGGTCTCTTTTCTATTTTGATCTCATCATTTTATACCTCCTATTATGCGGGTCTTGTGCAGATAGTGCCAACCACCATGGCCACTTTGTGTCTAGAAGACAGTATTGCAAAGCACTCCTTCCCTTCTTTTGGCTCTTACATTCTTTTTGCTACCTCTTCCACAATGGACCCTGAGCCTTGGAGAGTATAATAGAGATGTCTCATTTAGTGCTGAACATACCACTGCTATTTCTTCCCAGCACTTTGGTGAGGTTTGATTCTCCCCTATGGTCACCACTATCTGAAAAGAGAAGTTTTCTTACCAAAAATGCGAGTAACATGAATATATGGTCAGAAACATAAGGATTTAGAAGGCAGTGATATATCCATTTAGCCAGATAGTTTGCCTCCTAGGGATTATGACCTCACTAGCCTTTTTTTTTTTTTTTTTTTTTAGGCAAGTCCAACAGACTGACTAGCCTTTTTTTTATGAGAGAGAGATCGAGAGAGAGAATTGGCCTGCCAGGGCCTCCAACCACTACAATCAAACTCCAGATGCATGCACCCCCTTGTGTGCATGTACGATCTTGCAGGCTTGTGTCACTTCGTGCATCTGGCTTACATGGGACCTGGAGAATGGAACATGAGTCCTTAGGCTTCACAGGCAATCACCTTAACACCTAAGCCATCTCTCTAGCCCCAGCCATAGGCTTTTAATTGGATGTTCATTACCACGCATAAATTTCCTCTTGTGGAGTGGGCCTCAAGTCCAATCAGAGAGCAATTAGTTGCAAGTCTTAAGTCTAGTGAGAGAGTCATGGTCATAGGATGCTTTAATAGTGTATTAAACTTTTCTGTAGTTTTCTGCAGTCCCTGTTTTGTGAAGTTCTGTCCTCCAGTCATGTTATAACCATTTAGAAAGGGTTGGTTTATCTTTATATATTATTAGATATATGGTAAATATGTAACTGCATTGACTCTTGTGTCTCAGTCAGAGTCCTTGTAAGACACATATGGTTAATTAAGCTAAGGAACTGAGAAGCAGCAGCTAATGAGGCTATCTGAAAAGTGGTGACCAGTAAGGGACAGTGCTGTCCTCTGTGTTTGGTGGATGCAGGAACTGTTGCCACTCCTTGGTCTGAATGGAGACATAGAGACCAGATACTGCATTCTGGAGCATTCCTGAATGGAAAGACCCTCTGGTGAAAGCTGTGGCCATTGCCAAAAGAAAACAAGCACAGAAGCCTGTCATCAAGGAAACAATGCACACTTTCACTTTATATACCCCATATTAGCTGGAACTTGGTACTGGTTAAGGGAACCAGAAGCTGGAGGGTAGCAAAGGATCCCTTGAAACCGTCCCCAAGTCACCTCTTGGGGTGCAGCTACAGTGGAGAAGCACAGAGAAGACATCTGGAGGAGGAAGCAGATGGGATTCATCACAGCTTGTGAGGAAAGCCAAGATGGGAACCTGGATAGTTAAAAAATGTAATGGATGAAAATAGCAGAGCTCTCACTTACTCAGTACAATTTTCATTCATTCATCAGATATCTGTTAAAGCTCTCATATGTGCCAGGCTAAGTATATGAATTGAGCCAGATTTTTCAACTCTATAAAAAAAAAAGTGCAACTTTAGAGAATCTTAGAAACATTTAACTCTTAAAACACACTTAAGCAATGTGATGCACCATCAAATCCAGGACCGAGTACATACACATCTTTGAAGAAATTTACTCATGAGAAAAATTGAGTAACTAGTAAAATTTTATACAGAGAGAATTTCTTCAAAGGCCATTGCACCTTATCATGGAGAATTTTTCTTATGGTACTAAGATAATAATATTTAACAATATTTTGCCTCATACCATTCACATAATACTTAAGTTTTCTGTAAAAACCATGGGTTCTAAAGTTATTCAGTGCTGTGGTGGTTTGAATATGAAGTACTTTGTTAAAAGCTAATGTGTGGAATGCATGGTCCTCAATTTGAATGATTGAAAGGTAATTGGCCCATGAAGGTACTAACCTCATCCATGAGTTAATGCACTAAGAGTTCTAGCTAAGTGAGCTTTTAGGAGGTAGAGCCTTGGAGGAAGTAGGTCACTGGGGGCTTGCCTTGGAAGGGTCCATCTTGGCCCCAAGCTCTTCTTCTGATACTCTCTGCTTGCTCAACACGATGAGGTGAGCAACTTTGCTTCCCAAACACTCCCTGACATGCTCTGCCTTACCTTAGGTTTCAAAGTAAGGAAACCCACTGACCATGGAATACAAAGGTGTCTCACTTTCAGCCATAATGAATCTTTTTTTTTCTTTTTAGGCAAGCCCAACAGATTGGCCTTTTTTATGTGTGTGTGACAAAGAGAGAGAATTGGTGCACCAGGGCCTCCAGATACTGCAGTCGAACTTCAGAGACATATCACCTTGTGTGCATGTGTGACTTTACGCATTTGTGTCACCTTGTGTGTCTGGCTAATGTGGAATCTGGAAAGTGGAACATGAGTCCTTAGGCTTTGTAGACAAGCACCTTAACTGATAAGCCGTCTCTCCAGCGCCCCCCCCCCTTTTTGACACAATGAATATTTTTAAGTTGATTTACCCGAAGTATTTTGTCATAGCAATGAGCAGCTGATTTATATAGGCATGTCATCTGTCCTTAAACAAATTAGTAGGTACCTCTTATTCATGGTTTTTCTTCCTTTAGTTTCAGTTACCTACAGTCCACCGTGTTTCAAAACGATTATTATTTTTTTTTTTTTTTTTGGTTTTTCGAGTCTTAGGGTGGCCTTGAACTCACAGCAAACCTCCTACCTCTGCCTCCTGAGTGCTGGGATTAAAGGCGTGCACCACCATGTCTGGCATAAAGCGATTAATTCTAGTGCAAACTCTTTCAGGAAACAAAGCCGAAAGACAAAACACATGAGTGGGGAGGGAGAGTAGTCACATATTTATTGCAGTATATTATTACAGTTGTTCTATTTTATTGTTGTTTCTTAATCTCTAATTTTACATAATTTATACATTAAAAATAAATTAAACTTTATCTTTAGTATTCACATGTAGGAAAAATCTTAGTTCATATAGGACTCAGTATTACCTACAGTTTCAAGCACCTACTGGGTGTGTTGGAATCTATCCACCATGAATAAAGGGAGACTGCTATAGATAGCATTCATGTGTGCTTTATAGAAATAAAAGTACTGTTGGCATAACTATATGAGTTTCTCCAAAGTGTTTTGTCCTAAATTAATACTTGGGATAATGATGAAGCAAATAATAATAATAAGAGGGGGAAGAAAGAAATTCATAAAGTTGCTTAGAAGAATTAATAAATGTGAAGGTAAAATGAGATCCATTTATAAGTTCTGATTTGTTTGTGGGTTGTTAAAATGATGGGCGAATTAAATACTCTCAGAACCTGTTGTGAACAGTTAGCTGATTAGCCAGAACTATGGGCGTGTGTGTATACTACCAGAGCTGCAGAGGTACTGCCTTCGCCTCCCCACATTGCACTGGGTTGCTATGATTTTACTGCGTTGCCTCCTGTATAGGAAAATCAGCACGTTCTCTGCTGAACCCTGTGACGTTTGTGTCTTTTAGATACATCCCATTTTCACACCTTCCCTGCAAGCTGGCTAATAACATTGATGACAGAAAAGTTTAGAAATTCAGGATCCTAAAGGTCACCATTTGGAAACTCACACAGGGCAACTGTATCTCTGTGGGAAGGGGCGCTTAGTTTCTGAGGTGAATGCCTGCTTTGGGTCCTGGTTCTGGGGAGTTGAAATGGCTTTTGGGAACCCAGGTGGAGTTCTCTATGAGGTGGCCAACACCTATACCTAGAGCAAAACTCCTGCCTCTTCCCACTAGTATTTCTTCCATTGTAAAATCATTGTTCTCAGGATGGGAGAGATTGCTCAGTGGTTAAAGGTGCTTGCTTGCAAAGCCTGAAGGACTGGATTCGATTCCCCAGCACCCACATAAAGCCAGCTACACAAAGTGACGCATGTGTTTGGAGTTTACTTGCAGTGGCAGGATGACCTGGTGTACCCTTCTCTCTCTCTCTCTCTCTCTCTCTCCTCCTCTCTCCCTCTCTTTCTCATATATATGTTAAAATAAATTCATTTTACTTACTTTCATGGTCACCAAATTTCTTTGCAGCTCTGATGTTAGGATTTTCTGCTATAACAAAAATATTACATGATCTTACAGTCTATTTTTTAAGTTCTCTGGGAGAAAACATTCAAATGATGTACCTAGATTTATTCAGCCTCCAGTGTTAAAGTCCAACATGAATATTGACCATAGAGAGTAAGTGAT
The DNA here is from genome assembly GCA_036346955.1 of Dipus sagitta. Taxonomy (NCBI): domain Eukaryota; kingdom Metazoa; phylum Chordata; class Mammalia; order Rodentia; family Dipodidae; genus Dipus; species Dipus sagitta. Next base: position 156,645,490 of record CM070773.1, read on the forward strand.
GTCCCCACAATCTGTAAGGTGTTTGCATCCTCCTCCATAACCTTGGCATCATTTATAGTTGAGTGCAATGCCTTTTGTGTCTTTTTAAAATTTTTTTTGTTTATTTTTATTTATTTATTTGAGAGTGACAGAGTGAAAGAGAAAGAGGCAGATAGAGAGAGAATGGGCATGCCAGGGCCTCCAGCCACTGTAAATGAACTCCAGATGCATGTGCCATCTTGTGCATCTGACTTATGTGGGTCCTGGGGAATCAAGCCTTGAACCAGGGTCCTTAGGCTTCACGGGCAAGCGCCCAACCTCTAAGCCATCTCTCCATCCCCCTTTTGTGTCTTTTTATTTGTATAATGTTTTATTTATACATTTATTTTAGAGAAAGAGAGAGACAGATAGCAAGAGAATGGGTGCGCCAGGGCCTTCAGCTGCTGCAAATGAACTCCAGATACATGCACCACCTTGTACATCTGGCTTACATGGATACTGGGAAATTGAATCTGGGTTCATAGGCTTCACAAGCAAGTGCCTTAGCCACTAAGCCATCTCTCCAGCTCTCTTTTGTGTTTTTAAGAGAACAATGAGAGCTGGATAGATGACTCAAAAGAGAAAAGGATGGGTAAAAAAGTATATGAAGACCACAGGCTTAAGGCTTAATTGATTTACAGTGTGTATCAACATTCATCCAAATGTCAGATTTCTGTCAAACACAGACCACTGAAGGAAAAACTTATCTGAGCATTCAAAGTAGTTGCCAGCATGTACCTGCAAGAAGTCATTTGTACTTACTAATCATGTATTTTCTCTGCACTATCTTGAAATTCTTGATTTAATCTGCACCATTACATGTACTCTTGATGATCATCTCCCAGTCTAGAGCATGTTAGCCACAATCAAGTGTCAGGAAGGAAATACTTGGATCCACACATAATAATGGCAAAAGAAATAAGTTTCAGAATCTGGATCTGAGTTATAGATAAAAACAAATTACAGTAGAGAGAAAATTGTATAAGTAACTGCGAATAGAACGAACATATCTCAACATAATAAAAGCTATTTATGACAAACCTACAGCCAACATAATACTAAATGGGGAAAACTTGAAGCTTTTCCACTAAATTCAGAAGCAAAACAAGGGTGTCCACTGTCCCCACTTTTATTTAATATAGTACTGGAAGTCTTAGTTATAGCAATAAGGCAAGAGACACTCATAAAAGGGATACAAATTGGATAGGAAGAGATCAAATTATCATTATTTGCAGATGATATGATTCTATACTTAAGGGACCCTAAAGGCTCTACCAGCAAACTGTTAGAGCTGATAAACACTTTTAGCAATGTAGCAGGATACAAAATAAACACACAGAAATAAGTAACTTTCCTATATAGTAACACCAAACATGCAGAGGGTGAAATCAGAGAATCACTCTCATTCACAATTGCCTCAAAAAAAATAAGGTACCTCGGAATAAATCTAACCAAGGATGTAAAGGATCTCTACCATGAGAACTTTAAAACACTCAAGCAAGATATTGCAGAAGACACTAGGAAATGGAAAGACATCCTGTGTTCTTGTATTGGAAGAATCAATATTGTGAAAATGTCAATCTTACTAAAAGCAATCTACACATTTAACGAAATCCCTATCAGAATTCCAATGACATTCTTCACAGAAATAGAAAAAACAATCCTAAAATTTATTTGGAAGCACACACACAAAAAAAACCTCAAATAGCCAAACCAATTTTGAGCAACAAAATAAGGCTGATGGTTATCATCATACCTGATTTTAAGCTGTATTACAAAGCCATAGTAACAAATACAGCATGGTACTGGCACAAAGACAGACACATAGATCAGTGGATCAGAATAGAGGCCCCAGATGTTAATCAAGGCAGCTACAGCCATATGATTTTTGACAAAAGTGCCAAAAATATTCATCAGAGGAAAAAACAGCCTCTTCAACAAGTAGTGCTGGGAAAATTGAAAATCTATATACAGAAGGATGAAAATAGATCCTTGTCTTTCTCCATGTACAAAAATAAAATCCAAATGGATCAAGGACCTTAATATCAGACTTGAAACTCTGAAATTGCTCAAGGAAAAGGTAGGGGAAACCCTTCCATATATTGGCATAGGCAATGACTTTCTGAATATAACCCAGTTCCTCAGGAAATAAAACCACTAATCAACCACTGGGATCTCATGAAATTACAAAGCTTTTGTACAACAAAGGATGCTATGAAAAGAGCAAAGAGACAACCTACAGAATGGGAGAAAATCTTTGCCAGCTATACATCTGACAGAGGATTAATATCTGGAATATGCAAAGAACTCAAAAAGACAGAACAATAAGACATCGAAGAACCCAATTAAAAAATGGGCTATGGAACTAAATAGAGAGTTCTCAAAGAAAGAAATGCAGATGGCATATAAACATCTAAAAAATTGTTCTGCATCCTTAGCCATCAGGGAAATGCAAAATAAAACTACTTTGAGATTCCATCTCACTCATGTCAGAATGGCTATCATCAGGAAAACAAATGACAATAAATGTTGGCGAGGATGTGGAAATAGGGGAACCCTTCTATACTGTTGGTGTGAATGTAATCTGGTATAGCCATTGTGGAAATCAGTGTGGACGTTCTTCAGACAGGTAAAAATTGATTTATCATATGATCCAGCTATAGCACTCCTAGGCATATATCCTAATGACTCTTCACACTTGCTTAGAGATACTTGCACAACCATGTTTATTGCTGTTCTATTCACAATAGCTAGGAAATGGAACCAGCCTAGATGTCCCTCAATAGGTGAATGGATAATAAAGATATGGTACATTTACAACTGGAGTTCTATTCAGTGGTAAAGAAAAATGAAATTATGAAATTTTCAGGAAAATGGATGGATCTGGAAAGGATTATACTAAGTGAGGTGACCCAGGCCCAGAAAGCCAAACGTCACATGTTCTCGCTCATATGTTGATCTCCCACTATATCATGATAGCCAGCTAGTAATTTAAATGCCAACTAGAACAGACTTCAAAGCCTATAGATGTCAGATACATATTAGGAAAGAGCTGACATATTATAAATATGTCACTTGTGGGCTAGAGAGATGGCTCATCAGTTAAGGTGCTTGTCTGCAAAGACTAATGACCCAGGTTCAGTTTCCCAGAACCCACATAAAGCCAGATGCACACAGTGACACATGTGTCTGGAGTTCATTTGTGGTGGCTAAAGGTCCTGACAAGCTCATTCTATTTTCTCTCTCTGCCTCTCCTTTTCTGTCTCTCCCCCACTTCCTCCCTCCCTCCCTCCCTCTCTTTGTCTCTGCTTGCAAATAAATAAATAAATAAATAAAAATAAAAGTAAATAAAAATATGTCACTCATAATGTCAAGTATAATTGAAACACAAGGCATGTGAAGAAACAATGAAATGTGACCAAAAAAGAGAAAAAATAATAAATACATTAACTTAGCAGTAAATAGATCTCAAGAAATTAAATTTTGATAATTTAATCACACACATATACTTCAGTACATCATAGTAACACTACTAAATACCAAAGGCAAATTTCAAGTGCAGCCAAAGGAAAATGGTATAGGATAGAAAAGCAACCAGTAATACACATGGATATTTATTCTCTCACACATTACAGTGCAGACTTAGCCAATGTATATGTAGAGAGAAATTAAACTTATATATAATATGAATAGTACCATAGGGAAAATATGAGAATGGAAATATTAAAATGTAAATATATATACAGATAACATAATTGTTTAGAAAATCCTGAGCAATCTACAAAGCAACCACTAAAAATAATAACTGTAGCAAGGTTTGAAGATTCAAAATCAGTATGTAAAAGCCAACTATATATCTATACAATAGCAGCACACAATTGTAACATAAAATTGCTAAATAGAAAAGCATAAAATAGATAAAAGGATCTAAAAATTAAAAGATGTGAAATACATTCACATTGAAAATTATAAAATATTGTTGGGAGAACTTGCAGAAGATCTAAAACGATATGCCATGATCATTGATTAATATTGAGGGATGCTATTTCTATTTCACTCAGAAGTTATCCACAGGTTCAGGACAATTCTGAACAAAACTGCAATAGACCTTTTTTTCTGTGTAGAAATTGAAAGATTTATTTTGAACTTCATATTAAAAACCAAAGGCCCTAAAATACTTTAAAACATCTTGAAGAACAAAGTTGAACGATCCACACTACCAGATATCAAGGCTTCTATAAAACCAAAATTATAGCCGCATGTGCTGGCACACGCCTTTAATCCTAGCACTTGGGAGGCAGAAGTAGGAGGATCATCTTGAGTTTGAAGCCACCCTGAGACGACATAGTGAATTCCAGGTCAGCCTTGATTAGAGTGAGACCCTACCTCAAAAAACAAAAAAAAAAAAAAAAAAAAAAACACCAAAAAAAACAAGTTTATTAAGACAGTAAAGTAGTGTGGTAAAGATAAACAAGTAGAGAATAAATTGAATAATCAAGAAATTATATATATTTACATATATATACACATATATTTCTATGTATACTTATATATTCAATTTATTTTTAACCAAATTGCTAAAGGAATTCAAGAAAGAAAGTTGTATCCACATATGATATGGAAAAAACTGGATACATATTGAAAACTTAAACATTGATTTTTACATAATCATATATGGAGAAATTAATATTAGATACACCTAAAAATAAAAGCCAAAACTATTATACATTTGGAAACAAACATAGGCTAATCTTACTACCTTGACTAGATAAGAGTTTTTTTAAGAAAGAATTTCAAAAATTCTAAAATAAAAAGAATACTTACAAACTGGGCTGTATCCAAATCAAAACCTCATATATGAAAAAATAACAGCCACTGACAGAGAAGTGAAATACTATGTCAGATTATGTTTTAGGCTCTATAATAACCAACAGTCACAAAGCATCCAACTTAAGAATTAAGAAAAGACTTGAGTAAATTCATCATGAAAGGTATACAAATGATTAACAAACATGTATAAATGCACTTAGTATAACTCATCATTGATATAATGCTGACAAATTCCAAAGTTATCACTTCATTCCAAATATAAGGACTGACAAATAGATGAGTGATACCAACTGCCAGTGAGGCTGTGGAGATTTTAACACTTGTAGGGATGTACCTTAGAGAAGAGCTGGGTGGTTTCTTATCATATGAAGCATACAGCTAGCCTTTGACACTATATACATACTTCTAAGTAGTTAAACCAGTGTATCTATGCACATACACACAGATGTATATAGATATAGATGAATATATATATCCATATAAAGTGCCTGTGTAATAATGTTCATATTAACTTTGTCCCTAATCTACCACAAATGGAAATATTGTAATTTTCATTAACAGAAGAATGGATAAACAAAGTGTCATTTAATTATGTAATAGAGCATAATTTGGCAATAATAAGAATGAAATACTGATAGCAGTAGCCACTTAGCTGTATTTTAGACCAATAAAAAAAGAAACCAGACACATACTGAATATTACATAATGTCATCAACATGAAATTCAAAAAGAGGTAAAGACAACTTTAGTGATAGAGACCAGAACCATGGATGTCTATGGAAAATGAGGTAAGAATTGACAATGGAAAGATAGAATGAATCTGGGGCTGCTGAAGTGTGTGCATCCATCAAAACACAAACTATATTTAGGATTTGTGCAATGAAAATTTTACCTCAAAAAACGTAAATGCAAGGAACTTCACAGAACTCTTATCATGCATGAGAAATTTTAAAACTCAAATATTTTCATCATAAAATATAAGTGATGCATTTGATAGGTCTTAAAAATGCTTCTCCAGTATTTAGTTCCTAATAGTAGTGATACTTAATATTTTGAGGGAAGAGTCCACATATTAGATGACAGGCTTGTTCAAAAGAAACAAGGCTATTCTGACACATGAAGACCATTCACAGTTGTGGACAGCTTTTGTAAATCCTTGTACATTCAAGCCTGAATTTTATACTTTGACAATCTCTAACTGTAGAATTTAGTCTAATGTTACTAACATGTATATGGAAGCAGTTATAAACTACAGAATGTATGCTACCTATACTCGTTTTATGAGACATGGATGGCTGTTTTATCAATGTCCTATACTCCTACAGTGACGTCTACCTAGAGAAAATGTGTGTAAGCTAAGTGCCACTAATGTCTCTATCTCTATCTATATCTAGATCATCTATATCTATATATGTGTATTATGTATATATCAGATTTATTTGGCTTGTAGAGAAAAAAATATAGAAAAACAACCTGATGCAAATCTTATTAGTGCTCCCTGATTTATCCCAGGGGCTCAATCAATGTGTTGCTTTAATTATATATATGCTCATTTTATACTTTACCAATATACAGAGCTATTGCTGAGTTGAAGTTCACCTGACCATAATGAGAAATTTTCAAACAAATAAAATCAATGTCTTTGCCTTCCAGATAAATTTTGAAATATAAAATTAAAACAGCATTGTGTAGAAATGTTCTCATCTTTTATTTCCTTCCTTATTATTCTAATACCTGCAAGACAATACTATCATCACCTAATAGTTCACAGAAAATTTTCCAGGACTCAGAAGAATCCATTTTTTCAATAATAATAACTTTTTTAGCAATATTCTAATTTGAAAAGATAGAGGTAGAAGGAACACTGGAGGGTTCCTAGAGCAGTTAAATATAAAGATTGAATATGATCGTATGAAAATAAATTTGTTTATCTCTAATGACTAGAAAAAAGTTGAATTTAAGTAAAAGTGCTTCAAATGAGCCCTTGTTTACTTGGTCAAGAAACAACATTGTGATGTTTTAGCAGTGAGTATTGATCTCACTAGCCAGTTGTGCACATCCACGGGTGGGATTAGAGCAGCCTCCTTTCATGCCATACACAGGTGAGCACCCCACGCTTTCCTCTCAGCCAGTTCTGCAAACATCTTTCCATACCAGAGCTCTTCACCTAATCAAAGCTGCCAAAAGTACATTTTTGCATCTTATAAAGATTTTTTCCCTCCTCTCTACTTTTCAAATAGAAATAATAGATTTTAACTTGAAGGATGAGCACACTGCAGGAGAAAGACTATATAATTAGCATCTACCTCTTTTCATTGATTCAAATAAAAAGGTTACTAACTATGGGGATAGACAGTACACAAGGTTAGCCATTTATGACTTCAGAGATGGTGTTAATTAATAAGGAAAAAATTTTAAAGCATCTAGATAAAGAAAAATGCAAAACGCTCGAGTTTGAAATGTAAGAAATGGCCATCTTCCCATCCCCTCGCTGCCATCTTTCTCTGAAGGCAGCATTTCCTTTTAACTCAACTTGTGTAAATGCTCTTGTTCGCTCAACACACTATGGATACAGCGACTTTCTGATGTGTCTGTGCAATAGCTTGATGTACTGTCTGCATTTACGAACTTTTCATCTGTAAAATTACACCTCTGTTTGCCTTCTTGAAGTTGATTAGACTGTTGTTGGCAGAAACCCAGTGGAAGCACAGGAAGCTAGTCTGTTAGTAGGCACAGGCGCATTTGTTTCAAATCTGAGCTCACACTAGCTTCAGGACCGTGGGCGAGATCCTGGCCTTCGGTGCATCCATCTCTGTGTTACAGCCTGAGCATATAGAAGTTTGTGTCCACAGGGTTGTAGATAATGTGTGGACAGAGCACTTTTTATAGTCATGTGTGGACAAAGAACAGTGACTGGAAAATTATTTATTTAAAAAAATACGAAGAAGACTGCTTGGGCATTTTTTAAATTTTAATTCATTTTTTTATTAATCAGTTTTCTACTCAGTGAATACAATCAAGTTGGTACCATTGTTAGGCTCGTCCATGTCCTCCCCACTCCCCCTAGCCCCTCCTTGTTGAGGTATATGGGTCATGCATTGTGGGGTTAGCCCACAGTTATGGGTAGGATAAATGTCTCTGTGTATCATGACCCAACCTGTGGCTCTGACATTCTTTCTGCCCCCTCTTCCGCAAAATTTCCCTGAGCTATATTGGATTCATTTTTGGTCTGCTTCAGTGATGAGGTGTTGGGGGCCTCTGTGTCTCTGGATATCTGATTTGGCAGTAGTTGATTGTTGTCTGTGTTGATCTCCTTCACCCTTATGCTGGTACCCGGTTCACCAAGAAAACAGCACCCTTGCTTGTTTCACCAATTATTCTTAGTTTCAGCCAGGGCCCTCCTGAGGTATGATGGGGTGGTTCTTTCCTTAGGATCTGCGTCTATCTGAAAAAGAGAAGCAGATTCTCCAACGGAGAGTAAAGTTAGCACCAGACAAATGGGATAACCCTTACTTTTTTTATAGAGAATTTAATAGGTTTTTATTGCAAGTTTCCAACACTGCTTGAATTGAAGATGCAAACCAATGCTACACTCTTCACCATTGTAGGTATTTTTTTTTTCCTGAGGTTGATAAAAATGATTAACACTGTGTCTACTAATAATTGTTGGCTTGAAAATTGAATTTCTGTACTCCAGAAATTATGCAAGAATTTTGTGTTCCTTGTACGCCAATGCACAAATAATTTGGGGTGTTCCCAGATCTTTGTCCTATGAATTTGAGGAATGAAATCCATGGATCCTAGGATAAGGTTCAAAAGGATTTTATTACAGTTTAAAGCTCTTGGAGGACAAAGAGAAGGGGGCTTAAGCCTAGAATATAAAGGAAAGACGCAAGGTGGAGCTCTTGCCCAGAGAGGCAAGAAGGGGCTTGAGAGGCCCACCTCAAGACTCAGATCTGGGTTTTTATGGGGAGTAACTAGGTGAGGAAGACCAGGTGGGCAAGTTACTGGGGACAAAGACCAGACTTTATAGTTTTGCCCATAATCTCAGGTAAGGATTAGAGTGTCTGTCCTCTAGGAAGGGTGCAAACTTAATCTAGGCTGTAACATCCAGGTTTCTGAAAGCTTAGTGATATTTCCTGCTTTTAATCAAGGAATAAAAAACCATTACTTTTGCGATTTTATTACCCTGACTGCCTAGCCAATTTCTGTCTCCTATCAGAAAGACTGTCTGCCGTGTATTCTTTATTACCTCTTTTGTTCTTCTATTGGCAAGTAAACAACGTGATGGCAAAGATTTTATTATTTGTTTGATTTACTTATTTTGAGGCAAAGTCTTGTTATGTAGCGAAGACTTGTCTTGAATTCCTTGCCCTCCTGCCTTGGCTTCCAGAGCACCACAATTACAGGTGTGCAGTATTACACAGGAGGCTGTGGTTTTGCTTTGCTTTTGTTATTATACCCAAGTGGGTAGAATATAGTATTTGGCACATGATTAGTATGCAATGCACTGACTAAATGAGTAAAACAAGAGATAAATGAGTCAATGAAAGAATTTTAAGAGGCAGGTTTTGAGAACCTCCTTCAGGGAGATGGTGATAGATACTGAGGAGGTCCAAACCTCATCAGAACAGAAATTCAGATGCTGCTGAGAGCTCAGCACTAAAGTAGACCTATAACAATGGTCCAAGGCTCAGGGAACATTGCAGAAGAGGGGAAGGAAAGAATATAAGAACCACAGGGTGGGGAAGATACACACTGAGGAATTGTCCCCACCACAGGGACTGACTGGTACATTCAGTACCCCACAGTGGGATAGACGCAGTATAATCTGATGGCCAATATGCAATATGTTCATCCAATAAAATTCCCAATAAAAATGCAGGCTTTAAAAAAGAAGAGAAGAAATTAAACAAGTAATTAAGCTCCAAATATAACCATACAATTTTCATGGGGTCACGTTCATTATTGTGATTAAGTTAGAATATTAACTTTCAATTCTGGGCTTTCTAAGAGTTTTTGTCATGAATAAATTAATTTTTCCCATGAAAAAAGAAGAGATGGTTTTAATTCCAACAGGGTTCTCCATTACTTGTTTATAAAATGAACACACACATGTATGTATGTATGTATGTATGTGCGTGTGTGATCTACTAGACTATGAGCCTTCAAGAATTTCACAGACAAAATGTCCATAAGCAAATAACATAAGTTAGGAAGAAATAGGTACATCAAAGGAGATTCCATCCTAACCTTTGACGTGATACAAGTACTTGGTCTGAGTCACACTATCATCCTAGGAAGTCTTCTTTAGTAAGACTTTTGAAAATTAATATTTTTGTCCAGTTTACAAGCTGCATGAGCCACTAATGGAAAATCAGTGGAGCAATGTGTTAAAACAAGGCACCCTGTGAACAAAAGCAACAAAGCTGTTGAAGAAGACAGCTGCTTTCTGGGGAGTTCTGAGGAGATTTTCTAAGTCTGATTATTTCTGAGTTGATTCATACATACTTACACTTCTGGGTCCTTTATTTGTTGTTACTTCTCAGGGTTATTTATGTTATTTAATTTGTGGATGTATATGGTGGTGTGACATATGCATACCGAGAGCTTGTTCCTTTGACAATGATTACTTATCTTTGTACAGAATAGCATTACAAATGCATTAAATTCAGATACCCAAGAGAAATCACGCCTATAAATTTAATTTGCTGGAAAAAAACATATAACATTTCTTCATGTTTTTACCTTTTTTAAAGATTTAATCTTTATGCTATTGGAGAAAAGACAAATTTCCTAGTTTTTTAAAGCAACTATGCTGGAAGTCATTTGGAATCATGATAATGAAAGTACTGGGAATAAAATCTTTATTTTAAAAAGTTGAAAAATATTCAGTTATTACATACAAAGTTAGTGAGAAAAATCAAGATGAGAAAATTATAGCTTTTTTGTAATTAAATTCTCAAGTTTGCTGGCTAAACCAGCTTCCATTGTATTATGAAGAGAATACAGTGGGGTAGCATTACAATCATGAGGCAGAATAGCAACAGTTTATTGTCAGCTTTCTGCATGTCAGAAATTCTGTGTCTTTTACATTTATTACGTCATTAGCAAGTAGGTTATGTCAGTCACAGATTAATAAGTCAAATGAGAAATGTTGGGGAATGCAATTGTTCAGATCCAGTAGAGGAGAAAGCAGAAACTTGAACCAAGACCCCTGTAATTCCATAACCTTGAATTATTTTGAATCACTGTGTTGACCCACCTTGTAATTAGTAGCTATGTAGTAGTTGTAAATGTGGCAACAATCTGTTTTCTACCTGGAAAATTCAGTTCAGAGTCACCCAGCATATCAAAACACTCCCTTCTTGCCTATGTGGCCATATTTTCCGGATGGAAATTGATTGTTATTTTTGATCGTTACATGTGAGAGTTCTAGAATTTTCTGGTGAACATTACACTGAAGGACTATGAGGATCTGGTGAATATGCTCTGTGAGAAGACAGCAGCAATGGGTGAAGTTCAAATGCTGATATGGACTTTCCTTACATGTTTCCAGTGTTAGCTTCAGACCTCACTTCTGACCTATGTAGTTTTACAGATATAAAAGATAATATTCAATCAGAGACAGGGCCACGGAGGCAAAAAAAAAAAAAAAAAAAAAAACACCACGTTTATTAAGCAAGGCCTGTACTAGGTCTTTACTGGAGTAAACTCAAGTAAAATAGAAAATAATGCTGTCATTCACTCTTTGGAAGTGGGGACAGAGATGCATTTCAGGTTGGAGGTGAGGATGCTTCAATGAGATGGGCTTGAAGACTGGCATGGAGCTGTGCTTGAGCCCAAGGATGGAGATAATGTTCATGATGTGCATTTGGGATGGAGATGAGGATAGGAAGGGGAAGAGGCAGGGATGGAGATAGGGTTGGGAATGAAGATGGTGTTTGGACTGAGGGTTAGAGAAGGCTAGGAGAGGGAAGGGGTGGAGATGGAGGAATGGTGGGGGCAGGAGTGGAAATGGGGATGGAGATGGTACTCGAGATGGAAAAGGGATCAAGACGAGGATGGGGATGAGGTGGCATTGGGATTGAAATTAAAATGAGGATATAGTTGGGGAATGGTAGGAGAAACATCATAAAGAGTTTGTCTCCATCGAACAGGTTGTGCTTTATATCTTTACTATCTCTTTTATCCTTCTAAAATATAGGCTGCAAGAAGACTCAGATTATTTTTTCCCCTTTACTCTTGTATATGCAAGGGTCTAGATCAGGGCCTAACATACTGCCACCATAAATACTAGCTGGGTAAATGAGTCAATCAATGAATTAAATAAATATTTCCTAACTAGTTATTGTGATAGTCCAGGCATTTCCCTAGTGCAAGGGGTCCGCGATAAGGTAATTTCTCTTAATAAACCTGTAGTACAGCCAGGCATGATGGCACATGCTTTTAATCCCAGCATTTAGGAGGCAGAAGTAGGAGGATCACCATGAGTTTGAGGCCACCCTGAGACTACATAGTGAATTCCAGGTCAGTCTGAGCTACAGTGAAACCCTACCTACCTCAATAAACAAACAACAAAAACAAAAACAAAAACAAACGAACAAACAAAAACTGTAGTACATCTAGTATGAGAGATGAATAAGTAAGAAATCACTGTTTGGTTTTGTTTTTGTGGGATTTTTGGGGGTTTTGTTGTTGTTGTTTTGGTTTTTCAAGGTAGGGTTTCACTCTAGCCCAGGCTGACCTGGAATTCACTATGTAGTCTTAGGGTGGCCTCAAAATCATGGCGATCCTCCTACCTCTGCTTCCCGAGTGCTGGGATTAAAATAATGCGCCACCACACCCAGCTGGAAGTCACTGATATGAAAAATGTCACAACTGTAAAGGGCAGAAAACCAAGGAGCAGCCGCCAAATGCTATGGACTTCACCCAGACCGGAGGCAGGGTTCCCACCTGCAAGAAGGAGAAACATGAAAATGGGGAGGTAGGAGATGCAGGGAGTTGTTCGAGGCAAAGCAAAATGACAGAAAGACCACATTTGAGAGAAAAAAGAAAAACAGAGGATGGGAGAAGAGAAGTGAAGAAAAGGAAAGAGCGAGGCAGCTTTTGAAGGTCAAAGGACTGAAGAGCCATTCACATCTGGGCCAGTGTTCCATGGTCTGCAGGTTAGATTGTCTGGCCTTGGAGCAGATACCCCTGTGGAAGCAGGATTTTGGTGCTGCCGAATAGACAGGAGATGCATTAGCTCCACTGCGCGTGCTGTGTTCTGACACTTGACAGAGAGTGGCTTAAGGACGGAAAAGTTTGTGTCAGCTTTCCGTTTGAGGTCATGAATTTCCGTAGTCCATCATGGCAGAGTTGGCATGGTGGCAGAAGCTAGAGGCAGCTGGTCATGTGCAGTCCACAGTGAGGAAGAAAGAGTGATCAACGCTTGAGCTCAGCTCATTTTCTCCTTTTTATTCAGTTAATCTCATCCAAAGGAATGGTGCCACCCACAGTTAAGGTAAAATTTTCCCCACCCCCTCCATCAGATGGCTGTGTGAATTAAGAGGGGCATGTACATCACACACATTAAGATCACTTGGCACAGCCAGGCCTACATGAAATATGTAAAATTCCCTGCCACTTAATCCTACGTAAGTAACCGTCTTGCCATTTTTGTGTGTGTTCGTGTGTGTGTGTGTGTGTGTGTGTGTGTGTGTGTGTGAAGGTGAGATGACACCCTCATCGTCATTCCTCTCAGGTTCCATCTACCATTTTCTGAGACAGTGTTTCTCGCTGGCCTGGAGTTCACCAAGTCAGCACGACTGGCTGGCAAGTGAGCCCCAGAGATCCAGCGGCCCCCGCCTCTCAAGCCTTGGGAATTTAAGCACATACCACTTTTCATGGCTTTTTCAACATGTGTTCTAGAGTTCAAACTCGGGTCTTCATTCTTGCAAGGTAAGTACTTTGCACATTGTTGTATTGAGCTTGACTATTCCATGGAGCATGCACTTGCAGTTTCTGTATAAGGAAGTCAAGTAGGCAGTGGAACCAGACTACGTGCTTCTGTAAGCTGCGAAAGAGGAAATGCGAAGACACAAAGGGGTCAAATGACGCCATTTGAGAACTTCCATCAAATGGCAAGTTAGCGAATGGTATAATTGCTTAGAGATTTTATCATGTATTTGGCTCTTTGCTAATGGAGAGCTTAACTCTAATCCTCTTACATTGATTAGCCATTATTTCTGTTACCAGGCCATGTGGTTAAGAATAATTCTTCATTTCCTCTCAGCACGTCTGATCATAGAAATCTAAGAGGTGAAGGGAAGTCCTGCTTTCATAGGAGCAGCTAAATAGACAGAGGTTATGAGAGGCCGCAGGAGAGTTCCGGAACCTTTAGATTAGCTATAGTGTACGAGGGCAGGAGACGTGGAGCGAGGGAACCACTCACTCTCAGAGCAGAAAGATGAAGTGCACTGGCCCCATGAGCAGACATTATGAGTTACTGTGGAAATATTTTCCAGACCCCCAGGCGAAAGCACAGACTCAGAGAAGACAAATAACTCTCAGAGAGCTTTTGTTAGGTGAATCCGTAAGAGAGCTACAACTTATGAACTCTCTCTAATGAGCCTCTGTTAATCTTCCTTCCTCACACTGAATTAAAGGAGGAAAAGCCAGGGTTAAGTGAGAATGGAGCCTTTCACGATAGCCTTGAGTTCTTACATCTTTGACAGATTCTCACCACAAACTTAAGAGCTAAAAAAAAAAAAAAAAAAAATACACACACACACACACACACAGAGCTTTCTTGTGTATAGTGGGAAGACTCACTCATCTTGGTACATAACAGTAGTAATTCAACAAGCATAAATGGAAACATGAAAGCAGCAGGCCAATTACCTCCCTGCTTTAAAAAAAGACAACTTAGAGCATTCACCTTGATACCACATCCTAACCCTAGTATATAATTGGCCACCACATGCCGCCAGCTCTAAAGCAAGGACAGGAATTCCTCTTCCTGCTCTCCGTTTACAGCCTGGTGTCAGGCCTGCGGCAACCACTGGCTGCTCATTAGGCTCTCCTGCCTCCCGTAACATTTGAACTGAGCATGCTGTTTCAATTGTAACTCTCAGGGCTGGAGCAATGGCTCAGCAGTTGAAGATACTTGCTTGAAAACTCTGACAACACAAGTTTGATTTCCCAGAAACCACGTAAAGCCAGATGCACAAACTGGCGTACGCATCTGGAATTTATTTGCAGTGGCAGAAGGCCCTGGTACATCCATTCTTTCTCCATGTCTGCTTTCTCCCTCTTTCAAATAAATAAAACTTTTTTCAAAAAAATTAAGTCTCATTCTGCCATTTCCCCACTGAGGACTATTGCCTGGTACCTAGATGCTTTGAATGTACCAAAGTCATGTCTTTCCTTAGAGAAGCCTCCATGCTGTCCCCTGTGAGCCAACCAGCGGGCCCTGTCTAGCTTTTGATCCCTTGCTCTCCACCACTTCTCAAATGGACCCTATCCCTTTTTGCTTTCATCCAAGTCATACCCCTTTTGAACAATCTGTACTTTTTGTTTACTTGCAATGCTGAGGGATGGAGCCCAGACCTTGTGTGTGTGCTGGGCCAGTGCTCTGCCACTAAGCTACACCCTAGCCCCCTCCTTGGTGCTTTTCTCACCTATATCTCTGTCATCACAGTGTCATTTGCATACTGAGTCATACCCTTAATTTGTAATCCCCACAAAAATAAACCATTCAGCCTTGGTAAGGAAGTGGCTGATTGCCATATCTTCAAGGTTAAGGCTGTGCCTCACACATTAGAGGATGCTAAATATTTTTTGAATGAATAAATGAAATCTGGCTGGAGAGAAGGCTCAGAAGTTAAGGCGCTTACCTGCAAAGCCTAGTGACCTGAGTTTGGCTCCTCGGTACTCATGTAAAGCCAGGTCCACTAAGTGGCACATGCATCTGGAGTTTGTTTGCAGTGGCAGAAAGCCCTGGTGTGTCCATACTCAACTGTTTCTGTGTCTGCCTCTCTCTCCTGTCTTTCTCAAACAAATAAAAGTTAAAAAAATTAAATCGGGCTGGAGAGATGGCTTAGCATTTGAGTGCTTGCCTATGAAGCCTAAGGACGCCTGTTCGAGGCTTGATTCCCCAGGAACCACGTTAGCCAGATGCACAAAGGGGGTACATGCATCTGGAGTTCGTTTGCAGTGGCTGGAGACCCTGGCATGCCCATTCTCTCTCTCTCTCTTTCTCTCTATCTGCCTCTTTCTCTGTCTATCACTTTCAAATAAAAAAAAATGGAAAAAAATTAACAAAATAAAATAAAATTATGTACAGTCACAGCTACTGTTTGAATATAGGTTGAGTTTATCCTCCCAAAAGTCTATATGCTGAAAGCTTGATCCTCAGTAAGGAAATGAGAGGTTGATGGTTGATGGACCTTGAAACAATGGGGCCTGGTAGGAGATTATTGAGTCATGATTGGCTCTGGAAAGGGATTGATGCTGGTTTCTTGGAATGGATTATGCCTTGTGGGAGTGGATAAGTTTCCTGGAGAGTGGATTGTTACAAAAGAGCAAGGCTGGCCCCTTGTCCCTTGCTCCCTCTTTCCACATGCCCTTTTTTGCATGCACTCTTACCATGTGATGCCTCCACGTGGGCTTTCAGGCCATGTGATACTGTGTTGTAATACAGTGTGAAGTCCCTCACCAGAGGGAAAACAGATAATACTACCTGACATTGGACTTGTGGTCCCCAAAACCACGAGCTCATGGATCCTCTGTTCTATATAAATTAGCAAACATTAGGTGTTTTATTATAGCATCACAAAATGGACTACAATAGACATAAGAAAGAAAGAAAGAGAGAATGCTGTGAGCACATTGATGGCAATGGCACCAGTTCCTGGTAGAGGGGCCAAGGAAGTCTGCTAAAAGTCTATCTAAAGTGGACATTTGAGACTAAGCATAACTAAGAGATACTGAATAGAGGGAAAGTCCTGCCCCGTCAAAGATAAGCCCTTGGCCAAAGGCAACAGGCACTACTGAGGACCACTGAGGCAGCTGATAGAGCCCAAATGCAAGGGGTCGGTGCAGAGCCCATGGTGGGGAGAAAAGGTAGAGTGAAAGATGGCTCTGAATGCCATGCCAAGTGTGACAGGAACATACACGAAAAGGCAGTACTTGAAGTCCCAACAAGGAGAATAATGCATAAACACGGGAGGTCAGTAGCACTTCATGGGTGAGAGAGAGCAGCAGCGGTGAATAGTGTTGGAATCCTGAACAGTAATGAAAAAGTGAAAACAGAACAGATTCAAAAGACAGGATGAAAATTGAGGCTACTTTGTGCATGAGATTAAATACAAGTACTTGTTTATTTGCTTGCTTGGTTTTTGGGGGTGGAGGGTATTGAGGTGGGGTCTCACTCTAGCCTAGGCTGACGTAGAACTCACTGTGTAGTCCCAGGCTGGCCTAAAACTCTTGGCAATCCTCCTACCTCTGTCTCCCCACTAAACGTGTATACCACCATGCCCAGCTGCTTGGGGTTGTGTTTTGTTTTGTGTTTTGCTGGGTGTGGTAGCACACACCTTTATGAGAGAGAAAGAGAGAGAATTGGTGCTCCAGGGCCTACAGCCACTGCAATCAAACTTCAGACATGTGCACCCGCCTGTGCATATGTGCAGCCTTGCTCATGCATCACCTTGTGCAGCTGGATTACATGGGATCTGGGGAGTGGAACATGGGTCCTTAGGCTTCACAGTCAAGTGCTTTAACCACTGAGCCATCTCTCCAGTCATTTTTTTATTCCTCCTTCTGAGTTCCACAGGGAACCCAAAATACAAAAATGGAATCACTATGTACTTACTATATTTCAAATAGAAAGGACATTGCACTATGACTAAAAGGCATACAGTTTTTTTGGATGCTTTGGTGACTGAAGATTAGCTAACTAACCAATTATTACTTAGTGCAATTTTTATTGATCCAACATTTAAAGCAAAATACGTGGGGCCAAAATGTTAGTCAGTGGGTGAGACATTGCTCTGTGCATAGTATACTAGTTCAATAAAATGTTATCCAGTAATGAACAAATGTTCCATTTTCAGTCAGTGTTCTTGGTCTTTGAAAATATAATATAAACTTTTCCAAAGCAAGCTGATTTGAACACAGATTATACAAGAGAGACAAATGGGTTGGCTCGGTGAGGTTGGATGTGGGTGGAGGATATGGGGCTTCTGAATCCCACTCTCTGTACCTTCTTTGACGACATGGAAGCTTCTCAAGTAAGTGTGTGGAATCGCAAAGCCTCATGAAATGTAATTTTAATATGACTGCCTGGAGCTATTGCATTCCAGACCTGCACCCAACCTGATCCCCCATCCGTGTTAGCCTTGGCTGTTTGGTTGAACAAAATCATTTTCCTTATGTCTCTAGACAACAATGGTGGGAAGAAGAAAAGATGCTGCAGGGGCTTGCTGCAGCTGCCTCGGCCACAGTGGGTGGAGGCGTGGGTCATGTGCAAGCTTACCAGGACTGAACAGAACAGCATTGCCGGTCCCCCTATGCACATTTCATCCATTTGAAAGAACTTTTTCCAGTGTGTTGGGGAGGTCAGAGAAAGGGACAGAAAGATTGCTCCAGTTGCAAGGATGAGGCCCTGGAAGGCGTTCAGGCAGCACGGGGACTTCACTGGCCGTGTCGCTGTGGAAGGCTCTCCTTTCCTGCCGGCTTACCCTTCGCTTTTCCTTTAGGCGGTAGTTTTGCTTGGGCAAACAGCCGCTTTCTGAGCTCTTCCCCAAAGTTTGTGAACACTGCCATGACAACAGAAGTTGAAATGCTGCATGTGACCTCATGTGACAGGTGACAGACACACTAATAGTATTGTGTAAAATTGCCCCCAGGCTGTGTACATAAGGCATACATGAAGTTTAAATGAATTTCTTGTTTAGACCCCCTCCCTAAAATATCTTGTTATGATTATGATGCAAAGCATTTTGGGTAAAGGACATTCAACCTAGGTCATCAAACTCCAAGACAGGCTCTGGATGAACGGTTGTAGCACGTCATCCTCCTGGGCCTGGCAGGGGTCCTATGCTAGCCAGAGCCCAATGCCGCCTGTGGGCAGGTGCTCTGAAAGAAGAGGGTTCCTTTGTGGAAGTGGTCTGATAAAGCAAACAATGGATGTCTGCTTCCTACACCATGACCTGTAGCATCAGTCTCACTGAATACTTCCACCTAGGGCTCTAGATCAGCACAGTGTAGGGAAAGAATATATTTCTTCCCCTTGTTCATGGTTAAGAACTTTATAGCAATAGACAAATTAATATGGAAAATAACACATTATATAGTTTGTTTTACCTGATCCCAGACTTTTCAGTAATGAAGACCCGAAGAAACATGCATGCTTCTTTTTTTTTTTTTTTTCTTTTTATCTTTTTGTTTGGTTTTTCAAGGTAGGGTTTCACTCTAGCCCAGGCTGACCTGGAATTCACTATGTATTTGCAGTATGTCCTCGAACTCACAGAGATCCTCCTACCTCTGCCTCTGAGTGCTGAGATTAAAGGTGTACACCACCATGCCCGGTTCTTGCTTCTATTTTTATACTGTTTGATGAGAAGTGAACAGTCCTGAAGAAAATGTTGGGACAAATAGGGGTGTGTTGATCCAAGAGTAATGACCTGGGGAACCTTTGCAAGGCCTGAGGGTTCTCCTTCTTCTTGGTGTCCCTGTAACCGATGTTCCTTTTCTCTGAGTCAAGTAGATGGAAGGCAGCTCAGGAATGAAGGGCTTGAGACCTACCTCAGACAGGAAGTCAGATCAGTCTCTTCTGGCCAGCTGAAGAGTGATCAGAAGGTCACAGTGACCTTGTTCCTGCTGTTTTCTCAAATAATAAGATCCATATTTTTGGGTAACCTGTCCTAAACCCCACTAAGGCCTGCTTGCATGTTTCTTCTTGGTATTCACTCACTTGACTTATTATAGCCTACGTACTTTTAAAAACATCCTCTGCTTGCGATTTGAAGGAAATAAAGTCTCTCCCTGTCTGTCTTTCTCTCTATACCTTTCTACCTCTCTCCATCCCTTCCTGCCCCTCTTCCCTCCTTCAACATGTATTCGATTAACTGAAACATCAGGTTATTTCTTTCTGGAGTAATATTTCTGGAGAAAAAGAAAATAGGTGAACATAATATTTTTGCTTCTTTTGATTTTACCTTACTTCATAGTTGAATAATCACCTATACATACAGGAGGAAATAAACAGAACCAACATTTCATTCAGTAAATTTAAACAAAGAAAAATAAATAGTCATGAACTTGCTAGAAACCTAACTGAGTTTGACACACCCTAACTAATTCATTAAGGTTTAATTCCCCATATAGATTTATAATGATCCACTAAAAACAAGATGAATCAATATGTCCAATTGCTTATAGTTCATGTAATTTCACATTTCGTTCTTGCATATTCAGTTATAATGTCAAAATAAGAGTTGGCAGTGGTGGATTTGGGCAAGCATACTTAAGTGAAGATAATTTGAAGCATATACTTAAAAACTGTCTTAATATTCCTTTAGAAATAAAAGTCAGTAAATATGAAATGACACTGCACTAAATACGTTCAAATTATATTTTATGGGTTATAAATTAGAAGATATTTACAAAGTCTCTAGAGAATTTTAGAATCTGTGTTGAAAGCCATTTTGTGGAATTCCATCACTTTAAAGGTAGAAAAATTTATGGGTCACTAAGGATTTGTATAGACCCATAAAGTGTAACTTCTATAAAATATCATGTTAATATATTTTCAGTGTGTTTATCTTTGTGCTTTTCCTCTAGCTGTAACCTAGCAGACATAGTGTGCTTTACTGTTTATGTTACATTTTATGGTTAATTCAAATATAAATATATAGGTTCATGTTATTTCATATGCCCTTTTGAGGACCCTGTAATCTAAAAATAATACTTGGAATGGTACCAAGAAACATTCTGATGAAGCTCTCAGCCAATACTGCCACGGCGGGGGTGGGGGGGTTACTTCAAAACGGAGACTTCCAAGCATTTTAAAATAAAAAGAATATACAGCCACAAATCGTTACAATTTCTATTATTTAAAATCATTATTTGTCAGTCATTGCATTTGTAATTGTCTCTGGTTCTCTCTCTGGGTGCACTGAGGTAGAATAGCAAAAGTTCAGCTTCTTTTGTATTTTCAACCTATTAAATATATTTTTTAATACTTTATTTATTTATTTGACAGAGAAAGAGGGAGAGGAAGAGAGAGAGAGAGAATGGGTATTTATTTATTTGAGAGAGAAAGAGGGAGAGGGAGAGAGAGAATGGGCAAGCCAGGGCCCCCTTGTGCATCTGGCTAATGTGGGTCCTGGGGAATCAAACCTGGGTCCTTGGTTTTGCAGGCAAATGCCTTAACTGCTAAGCCATCCCTCCAGCCCCCTATTAAATATCTTTAAAATATCTTTTAAGGTTTTTCTTCTTAATGTTACAAAACAAATTAAAGAGAGCTTATTAAAGCTAGGAAACTCCTTTTTTGGCAGCCAATGATGTCAGGTTATGAGTTTGTGAATGTCACTACAACAAGGAACCTTTAACTGGGTGGATAGATAGTGTAGGACAACAGTAATAGATTGTCTCAGAGTTCAGGAGGCTAGGAGGATGAGCGCAGGACTCAGCAGGTTGGTCCGTCTGAGAAGTGTGAAAGAAGGATCTGCCCCAGGCTCTGGCTCTGGCTTCCAGATAGATGGTTCTTTTGTTAATCAGCTTCCCATCACTATAACAAATACCAGGTAATAACTTATAGGATCTATTTATTTTTAAACCTTTGGCTCAAAGGTTTGGGAGTTTCAGTCCATGATCATTGGCCCCTTGCTTTGGGACCTGTGGCAAGCTAATATAACATGGCCAGAGTAGAAATTTGTGCCAGAGCAAAGACACTTACATCATAAGCCTAGAAGCAGAGAGGAAAAGGAAGGGGCCAGGGCTAGACAATCCTCTTCAAGGGCCCAACTTCAATGCCCTGACTCCCAAAGATTCCATCACTTTCTTTTTCTCCTGCATGCGCATGTGTGTTCATATGTGTGAGAGTACATGTTTATGGAGGCCAGAGGCTGATGTCCTAAATGATCTTTAACTGATCACCACCTTATTTTCTGAGACAGAATTTCTCACTGAATCCAAAAGTCATCAATTCAGCTAGACAAGCTTGTCAGCAAATTTTGAGACTTCTCCTGTTTCTGCTTCCCCAACACTAGCATTACAGTTGCATGCCACTGTGCCTGCATTTTCTATGGGTTCTGAGACTCTGAGTACAGGTCCTCAGGCTTGCATGGCAAGTGCTTCACCAACTGAGCATCAACCTGGGGACCAAGCCTTGATCACATGGACCCTTAGGGAACATTCCACTTCCAAAGTATAGCCACTATCTTAACTCTGTCAATTTGATGTACTATTGACCTATACTTAGTAAGATTGCAGTTCATATTGTTTTCCTACTTATAAACATGAAGTAGTATACAAATTTTGTGCTTGCTATCTATTCATCAGTAGGACTTATTTGCTAGCCTTGTTGGAAGTTTGAATGTGAAGTGCCCCCCCCCCGCCGTAACTTCATGTGGTTGTGGTGGCAATTTTGGAGGCAGAGCCTTGCTGGAGGAGGTGTGTCACCTAGGGTAGGCTTTGGGGTGTTATAGCCCAAGCACCTCTTTTCAGAGCTAGCTCATTTTATCTGCTACTTCCCAGCTGCTGTGGCAAGATGTGATACCCTGCCTCTACTCTGCCATGCCTGCTCTGCCTTATGATATTTCCCCTGGAAATTGTAAGCTGCAATAAACCTGTAGTTTGCAAATGTAAATCATGTGGAGAACTAATTCAACCAATAACAGATATGTTGACCTTGCTGTTTGTCCAAGGCTTAGATATAACTGTCCCGGAGATGAGTTAGAGAGCCTGCCTTAGATCCCACTGCTGACACTTGTCAGACTGCAACTAATAGGTCCGCTCACACAGTATCAGTGTTCACTCGACTGTGAAATATTCTAAATTTCACTTAGTAGAATTCTAATTAGTATTGACAAAGATATGGGGAGATAGACATCCTCCTGCAGTACTGGTAGAAATATCAGGCAACTTTCAAGGATCATTTGACACTATAATTCCCCTGCAAAGAACTTAGCCTTTGTGTACACTCACAGTTATAATTCCCAAAGAATATCACAGCATATGCATGAGGGTGTGTATATGTGTGTGTATGTATCAAATGGCTCAAAGCATACTAAACATCTAATGAGACCCATAGGTAAATACATGGTGATGTATTTATACTGAGGAACTGTCTAGCAATGACAAGAGGGGACATTGCTATTTGTTTGATAGGAAGAATTCGCTAGTAACAAACGTTGACATTGCTGTTTGGTAGGAACCACTCTCCATGAGGCACTGCCCCTTTACCTTTCATTTCTTGGTTTTGTATAGTTTGACCTGTGAAAAGCATCCACTACAATCATCCCCTTTGTGGTCCCCCTCAAAGTGAACCTTGTATCCATTAACCATCATTCCCTGACCACCAACAACCCAGTCCTATCCCACCACCAATTTACTTTTTGTCTCTAAGGGTTAGTCTGTTTGGGATATTTCAAATAAGTTGCATCATGCATTGGTCTTTTATGACCGGCTTCTTTCACTTAATGTAATATTTTCAAGACATGAGCTAAGTGTCAATACTTTGTCCCTTTTATTGCCACTGGTAAGAATATACCATGTTTTATTTATCTATATGTATATTAGCGGATTTCCCCATGTTTTAACTATTATGTGTCATGAATATTTAGGTATATGCTTTTATTTGGATGTGCCTTTCATTTCTCTCAAGTACATATGTAAGACTAGAATTTCTAGGTCACATAGAAGCTCTATGTTTAACACTTTGAGAAACTGCTGAAGTGTCTTCCAAAGAGGCTGGATTATTTAATCATTCTGTCAGTGTATGAGGGTTTCATTTCAATGTGAATGCTGAACATCTTTTATGTGCTTACTGACTTTTTTGTGTCTACTTTTAAGAAATCTCTATTTAGATTTTGCTTATTTTACAACTAGGGTATTTGTCTTTTTCACTGAATTGCAAGTGTTTTATCTATTATAGACAAATATTCCATGCCAAATATATGACTTTGTTCTGGAGGGTGACTTAGTGGTCAAGGCACTTTCCTGTGAAACCTAAGGACCCAGGTTCAATTCCTTAGTACCCACGTAAAGGCAGATGCACAAAGCGGCACATGCATCTGGAGTTCATTTGCAGAGGCTAGGTGCTCTAGTCTGTCTATTCTCTCTTTCTCTTTCTCAGTCTTTCTCTTTCTCACAAATAAATAAATAATTTCTTTAAAATATGACTTTAAAATGATCACCATTATTCTATGCATGGTTTCAGTTTCTTCATAAAATAACTTGTGCCACAAAAACTTTTAATTTTGTTGAAATTCAGTTTAGGTTTTCTTTTGTAATTTATGTTTTTGGTGTTGTATCAAAGAAGGTATGACCCAAAGTAACACAGTTTTGTCCCTCTATTTTCCTCTTTTGTTTTATAGTTGCATGAGTCAGTGATCCGTTTTTGTTACATATAATATATAGTGTGTATATTAGTGTGATGGTTAATATTGTTAGCTTGATAGGATTTAGAATCACCATGGAAACAAGTTTCTGGGCATATCTGTGATGGTGTTTCTAGGTTAAGTGAATTGGGGTGAGAAGACCCACCCTGTGGGTAGTACCATCCCATGGGATGGAGTTTTGGACTGAATGATAAATGAAAAAGCAAGCAGAGTAAAGTCAGTATCCATCACTGTCTGCTTCCTGATTGTGAATGCAATGTGATCAGCTGCCTCTTGCTCCTGCCACCATGATGGATAACATGCCCTCAAACATCCTCCTTTAAGTTGCTTCTTGTGAATTATTTGCTCAGAGCAATGAGAAAAGTAACTAATGCTTATTCCTCCAATATCTCTACCTGTATTCCTACATAATGTGCTTGTATCATATTATAAACTATATTGTAGTCACACATTCATATTGGAATATGACTTAGCCCTTTAAAAGAAGGAAATCCTGACATTTGTGACTTAAAATAAACCTAGAGGAGATTGTATTAAGTGAAATAATCCAGGCACAAAATAATAAATGCTATCTAAATACTATCTCACTATATGGAATCTTTTTTTTAAAAAAAAGTAAAACTTGATAAAAGAAGTTACTAAGGGTACCAAAGATTTGGGTGGTTAGGACAGAAAGGGGCAATGTTATGCATAAGGGGTAAAGCTTTAGTTAGAATAGAGGAATAAGTTCTTTTAAAAACCTATTGCCTAGTGTCGTGGATACAGTTAATAATAATGTAACTGTGTACTTAAAAATTGCTAAGAATATGAATTTTAAATGTTGTTCACACAAATAAAATAATTTTATTGACAACTTCCATAATTGTAAACAATATCCCATGGTAATTCCTTCCTTACCCCCATTTTCCACTTTGAAACTCCACTTTCCATCATATCCCCTCCCCCTCTCAATCATTCTCATTTATTTTGATATCATGATCTTTTCTTCCTATTATGATGGTCTATGTAGGTAGTGTCAGGCACTGTGAAGTCATGGGTATCCAGGCCATTTTGTGTCTGGAGGAGCACATTGTAAGGAATCCTACCCTTCCTTTGACTCTTACATTCTTTCCACCACCTCTTCCATAATGGACCCTGAGCCATGGAAGGTGTGATAGAGATATTTCAGTGCTGAGCACTCCTGTCACTTCTTTCTGGCACCATGATGCCTTCTGAGTCATCCCAAAGTCACTGCCATGTGAAAAGAGAAGCTTCTCTAACCAAAAGTGAGAGTAGCATTAATGTATGGGTATGAACATCAAGAGAAGTGCTTACTGGGCAGTTTGATAAGCATAGTATATACATTTAGCCAGACAACAGCAGACGTTATACCACTAGGGCTCATGACTACCCCTGTTGTAGGTTTTTGGTATCAGGGATGTATTTTCCCTCCCATGGAGCGGGCCTCCAGTCAAATTAGAGGGCAGAAGGTTTCCCCCATAACAGACATGCCACTATTGTACCCGTTGGCTCATTTGGTCTGGCTGGCCAAATATAAGGCTTGCAGTGTCCACTGATGGGTATCTTCACTGGTGATTTTTTCTCTCCCATTGAACTGCATGCAGTGTGGCTTTTTCCAGCTTCCTGCCAGCTGGTCTACATGGAGGAGGTTTTCAGTTCAGCTCTGGCAGGATTTCTCAGTGATCTTGCAGCCTAAGTATGTGGAGTCTTAAGAAATAGGGTCTTACCATCTATTCTTCATGGGAAACCAAGGGCCTCAGCAATGGCCTGTAATGTTTTGGGGGCATCAGGGACCTCCTTGGCCAGCAGCTCATTGAAAGGTACCCCATCCCTGGAACTGAAAATTTTCTAGTAACAATCTATGGCTCCTGTGTGTTCCATTGTCCAAAAAAGTAGGTTTCCACATGATTTATTTATATCCTCTTAGATTTTGATTAGCCCTCCCTCCACCTTTCCTTTACTCAATCTCTTCCCCTAACCTCACTTAGGCCTTTTCACCCCAATTAATCTGTTCTTCTACTTATATATATACAGTACCATCCTATTAAGTCCCCCCTCCATATCAAATAGCTTGATTGTAGTTACTATTTACATATAAATATACATGTATTTACATTGTATACCACGATTACATACAAATTATATTGTCCAGCTAAGCCTGAATAAACCTGGGAGAAAGATTCTGTTTGAGTTGAAAAGGCTATATGGCTATTTTTTCTTTTATTTTAAAATTGTGATGCCATTTTCATAACTGATGATAATGGTCTAAAAATGTTTTGTCTTGTTTTTTGCAATCCTATTATTTAGATACACAGAGAAATAAGTATGAGAGAAAAATAGCTGTAGAAAGGGAACTGGGGATTATTACAGAATTTTAACATAGTCATTCTAACCATAGCTGTTGTTTGCTGTATACCTGTCCTGCACTGCACATGTTACCTGATAAAATCCTTAAAAGTGACCATGGATTTTGCAGATTAGGAAGCTGAGGCTAGAAAGAAGAATTGTGTCCCAGTGTCTTGCTATTTGCCAATGGCACATCTGAGAACCAAGGCCAGGTCTACATGAATCACGCATTCAAGGACAGCTTAGTGCCTAGTGCTGTCACAGCTTCTCACCTCACAGAGGGATCATTGAGAAATTTTATAAAATCATATATCAGGAGAATACATGACAATTCTTTCACCTAGATGAAAGGAATTAGTACATTTGTAACTTGCTGCTTGTACTTCAAACAAGTAGCCTGCTCACTTTTGCAAAGTTGTTTTCCCTCATCGTAGGTAACCAAAGGGGGACAGTAGGAAGCTGCGGCTCACATTGAGAGCTTGTGTGCTTTTCCCAAGTTGTAGCTATCACACTCACCTCGCCTTGGTCACCTATTTATCTTTCCTGTAATACCACTGCTGATCAAGGAAGAAAATATGACTTTAAGGAGAAAAGAAAAGACTTTCATTCCACCCCTGGGAGGCAATGCGGCAGGCAACATGCTCACCTCATTTGCTCAGCTTCCTGGACCAGTCGTAGGACTGAATGTGAACTATGGCTCAAATACATAAACAGTATTTAAAAACATGAAAACAGAAAATGAATTTGACTCTTACAGGGCATTATGTTGACAACGTATATCATGGGCTTAAAAAAAAAACAGTAAGCGTGTGCATAAGGAAGGCTTCGTCATCAGTAGAGGGACAAAAGCAAGCATGTGAAGAAGAAATGGGTTTGATGCCTATGCCCCGGAACCCCCAAGGTAGTAAGCTTAGCGAACTTACGAAACTCTCCAAATACCTGTTTCCTTGGCTAGAAAATGAGGATGACAATACAATTAAATATGTAACCTCATGTAGAGTTGAGAGGCCTGTTTTGTAGCTGCTCCTGTGAAGTTTCAGATCCCCTGTCTCTCAGTGTGATGTGGAGCAAATAGCTGGCCTCTTAGAAGAATCTTGATGAATCTTCAGCAAAGGAGCCTACTGTAAAGGATTCATGAGAATTAACTAAAACAATTTGTAGAAAGTTCAGAAAAGCTTAATATGCCTTTATTATTTGATTATTTAAAAATGAGTGCATTTTAAAATCAGAAAAATATCTATTTATAAGTTTAGTTTATTATCCTTCCTACCACTGCGCTTACATGAACTTCCTAGGACAGTTCTTGCCACAGAGTAGAATCTCCTGGTCCGTTGCTCCTCTCTTCCCAGTTTATAATTAGAGAGGGCAGTCATGTTTCATGATTACTCTTGCCTCCCATGGATAGGCATTCACTCTTGAGCCATAATGTGAATATGGAAAATGTTTGGATCCTTTCATATCTTCTTATATAGTTATGTTATTTCCTTCTCCTTAGTATTTAACTTGGGAGGCTAGCTTTTATTCCTCAAAGCACAATATAGATCTTCCCTGGGTCAGTGGTTCCCAGAGCAAATAACCACAGGAGTGAAGGCACTGGGAGACGGCCTGCCAGTCCTTTCTCCTCACATGGAAAACTTGCATTTTCAATTTAGAAACGCCATGGAAGTCACTGGTCCCAGAGGCTGAAACTATTTTTGTCTAGAAAAGTTGTCCCCTCAAACATTCTCTGCCAGAGGATTTTATGCCATCCTGGCTCCCCGTGCTCCCTCCAGACTGGAAGTGGGGTCTGGCTTCAGGAAAATGCTTGGCTGGCTGGCTGGCAGGTTTTATAAAAAGCAAATATCGGAGATAAAGATGTCACCCTGCTGTCCCAGCAGCAGTTTCTTCCAAATTTTACTTTCTACCCTGAAACTAAATTAGAACCACACAGAAGTTCCCTTGCAAATAAAAGGTAAAAAATGAAACACTTCCCCCTGGGTTCTGATGAAAAGGCACAGGTTAGTGCTTCTTGATTATCTAAGGATCACAAAGGGAGAGACTCAAATGACTGAGTCACCATGGTAGACATGGCTTCCCTTGCTGTATGTTGATGGTACAAGGGAACATAAAAGCCAATCTTCCAAGCTGACTCTGAGGCTCTATAGAACCCATACTGGTACTGAAAAATACATCTGTGTATCACATGGATTCTTGGAGTAAAGGGTTTCTATTTCCTTTGTTCTTTTACGTTCAGTTGTTACAGTAGACCCCTCTGGTACCAATTATTTATCTGAAAGCAGAGATGGGTCCCTGGTGACTAGCCAATCTTATGATGAAGTCCCTTTTTGGCTATTGCACCCCATGTTTCCAGTGATTTATTAGGGTATCCAGTCTAAACTCTAGCGACTCACCAGTCTATGTAGAGACTCTCTAGGTACCACTATGAGCCTATAATCAACCCATCAGATTCAGAATGAATTATGAGAGTCCCAGCTCAATGTCAGGACAAAGAGGACCCTACAGATTAATTACATTCAACCATTCTCTTTTAGATGAAGAATTGACTCTTATGGAGATAACCCCAATTTATTCACAGTCACCTAAGCAGTGTGTGAAAAAAAAATTGGGCCTAGAAATTCTCCTCAGCTGGTCAACCCTTCTTCTTCCAACGACTAAGCTTTTGGAATTTACTAGGTAGCACCTTAATTGGACACATTTTTCCTCTACAACATTGTGAGTGGCCTATTCTCAAATGAACTGCAACTTGTTGATAGTGATTTAAGCATATTAAAATATGATAATTTGTACCCACAGGAACAACTCCTTTTATTTTATTTATTTATTTTTTTGGTTTTTTTTATTTATTTATTTTTTTTTTTTTTTTTGATTTTTTGAGGTAGGGTCTCACTCTAGCTCAGGCTGACCTGGAATTCACTCTGTAGTCTCAGGGTGGCCTTGAACTCTCGGCGATCCTCCTACCTCTGCCTCCCGAGTGCTGGGATTAAAGGTGTGCACCACCACGCCCGGCTGAACAACTCCTTTTAATAGGCAGATAACACATCCACACCTATGCCAAAATTCTCCCTAGCAACTTGGGCTTGCATACAAGATAAGATTCTTAAATGCTCAGTCAGTGCAGGTTTAATGAGTGTGTCCTGTATGTTTAGTGCTCTCCTAGGTGCTGTCAAGACTAGAAAGAAGAGAACCACAAATGCATCTTTAGAAGTATAAAGATGTGGAGGAAGGAAACTTACAAAGGATGTGTGACGGTTAACGTTTACTGTCAACTGAATAGAATCTGTAATCACCCAGGAGACACACCTCTGGGCATGTCTTTAAGGGTGCTTCCAGAGAGCATTAACTGTGCATCTGCTCTGAATGTGGGAAGAACCACCCCATGGATGGGGGTCCTGGACTGAGTGAAAGGGGATGAAAGGAGAAAGCAAATGGAGCACCAACATTCATCTCTCTCTGCTTCCTAACTGGACGCAATGTGACCAGTCACCTCTTGCTCTCGTCATCATGCCTTCCCCGCCATCATGGACTGTATCCCCTCAAACTCTGAGCCAAAAGAAACCTTTCTTTCTTACGTTGCTTTTGTCAGGTTTGTGGTCTGTGTAGAGACAGCGAGATGAGTGATTAATACAGAAAGGCTCTGTTTCCCACAAGTTTCTAGATTCTAAATAGTCAGTGACTATAGATGGATGGTCAGGGGAAAGGAGCGGAGACCTCTTATAAAGTTCTACTGAAGGCCTAGGAATGAAAATCTGTTGGCACAGCACTTGCCTAGCATGTAGGAGGCCCTGGTTCTATCACCAGTAACACTAAAGAAAATCAAAGTCCTACAGAAGACAATGTTGCCAGACTGACCAGGCAGAATAAACTTTGCATTGCTATGACCAAAATACCTTGAGAGAACAACTAACAGAGAAGAAAGATGTCCTTTAGCTGACAGTTTTAGATGGTCACGGTCATGTAGCTTTGTTCTGCCTGGGGGAAAAGTGGCAGTACATCATACCAGTGGGTATATGTGGAAGAGGAGAATGTTCACCCCATGTTGACAGGAAGCAGAGAGAAGACCACAGAAAGAGTCTAGGGCAACATACATCCCTCACAGACATACTGGGGCCAACTTCTTAAAGCTGTATTTCACCTCCTGTCTCTCACACCTTCCAATGGTGCCATCATATTTTGAATCCACGACCCTCATTATCTAATTGTCCCTGGAAACACCCTCATAAACATTCTCTGAGGTGTGCTTACCAACCTCCTAGGTAACTCTCAACCTAATCAAGCTGGCAATGATGAATCATCACAAGAGGGCAAGGGAAAGCTCCTGATGGTTCAAGAGGAAATATTTCCCATTGTTCCTGTGTGCTCGTTTAACTCACACTACAAGAGTACAGGAGCAAGGTCACTTGCAGTCAGAGAAGCAACAAAACCCCATGTGACACCACTTTCTTTCCTGGCAGAACAATAGCTAAAGGTCAAAGATGATTATGACTTTAATCCTGAGCCTTTCTGCTGATGGAGATCTTTCTCATTTGTGTTTTTTATCAAAATGGAGCAATAAATATCCTTAGAAAAATGTTGTTTCAACAAATAGGTTCTTTCTCGTCCCATTGGGATGATTTGTGACCTAAGATTCAGAAAGAATTTTGAGTTAGTTGTAAAAAAAAACTTTGAAATAATTCAAACTTTGTCAAACATCGTTAATGGATTGTCACCTCTGTCCTTCAATTTCTAGAAGGTTGTAAATTTATTTAACAGAGAGGTGTATAAAGTGCCTTCATTTTCCTGCTAAGGGCTAACGAGAGGGCAGGGACCACCTTCATGTTACCGACGCACGTAGTCAGCTTCAGAAAGGTGAGGCGATGCGCCCACAGTTATGAAGCTAGTCAGATAAGAGGCTGTGTCTCCGCTGACTTCCTCTGGTGCTCTTTCTGCCACAGTGCAGTGCCCTCAAGTTAGAAGAAAGGAGAAAGACAGAGGAGAAGGTAACAAGTGGCACACACTTGCTGGACACCGTTGCTTCCCCCAAAGAGAAACTGTCAGAAAGAAAGTCCGCTCAGCCCTTCCAGGCTTTAAGGGCCTCACCAGTGTGATAGAAAGCGAAAAATGAATCAACACCTATAAAACCTTTCATGGCTCAGCTCTCTGGGGCCACAATTTAAAGTTAATGTTATTTTCTATATTAATAGCTGTTCCCCGTGATGTTTTCTTTTTTAAATTAATGCAGATGCAAGGTAATTTGGACGAGGCCAAATAGATCAGGAGGGACAGCAAAGACTGCTCGCTCAGCAGACCTCTGATTTGAAAAGAGAGCTCCAAGGCTAGTTATAACCACTGGGGCCTCCTCTGGAGTCACTCAGGTGTAGACCAGCTACTACTTAAGAATAACATTCCCTACTTTTTAGCCTTCAAAAACAATGTGCAGCTCCTCATAATTATAGACTAGCATTCCACCATTCTAGTTTCTTTTCTGCCTTCCATTTTTCACACGTTTTCCTCCAGCGTGGCTGGCTGCTTGGCACTGGTGAGGGAGCCGGGTGACCCACTCTGCTCATAAACTGGCAGTGATCATCATTGTGGTACTTTAGGTGAAGGATGGAAATTTCCTAAGTCTGAGAACCAAGTTTAATATGAGCTGCCTCCAAGTGCTAAGATTGCAGAGGTGCCCACCATGCCTGGCTTTACTGTACTTTAAACAATCATTTCATTATTAAATGAAACATAGGTGTAGAAAACCACACAAAACAAATTTTGTCACTGTTTGCCCAAGAGGAACTTGGGAGAGCTGTGTCTATCCCTTAGAGGCTGGCTGTCTGCCTGATCTCTCCCAGACTTCTGTCAATGGACCATAGTGTAGAAACTGAGATTCTTCACTCTCCAAGGGTCTGTAAGAACTGAGGCCACCCCACCCTCCTTGACCTTCATGGTTGCATTATTTTTTTTTCTGATCAATGATATAATTATTTCAATGAGCAGGAAACAAGGCAAATGTGTAGATGTCCTTTCCAACCCTAGTTGTAAATTATTCTGAAAAATAACCTAAATTAGAGTGGAATGCTTAAGTGGAGGGAATATTTCATGGTAAATTCATATCAGGTTTTCAAATGTGCCTGGCTCTTTCCTGTCAGTTTCTCGGTTCACTTTTAAATCACAACATGGGGCTGGGGAGATGGCTCATGGTTAAAAGGCACTTGCTTGAAAAGCCTACTGGCCTGATCTCAATTCCCCAATACCCAAGTAAAGCCAGACCCACCAAGCAGTGCACATGTCTGGAGTTGCAGTCGCTGGAGACCCTGGTGTGTTCTCTCTCTCTCCTCTCTCTCTCTCTTTCTCAAATAATAAATGAGTAAATAATATTTTAAAAATAAAACAAGCCAGACAGGAGGGATGGCTTAGTGGTTAAGGCATTTGCCTGCAAAGCAAAAGGACCCAGGTTTGATTCCCCAGGACCCATGTTAGCCAGATGTACAAGGGGTACACGCGTCTGGAGTTCATTTGCAATGGCTGGAGGCCCTTGCGTGCCCAGTCTCTCTCTCTCTCTTCCCCTCCCCCTCTTTCTCTGTCAAATAAATAAAGAAATAAATAAAATATTTTTAAAAATAAAACAAATCACAGCATTATGGAAAATTAATGGAGCTAACAAAATCAACACACTCTACATATGCACTATCTGCACACATAGAAAAATAAGTTCAGATTGAGCATTCCTAGTCTTGCAAAAAAATTTAAGTCCTTAATACTCTAAAACTGAAACTTCCTATGTATCAATATGATGCCACAAGTAGAAAGCCGCACCAGACCTCTGACAGTTTGCAGTCAGAATGCAGGCACTCTGTACAGGCACACGTGACTACTAAATAAATTTCATGTTTAGATTTCGGGCTCATCCATAAATCACCTCTGTATGAATGTGTAAATATTCCCAAATCCAGAACATTTCTGGTCCCACGGACTTCAGGCAAGGGAGAGTCCACCTGTGCTAATATCTAATAGGCATTTAAAACACACACACGGCCGGGTGTGGTGGCGCACACCTTTAATCCCAACACTTGGGAGGCAGAGGTAGGAGGATCGCCATGAGCTCGAGGCCACCCTGAGACTCCATAGTGAATTCTAGGTCAGCCTGAACTACAGTGAGACCCTACCTCCAAAAACCAAAAAAAATAAAAATAAAAAAAAACACACACAGAAAATGCAAACGAGAAGATGAGATGATTATTAATAGAAGTTGTACTTACCTTGCACTTGAATAAATCATTTGAAAGTTTTTCTTGTGTGTGGTTTTGAAGTCCTATAATTAAGCTGCAGGGCTAACCATCATGCTTTTCTCACTTGCGCTGTTCTCGCTCGTGGCCCTGTTGATATGAGGGAGAGACTTGTAATATATGTTGAGTTATTTCCACTTGCGTGTTTCCTGGGATGTGAAGTGTGCACATAGATGGTGGCAAAACCTCATGTTCCTAGGCAAGAAACGCTGGGACTAAGATCACTTGTGTCTCCCCCAAAGGCATTCCTCAAATGACTCATGATGGGTCTTGATTAAATTGTTATCATACAAAAACATTTTGAGGGCTGGAGAGATAGCTTAATGGTTAAGGCACTTGCCTGCAAATCCTAGCAACCTGAGTTCAATTCCTTAGTACCCACGTAAAACCAGATGCACAAAGTAGCACAGGCATCTGGAATTTGTTTGCAGAGCTGGAGACCTTGGTGCACCCATTTTCTCTTCTCTTTAACTCTCTCTGCTTGCAAATAAATAAATAAAAACATTTTGAACACTGAAAACAAGAGTTTTGGTGGTGGAAGTGCTCCTCCCCGCATCCAGTATTTAAGCTTAAGGACTCAGGACTTAAGGACTGAGGCAATAGAAGTCACAGGGCACGGTGAGAAGTCTCATTCACAATGAGGTCTGTGAGTTCCAAAGAGGTGACATGTTATACTCAAGTTTGCATAGCCAGTATCAATTCGCTAGCAGATCTGTGTTCAAATCCTGTTGTGTTCGTTCCTTAACTCTAATGCAATTTATATTTTAAGGTGAAAAGGTGTTGGACTCCTGGGGCACAAATCACTCCACTTTTCATACCCTTTAAATTCTTTTCCTTTTTACCTTTTTTAATGAAAAATAAGACTTGACTTGTGTATACTCTCCTTTTGAATTAAAATACTTTATTTTTTAAATAATCTTTATTTTTGAAGTAGGGTCTTGCTGTGTAGCATAGCCTGGCCTTAAATTCATGTTCTTCCTGCCTCTGCCTCCCAAGTGCTAGGCTTCCAGATGTACCCACCATGCCTGGCTTTAATAGATCTCAAAAAAAAAAAAAAAATCATGTTACTGTATAATAAAAGACAGAAAACCATAAGACAGATTTTGTTATTTTCTTTCCATTTGAGAGGGTTTTGTCTGTTTGTCAGAGATTGTCTCTCTGCCGCTCCTCTAGGCTTCTCCTGCCTTCTCCCAATGGACCCCTTAGGATAGAAACTGAATCCAGTGTTCAACTTACCTCTGAGGCCTATCCATTCCCCTATTTCTGAATAGGCTGCACAAAAGCTTACATCAGACATTTCTTGGCTAATATCACTGGTCTTGTTTTTTTTTAAATATATTTTATTTTATTTGTTTATTTGAGAGAAAGAGAAAGAAAGAGAGAGAATGGGTGCGCTAGGACCTCCAGCCATTGCAAACGAACTCCAGACGCATGTATCCCCCTGTGCATCTGGCTTACATGGGTCCTGGAGAGTTGAACTGGGATCCTTTGGCTTTGCAGGCAAGTGCCTTAACTGCTAAGCCCTCTCTCCAGCCCATGATGTTCTGTTTTTTATAAACTCTTTATGTTTCCCATATCTTTGCTCTGCTCTGTGTAAAATTAGTTTAACACTATGTTTTGTTATTAGTTCTTTAGAAGATGGCTAATTTTATTTTCCACAACTACTTCATATTATTGATTCTTTTTTTTCCTCATAGCATCCATGTGGAGTTGATACTTTTTCCTGTCTCATGACAGTAATATACATATATATATATATATATATATATATATATTCTAAGTTCTCTGTTCTTTACAGAGTCTCATTTTTCAATATAACCCTTCCTTGTTGGTACTTCCTATGATCTATCTGGTTCAGGCCCTGTGTCTTGTGACCTTGCCTGTCTGTTTTATTTGACAATCAAGCACTAAACACCTCACTGAGAGCTCTGGGTATGCGTGCCCCTGGTGAGGATAGTTAAGTTTCACTGTCACGTGATTCAGGGGCCAGCCAAACAATGACAGATGTCAGTCAGTTTCCTCGGGGAGGTATCATGCCACGGAACTTGCTGCTGGCGTTCTGAAAGACAGAGTAAGAGAAGTGTCTGTGGAGTCCCCATCTGACATATGAGGCTTTGCTTCATTTCCTGCTCTGAGTGTGCCCCTCTGTGCTGGGTGTCAAAGAGCACAGCACAGGTGTGTGTGTGGGGGGGGGGTTGGGGGCGGGGAGACAGCCATTCTGAAGGCTCCTGTGTTTCCATGACCCTCACTGTCTTTGGATCTGCAAGGGTATTGGATGCCCCTTACTGGCCCTCTGCTTGTTGGGCACTTGGATCTTATCTGTGCTCCATTCAGTCCATTAGTTATCACCTCTCCTTCCTTTTCCCACCTTCTAACTTTTGTAAAAGCATTGCTGTCTCCTCTAGTTCTTTCTCATTCTCTCGTCCTCTCTCTTTGTCTTCCTCACTGTCTCGCTTTGTTCCCAGTAGTAGCAATAGTCATCGTCGTTATCTGGGCTGCCCTCGACTTCACCATGCACCCCGTTAGTGCTGGGGCTGCATGTGTGTCTCACCATGACCGCTTTTCCCAGTTCTCTGTAACTAATGTCTTTTCGCGTTTTGAGATAATGGGTTTGGTTAACTTGTTCTTTTGACTCAGAAATCCATATAATTAAACTGTATTTCTTATAGTAGCCAGTGTGTCCATGGACTTTGTTCAAATTTTCTTGTAGTTTTCCAAATAAATCACATTTAAACCAAAGTAGAGGGAAATTTTAATGTGTTCATAAAGTCTTGAAAAAGACAAAAAAAATTTGTATGCTCAGATAGAAATGTTTTTAAACTATGGAAGACATAAGGACATTTACACACCATTTATTTGTACACCTTTTGAAATGACAGAGTTTTAATTCATGTATTCATACCAAATGCTACTATTTTAGATTGTCTTCATTTTAGATAATGTTTTCCTAAAATAATTTCATTGAAGTTTTAACAAGTTTACCTAAGCTTTAATGGTAGTTTTTCTTTTTTAGAAAACACCTACTAGATATAGTCAGGTAAAACTTCACCTCATAATCATACTCAATTCAGAAAAATTACATAACTTCTATGTTCTCACATATAAAAAAAATCCATGGGGGTCAGTTAACTCCAAGATTACTTTTGATGATTCTGCAAGTCTTTGCCACCATCTATGAGCAGATGAAGGCCATTTTCAGACTAATAATGACTTAATAAACTAACAAATATAATTTTCAGTCTATGTGAGGACTCTAACATTCATTTTTATAGCTAGAACAAAGGACTTTCTGATACTGCCTGAAGATCTATTTTCCCAGTAGAAGTGTATAACTTTCTTCACATACATTAGAACGCACCCTATTTGTGTACAATCTGTACAATGAACAGGATTTTACAGAGAACTGTACCTGGGTCTCAAATTTTCACCACTATGTTTTACTCACACTTTGGGCAACTTTTGTCTTGAGAAAGTTCAGGTAGCTGAGTTGGATTGGGTTTTATGAAATGAGGATTGATAAAATATTACTGTGGCCAACCCCCCCCCCAAAAAAAAAACAAAGTTGGTGAAGAACTTCCCAGAAATGAGTGTGAACCAGCCTCCTCTAGCAGTGAGGAGCCAAGTCCCTAGAGTAATTCACGCATATGGTGTCTGGCACAGATCTTATAATAACAGCTGCTCCCCAGCTACATAGTCTACATAGTACCATACCATTTTAAAACTGGTTCCTTTCCATTGCCTCCTTGTCTCCATTCTCAACAATCCTGTGGATCTGAGCAGGTGGGAGACAGATTACAGTTTGTGAAGAAGGAAACCATAACGAAGAAGACAGTCTGCCTGCCCCAACATCCTACAGCTGACAAGTAATGGTGGGTGGGACCGGCATGAAGTCCAGGGCTCTTCCTTAGACAGTGTTTTCCAAATTATTCTCTCCACAGGAGTGGAAGTGGAATGTGTAGTCTCCAGTGACCTCTCAAGAAAATGAATTTCCTGGAGATCTTACATTATCTCAAAAAGATACTGGGAAGTAAAACAACCTCAAGCATTTCAGAGCTGTGCTGGGGAGATGGCTCAGGCCAGGAGGTAAGAGTACTCGCTCCCCAAGCATGAGGATCAGAGCTTAATCCTCAGTGCCATGTGTTAAAAAAGAAAGAAAGAAAGAGAGAGAGAGAAAGAGAAAGAAAGGAAGGAAGGAAGGAAGGAAGGAAGGAAGGAAGGAAGGAAGGAAGGAAAGAAAAGAAAAAAGAAAGAAAGAAAGGACCCAGAGGTAGCCACACCTGCTCGTACCCGCCTCTGTCCTGAGAGAGGTGGAGATCAGGAGAATTGCTAGGGCTCACTAATCAGCTAGTTTAACCAGAACGGGCAACTCTTCAACTCTAGGTTCATCTGAAGACTACATCTCAAGGAAGCAAAGTGGAAAAGTGATGGAGGAGGACAACCAACCCTCTCCTCTGCCCTCATGTGCCTAGAGTGAACCAAGTACACACGCCCATGCTTACACTACACACACATGCTTATGCTACACACACACACACACACACACACACCCCGATTCTTTTTTTTTTTTTTTTTTTTAATCTCAGGGCTTGTGGATTTGTTTATTTTCTCCTTATGGGTCTGTGGGTGGTCATGGCTGTGGATGTTTGGCTGGGACTGTCTGGCCTAGGCAATATGATGTTGATTTCAGGTCTTCTCATTCCCCGGGGACCAGCAATGATGAGGCGTGTCCTTTCATGGCCAGTGGTAAGATCAGAAGCCCACACAAGGAGCAGTGCAAGCAGGCAGTGTTTCCTAAGACGGCTGTCCCGCCACCTTCCTTCCACTGGCTATGGCTTGTCAGACCACTAAGCCAGCACCAGTGGGGTGAGGCCCATCTCCTGCTGTGAAGTATGATGTCAGGGCAAGCGGCAATTGAGACAAGTAACCCAATTACCCATAGGCTTCCTTCTGAACCACAATTATTCACTACCTCCTATATACAACAATTTCTCTACGTCTATCATGAGACTTCCATCATCCCAATAATAAGCTCCACATCCTGAATTTCATGATTCCCACCAGGCACAGTTATAGCAACCCTTGAGAGGGAGGCTCATAAACAGAAGAACAAGTTGCCTGCCCATCCCCCATGCTCTCCTCTACACCATTGCTTTGACATGAGAACAAGTTACCTGCCCATCCCCCATGCTCTCCTCTACACCATTGCTTTGACAAGAGAACAAGTTACCTGCCCACCCCCATGCTCTCCTCTACACCATTGCCTTGACATGAGAACAAGTTACCTGCCCATCCCCCATGCTCTCCTCTACACCATTGCTTTGACATGAGAACAAGTTACCTGACCATCCCCCATGCTCTCCTCTACACCATTGCTTTGACATGAGAACAAGTTACCTGCCCATCCCCCATGCTCTCCTCTACACCATTGCTTTGACATGAGAACAAGTTACCTGCCCATCCCCCATGCTCTCCTCTACACCATTGCTTTGACATGAGAACAAGTTACCTGCCCATCCCCCATGCTCTCCTCTACACCATTGCTTTGACAAGAGAACAAGTTACCTGACCATCCCCCATGCTCTCCTCTACACCATTGCTTTGACATGAGAACAAGTTGCCTGCCCATCCCCCATGCTCTCCTCTACACCATTGCCTTGACATGAGAACAAGTTGCCTGCCCATCCCCCATGCTCTCCTCTACACCATTGCCTTGACATGAGAACAAGTTACCTGCCCATCCCCCATGCTCTCCTCTACACCATTGCCTTGACATGAGAACAAGTTACCTGCCCATTCCCCATGCTCTCCTCTACACCATTGCTTTGACATGAGAACAAATTGCCTGCCCATCCTCCATGCTCTTCCCCACACCATTGCTTTGACATGAGAACAAGTTGCCTGCCCATCCCCCAGGCTCTTCCCCACACCATTGCTTCGACATGAAGCTGTGGAACAAGCAAAAGTTAAACTCAGAGAGCACGGTTAGGTTAATTGGAAAAGTCAAGATTAGGCAGCACAAAGCAGCCACTCAGTCCACTGCAGTCCACTGTGACAGCTCACAGGGGAGGGGAGGGGAGGGGAAGGGAGAGGAAGAGAGGGGAGGGGAGGTCTGTGGAACCCAGTTCTACTCCCTGAGAGAAGCCCTCAAGGCATTGTTCTCATTGCTCTTGGACCTACTCACCAGGACATACTTCCTTTTCCATCACCTTTCAGGAGAAGTGCTGGTGAATACGTCCTTCTGGGAAGATGCTTCCTGTAGACTGTCAGGATCTGAAAGGCTATTAAGTTTCTTTCAAATAAGCCTAGCAGTACTTTTCCCAGTACAATTATCATAAAAGTTTTCCATGTATTGGATTCCAGTCCATTCTATATGGCTATGTCTGGGCTGGACAAGGTACTCTGTAAACTTGTTTTTTTTATTCCAAGATTTTATTTTTATTTATTTATTAGAGTTAGACAGAGGGAGAGAGAGTGGAGAGGGGAGTGAGAATGGGCATGCTAGGGCCTCTAGCCATTGCAAACAAACTCCAGATACATGTGCTACCATGTATATTTGGCTTACGTGGGCCCTGGATAATTGAATCTGGATCCTTAGTCTTCATAGGCATGTACCTTAACCGCTAAGCCATCTCTCCAGCCCCTAGACTTAGGTTTTTTGAGCTTAATAGCTTCTGGGGACTATGCCTAAGACTGTGTAGAAGCATTTTTCCATCTAAAATCTACTCTAGGAACCACTTTAATTGTTTCATAAATATGAATACTGAAATCTTGATTTTGTGTTTTCAGGAAGTTCTATTTTAATGACAGTGCTAGGGTTGGTAAGGTTTCTGAGGCAGTATATTAATGGCTACATTTTTTTTTTTATTTGGTAAGGAACAGTTTCATTTGCCAATCCCACAAGTTCCCAGGTTTCTGGGTTCTCTTCTATTTGCATACTTCCTCTCATTCTTATAAAAGTAAACCAAAGGAACCAGTTCATTCAATCAGTGTTTCACGTCAGACATAACTTATCATGAATATTTTCTCTATTGTGAGTTACCACAGAGGACATAAAGCTGTATCTTAAAATGTTTTGTATTTTGAAAAAGTAGCATTGATCCTTCCTATTTGTAACTTTTGCCATGATCTATAGGCCACATGGTAAGATCAACTCCTTTCTATTCACTGGCCTCTCTCCCAGAAGCTGGAAGCTAAAGAATCCCATTCTCTAGAATACATTTCTAGAGGGATCTAGATTAAATGGTACAGCGAGAAGCAAAGACAGGCTAGAAGCCAGATTGTTCATGCATAGGCAGGTGTCTGAGACACTAGCAAATAGGAGGATTCTTAACAGGTCAGGATGTTTCTGTAATTATGGTTTTAGAGATTCGCATAACTGTGATTACAACTAGTAGTTTCCTGTGGTTTCTGAAAGTTCCTGTTTCTTACAGCTGGTGGTAAACAGATTTGTTCTTTCACCCTTGTAACAATTTCCTAACATCTCACTTATAT
Source organism: Dipus sagitta (assembly GCA_036346955.1). NCBI lineage: Eukaryota > Metazoa > Chordata > Mammalia > Rodentia > Dipodidae > Dipus > Dipus sagitta. Next base: position 156,687,041 of record CM070773.1, read on the forward strand.
CCTGTTCAGCTTCCAATACCTGAACACTTTGTTTTCTTGAACAACTTTCTTTGTAGCTGAGAGTCAAAGACTAAATAAAAAGTAAATATGCAAAATTCTTACAAACTATGATAAGAACCATATGAGAAATAAAATAGTAAAATAAATTCAAATTATAGGCTTCAGTGTAGGTTTAAAATGAACATTCACTTTAAATACATTAGAACTATATAGTTCATTTATATTATTGATTTTGTGTCTGGTTTTAGTTTTCTGAGTAAGGCACGTGGTTTTTAACTTTTAAGGCACACGGAAATACAATCAAAATTATATCAGGAAAATAAGAAAGACTTTTAAGAAATTAACACATGTTCCTGTCACAATGATTTGTGAATATGTTATAAAACTTTACAGGCCATATGAAAATGTTTTACACAGAAATTTTGGTGATATGATTTTGTATCTTATTACATCATACCTAACTTGATATAAAATACTGATTTGCTGAGGTAGATTGATTAAAAGCATACTTTCTATTAATTTTTATTATAATTTCTGGACTTTTTTATATTAAATTAACTCTTTTGGAATGTTTACCATAATCTATGTTATATGAAACACATTTCAAGCAAGTAGAACAGTACTTTAAATTGGAACAATGAAATACACTCTACCACTGCTTTGTAGAACTAATAGTCACCATGTGGGAAAAGAGATACATATTTTCCTCACATATTCTAAGTTCATAGTCAAAGCCTCTGTCAAACAAGAGTTTCCTTGTTTTTAAGAGTGAAGATGAATCCACTTGAAGAACTAGTTGTCACTTTTTTTGGAGGGGGAGTAAGAGGGTTTCAAGGTAAAGTCTCACTCTAACCCAGATTGACCTGGAATTCCGTGTATTCTCAGGCTGGCCTCAAATCCATAGCAGTCCTCCTACCTCAGCCTCCCTAATGCTGGGATTAAAGGGAGACGCCACCACACCCTGCTACATTTCACATTTTTAAGAGGTTTTCTTTTTTAAACATTTTTTAAATTTTTATTTATTTCTTTGCAAGCAGAGAGTTAGAGGGGAGACAGACAGAAAGAATGAGTGTGCCAGGGGCTCTGGCCATTGCAATCAAACTCCAGACTCAGGTACCCCTTCTGCATCTGACTTATGTGGGTCCTGGGGAATTGAACCTGGGTCCTTTGGCTTTGCAGACAAGCGCCTTAACCGTTAAGTCATCTCTGTAGCCCTACTTTTCACAGTTTTATAAAGGATAAAAAGTAAAATCTGTTCCTCTAAAACCTGTTTCCTCATGAGGTTTATGGTCAATCCTTTGGTAACAAGACAGATGGTCAAGAGAAAAGCATAACAAATTCACATTTTACATGACATAGAAATCCTCAGAAATGTATACTGAACCTCCCAGGGAAAACTAGGTGCTTTGTGTTCAGATTCTGTGAAGAATAGACAGATTTTTGGAAGTATGATTGAACAAAAAGGGGCAGGACCTAATGGTTATAAACTGGGGCAGAGACAGTGTGGCAAGGCCGATCTGTTCAGATTCTTGTTGGCTCTGTGTTCCACTCCCTCCTTCCAGATGCCAGCAGGACTTGCGGATCCTTAAGAGAGATGTTCACAGGGACCTCACTTTATCCGCAGTTTTCTCAAAAATTTCCTTCAGTGGGTAAAGGGGCCATATTTGGGGTAGCATTTCCTGCACCCCATTATCCTACAGATTTTTACTCATGGCAACTGTCCTAATAATGGCAAGAAACTGATGTCACAGTTCTCTCCAATCCCTTGCCAGTTACTTATGTAATTTATATCGTCTTGGTCCTGCAGACCTGAGAAAACTGAGTTAAGTCTTGCTAAATTTAATTCTAGTGGACACATGCATTAACTTCAAGAGACCATGCCTTCGTGAAGCTCTGCTTCCTAATCAGCAAGAAAGGGTGTTTATACCTACCTGCCAATACCATAGCAAGGATGAAACCTGAAATGAATGGCTAATGTCTGGTCAGTTATAGCACAGAGTAGGTGCCTAAGAATAGTAGTTCTCTCACACACCCACCTAAGATAATGGAAGGCAATGCTGTAAGAGCAAGTTCCTCTTACTTATGTCACCCTTTTTTATTTATGTCAGGTACAGTGAAGCCTAGAAATGTTAATTTGCTGAGTAAACCGAAAAAGTATTTTCACTGGTTATTAGAGGAAATGAGAGACATTTTATTAAATGTGTTGACTCCTAAGTATTAAGTGGAATGATGGTGATACAAGAATTTTGGTTCCTTGTATGCCAGTGCACCAATAATCTGGGGTGTTACTTGTCCTGTGAGTGAACTTCACGGACCAGAAGATAGGGTTCAGGAAGATTTTTATTATAGCTTAAACCAGAAAAGATGGAGACTTAAACCTAGAACATAAGAGAAGGAAGCAAAGTAGAGCTCTTGCCCAGAGAGGCAAGAGGGGGCTTGAGGGACCCACCCTGAGACTCAGATCTGGGTTTTTATGGGGAGTGACTACGTGAAGAAGACCAGGTCGGCAGATTACTATGGACAAAGACCAGACTATAGCTTTGCCAGTTATCTTAGGTGAAGATCAGAGTTTCTGTCCTCTAGGAAGGGTGCAAGCTTAATCTAGAGATCTTCCAAGTTTCTGTGTTTAGTGACATTTCCTGATTTTAGTCAAGAAAAAAGAGACATTCACTTTTGGGGTTCTGTTACCTTGACTACTTAGCCAGTTTCCGACTTCTCTCAATAGTATGTATTTTCCAAATAAGCATGTGCTAAAGAAATGTACCCCTGCTGAGGAATTAAATTTTTACCTTTATAAAGTTTTGCTTAAATCATCCCTTTATACTTCTTTCCATTAAGACCTTAAAATTATTTTATCTCTTTCTAGTGAATAAAATAATATATCCTTTACCATTAAGTTATTAATATAATCATTTTAAGTGATGTGGTTTTTATTCATATTCAATTAAAAGAATCTACCTTCTTCTTCCTAATTCATTCCCCTGCTCACATTTTTAGTAACACCTAATGATGAACAAAAGAGGTTATCTAAAATGTATCATAGGAGTACATGCACTTTTTGAAAAATTTTTTTTTTTGCCAATGGAGTCCTATTGTTTAAAGTATGACATGGAAGAACCCATTTATTGTAGGGAGGATGAAGTAGCTAGGATCAATTGACAACTTATAGAATTGTGTTTTAATATTCTTTTTGTTTGTTTATTTTTATTTATTTATTTATTTGAGAGTGACAGACAGAGAGAAGGAGGCAGAGAGAGAGAGAGAGAAAATGGGCGCACCAGGGCTTCCAGCCACTGCAAACAAACTCCAGATGCGTGCGCCCCCTTGTGCATCTGGCTAACGTGGGTCCTGGGGAATCAAGCCTCGAACCGGGGTCCTCAGGCTTCACAGGCAAGCGCTTAACCGCTAAGCCATCTCTCCAGCCCGTGTTTTAATAATTTTTAAATCACCACTTTATGATTTCATAAGAAGCCCTACTTAGCAGATAAATGCACAGCTTTCTTTCTCTGGTAGCAATGGGTATTAGGATGAATAAAGGTTGACAGCCAGAACAGGAAGAAAGGGTTCAGAGGAGAGTGTGTTTTAGGGGCATCAGCTGCTAGAGGTGGAAGAATAGTGGAGAAAAATTAGGTTGATCATCTTAATAAGAGAAAGATATATTGTGGCTCACAGTTTCAGAAGTTTCTGTCCAGTGTTTCTGTGCTCTATTGCTGTGGGCCTCTGGTGAGGCACAGCATCATGGCAGGAACACATGGCAGAGAGCCTGTTAACCTCATGACAGCTGGAAAACAGACAGGAAGTGACTGCGGTTTCAACATGGCCTTAAAGGACACACCCACCAGTGACCTAACTTCCATTTAGCTCATGATCCTAAAGGTTCCACTACACTCCAGTGCCATAAGCTGAGGACTAAGCCTTCAACACGTGAGCCTCCAGGGGACATTCACGATCCAAACTTAAAAAAAAAAAAAAATCCAAACTTCAGCACTATTATTCCAAAATATCTCATTTTACAAATGAAGGAATTATGGTCAATTGAGATGAAAAACAAACAAACAATCATGAGAACTTGTCCCAGAAATTCGGGAGCTGTCTGTTATTATGCATGAAAAGCCACATGTGAAATGGAATCCTCTCTACTTAAATTAAATGTGGAACCGAAATTGTCAAGTCTTTCCAATCTGTGGTGTTTGGGTCATCAAACTAATTGGGTGTTTTCCTAATGTGTGCTTAAAAGCTGTGTTTCATAAACCCAGACTTGTGTCTACATGAAAGAAAGACCAGAACCTATTCCTTTGGGGAAACAGGGCAACTTTTAGCACAATGCACACTGCTGAGTTTTGTGTAGAGACACTGTCTTCCTACAGTCCTGTTTACACTGGCTTCTGTTTTCTTTCATGTAGTCTGTCATCTGTTGACTAAGCACCTAAGATTTGCATAGCCCTGGGACAATTGTGGGGGTAGAAAAGTACAAAACAAGGTTCTTGTGGATTTTTGTCATAGAATTAGGACATATATAATGGATGAAGATGGGAGGCATACTCATGCAAGTCTGTTATAGTCAGTGTTAGCTATAGTTAGCAAAAGGGTGGGCTCATTTTACTGGGCCATGGATTTGAACTAGACCATGAAATATGTATAGATTTTAGATCTCTGAATTATAGAACATATGAATACATACAACATATGTTTATATATCAATATGAATATGTGAGTACTAGGAGCTGGAGAGATGGCTTAATGGTTAAGGTGCTTGCTTGAATATGTGAGTACTTTATATGTGCATATATAACACAAATATAGATACATATATATTTGTGTAGATTTAGATGTATCTTCATATTCTCTATATATAACATGTTGAATGTTGATAGGTTCTAGATGTACCTATATATGAGATGTACTCATGTATATCTGTATAAATATCTGTATACACATATACATATGGAAATATATCAATGATCTATGACAAATATATAGAGGATACAGGGAGCTTCATTCTAGGAAAGGGAGTAGAATGCATATACACTTCACACTGGTTGTAAACATCAAATTCCCCAGCATCAGACAGGAGGATAATTTGTTGAGGGTAGAGGAATTCATGGAATGAGATTGCTGAGTGAGTATGGTTTACATGAATTTTAACACCAGGCTTATGGTTTTTTTTTTTCTTTATTAGGTAGTTTTGTATTCAGCAAATACAGTCAGTTTGGTACCATTATTAGGCTCATCCATGACCTACCCCCTCCCCTTGGCCCCTCCTTGTTGAGGTATACGGGTCATGCATTGTGGAGTTAGCCCACAGTTATGGGTAAGCTAAATATCTCTGCATATCATGACCCAACATGTGGCTCTGACATTCTTTCCGCCCCCTCTTCCACAAAATTTCCCTGAGCCATGTTGGGTTCATTTTTGGTCTGCTTCAGTGATGAGGTGTTGGGGCCCTCTGAGGCTCTGGCTCTCTGATTTGGTAGGAGTTGATTTTTCTCTGTGCTGATCTCCTTCCCCCTTGTGCTAGTATCCGGTTCATCAGGAAAACAGCCCCCTTGCTTGTTTCTCCAATTTTTCTTAGTTTCAGCTGGGGCCCTTTTGAGGTATGATGGGGTGGCTCTCTCCTTAGGATCTACATCTATCTGAAAAAGAGAAGCAGATTCTCCAACGGAGAGTAAGTTAGCACCAAGACAAATGAGATAACCTTTTTTTTTTAATAGGGAATTTAATAGGTGTAGGCCCTCTTGTAGCCCACAATTGATGGTAGCTTGATATTGGAGAGTGGGCTTATGTTTGGATATGGTTCTGACTTGTTTCCCAGCTCCAGCTATGGGTCCCATACCAGTGAGGTTACCAGTTAGCCAAATTGAGAGCAGTTGGTTCCCCACCATGGCTGTGTGCCACCACTGCACTTGTGTGGGCATCACAACAAGTTATTTGCTGCTAAGTAGGTTAGACCATGCGTTGCTTCGACAGATATTGGTCATTTTCCCCCAGTCGCCCATGTAGCACCTTCTGGCACTAGACGCGCTGACTGTCTGGGGACTGACTCTCTTCCAACTTCCAGCCTTGCCATTCTAACTTGCATGTCAATCACATAAGGTGTCTTCAGCAGTAGGGTCTTACCACTAGCCTTTGGTGGGTCATCAAGTACTCTGACAGAAATCTGTCTGTCTTTTAGGAAACCTTGTAGGTCTCTCTGATCAAAAGCTCATTGTGGATGATAGTCCCATGCTGGTTCTGGGAGTTACAGGTTAGTGCCCACTAAGAAAATGAGGAAAAAGATAACTAATATACAAGAGTTAGAGATAAGAGAGAGAGAGAGAGAGAGGGAGAGGGGAAGTGAGGGAAGGAAGATGTAGAAGATTAAGGTTAGCCTTGATCTTTATACTCATCTCATTTATTAGAAAAAATCCTATTTAAGCCAGGCATGGTGGCATACACCTTTAATCTTAGCACTCAGGAGGCAGAGGTAGGAGGATTTCTGAGAGTTCCAGACCATCCTGAGACTATGTAATGAATTCCAGGTCAGCCTGGGCTAGAGTGAGACCCTACCACAAAAAAAAAAAAAAAAGAGCCAGACAAGGTGGCACATGCCTTTAATCCCAGCACTAGGGAGGCAGAGGTAGAGGACCACTGTAAATTCAAGGCCACCTGAGACTACATAGTGAATTGTAGGTCAGCCTGGTCTAGAGTGAGACCCTACCTCAGAAAACACGAACAAAAAAAAAAGAAGAAAAAGAAAAATCTTATCCATTAAAACTCCATGATTCAGTAAACTGTTCATGGCAGAAAGTAGCAAAGATAAATTGCCTTGTGATTCTTTAAAATAATGTCATGGAGCCAAGTTACTCTCTTAATTATCAAAAATTATCATTTTATGAACTATTCTTTGCTATATTATTTTTCCAACCCTATTATGTAACGAATACTCTCCAAACCACAACACTGAAATGACTTGAGTGCTTGGGGGTTGCTCCCATATGGATTTATAAGTCCTCTGTTTTTCCATTGTGAAAATTATTTAGCATGAATTCAGACAGGAACTATCAATAAGAGAAAAGGCTGAAAATGCCACGGACCTCACAGAGCCTGTGAGAAACATAGAGAGGCCTGATCATATCAACATATAACAACATATTAGTGTGTCATGGGCTGATCGAGAAGGAGGTGCAATTCCTGCCTGCCCCATTGCAAACTGGAAGGCTCCGGAATGCAACCTGACAGTAACAGGAAACCTGGTGGGAACTTATGTAGGCAAAACAGATGAACTGTAAGGCATTAGATAAACTGATGTCCTGATTTGAACTTGGAGATAAGGGATGTTCTCCATAAGATATGTTGACTAAACATAAAGACAAAGCAATCAATCCCACTATTCCTTACTTGGAGATCTGCGTGGTGGAATGTGGAATATATCCCAGCCAATGGTATGGAGGAAACCTTTGCTGTCAGAAGAGGGAAGGAAGGACCTGTGTTGATGTGGGGTTACCATGGCCCTGACACTATGAGGCTGGGAATTCCTGTTGGCTGCTACAAATGAACCAGGACAGTTGGTCTGGTTGTGACAGTCACAGAGTTTACCCTCCTGCGCTGGGCTTGTGATTCTATAAGGCACAGCAATGGAGTATAGGAGGAAAACGGAAGGCCATATCAACTGTGCCCACACTGAAGGACAATGAGGTACATGATGTCACCAGCCTCACTTCATCCTTCTTGGCTTCCATGCATTTAAAACCTGCTAGCAGTCCCTTCTCCCCCGTGGACAGAGGCTCGATTGTAGCTTTCTTTGTATTCTGATATGTGTGCGCTGAATGAACAGCAAGCCACGAGGATTCTGACAAATGGTCGTGTCCTTCTCTGACTAGGCTGTCTCCCCAACCATAGTCCTGACTAGAAATAGTCAACACCTTTGGAAATGCCTCAGAAAGCTCTGGCATCAAGTTTGCTATCTTACCACTTCATATCCCTAAAATTCAGGTGTTTGGCTATCTGTAGCCAGCCTCTTCCAGGCAGATGTTGGATGGGGACAGGTCCTCTAAGTCTGCTTAAGTCTTGATTTGGTTCCTAATATTCCAGAGAACCAATAAATAATCTTAGTATTCAAAGCTCTCAAGTTTATCCCTATATATTAGACAAGAGTAGAGACCAAGTCTGCACATAAGCAAAAAAGAGAGAGAGAGAGAGATTTGAGTAGCATAAGTCACCTCTGGTCTAATTGTGTTTCATCACCTTACTTGGCTGAGGAAAACTTTGTATTAAAAATCCTTTTTTTGATATCTAAGCCATAAGTGTATGGATATGGAAGCTAAACACAACCACAGTGACCCTTGAGTTGTCATATAATACCTGGGTTGGGGTATGCATATATGGGAGTTTGAGATTCATGGTGGATAGTTGAAGGTCTGATGCATAGGACTCTTCTTTTGTGCTTATTTTAGAGCTAGGGACTTCTCCAGAGCATCTCCTACATGAGCCTATGGAGATGATGGAATCCTGTCATCCCTCTTATGAGCAGTGTACCTTCATTCCTGCTACCGTGATCAAGTTGTGGAGAAACAGGACAGATACGAAATCCGAAATTTGAGGACATTGAGTTTTTTATAATTCTGAACTAGAAGCTGTTCTTGATAGTGTTGCTCTGAAAGTCAACTCCTTACCTGGGTTGATACTCAGGTTTCTGATCACAGTGAAGCATGCTATCACCAGGGGGCAGCATGGAGCTACATCCACTACTCCTCATTTGAGTCTTGACCAACACCAAAATTCAAACCTAGCAACCTTCTCTGACTTATTCAAGAACTTCATTAAAGCCCCGAGGAAGCATGTAAACTTTAAGTCTGTAGAAGTAGTTTGTAAATCTGGAAGGTTATTAACCATGGTAGGTTGGATTTTTTTCCTCATAACCTATACCAAATTTAGTCTCACCAGGAACCTGTCATGTATTTTCTTGTCTAAAATGGCTGTTTTTTCATGGATTACAAAACCTGAAATAAGAATGAATTATTTACAATTATGCAATAGCCTTTTCCTAACAGAAAACTAGACTTCCTATATCTCTTACAATTCTTCCAAACTTCATTATTAACATTTAGAAGTCCCTGAGAGCAGAGACATTGTCTTACTCACATCAGTCTTTATCCAGCCTTTGCCATGTGTCAGCCTGATGGAATCAGGGCTGGCTGTGAAGATGGCTCCTGCCTCAGGCATTCCAGTTTCCCGGCCCTGGCTAGATGCCCTTGGCTTTTAGGAAAGAGGTAGCTAGTTTGGCAAATGGGTGGTGGTGGGGAGGGGGTAGCATAGAATTATTTTTGAAAACAACCACAGCCCAGGGAAGCTGACATACTCATAATCTTAGGATTTTGGATAAAACCCATTTTATGAATTTTCTACTTGGTAAATTCCATTACAGCAGATTATGCCATGCTGTGTGCACGCATCTACAGAGAACACAACTAGAGCAAATGGCTGCCTTATTTTTAAGAGAGCATTTTTCCTTTTCACTGGAGTTTTCATGGTTTCCTACGTAATGTTTTCTCATGGCAGTTTTGCAAATATATGATGCATGGGAATAGATCCAAGTCAAAATGGTGATCCAGGGACTGTCTCAAAGAAATGTTGGGACGAAGACTGAGATTTTAGATTGAAATAGCAATCAGATAATGCCATTGTGTATGGGTCCAGGTGCAGCTTCTAGTTAAACAGCAGAACAAAGCCTTTATTTTTTTGGCATGGTTAGCGTAAGGTTGCGTGTTCAGCATAGTGTAGGCAGCCTGGTCCCAAGTCTGTGGTTCACTTTGGGAAAGTCCTTTAACCTCTTGTTTTCAATTTCTCTTCAGTACAATGGAAGCATAAAATGGTCACTGTCACTAGGATGCTGTGATTAATGTCACAAAGGATGGAAATGAGCTTTGCAAGTACAGATTGGTAATGCAATGCTGGTGCTAACACCCAACAGAGGGTTCCGATCCTGCTTTGTAGAGGAGTGCTCAAGGCCTCCTCTTCTGACCTCCACCCGAGGATGTGCAGAAACTCCCAGAGCATCAGTCAGCCCTGCTGGCCTCTAAACAAAGCAGATACACGGTCATTTTACAGACATTGAGGAAGTGACTTATCTTCATCTTCTTCAAGAAGCAGCCACAGCTGCAGTCCCTTGGACTAATGGGGAAGGAAAGATGTTTGCTGAAGATAGGAACAAAATGGATTGACAGTACAGGAAGGAGACAATCTCTCCATGTGGGGAGGAAGGCATTTGCAGTGTTGTATTCTGTAAGATTACCACATGTCTCTCCCTCCAACCTATTGTCTAAAGGAGAATGATTACCACTCAAAAACTTCTTTGTGGAGAGTTTCTCCACACAATGCAGTAAGCATGGACGCAGGAACCAGCAACCTGCTTGATGCAGAGAAGCCACACAATAAACGTGGTTGGAAGAGTGACAAAGAGCCATTTTCACTGGTTGATTTGAAACAGAAGTCTTCAAAAACTGCATTTCTGGCTGGGCGTGGTGGCACATGCCTTCAGTCCCAGCACTCGGGAGGCAGAGGTAGGAGGATCGCTGTGAGTTCAAGGCCACCCTGAGACTACATAGTGAATTCCACGTCAGCCTGAGCTAGAGTGAGACCCTACCTTGGAAAACCAAAAAAAAAAAAAAAAAAAAAAAAAAAAAAAAAAAAGCATTGCCATGAAGATGTGTCATAAAATAACCACAAAACATGGAAATTAGTACTAACTCATTTGAAATCTCAACGTATGATTTAAAAAAAAAAGAAAGAAAACTTTGAGTAATTCAAGAGTGAGCTTTAACTTTGCCTTTGTTGTGTCTAGCAGTCAGCTTTCCCCCAAGCCTGAGTGACCGGATTGCAAAGGAAGGAAGACGCACCTTAAACTTACCTACTAGCTTTTCCAACTAAGCCCGGTAGCTCACATGAGAAAAGGTAATTTCTGTCACACCGATTTGACCCTTGTTTACTCTTAAGCATCCAAGAAATTTTAAAATGTGAAGGTAGAGAGTTGATGCAAATACCTTCAAACCCTGGTCACTTGTTAGACGTCCCATTGAGGAGAACTGAGAAGAATTGCCTGAGTATTGAGAAGCAGCAGAGCTCAGCTAGTGAGGTAGCCCAGGCCCATACAGCCAAGCACCACATGTTCTCTCTCATATGTGGATCCTAGCTATAAACGTTTGGACTTGTATGTGAGTTGGAATGAAACTTGGTAGCAGAGGCCAGTAAGCTAAAAAGGGGCTATAACAGAGGGAGGAGAGGGGAGGACTTAAGAGGATAGTATTGCATACATGTAAGTAGATGAACAAATTACTTGGGGTGGGATGGCCTAAGTGAAGTCAGGAGAAGAGATTGAGTAAAGGTAAGGTGGGGGAGGGCTAATCCAAATCTAAGCAGGTATGAATAAATTGTATGGAAACCTATTTTTTTGGCCATTGGAATACCCAGAAGCCATTGATTGTTACTAGAAAACTTTTAATGACAGGGATTTGATTCCTTCCAGTGAGTTGTTGACCAAGGAGGTCCTTGATACCCCCAAAACATTGCAGGCCATTATTGAGGCTCTTGGTCTTCCACCAGGAATAGATGGTAAGACCCTATTGCTGAAGACTCCACATCCTTGGGCTGCAAGGTCACTGAGAAATCCTACTGTAGCTCAGCTGAAAACCTCCTCCATGTAGACCAGCTGACAGAAAGCTGGAAAAAAACTATGCTGTATGCAGTTTCATGGGAGACAGAGAAGTCACCAGTGGAGATAAACAGCAGGGGACAGTGCAAGCCTTAAGTTTGGCCAGCCAGGCCAAATGAGCTAATGGCTTCAATGGCATGTCTGTTATGGGGAAAACCAACCACTCTCTAATTGGACTGCATGGGAGAGAATACATACCTGATACTGAAAACCTATGATGGGGGAGGTCATGAGCCCTAGGGGTATAACACCTGCTGGTGTCTGGCTAAATGCATATATTATGCTCACCAAACTGCCCAAATTGGCACTTCTCCTAATGTTAATTGTTCATACCCAATATATTAATGCTACTCTTTTGATTAGAGAAGCTTCTCTTTTCAGATGGCAGTGACCTTGCGATAACTCAAAAGGCACCATAGTGGTAAGAAGTGACAGAGTAGCCGTGAGTTTGAGGCCACCCTGCGACTCCATAGTGAATTCCAGGTCAGCCTGAGCTAGAGGGAGACCCTACCTCGAAAAAAAAAAAAAAGTGAGAGGAGTGCTCAGCACTACAGTATCTCTATCAAATCTTCCAAGGCTCAGGGTCCATAGTGGAAGAGGTGGAGGAAAGAATGTAAGAGCCAAAGGAAGGGTAGGACTCCTTACTATGTGCTCCTCCAGTCATAAAATGGCCTGGATATCCATGACCTCACAGTGCCTGACACTACCTACACAAGACCATCATAACAAGAGGAGAAGATGATGGCATCAAAATAAAAGGGAGACTGATTGAGAGGGGGAGGGGATGTGATGGAGAGTGGAGTTGCAGAGAGGAAAGTGGCAGGGGGCATGGAATTATCATGGTTTATTTTTTATAATTATAGGAGTTGTCAATAAGTCAAACAAACCAATAAATAAATAGTTTGGTCCACATGCAATAAAGTGTTTTGCTAATCATTTTTCCTAATTTCTTTGGCCAGCTTGTATTTGATGAAAAAAATATATTGTGCAAACTGCAATGAAATGAGAGTTGCTCTTCCACGTAATTAATTTGTACTGAGAGCTCATTTTTATTGCAAAATCGTTTGTGGTAGGTTGTTAGAAGGCAAGGCTGAAGTTGAAAAGCCAAAAACTAGTCTTTGTATGTAAAACCCTCTGTGCTGTGACAGTTCACTGGATTTCTTGGAATTCAGCCACACACTTCACATCTAATTCCAGATACAGAGCTGGAACAGGTTCTGGCCTTTGACGTCTGGTGGTGTTTCTGTGGCATCCTACTACCGAATTCAAGGAAGGGATTATAGGCCTCAGCCATCAGCGGCGTGTCTTTTCTTTCACAGGCCCTGTTCCTGGGGCTCAGTTTACCTTCCTGCCTTCTCTTCCACTCCCCACTGTGCCATCTCGATGATGTGGGAGGTCCAGGAAGTAGTGACTGAAGGGCAAAGCCAGGTTTCTCCCTGGGAGCATTGGTGCCCATCGCTCTTCAGTCCAGGAGGAATGAGGACAGGCCATTTTCTGGAAACCAGCCTCCCTCCCTATGTTCTGGAATCCACCCCTGCCAACCTCCCCTGCCCAGCAAATTTCTTTCAACTATTTTAGTTTTATTCTTCATTTTTCCCTTTATCTTTTGCTTTCAAGCATAAGTAAATTCATTTGCCTGTTAAAAGAAAGGAAAAAAGAACAGAAAGATAAAGGACTTCCCCCTAGCAACGTCTTCAAACACATGTTCTGCCCCCGTGTCTTCATTTCCTTGTGATCTACTTCCTCACTTTAAGGGCAGCTCTGTCCCTGAATTTTTTTTTCTAAAATTTTAATTCAATAAAATCAAATGTCAATATAGGAAAGAGCTCTGTTGTATTACATGATCTTCAAAACTTTCAGTATCTCTGGCCATGTATTTTTTTCCCTCAGTCTATTTCCAGGACCCTGTTTCTCCCCTACTTCCCGCCTGGTCCCAGTATCAATGGGAGTGTATGGGAGGCTAATGGGTCAACAACAGTGCTAGCTCTGCCTGAAGTGACTCTCCACTTTGTAGACAAGACCCAGGGACCAACAATTAGAGGACACTGTCTCTGGATAAACCTGATGTTTTCTCACATTCCTCAATCTTTCAGCTATGTTTGATAGTTACAAGGCTGGTTCGCTTCATGATGCTGTGTTCTGAATTTAAAAAAAAAAAAAATGGCAAGGGTGAAGATTTGATTAATAGAATTGGATACATATCAAACTTCTCACTGATCTGGTGACTAACCCGAAGCTGTAAGCAGAGAGCCTTTATTTTGCACGGGAATATTTTTTTTTTCTTTTTTGGGCTGGGGAGATGACTCTACAGTTAAAGGTATTTGCTTGCAAAGACTACCAGTCCAAGTTTGATTCCCCAGTACCCATATAAAGACCAAGGCATAAAGTGGTACAAGTGTCTGGATTGCTTAGGCAGTGGTAGGAGGCTCTGTTGTGCCCGTGCTCTCTTCTCCCTCTCTCTCTTACACACACATACACACACACACACACACACACACACACACAAACAAGTAAATAAATAAATAAATAAATAAATAATATTTTATGTATTTACAAGCACAGAGTGGTAGAATGGGAACATCAGGGTCTCCTGCCACTGCAAATGAACTCCAGATGCATGTACCACTTTGTGCATCTGACTTTATGTGGGTGCTAGGGAATCAAACCTAGGTCATCAGGCTTTACAGGCAAGCACCTTTATTTAACAGCTGAGCTATCTCTCTAGCTCCAGAGAGTAATTTTGAATGTGGATTCCCCTTGCTGTCCTATATTCATTACAGAGAACGAAATGTATTAGAATGCTTAGCTAATGAAAATTCTATGTGCCCTCTGTTGATTTATTAAGATTACTACAGACCTCATGGCAGTATTGTAAGCATGATTTATTAATGCTTAGCATTATATGTATTGTAAATCCAACTCAGGAAAAATATATTGTTAGGTAGTTAATATCAGGCATCAAGGAATACAATGTGCATGCTATAGATTGATGTCAATTCTATGCCATGGTATCCTGGAGGCTCAATCAGCCCTCATACAAAAAGCGATTATAGTGTTATTGTCTTATTTATGTTTGTTTGTTTTTGGTTTTTTGAGATCGGGTCTTGCTCTGGCCCAGGCTGACCTAGAATTCACTGTGTAGTCTCAGGGTGGTCTCAAATTCATGGCGATCCTCCCACCTCTACCTCCCTAGTGCTAAGATTAAAGGCGTGTGCCACCACGCCCGGCTGTGTTACTGCTTTTGAATTGAAACCTTACCTTATTCATAATTTTAAGTCATCTTCATTCCACAAAGGGAGTGACTTATGATCCTGTTTTGCTTATTATTTTCATGCACTTCCATTCATTCATATGCCTGACATGCTTGACATAGGTGTGTGTCAAGAGAGGAGCTAGTCCGTGACTGTTTATTCATTGTATGAGTCTACCTATGTAACAGGTACTGTTTCTGATATGAAGAACAAATGTGAATATGACATAGGCCCTCCCTAGAAGAGTCCATATTCTAATGGAGAAGACAGAAAGTAAGGACATCATTTTAGTGACATAAGATATGCTTTGAGAGATACGTGAAAAGATTCTGCCGATTAAAGATCCATTGCCACATGCCAAGCAGTTCACATGTGAGTCACAAACATTTATTTGGTGATCAAGACAATTTAATCACATATGTGTGTTTTTATTGTCATCATTACCGTTTCCATCTTACAGCGAGGAAATTGAGTATTTGAGAGGTAAACTGCTTGCTCATATGTGCTATGGATATAGAAAGTGTTGATCTGAGTTGGAGGATTCTGAAGGACCGGATGAAGGAAGGCTGTTTGCCCTGGAGAAAGTTCCTGATTGTAAGAAGCAGAAGTTGGCCTGTACTAGGCTGGCTGTTTGCCCTGGAGAAAGTTCCTGATTGTAAGAAGCAGAAGTTGGCCTGTACTAGGCTGGTGTCTGATTCATACCCAGCTAGCAAGGGGCTAAATTATCTTATTTAATAGTAACAACACTTGAATAATCCTCTCAGTTTTATACTCTAAATAATTTTCTTTGTTTTTTTGTTGGTGTTTCTATTGCTTATTTTGTTATTTGAGATTATTTGAGACAGGATTTCATGAGCCCAGGCTGACTTCAAATGCATTATATAGCTTAGGATGACTTTGAACTTTAAACTTTGAACTTCCTTCTGCCTTCATCTCCAGAGTGGTAGGGTTACAGCCACAGCCAGCTCTTAAATAGTATTTCTTTTTAAAATATTTATTTAAAGAGAAGTGTGTGTGTGTGTGTGTGTGTGTGTGTGTGTGTGTGTGTGTAGATAGATAGAGAGAGAGAGAGAGAGAATGGCTACACCAGGGCCTCTAGCCACTGCAAACAAATACCAGATGCATGCACTACTTTGTGCAACTAGATTTATGTGGGTACTGGGGAATTGAACCTGGGTTCTTAGACTTTCAGGCAAATGCCTTAACCACTGAGCCATCTCTCCAGCCCCTTAAATACTATTTCTTCATTCCGAATGTCATCTATATTTTACACTTACAAGAAATCTCATCTTACATTCTTATATTTCTATCTAATTTATGGAGCCAGATTGGATTTCTTAAAGGAGAAAGTATGACCAGTATCCAGTAGACCAGAAGGAGAGGTGTTGTCATGAAAGAGACAAATTTAAGTATTCATCTATAGATGCATAAAGAGTTTTATTCAGCCATGGAAAAGAATGAAATTATGGAATTTTCAGGGAAATGGATGAAACTGTAGGTCATAACATCAAGTTAAATTACTCAAATCAGAAAAAAAAAACCTAAGTTTTCTGTCATTTGTAGAAGCTAGATTACGTTTGCATATGCATATGTGTTTATATATGAAAGTAGAAAGGAATTACTTGAGAAGAAAAAGGGACTAGCATAAAAAAGAAAGAAAGAGAAAGGGACTAGCAGGAGGAATGGGGCAGGAGAGGGTATTGGGGGGTGAATAGATGGCCCCCAATATATTCAGTTCTTTATTGTTTTTAGTTAGCATCTTCAGCCACCTGGCTGGAGACAGTGTCACTGGGTGGATCTTAAGGTGTGGTGGTGGGTTTCAGATTTCAATCTAAAGATATGCAAAGTGTGCCTAGCAGGAGTTCCTGAAGTGTGCTGTGGCTTTTGGCTTTAGGCTTGTGCTTCTCTCTGTCTGCTTGGGCCTGTGAAGGCAGGCCAGCTTCTTCTGCCATTTATGGAACTTCCCCTGGATCTGTAAGCCTCAATAAATATCCCTTCCTCCATAATTGTGTCTGGTCTGGAAGTTTATCTCAGCGAACCCGAATCTGTCTGCTACACTGTCTATTTCTGGTGGGAAACCAAGAGCCTTGGCAATGGCCTGTAAATATTTGGGGGCATCAGGGACCTCCCTGGCCAACAACTCACTGGAAGGCATTCTATTCTTAGCACTGAAATTTTTCCAGTAATAATCTATGACTTCTGGGTATGCCATTATCCAAAAAAGTAGGTTTCCATATGGCTTATTCATAATGCCTTAAATTTTGATTCACACTCCCCTCCCCCCATCCTTCTTTTACTCATTCTCTTCCAGGTGTCGCTCTTTTATTACTTACAGGGTAACAGTAGAAGTGACCCTAGGTGTTTGGTTTGACTGCTATGTAAGTATTCTAGTAGGCTGTGTGGAGCAAAATATAGGCAATATCTAAAATTCAACTGAGCAATATATATGCTCAGTCCAAACCAACATGGCGTGTTTATGCCAGAGTGGGTATCAAAACAAACAGACAATCCTACAAAGTCAAAGTCCCTTGGGGGGTGTGTTGTTGCCCCACACCATTAATCCTGTCAACCGGGAGGCTGAGATTTCTGGTTTGTAAAGGGTTCCAGGTCAGCCTGGGGTTGAGTGAGACCCTGCCCTCAAGAATGACAGAAGAAGAAGACAAAGGCACTATAAATCAGGATGCAACAAAAGACATCCTCCAAATACAGCTTATTTAAGAATGGCAAAGCCAACCATCAATTAAATCTAACACATAACCTACCCTGGCATGGGAGGTGTGATTAGCACTTCCAATGCAGGCCTATATACCAGGCTTTGGGGCAGGTATTGACCCTGTGTAAATAGGCCATTACCTTTTGTGATGGCTTCGGTCTCACCTACACAGAGTCCTGGGTCTCTCTTTACTGTGCTGTGGGCTGGGCTAGGCTTGGTGGGTCAGTGGGTCCGCTGCTCTTCTAGGCTGTGCTGGGTGCTGGCTGGCTGGTCTCCCTTTCCCGGGCCTCTAGTGGTTTCCAGCACTGTTGGCTGGAGTGTAGGCCGTGGAGGGTATCTGAAGTTGTACAGGAGCTCTGGCCCCTGGTGCTCCTCTTCCTCAGGAGCTACTCAGCTGGTTCCTGGTGGCTGTCTTCTCCTTCAGATTTGACTTTGTGAGCAGGCTGGTGAGAGTGGAGAGTCCCCCCACTCCCACCTGGGTTCTGCTCCTTTGGCTCAGGCACATAGCTCTCCCCAGGGACCAGGACCAGGACCAGCATGTGTCAGAGTCAATTCTGGCTGCTTCTGTGGTTGTTAGAAGCATCGGGTCTCTTCTCTGCTGTGGTTGATAATTCCTTGTACACCTTCACTTTTTGGTAGAAGATTATATTGTGGTGTTTTTCTGCTTATTTCTCCCCTTAGGCTGCTTTGGTGTGGCTACTATGCCACCATCTTAACAAGAAGTCCCCCTTGTTTCTTTTTAACAACCATAGAATGATTACAAATGTTCTTATTCATTCATTATGACAAAATTACTTAGGAACTTCCACCTGGCCACATTTTTTTAAACTATTTTTATTTATTTGCGAGCAGAGAGAGAAAATGGGCATGCCAAGGCCTCTAGCTACTGAAAATGAACTCCAGACACATGTACCACTTTGTGCATCTGGCTCTACATGGGTACTGGGGAATCAAACCTAGTCTTTTAGGCTTTGCAGACAAGCACCTTAGCCACTGAGCCATATCTCAAGCCCTTCATTTGGCCATCTTTAATAGTGTAACTGATATTACTCCATTTGTGTGAAAGTAATAACTACTTGGAAATATATTATACTTTTCAACTACCTGTCCCAATTAGTCTGAATTATCCAGGCTTACTCAAAAAAAATTGTATGTGATAGAGACAACTAAGCAATGGATTATTATTATTAATTACTTTCAAGCAAGACCCAGTAACTAGCACACAATTAAAGAATGTATTTGCCTGCTGTTGCAGTCAGGTTCGCATTGCTGGTAGAAATCACCCAACCAAGAGCAACTTGTGGGGGAAAATAGAGTTTTATTTTGGCTTACAGGCTCAATGGGGGAAGCTCCATGATGGCAGGGAAAATGATGGCATGAGCAGAGGGTTGATATCACCCCCTGGCCAACATGAGTTGGACCATAGAAACAGGAGAGTGTGCCAAGTACTGGCATGGGGAAACTGGCTATAACACCTATAAGCCCGCCCCCAACAATACACTGCCTCCAGGAGGCTTTAATTTCCAATTGCCATCAGCTGGGAACCCTAGCATCCAGAACACCTCAGTTTATGGGGGACACCTGAATCAACCCACCACACCTGCCCTATTTCACATTAGCTGCTTCGTCTACACACAATTCATCTGCTTCCTCATGTTACATTTTCATATTCTTCTTCTCTCATTTGCACTGGTAAAAGCAAGATGGGGAAAGAAGAGTATAGCATCAGCCATAGGGAGAAAGATTTGTGTTGGGCCTAGCAGTGGGGAGGGAGAGGGCTGTGAGCTATGGGCTCAGTGCAGCCCCCAAGCCATGTGTGTTGTTGTGAGTAGAGAGCTGATAACAAAACACAGGAGAAAGGAAGAGTGATGGGAGCAGCTAAGGCCTATTTATAAACTCATTCACACAGAATTGCAAACTATTGCCAACACAGGAACACAGGAGCTACAGAGAAAGTGCTTTGCTACTTACAGTGTCTATGTAACCTGAAGGAGCCTCAACATGCACTACTGCCAAGTGACTAGAAATGCCAAGCTGGAAGGGTTAGAGCAAGGATTACATGAGATAATGTCTGAGATGTAATGCTTGGCATATCACGTAATTGATATCTGATTATGGATACATATTTTCAACTACCAATTAATAACACTTGAACAATACGTTGTTATTCAAATAATAATTTGAAGCAAAGAAAACCAGTATGCTTAAAATATTTTATTAATCAAATTAATCATTCCTTGACATGATCAGAGGTTTATGTAAATAGAAGGTTCCAGAATTTGAAGCCAGATCAAGGTGGGCTTATATTCCAGGTCCACTACTCATCAAGAATATAACTTTTTAAGGCTTAGAAATATGGCTCAGTAGTTAAGGTGCTTCCTCCAGAGCCGAGTGACCCAAGGTTCAATTCCCCAGAACCCACATAAGTCAGGTTCACAAAGTGTCACATGTATCTGAAGTTCATTTGCAGTGACTAGAGGCTCTGCTGTATTCTCTCTCTCTCTCTCTCTCTCTCTCTGTATCTGTCTGCTTGCGAATAAAGTATTTTTTAAAAAAGAGTATATTGGACTGGAGAGATTTCTTAGTGGTTAAGGCACTTGCCTATGAAGCTTAAGGACCCAGGTTCGATCCCTAGTACCCATATAAACCAGATGCACAAAGTGGGGCATGCATATGGAGTTTGTTTGCAGTGGCTAGAAGCCCTGAAATACCCATTCTCTCTCTCTGTCTCTTTCCCTCTTTCTCTTTCTGTCTCTCCCCCTTCCATCTTTCCCTCCTTCTCAAATAAATAAATATTTTTAAAAGAAAATAACTTTATAAATGTAGAGTTTTTGCTGTAGTTTGGACCTACAATGTTCTCCAAACTCCCATGTGTTAGAAGCTTGTTCCCAAGCCCATGATGCTACTGCGAGGTGCTGGGAAGCTAGATCACTGGGGCGGAGGGCGCCCTTGAACTGTGCGCTTTGCACTATGGCTCCTTCTCCTCTCTCCTTACTTGCAGCTTTCACAGGTGAACAGGCCACTTGTGTCACGCTCTTTGCTTCAGCATCTCTGTCTCTGTATTGAGTTCCATTTTCTTTCCTTGGTTTTACTTTCTCTTTGCATCTAGTTGACTGTATTCTCTTGGAGTTCATTCAGGTGTTTATTTGTGACTTTTTAAAAATACAATGAAATGCCTATTGAGTTTTTTAGTTGATTCTTTTGCATTTTTCATTCAGCCGTGTATTTATTCCTGTCCTATTTGTCAAATATGTTTATTATTATTTATTTTGGAATTCTTTTTTCAAAATTTTTTTGTTCATTTTTATTTATTTATTGAGAGTGACAGAGAGAGAGAGAATGGGCGTGCCAGGGCCTCCAGCCACTGCAAACAAACTCCAGATGCGTGCGCCCCCTTGTGCATCTGGCTAACGTGGGTCCTGGGGAATCAAGCCTCGAACCGGGGTCCTTAGGCTTCACAGGCAAGCGCTTAACCGCTAAGCCATCTCTCCAGCCCTGTTTTGGAATTCTTTCTCTAGAGCATCCTCCAAGTAGTTGTCATTAGAAGCTTCAACTATGGCACTAGGTACTCTTGATGGAGCTGTCACGTGTTGATTTCTCATGTTAGTTGGTTTTCACTGGGGTTTGCCCCTCTGGAGATAGTCTCTCCGTCAGTTAAGAATGCAGCAATGGTGGCTGCCCTGGGACCTGTTTTGTATGGCCTGGTCCACCTTGCTTCTGGCAGGTTTAGTTTAGGGGACTTTGCATGTGACTGGGTTGGATGCAAGGGGTCGCTCAGTGGGACCTGTGCTGTGTGGCCTATTCTGCCTTGCTCCAGGTGGTCAGAGTGCAGGTCTTCATGTGCTTCAGGGCCGGTCACACGGGGGAGTGGGGAGCAGTCTCATGTGGACTAATCATCCCTCCTCCAAGCACACAGGTGGGCGGTCTGCCCTGCGAGTCTGGTCTGGCCACAGGGATGGGCCTATGGCTCCAATCCACAAAGACCTGTGCCAGACAGTCTTCTCCTTGTTCCAGGCAGGTAGGGTCAGTTTGTCTACACGCAGGTTTGGCTGGGTACAGAGATGAGCCTGTGGTTTCTGTGGCCAGGGAACCCCTGCCAGGCAGCCTAGTCCTTCGTGTTCCAGGTGGGCATGGGCAGGAAGTCTACCCGTGCTCTGGGTTGAATGTATGGTGGTGCAGGACCCATGCTGAGATGCCTAGTCCTCCCTACTCTTGGTGAGTCATGGAGTACACAGGGGTCTGGGCTGGGCCCAGGAGAAAGCCTGTGGCTCAGCTCACTGGGGACCTGTTTGGAGTGGCCTAGTACTCCTTGCTTCAGCCAGGCATGGGCGGCTGCTTTTACACTCTCATCAGACAGTTCCTCTTTAGTAGTTGATTAACTTGGGCATTTTTCTCACATTAGTGGGAAGCTGACTCACACACTTTGTTTTTCTTTTTGTTTTTTCCTAATGTGGTATGAACCCTATCTTTCTAGAAAGTTGTTGGAATTTAAACATAATAGTAGGCATAGTATAGTATATTATCAAAGCACGAGCTGGTTGGAAACAGTGATATTTTTAATTTCTAACATTTCATGGTTTCTATGGCATTCATTGGCCAGAGAATGTCAGTGTAGACAGTAAAAAAATTAAGGAAGGACTTGGAGTAAGTATTCATGAGGCCTCAAAATGGAGTCATAGAATCAGCATTAGAACCTTGAGTAAAGGGCTGGATAGATGGCTTAGTGGTTAAGGCGCTTGCCTGTGAAGCCTAAGGACACATAATTGACTTGCCAGATCCCACACAAGTCAGGCGCACAAAAGTGACACAAGCACAAGGTCGCATATGCGTACTAGGTGGCACATATGTCTGGAGTTCATTTTAGTGGCTGAGGCCCTGGTGTGCCAGTTCTCTCTCCCTCTTTCTCTGTCTCTAAAATAATAAAAAACTAAAAATAAAAGAACCTTGAGTAAAGATTGGCAGAGCTGAGAAATCTGCTCTTGACTCTCCAACATCTTTGTCTTTTATTTTATTTGTAATGACACCAGGACTCAGCTTCTGACATCCGAGCCATTCATCTCTCCTGGGTAATGTGTAGCGTTTAGTGTACCACTTTGATTCCAAAAGCATATTTTAATATATATGTGAATATGTGTGTGCATGTTCATGTGTGTAAGTGTAGGATTGCACATGAAGATCTGAGGGTGACTTTGGGTGTTAGTCCTCGACCCCCTTGTGTTTGAGACAGGCTATCTCATCATTGTCCACCATTCCATTTGCCAGGCTAGCTGGCCCACCAGCTTCCAGGAAGTTCTCCTGTCTCTGCCTCTCTTCTTGCAACAATAGGCATGCTAGAATTACAGTGTCCAGCTTTTATATAGGTTCTGGGATCCAAACTCTGGTACTCATACAGGTGCTGCAAGTGTTTTCTTTTTATTTATTTATTTTTTTTCGAGGTAGGGTCTCACTCTAGCTCAGGCTGACCTGGAATTCACTATGGAGTCTCAGGGTGGCCTCGAACTCACGGCGATCCTCCTACCTCTGCCTCCCGAGTGCTGGGATTAAAGGCATGCGCCACCACGCCTGGCTACACAGCAAGTGTTTTATGTACTGAATCATCTCCCTAGCTCTTCAAACGTGTATTTTTTAAAAAATAATTTTAAGCCTGGTATGGTAGTACATGCCTTTAATCTCAGCACTTGGGAGGCAGAGGTGGGAGGATCACTGTGAGTTCAAGGCCAGCCTGAGACTACATAGTGAGTTCCAGGTCATCCTGGGCTACAGCAAGACTCTACCTCCAAAAAAAAAAAAAAAAAAAAAAAAAAACTTAAAATGATAAAATTTATAATCAATTGAACTGAGTACAAATAAGGTAAATTCTGAGAACTAGCCAATATGTTAGAAGGCTAATAACATGGCTCTTTTTGATGTTTTTTTTTTTTTTAATTTTTAAACATTTTTGTTGAGAATTTTAACACATGAATATACTCTATGTTGATTGTACTCTCACCTTATTACTCTCTTATGTGTCTTTCAAACTCAAAGCTCGGTAGTTTTTAAAAATATTTTTAAATTAATTATTTGTTTATTTGTTTAATTGTTTAGTTCAGAGAGGGAAAGAGGCAGACACACACAGAGGGAGAGAGAGAGAATAAGCGTGCCAGGGCTACCAGCCACTGCAAATGAACTCCAGACGCATGTGCCACCTTATGCATCTGGCTTATGTGGGTCCTAGAGAATTGAACTGAGGTCCTTTGGCTTTGCAGGCAAACTCCTTAACCTCTAAGCCATCTCTCCAGCCCTTTTTTTTTATCTTTTAATAAACTTTCTTTCCACTTGAAGTGTGTTTCTCTGGATCCTAAGAAGTATTTCTAGTAACAAGGACTTTTTTAAACAGTTGGCCTATTCTATGTGCACCTGGCTCTCTGACATCAACTGTATTACCAACCTCCATAGTACAGTGGTCCACTAAGTCCATGGGGAAGAACAGAATGTCTGCTTCAGTTTTTCGAAACTTGTCAGTGATCCTGGGATCCTTCCTTGAGAGGAGGCACCTCTCATCTTCACCCACAATTTCAAAACCTTTGAAGCTGGGAAATGGTGTTTAGACTGAATTCTTTGCTGTGGGCCACTCATGTTCACCAGTGGTCCAACCTGTAGATACGTGTCCACACTCCCATGCCACCTGCCATGCTCCCCAGGTCATAGAATCAGTCATCTTTGTGTACTGAGCTTTCAAGTGACAACATCACAACAGCAGCCAGTGACCCCTGGTAAAAGGGAGCACAGAGCAAGTCTCTCCTTTCTGATTCTCATTTGGCCTCTCCTCGTTTTCTTCCTCCCTCCTGTGGAAGCCTATGGGTATGTTTGTGGTTGATTTAGTTTCATGTGCTTACCTTGCTTCATGGAATCCAACTAATGTTTTGGTTAAAAACACTGGGAAACTGGAGATTAAAAGCTCTCACTCTAACTATGTAAACATCTTTATGTGATTCTGACACCTGCTCTACATATCATAATGTCATCACTGTTTGTTCTTCGTGAATTTTTAATTTTTATTTAATTTCTTCATGCATTTTAAAAGAGTTCTTTATTTTTATTTATTTATTTGAGAGAAATAGAGAA
This sequence comes from Dipus sagitta, assembly GCA_036346955.1. Taxonomy (NCBI): domain Eukaryota; kingdom Metazoa; phylum Chordata; class Mammalia; order Rodentia; family Dipodidae; genus Dipus; species Dipus sagitta. The sequence continues at coordinate 156,711,795 of CM070773.1, forward strand.
AGAGGGAGATAAAGAATGTGTGCACCAGGACCTCTAGCAGCTGCAAACAAACTCCAGATGCATATACCACTTAGTGCATCTGGCTTACGTGGGAATAGAACCTGGGTCCTTTGACTTTGCAGGCAAGCACCTTAACCACTAAGCCACCTCTTCTTCCTTCATTTTTAACAGTATGAGGTTCTAATTACTTCGTTGCCAGTTACATAGTAAAAAAAAATTATATTATTTTTATGTCACAGATGGAGATACTGGGGTCCTAAATCTATGACTGATCATACTGGAGCCCAGAGACAAAGGAGAAACCACAGTCTGGAGCGTCTGGGTAGTGCCCTCAGAAGACTGTGTTATTTATCTGTGGATCCCTCCTCCATCTTGTTTTCTCTTTAGGTAAGTCTTGTCTTTTTATGCAATCATACAATGAGACTCAGCTTGACCATGAATGAACTATGAGAAAAGAGCCTATCTGTAAACTTGTCTTCTACTGAATCTTCTTCCCTAAGCCCAATGGAGCAGAGTGCCTGTGTTGGGCCATATGGTCTTGCACATGGGTTGCTTCTGAGATGTAGCTCTTGTATTGCTTTAGCTAATCTTTGTTGAGTCTTGTGTACAGTGACATTGGTGATGTCTTCATACTCTGGCTTAACTCCATCAGAATGACTAAGATAAGAAAAATCTCAGCAACCATGAACTTTTGACAGAAAATAAGGGGCCTGGGAAGATGTCTGATGACTGTCTCTGCCTCTGGAGCAAATAGGATGATTCAGAAATAGAAATCACTCGTAGGCTTGACTTTGATCAAAGTCAGGATCCCACAAAAGGTGCTAAATTAATTTGCCAACTTCGTTGAAGTCCATTTGCTGTGCCCAAATCAGTCTACACAAATGACATTGCATAGCTACAACACAGAAATGAGTCAATGGTCTCCTAAGTTTAGCTGCATTAACTCATAATAAATATTATCATAAATTCATCCATTAAATATTCTAGACCCAGAGGGAGATAGACACAGTATCACTTTTATTTAACTTGGGTTTTGGTTTAGTGTTTGTGTTGGTTGTTTTTAAAACTGTGACCAAAATATCTGAGAGAACAATTAAGGAAGGAAGGATTTATTTTGGCTCATGGTTTCCGTGGCTTTAGTACAGGTTTACTTGTAATTAGGTAGGTCATCATGGCAGCAGAAATATATGACAGGAGAGAGCTATTCACTTCATGCTAGATAGGAAGTGAAGAAAGAGAGGAATGGATCAGAGACATGACACTCCCAAAGACCTGTCCCCAGGAACATACTTCCTTCAGTTAGGTTCCACCTCTTAGAGTTTCTCATACCTCCCCAAATAGCAACACAAACTAGAGACCAAGTGTTTATAACATGAGCCTGTGGGGTACATTTCATGTATAAACCACAGTGGTGATCTACAAGGATCAACACTCAGGTATATCACAGAGCATGTAAGCAGAAGGAACTGGATATCAGGTTGGAGAATCACTGGCAGAAAGCCACTAAGCAGAGCTTCAGAACCAAGAGTTCAAGGCCTCCATGTTTGTACTAGTTCTGACACAGGACACTTCTCCAGTAATGACATGACGAGGCTTGCAACATATGTCTGACCTTGAGGAACCAAAAAGGCTTCTTCGACTCCCAGGCAGCAGAGGTGCTGGAGGACTTCCACAGAGGCTGCACAAGGGTGCTTGGGTCTGTCAGTGGAGAGTGGAGCAGTCTGCTCTGTTTGCTCTGCCAGAAGCTGATGGGCCTCAGCAAGGGAGTTTGAGAGGCTTCTTGACTCCCAGGGATCGACTGTGACTTCCCTTTGTAGGCATAAGATTCTATTTTCTACCATCTTTATAAATAACTGTTGTGACTATCTCTGCCAAAACAGCTACCTTTCTTGCCCCAGAGACTAGACATTCCCACTGTGCCCCCACCAGACACTGCCACAAGGGGCCAGAGCAGCTTGGGCAGTCAAAATGATGTGTGTATTTGAGTCTTTAAAGAGCCAGGCCAAACTCAGAGTCAGGGAGCTACCATAAATAACCCGCATCCCTCTCCGTGTGTGGCTGAGACTGGAATGCCTTTCTCCTTACAGTTGTACAAGCAGCGAGAGATCAAAGATCCACAGTTTATGGATGCACAGTTCATTACAAAGTCACTGAACTCATGGGAGGGTTCTGGTGAAAGCACCAATAATTCTATCCTATGACTGTTTTGCTGATGGCTGGGGTTGGAGGGTGCTCAAAGAACTTGCAATGACTTTAAATAACATTTTTTAAAAATACAGAGAAAATTCACTTTCAAAGAGTGAAAACTTAACTGGCATCTTTTTAGTGTGTGGAATGTGGTAGGAGGGAAGAGGAAGGAAAGAAATTGACCCATTACCACTTGGAATGTGGTTCAAGAAGAATAATAGGAGGTGGAAAATTAACTTGTGTGATTTACTTACCCTTGAGTAAGCCTTTGATAAGCAGAGCAGAACATACACAGGGCTTTTTTCTTAAGCCCAAACTAGATAATGCATTTGAAAAGCAGGCTTTGAACTAGTTCTCCGGGGTATAAAGAAAAAAAATGTGTTTCAAATTATAACATTGGTGATGTTTTAATCCTAGGATTGTAGAGAATCACAAGCCTATGAAATAATAACTGCTCCCTATCTCATGTCTGCTAGTGTGACACACACTGGGTAGTGTGTGTGATGTCCTTCATCCTCACACGGGGAGCTTGTTGCTATCTCATCTCACATACAGGACAATGGACATTACAGAGCTGCAGTGCTTGGCTCAAGGTCATACAGTCATTATAGTGGAAAGTTTGGGATTTGAACTCTGGAACAGAGAGAAAATGAGCACCTCTTAGCCTGTAGTTAGTTCTTCTGACTCCTGCCAGCTTTCTGGCCCATGATAGAAGGTCACGTCATTGGAGCTCTTTTGTTTTCTGGGCATGAGAACTGTGCTGGCAGTTTTCCAGGCTGGACTAGATGGCCCTCAGGCCAGCTTGCCCGCCTTCCCATTGTACTGGCCTGGCCACACACAGTCCACTCTCTGTTTTGCAGAATTTCTACAGCCCAGACAGGTATTCCACCAGAACTTTTCTAGAATGTGTGTCGGAGAAAGCATGTATGGGAAATATTTGTCAAAGAACCATTTTTGGACATTTTGTTGAGTTTGTATGCACTGTATAAAATACTTTCATTGAGAGAAACCTCAAGACACTGGGCGTGTATGTCTGAGGGTGGCCTGGTCCTGTGACCGGCTATAGGCAGTCAGCCTTGGCCACTGACCCCTCTGTACTTCCTAGTACATAAGCAAGGTCCTTGATCTGCTATTTTCTGCATGATGTTAGGAACCACTGTCTTGTGAATGAGCATCTGTCATGTGCCTGCCAGGGATAGATGAAGAAACATTTCCTGAAATGATTACTTCAACAGAAACAGTGTCCGAGGTTTTCATTCTTTACGGTATCAGAGTGTTAATCAAAGCTAAACTGTAGGAAGCTTAAAAGAAAAAAAAGCACATAAGTACAGTGAAAAGAACTCAGTAATTAAGGCCAACAAAGTATCCATGGCTATGTAATCCCTGGGAGCTTTTGTCCTTGTCATGGACAAAACTTGAATCACAGAGATCAAATGGCTAAGATGACTGGAAAACTGTATCTCCTTAAAGATGTCCCCTTCTTTTGGTTCTTTAGATAGATGTCTGTGACAAGGACAAAATCTCCCAGGGATTGCATAGCCATGGATACTTTGTTGGCCCTAATTGTTAAGTTCTTTTCACGGTACTTACAGAAGCAAAGAACTAATTGATTCTCTCTCTTTTTGAAAAAAAAAAAAAAAACATTTATTTATTTATTTATTTATTTTAGAGAGAGAGGAACAGATAGAGAGAGAATAGGCATGCCATGGCCCCAGCCACTGCAAACAAACTCCAAATGAATGTGCCACCTTGTGCATCTGGCTTACGTGGGTCCTGGAGAATCAAACTTGAGTCTTTAGGCTTTCCAGGCAAGTGCCTTAGCCACTAAGCCATCTCTCTAGCCCTCTCTTTTTTATATACTGATTTAATAATACCAATTGAGAACATGACTGAAACCCTGTGTTTCTTACCTCCTCCAGTTTTTTTTTTTTTTTTTGAAAGATTTCACACATGCAGTATAAGAACTTGTGAGTCAACTTACCCAATCTTGACTTCAAGAGTTACAGAAATCCTCTGCCAGGTGGCACATATGTTCTCAGCTCCATCACAGGAAGAAAACACAATTGCTAAAAAGCAAAGAAAAGTTTAAAAACCAGATGCATTTTTCTAACTTCTTTTCCTCTCTGACGCCTAAAAGGTTTTTCTATCCCTGGACAGGTTCTCATGCTCACAGGCATCTGTCATCCCAAATATGCTGTTCCAGGGATGGGGCTCCAGCTGGTCAGGGAGGGTGACATGGGAAATGCTTAATGACCAATAAGTAGAACAAGGGAGCAGGAATAATAAGACAATCCACCTTTTGAAGACAAGAAACCAGGGGTCCTAAGTCCGTATAAGTACATTTTAAGGTCCTGTAACTACCAAAACAATTGGTAAACAGCTTTAATCTGCAGCTGGGAAGACTTAGCACACTAAGTCATTAGGGCAACGTATAAGGCCTTGTGGAGAACAATACCAAAGTCTGGAATTATAGTACTACACTTACGTGCATAGCATTATATATGTGGGTCTGTGGAATGTTGTAACAACAGCATTTTCATCTGGAAAATTGTCTTCAACAAAACATAAAAAGAATCTACCCCTAGTGTCCTAAAGGGGAAGATTATAGGAAAGTATATTATCTCCAACTTAACATTGGGGAAACCAGATTCAAATAAGGTATGGGTTTCTCCTGAAGCAAAAGAAATCAATTACAAGAAAATGAAACTCAACTTGGTGCTGTGCTGGAGAAATGTCAAGCTCATTGCATGATGTTTTGCCCTTCCTCACCTCTCCGCGAAGCAGTTCTGTTCCTCAGTAATTGCTATTTGGTTGTTCTTATGGGTTGTTGGTCTGGGTTTTTTGTCTTTTTCATTAAATTGTGTAAGTAAAATTGATGCAGTGGAGTAGCCGTGGCAGACTCAGCTGCAAGAACAATGGCCTTTTTAACCCAGCATTTCTCAGTAACATCTGGGAAGATGTTTCATGTGGGTTTTCTCTCCTCAAGTATCCAATGGCATGATTCCACATTCAGAAGGGATTGACGGTGACATTTCATTTATCCAAGAAAGGAAAATAAAAAGAAAAGAATCGTTCTACATTTAATAGAACATAAAGGTAACTTGAAAAGCGCTTTGAAAGATGATTTCCATTTCCTGATCTAAGGCAGACCTAAGGTATGTCTGAGACAGGTGGTGCCAGGCACACCCTGCCTCGAGTTCTTCTGTATGGATTATGTTGACTTTCGGGGAATATGTCGGGATTCACCACTGCAGAGGACTCTGAAGCAGCTCTTTAAAACTCCTGTGGAAATCCGAAAGAGAAATCCATGACAGGGAAACCTAGGATTTTGGCCATGCAAACCTTACAATTTGAAATCACAAGCTATTTTTCCAGAGGCCTGACACAGACATCTCTAATCCTGTTTACATGAGGCACAGCCCTACCCTGTGGCTTCCTTGATCATGCTAAATCAGCCAAGAAGCAAAGGCTGGGTGAATGCCATTTTGCATAAAAACTATGGAACAGAATAAAAAGAAGGCATCAATCGGGAAGTGGATTTCAGTCCTAGGAAACTAGGCTGTTTGATGGTAAGCTAGAAGCCTCTTCCTCTAGAGGTACTGGGTAAACTTCCCCCTCATGCTCTTGGAGCTTGTTTGGAAGTTCTAGCAGGGGAGCACAGCTACTTGCGTACCTTAGACTGAAGACTGGTCCTCCTCAATTCGGGAAGGTTTTCCTCTTGGACCAAGCGGGCAGCTTCAGGAGGATGCTTGTAGAGCGGTGAGGGAGGAAGGCCTAGCCAGCAGATCAGCCAAATCAACCCTGGGGATCAGTTGCATGACAGATGTCACAGCCAGATCAGCTTCACATCCTCCCTTGTGCTTTTGAAGAAGGGATTTCCCCTGAACACAGTATCAATCTGAATTTAGTTGTAGCCTTGGAAACCTGTGATTAGAGAAAAATCAAAACTTCCAGGTGAAGCTGGGATATAATGCCCATTGTAATGGACTGTAATTAAAAAGCATCCTGTAGAGACAAGAAAAGTCAAGGTTTTAAACATAACTTTCACTAAAACATGAACGTCATTTGGATTATGCTGCTACATAACTTTAAAACAATAAAACTTTTGTCACTGATTGCACCTAAGCCCGTAACATGTTTATGATTTAAATATGGTCAATCCTCATTATTTTTGGATCCTCTATTTGGAAATTCACATACTAAAGTGTATTTGCAGTCTCAAGATCAGTAGTAATGGTGCTTTTATGGTTATTGAAAGACCATCAGAGTCTCAACAAGTGTGCATTACCCAAAGTCCGCTGTAAGTAAGAGTTCTCTTCATGGTCCATTTAGTGACTTGTTTGTTTTTGCATTTTCCCATGTCTGTTGTCTGGTGGGATTTTCACATTTTAAAGTAGTGCCCAGACTCAGTGCTGAAGTATCGTCTATGTGTCTAGTGTGCCAGCATGAAAGGGAGTAACGGAGAAGAAAACCATGCTGAGTGGACTTTGTTCAGACATGAACTAAAGTGCTTTCGGCTGTGAGGTCAATGTGAATGAGCCAGCAGTACGTATTAAATAAAACATAGAAATAGACATCAGCAACGCATATGTCAATTAGGAGACAAAAATGTCAATGCTTTTAGGAACCCAACCTGATAATTCTCCTAGGAGTAATGGTTCAGGATTCACTAATTTTGTGTTCATATTAATAATACACAACATAACAACTGTAGCTAATGAGAATACACTATATTTGTCTAGAAGTTCTGTGCCACTTGGTTATTTGAATGGCTATGTCATATGTATTTAGTAGCCACTTATCATCTCAAATAGGACCCAAAAATGACCTTCTGTGTTCAGGACCAGGTTTCAGAAAACATAGGTATTAAGTAGGCTGGTTTTTATTTTATTGTGGTTTTTAGAGGTAGGGTCTCACTCCAGCTCAGGCTGACCTGGAATTTACTATGTAGTCTCAGGCTGGCCTCAATCTCACAGCAATCCTCCTGCCTCTGTCTCCCAAGTGCTGGGATTAAAGGCGTGAGCCACCATGCCTGGCTTATAGGCTGGATATGAATTCTGTGGGCCTTCCCTGTAAGGTAGAGCAAGGGAGGCTGCTTTTGGGAGTAGAGAGAAGGGAAACTTAGTATAAGCCATGTGAGGCTGTCATCTGGGGAGGGAAATGGAGCTGTGGGAAGAAGCAGAGGAGAGGAAATAAGAAGTGGAGGGAAAATTAATGTGTTCACACTGACAAGAGAGTCAAGACTCAACACACTGCCACTAATCGTGGGGTATCTCACAGCCTGGTGCATGCAAAATGTCATATGTTACACATTCTTGAGAGACACGAAGTGAGATACCAACACATTCTCCAGAGCTTAAGGACATCCTTTGATATGAATTGAGTCTTGCTCGTGAAAGGACGTGACTTTGTTTTATGGCTACTCTGAACAAACCATTTTGATTTTGGATAAATAGTGCTTATTGAAATGGTTTCTTAAGCTAAAGTACTTCCATGTACTTAAGTAAATGGAATGTGACAATGTATTTAATATACTACACAAGCAGAGAGATTTTTAGTGGCCAATGCAGAGAAATTATATGTTCTCATATTCATGCCAAGGTAGTTTGTCTTATAGGCAGAAAATAGAGTTTACAGTTTGAAATAAACAAAGCATTGCTTTAAACAGTGTAGGAAAAAAGTATACTACTTCAGAAGTAATTGCTTGTATACATACATTTGCTTGTTGGGAACAATAATCTGAAATCCAAGTTCCTCTATCATTCAGCCTGAAGTATGAGGAAATGAGAATGTATATACAGGGTCCCTAAGCAATAGAGAGAATTTCCCATAATGCCATGTAGACATGACAAATTATACCATTTTGCCACCTAATGATACATTAGATCAACATAGTACCTAACTCATGAACTTCAGTTAGAAATTTCAAATCTGATGGAAAAGTATTTTTCAGTATCTTAGGAAAAAAAAATTCAAAGCTTTACAGAAAAAAAGTGTCTGTGAAATATGGCCAAGTTACATGTTCACACATGAAAAATGTAATACACTTTCTTAGGAGCTTAAAAATCATTTTGTGAAGCAAAGTTCCTAAAAGCAGGATGAAAAGCCCATTGAACTGCTGTGGAAGAGTAATAGCATGCCATCTTGTGGGGTTTTTATTTTTAGAATTAAACGAAGTAAAGCAAATACAGTACATAAAACAAAAATTTTATCAATAACTACCAGCTATTGTAGTGATGTTGTTGTTATAATGAATGTTGAGCCTAAAATAACATATAGTTATCAAATGAGTATCTTTTTTTCTTCATACTATCAGAGATACAACCACGCTATTCTTAAAAATTCTTAGAACCAGCAAAATAAATGAAAAACTGTAAAAGAAAATTCTTAGAATGAAAGGTGTACTTTTTTATAAGTCCTCAAAAATATTTGTTACACAACAGTGACTTTGCATGGTATATGTTTTTACCTGCTTTGTTAGTCAGCAATTAAAACCAACTATTATAATCAGTAGCTTTTGTCTTCTGGATATGACATGTCCATTACATTCATGAATTCACTGAAGCTGCAGTTTTGTACACAAGTTTGAGCCTGTCAGTATTTCACCATGGATGGGGGAAAGATACATGAGACCCCCCAGACCTTCCAGAGTAGCTAATGGCAGCCAAAAGTTGCTGGGATAGGAGGGTCAGGTAGGTCAGTGGTGTAGCTTCTGGCAAGTCTCCCATTCCAAAGTCACTGACCTTCTAACTATGATCATGCAAGCAACTCTATTTTAACTTTATGGGCTTAGAAAAAGGCACAAAAGTAAGATAAGAGTGCTTCTGGGAAGTAGAAGAGGGATAAGAGAGGATAATTGAGGGAATGAAGTCAAAATACATTATATGCATGTATGAAAGTGTCAAAAATGAAAAACAAATAAATAACAATTAACAGACATCTACATCACTCCCTTCAGTGCTCAGGAAATACTGTGGATGATGTAGCAGAAAAAAATGTAAGAGCCAAATGGTAGGGGAGGAATGCTATGGAAAACTGTCTTCTACTTCTATAGTGACCATTGCATTCATGACTTCACAGGAGCTCTTATTACCTGCACAATACCTGGCCCATCCACATTCTGTTATTTATGATGGAGGGAGATACACACACACACACACACACACACATATATGAAATTAAAATAGAAGAGGGACTATTTTACAGTGAAACCCTACCACGAAAAACCAAAAAAAAAAAAAAAAAAAAAAAAAAGAAGAGGGCCTATTTGGAAAGACAGGGTTCAAGATGAGAGGGAACAAAAGAAGGTAAAGGGAGAGGATTGTGATAAGAATACATTATGTACAAGTAGAAAAAAAATCAAGTTAAAAAATAATATTTTTAAATCAGTAGCTTAAAACAACCAAGAATAATTTATTACTCATGTTACAGTTGCAATGAGAGCCAGGGAATTTTTTAATTTCTTCTATCTTGTGCTTGTGTAATTTCAGTGGAAGGAAATGAGTAGAATGAAAGCCTGAGAGGAATGTGGCTTAGAAATAGCAGCACAAGGGCTGGGGAGAGTGGTTAAAAGTGATTGCTGGCAAAGCCTACTGGCCCAGGTTTGATTCCCCAGTACCCATGTTAAGGCAGATGCACAAAGTAGCACATGCATCTGGTGTTCCTTTGTTGTAGCAGGAGGCCCTGGAGTACCACTATACTCCCCGCTTCTCTCCCCCCCCCCCACCTCTGCTCACAAATAAATAAATAAAAATTAAAAAGAAATGGAAGTACAACTTCCACTTCCATTCTTTTATTGTTTTTGTTTAGTGTGTGGCACAGGAACAGATCTTCGTGGAAGAATTGACTGGAGACACTAAAACGTGAGAAGTGAGGTTAATAGAATAAATAAATAAATAAACTCACATCTCTTGAGAAATAATGAAGATAATTGTGTGATTTCTCTTCATTCGGGAAAAAAACAGGAAAGGAAAATGGCTACCTTCAAGCTGCCTAACCACAACTCTGTATAGCCCTCCAAAAAGGCAAAACTTGGATTTAAATGTCCTCAAGTTGGTAATACCAAATAAATTGACAGAGGAAATACAACACTTTCTGGAAGGATGCATTTTAAACCCAAGTCTCATGGTAAAAAAAAACCAGCTTTTAAATTTCTAAGAGGAATGAGCTCATAAACAAATGTAGTCACCAAGAACAAGAAAGTAAAAAATGAAAGCAAAAACCAAGGGAAATAACAAAAGTAAGAAAAGCAGAAATTATAAATATCAGACCCAAAATATATGTTTTGTATTTTTAATATGCTCAGGGATGTAGAAACATAGTATATCATTTTATATGGTGCTAAAAATAACTTTTAAAAATTAATTTGCTAGAAATGTACATAATAATTAAAAATAAAAATTGCTTTAAAAACCAGATTAGACTAAGCTGAAGAGAAAATTTGTGAACTGAATGATAGAGTAATTAAAATAATTTTAAATGACGCTTTCAGAGACAAACAGGAGGTCAGTAAGAAAAAAAAAAGTGTTTAAACATGAAAAAAAAAATGAACTGGCCAAGCTTTTGTAATCCTAATACCTGGGAGACTGAGGCAGGAAAATTGCCACAAATTTGAGGCAGGCCAGCCTGGGTTACATAATGAGTTCCAGGCCTACTGATGCTACATAGAGAGATCCTGTTTCAAAAGAGAAAGGAGGGGGGGTGCTGGAGGGATGGCTTAGCAGTTAAGGCATTTGTCTGCAAAGCCAAAGGACCCAGGTTTGATTCCCCAGGACCCACGTGAACCAGATGCACAAGGGGGTGCACGCGTCTGGATTTCATTTGCAGTGGCTGGAGCCCCGGTATGCCCATTCTCTTTGTCCCTCTCTTTCTCCCTCTCTCTCTGTCAGATAAATAAATAAAAATAAAAATAGAGAGAGAGAGAGAAGAAAGGGCAAAAGAAGAGAGAAAGACAGAGAGGGGGAAGGAGGAAGAGAAGGAAAGAAAAAACTATAATGGGGAAGGCAAATAACTTTTAATTTTTCTGTAAAATATTACATGAAATTTTCAAGTCTGATATTAAAAGCAGCTATGGGTTGTCATGTGATCCAATAAGCCTGTCTATTTTTCAGTAAGATTTCTGCTTATAAAAAAGCAGCAGAAGAAAAAAAATCAAAAAAAAAAAAAAGCAGCAGAGAGTATTTGGCCCATGGGTTACAGTTTAACTCCTAGAGAATTATTTTTTAAAAACATTAAGGAAAATAAAACCAAGTTTGATACTATGATGGCCTAAAAAGGGCTGCATGGTTAAGGTGCTTGCCTTCAAAACCTAACAACCCTGGTTCAATTCCCCAATACCTATGTAAAACCAGATGCACAAAGTGGCACATACATCTGGAGTTCATTTGTAGCAGCTAGAGGCCTTGACATGGCCATTCTCTCTGTGTTTGTCTCTCTTCTGTCTCCCTCTGCTTGCACGTAAATAAATAAAAATATTTTAAAAGACAAAAAAAAAAGTTTCTAGAAGATGGTCCAAATAAAAATCTCAAAAGAGTAAAGGCACAATAATAGTGGAGAGTTTCCCAGAAGAACAATTCAAGAGGTGGGGGGAAAAAAAAGAGCCAGCGTGGTGGTGCACGCCTTTAATCCCAGCACTAGGGAGGCAGAGGTAGGAGGATCTCCATGAGTTCAAGGCCACCCTGAGACTACATAGTAAATTCCATGTCAGCCTGGGCTAGAGTGAGACTCTACCTCGAGAAACAAACAAAACAACAACAAAAAAAAAAAAAAAAAACCTAATAATTCAAAGTAGGGTCAAGTAAAAATAAACACAAAGTAAGATAAATTACTTTGAAGTTGAGAAAGAATAAAAAAGAGAAGATCTTAAAAGTAATCACAAAATCAATGTATTTCACCCCAAATCATGTAGAAACTGCTCTACAGCATTAAAAGAAGTAGGAGAGGGAAAAGGAAGAGGGAGAACTACTATTTCAGAATTCTTGAGACTGGTCGCAACAAACAATAACTATGAAGTATTTATTCATGGAAAGCTGCTAGAACTTTCCCTAGGAGCAGTGGGAGTCTATGACCTTCATTTCTGGGACTACTCCCATTGCCACCATGAGCAGCGGTTTGGTTATGGCAGTATTTTGAAGAGTGGAATTGGCTGAACAAAGGCACTGCTTAGCTGTCAGAAACAGCTATCCTGATGCGGAAAGAAATCTGAAAACAGTCACAAGGAACATTGTCAATGAATGCATCGAACTTTGTGGGGAACAAATGGGGCAGCTCGCTGTTCTGCCGCTAAAGGTGTCGTCTTGTTTGGATGTACATTGGACCAGTAGGGCGTGTTACAAAAGATCCCCACAGGGAAGCGTAGAAGGGCCGCACATCTACAGCCGAACTGAATGCTGCCTGTGCGCAGAGAGGATGAGAGGCAGCCCTCGGGAAAGGAACAACGGAGCAGAGCTGGGAAGGCCAGAGCATTGCCAGGCTACACACCAGCACTGGGGCATTGGAAGCTATATAGCTTGAGGTGTTTGAGTCTAACCTCTACCTGCTCACTGGTCAACCACAGAGGTAAGCAGAGACAAGGGTGATCACTTAGAAAGCCAAGGCAAAACAGAGAACTAGACACATACACATACAAAAAAAAAAAAAAAAAAAAACTGAGCAAAGATCTCAGCAGCAACACAAAGCTGGAGGCAGATTCTGTGGGTTAATTCCAACAACATTTTCATAAACAGAGTGGGCTCATATTGGCAACATATTATGTGACATGACAGTTTTCAATCAAATGCTACAAGATGTCCACAAAACAAAACTAGGGGCTGAAGAGATGGCTCAGCAGTTAAAGGTAGTTGCTTGCGAAACCTGACTACCCAGGTTTGATTCCCCATTACCCATGTAAAGATAGATGTACAAAATGGTACATGCATCTGGAGTTTGTTCTGACATGCTCTCTCCTCTTCTCTCCTCTCCTTTTCTCTCCCTTGCAAATAAATAAAAATTTAAAAAACATACACAAACACAAAATAAATAGAAAACTATACTCTGAAGCCAGGCGTGGTGGCACACACATTTAATTCCAGTACTCAGGAGGCAGAGGTAGGAGGATCACCATGAGTTTGAGGCTACCCTGAGACTATGTAGTGAATTCCAGGTCAGCCTGGGCTAGATTAAGACCCTACCTTGAAAAAAAAAGTATGCCCTGAAACCTGTATTTAAGGAAGAAGAGTAGTGGTTAAAAATTGGCTTGCAGGGGCTAGAGAGATGGCTTTGTGGTTGAGCACTTGCCTGTGAAGTCTAAGGACCCCAGTTCAAGGCTCCATTCCCCAGGACCCACGTAAGCCAGATGCACAAGGGGGCACATGCATCTAGAGTTTGTTTGCAGTGGCTGGAGGCCCTGGTGCACCCATTCTCCCTCTCAATCTCTCTCTGACTCTCTCTCTGTCTCTCCCTCTCCCTCTTTCTCTCTCTGTTGCTCTCAAATAAATAAATAAAAATAAACAAAAAAATTAAAAATTTAAAAAATGTCTTACAGACTGGACCAGATGTTTAGTTTATCAACAACTTCAACCCTGCTATTATAACATGTTCCAAAAAGTCAGTGAAAAATATAAGAAGAATAAAAGGAGCATGTAATGGTAATGACCCAACACAGAATTCTTAATAAAGAAACAGAAACTACTTTAGAAGAATCTCTTTAGATAATCCCATGAAATTATAGCAAAGTTACAAATAGAAGGTTAGTATGTAAAAGTCAATTACTTTCCTGTTTACCAGCAATTTGAATGTTATAATTAAAAACATAGTATCAGTCACACTAACCTGAAAAGAATCAGTACTTTAGCTGTAAGTCTAAATACATACACAGGAAACTGATAACTTTAATAAAAGTAATAAAATGAGATCTAAGTTAAGAAAAAGCAGTATCATGCTTGCAGATAGGAAGTATGCAGGTAATACTATGTCAGATTTTGCCAACTTTATCTACACATTCAATGTGGTCCCAATCAAAATCCCAGCAAGTTATCTTGTGGTTATTGGCAAATTGACAGTAATGTTTACATGGAAAGCAAAGAAGCAGATGGCCAGCAAAGTATGGAATGAAAAGAAAAGTGTAACCGGGCGTGGTGGCGCATGCCTTTAATCTCAGCACTCGGGAGGCAGAGGTAGGAGGATCGCCGTGAGTTCGAGGCCACCCTGAGACTCCATAGTGAATTCCAGGTCAGCCTGGGCTAGAGTGAGACCCTACCTCAAAAAAAAAAAAAAAAAAGAAAAGTGACAGAGGACTGATTCTGCTCAACTTCAGCTGTTTCAGTGCTATTGGTCAATGAACAGGCAAATCAATAAAACAGGACTAGTGAAAAAATGGACCCATTAGGTATGGTTAGGTGACCTTTGACAAAGGAGCAAAGGCATTAAATGGGAGAAAGGATAGCCTTATACGTTTCACAAAGCATTAACTCAAAATGGATCTTAGATGTAAATGTAAAACACCAGACTAGAACATATCTAGAAGATAAAACAGAGGAAAATCTTTCTTTTATTTTTTCATTTTAGAGAAAGCAAGAGAGAGAGAGAAAACTGGCTTGCACCACCTAGTGGGTATGTTTGACCTTGTGCTTGCCTCATATTTGTGCATCTGGCTTACATGGGATCTAGAGAGTTGAAAATGGGCCCTTAGGCTTTGCAGCAAGTGCCTTAACTGCTAAGCCATCTCTGTAGCCTGAAAAAAATTTTAATATTTTATTTATTCATTTATTTATTTGGCAGAGAAAGAGGGAGATAGACAATGGGCGTTCTTGGGCCTCCAGCCACTACAAATGAACTCCAGACATGTGTGCCCCCTTGTGCATCTGGCTACCGTGGGTCCTGGGGAATCAAACCTGGGTCCTTTGGCTTTGCAGGCAACTGCCTTAACTGCTAAGCCATCCCTCCAGCCCCAAAATCTTTTTTGAAGTCTCACCAAAGCTAAATTTACACAGTCTATGCTTTCTTCTATTTTTATATTTTTATTTATTTGTAAGTGAGAGAGAGAATGGATGCACCAGGGCCTCCAGTCACTGCAAATGTACTCCAGACACATGTGCCACCATGTGCATCTGGCTTATGTGGGTTCTAAGTAGTTGAACCTGGTTCCTTAGGCTTTGCAGGCAAGTGTCTTTACACTAAGCCTTCTCTTCAGCCCCAGAAGAAAATCTTTTAAACATGTAATGCTTCATCTTAAGAGATTAAAATTATATAAGACATAACACTAGGCTCAGTCAGTAAAATGCTTCCTGTACAAGCATGAGGACCTGAGTTTGGCTCCCTAGAATCCACATACAAGCCAGTTGTAGTGGAGTGCACCTTTAATCCCAACAATGGGGAGGCAGAGACAGTTCCCAGGGCTCACTAGTAATGTAGTTTAGCTGGATTGATGAGATACAGGCTGAGAGAGAGACCTCTGTCTCAAAAAATAATAATAATAATGGTGAGAGCAATTGAAGAAGACACACAAAGTAGACCCCTAACCTTCACACATGTGCACCTGCATACACATGCACCTACACAATGTGAACATGCATGCACACATGCACACCGCATCCACATACATATGAATGAAATGTATGTAACCCTAAGAGCAAGAACCATAATGTGAAATCAGTCATACACAGGGAGCAAAAACTTGAAAACATGTATTTGATAAAGGACTCATATTCAAAATATAGAAAGAATGCTTAAAGCTCAACAATAAGAAAGCAACTAACCTAATTTAAAAATGAGCAAATAGCCAGGCATGATGGCACATGCTTTTAATCCCAGCACTCAGAAGGATAAGGTAGGAGGATTACTGTGAGTTTGGGGCCAGCCTGGTGCTACATGAGTGAGTTCCTGGTCAGCTTGATCTTGCCTCAAAAGAAAAAAAAAAAAAAAGGAAAAGATCTGAACAGACACCTCCCCAGAGAAGACAGACAGATGGCAAATCAGCCTATGAAATGATTGTTAAAATTATAATTTTGGAAATTGTCAACTAAAACAAGAAACTACCATACCATTACCAGAACAAATAAAATCCAGTATACTGAAAAACAAATACTGGCAAGGAAACGGAGTAACAAACTCTCCCCTGATGGAGTCAACAAAAATGGCACAACTGTCCTTGGTGGCTTCGCAGTTTCTTACAGCGAAACATAAACTTCCCATACATTCCTAGTCCTCACCCAAAAGAACTGAAAATACATGTGCACACCAAACCCTTCACGCATATCTTCATAAAGGCCTTTTGTTTCAAAGCAGACTGTAAAACATCTGTATACTGGGATATTATTCAGAGTTAAAAAAGAAATTATCAATTCATGGCAAGACATGGAGGAAACAAAATGCATATTATGATGTAACAAAAGACAGGAGTGTGGTGTGTGTATGTGTGTGTGTGTTGCTTTGTTTTCTTTCAGGGTTTTTTTGTTTTGTTTTGTTTTGTTTTCTGAGACAAGTTCTTACTCTGTAGCCCAGGCTGACCTGGAACTTTCTTTTTTTGTTTTTTCAACACAGCCTCATGGTTTGTTTACTATAGTGACACGATGTTCACCTTGAATGTGACTATGTTCAAATAAAAATTCAAACAAAACAATTAAAAATATAGGACGAAGTTAATCACAACACTATCATGATGTTAAAGGAAGATGATGAAGGAACACCTCGTTGTCAAATCGATGGCTTTGTACACATGCATTTGTTGAAGAACATCAAGTTAGTGAAGCATTCTGCAAGAGAGGCTGTTGAAATTAGCATTTTCTTTTTTTAATTATTATGAACATATTTTGTATGGATACATCATGTGTTAGTACCATCTTTCCCTCCTCCCTGCCCCATTCCACAGGGGTCCCTCAGTGGAGTTGCCGGCATTCCCCATGGAGTTGTGGGTTATGCACTGTGGGAGCAGCAGTCAGTTATTGGGGGGAGGCAATGCCTCTGGGCATGATGTCCCAACCTGTGGCTCTTAGAATCATTCCACCTCCTCTTCTGCCAAACTCCTTGAGCCGTGGTGGGTGTGTTTTAAGTCTGCTTCAGTGATGAGCTCTCAGGAGCCTCTGGGTTTCTGCTTTGGTATGCCTTGAGTGTCCTCAGCCTCTGTCACCTTCACCCTGGAGCTGACTGTCAGGCTCACCATGGAAGCAGCATTCTTGCTCATCTCCCCACAAAACTCTATGGTTTTGCCTGGGCCTTGGCTGAAGTGCGAGGGGTAGTTTATCTCCTAAGTCTCGCTACCTTCTGAAAAAGTAAAACAGATTACCCAACAGAGGGTAAAGTCAGCATAGGTTAAATTGGATAAGTATTATTTTGGGGAGAGTTTGATGGGTGTAGCGCCTCTTTTAGCCAGAGACTAGTGGGAGCTTGACACTGGAGAGCATAATCTCTGTCTCCATAGGGTTCAGACCTGGTTCCCAATTCCAGATACAGGTTCCTTTCCACTGAGTGAATCTCTTAGCCATTCAGAAAGCCATCGGTTACCCACCGGTTCCTATGGCTGTGTGCCACCACTGCACAGGTGTGTAAGGATTCTCGTCAGGCCGGTTGCCTGTGAGCGGCTCAGACCCCTGCTTGCTCACACCGTTGTCAGCCACTTTCTCCCAGTAGCTCACGTAGCACTTTCCAGCACTAGATGGGCTAACTGTCTGGGCACTGGCTCTCTTCTGGATTCCAGCTAGCTCTATCGGTGTTCTGTACCTGCAGCTTATGGTGTCTTCAGCAATAATGACCTGGAACTTTCTATGTAGCCCAGGCAGCCCAGGCTTGCCTCAGACTCAGGGCAATCCTCCTCAGGCTCTTGAGTGCTGAGATTACAGACCTATGTCTCCATGCAAAATAAATGTTTGAAGAGGCTATGTTTGATATGATTACACATGTAGAATATTCTATGATAGGTAAAACTGGGGAAGTTCAGCAATTGCCAGGTGGGAGAAAGAAAGGAAAGAAAGAGAGGAGTAAAGGCAGCACAGGGAACTTTTAGAGCAGTGACACTAGTCTATAGTCTACTCTACTGATACATGATGATAAGCATTTGTCAAACTCCATAGACCTGCACAACACAGATTAAACCTTAACATTAGCTATGGACTCGGCTGACAGTAATATATCAGTACTGCTCCATCAGTCTTAATAAACAGATCACACTAATTCAAGTTGTTAATATATTCTATTGCATGTTTTGTATGTGTGGTGGTGGTATGTGTGTGTATGTGGTGTGTACACATGTAGATGTTTGTGGTGCACAGACATGGAGACAAGAGAACATTGGAAGTCATTCCTCTCAGTTATTCCTGTATTTCCTTGAGGTTGAGTCTCCCTATGAATGCAGAGCTGTGGTTTTCATAAGCCCCAACAATTCTACCACCTCCACTCCCCACGGAGCTGGAGTTACAGACATGTATGTCCACACTCAGCTGTTTATACCATGGAAATGAACTTATAAATCAGGTCCTCTCAGACGTGCTTGCAGCAAGCACTGCTGCCCACCGAGTCATTCCCCACCCCACTCATTTATATTTGTATTTACTATAGTTCAGATCTTTTGAAAATTGCTGGGGCATATTAAAAAATTGGAACCATCATTATTTGTGGTATATCAAGAGTTTTCTCCCTCCATAAATGTTTTATTTGACATTTTAAATTTTTAATACTGTGAAATAAACTCCTTGGTTTCACGTAAAGGATATTCCAGGATTTTAAATATCCCATGAAGATTCTTTCCAGAAAGCAAGCTTTCAGTGGGTTAGAATTAGGGTTCTCCTGAGGACAAAAGAAACACGCCCCGGAAGCAGAAAGGAGGAAAGGGTGCTGAGAGCTTTGAGTGCCATTAAAACAGAATGGAAAATAAACTTGTGCTTCTGAGTTGCTCTCATGGCAGTTACATTTTTGTCTATGAATTATCTTAAGGAAGCAAAGAATATACTCAACTGAATCATGTCACTTTAGTCGTAGATACAAAACATCGCAAACGAGGCCATAAGGGCCTCATCTAGTAAGTTAGAAATGTTTAGAAGGTAGCATGCCAAACCTGAGATATATGTTCTCTGCTGTTTATGTAAATATCTGCCATCTTGTTTGTGGACATCATTCTGGACAGATACTTAGGCTGTGTGCTTTTCTCACCCACGGTATGAATTCTTTCATTTCTAAAGACTATTCAGGGACCAGTGCAAGCTTCTTTTTCTTCACACAAGCAAGTGCATGTGCTCAGTGGCTCTTTGGTTACTAATCTAGGAAAAACGGCATGCGATAGTCCAGGAGGTTCTAGACTGTAATTCAGCGTAAGCTCGGAAAGCTGCAGCTGGAGGACTTGCTATCAAGGACTGGAAGTGATCAGGGGAATCTCTTCCTCACTTTACACAGGACTTGCTGAGTCCCTTGGGAGCGAGCACTCTCCATGGAACATGCCAGGGCGGGGCCAGAGAACCAAGAAACCAAGAGACAGGTCCTGTCAGCGTGTTTGCAGGGTTAGAGGTGGAGCTCAGTGCTAAGGTAAATGTGTGGTGGCGAATAAAGTTTGGTTGTAATTAATTGCTTTGATTGGCTTGAGAGAGCTACCTCTAGGGGATTAGTAAAATACTTCGGGGTGTGTCTGTAAGGGCATTTCCAGGAAGTACTATCTGAGGAGGGAGAACCTACCCTGCATATGGGGTCGCCATCCCGTAAGCTGAGGCTCTGGTTGGGTAAAAGGGGAAAGGGAAAAATCCCACCCTTTCCACTCTGCGTCTCTACTTCCTGCTGACCACCATATGCTTGCTCTGCTCCACCACATGGGGACTGAAACTTTGAGCCAAAGTTAAGCTTCCTTTAGGTTCTCTAAGATATGTTGTCACAACAGGAGGAGCAAGACTAACGAAAGTGACAGAATACTTGGGAGCAACAGTTTTGAGGAAGAAAGATTTGTTAGGGCCATGGCTTCACAGGGTTCTGTCCCTCCTGCCAACAACAGGGAAGTGAGTAAAATGTTTTGCATGCACAAGGGTCTGGGCTCAATCCCTAGTACCTCTTCTCTTAAAAAAGTAATTTTCAAAGTCTCCATGAAGCCATTTGAACTCTAGCTTGACTGTGAGAGCATTAGTCTGCTTTTCTGTCTGCTAAAGTTGGGGAGAGAGACAGGAATTAAGTCTCCAAACAAAATGTTGGCATCATTGCTGTGTGCGTGGCTGTGTGATAAGGCAAGGGGAGCTGCTGAAGCTGTCTGGCAGGCAAAGTGAGGCTGCAGACAAGAGAGCGGCATCTCTCCTCTGATAGACTGGTCGGCTGCTGTCACAAATCCACCTTGTGGAGCAGCCTTTGAATGTTGGCATTGCCCATTTACAGAAAGTTGGGGAGAGGGAAGATGGACTTTGGTCCATTCTTAGGCTTCACAAGAAGTTAAAATACCAACTACATGCAAATATAAATTCAAAAATTTTTTCAAGATAGGGTTTCACTCTAGCCCAGGCTGACCTCAACCTCACGGCAGTCCCTCTACCTCATCCTCCCCAGTGCTGAGATTAAAGGCATGCATCACCATACCCACCTTAAATAATTTTATTGTAATAATATAATAATAATTATAATAATATAATATAATAAATATAATAATAATATAAATAATAATAATAGCATAAACCTTAGAATTTTATTTAAAGTATACAATTTTATAGCATTAAGTATTTCACATTGTTGTACAAAATATCATCACCTAGAGAATTTACTCATGTTTCTAAACTAAAGCTCTAACTCCCTGGACCCTGAAAACCACCATCATACTTCCCTCTTCTATGAATTTGACTACTGTAGTCACCTTGTATTACATTGAATCATACAAGATCTGTTAGTTGGAGAGTGACTAATTTTACTTAGTTAATGTCATCAAGATTTATCCATAAAGCTGGGCTTGGTGGTACATACCTTTAATCTTTAATCCCAGTTCTTGGAAGGCTTAGATAGCAGGATCCCTGTGAATTCAAGGCCAGCCTGGACAACAGAGTGAATTCCAGGTCAGTCTGGGCTAGAGTGAGACCCCACCTCAGAAAAAAAAAAGATAGAGAGAGAGAGATTTATCCATAATGCTGTATATGTTAGATATGTGGATAACTAGTGCCATAGGGCACCTTCTCATGTACTTGTGGAACTTGGATAATTTTGAAAGTTGGGACTTTTTAAAAAATATTTTTAAAAGTTTTTATTTATCCATTTTATGGAAGTTAGAGAGACAGAGAGAGGCAGAGAGAGAGAGAGAAGGGGCACACCAGGGCATCCAACCTCTACAAATGAACTGAAGACGCATGCACCACCATGTGCGTCTGGCTTACATAGGTCCTGGGGAATCAAACCTGATGGGTCATTAGGCTTTGCAGACAAGCGCCTTAACTGTTAAACCATCTGTCCAGCCCAGGTGATTTTTTATATTGATTCTTCCAATCCAAGAACATGGGATATCTTTCCATTTCCTGGTGTCTTCTGCAATTTCTGTCTTTTCTGTCTTGAGTGTTTTAAAGTTTTCATTGTAGAGATCCTTCACTTTGCTAGGTTTATTCCAAGGTACCTTTTTTTTTTTTCCTGAGGCAATTGTGAACGGGAGTGATTCCCTGATTTCATCCTCAGCATATTTCTTGTTAGTATATAAGAAGGCTACTGATTTCTGTGTGTTTATCCTGCTACATTGCTACAAGTGTTTATCAGCTCCAACAGTTTGCTGGCAGAGTCTTTGGGGTCCTTTATGTGTAGAATCCTATCATCTGCAAATAATGACATTTTAGAGTCATTTCTTAATTTTGTTCATTTCCCGTGTGTTGGGCTTCATTTTTATGAAGAATACATGTGCTTTAATAAAGAGAAAGGGGAAACGCAATCCTTACCCACCTTTTCAGACATGTGTGTTGACCTTGGGGATGGATCAGGTACATGGTTTTCAAGATGTTTAATGAAGCCGGGCGTGGTGGCACACGCCTTTAATCCCAGCACTCGGGAGGCAGAGGTAGGATTGCCATGAGTTTGAGGCCACCCTGAGACTACAGAGTGATTTCCAGATCAGCCTGAGCTAGAGTGAGACCCTACCTCGAAAAAGCAAAAAAAAAAAAAAAAAAAAAAGAAAGAAAAACAAAAGATGTTTAATGAATGTGCTTTTCCTTCCTCTCCTTCATCAGAAGTTAAACTACAGGATTTCCTCAGAAGCTTAAGTCGTTCTTACTTTTATTCAGTTTTACTCCTTGGTGTCATGATTGATCATGCTCTATACCACTGTTAAATTAGAGCATTTAATCCTGGTGGAAACTAGAAAGGATTTCTTTCAGAACCTGAAAAGCAGCAGGTTACGTTGCTGTTTTGTGTGACACATTGTTGAACTAAATGTCACGCTGCATTTCCACAAATGCCTGGAAGTTATGAAATCACTTTTTTTTCTTTTTTAAGATTTGGATCTTACTGACCTGGAAAATTAAATATGCTGGATGTTTAAAAATAACTAAAAAGTTAGCTAATTTGAAGTTGTGCAAATGAAACCCCATCACCTTTATAAGTTACAGAGAAAGAAATAATCGTTCCTGTTTTCACCAATAACCAATTGGGTATTGCTCTATCTTCTTCAAGTCTCCATGTTGTTTTCTTTCTCAGAACTATGTGTGACTAATTAGGAGGCTTTAAAAGGAAAGCAGAATTTGATAATCATGGACACATTTGCATGTCATAGTAAGCAGAAAGTTTGTCCCGTTAGTTAGATTCACAAGTATCTAAACCTCATCTGAATACGTTAGTGTTACTAAAAAGTAATAAGAATGGCTTTTACGCTAGAGAGATGGCTGGGCAGTTAGGACACTTGCCTGCAAAGCCTAAGAACTCATTTTCAACTCTCCAGGTCCCATGTAAACCAGACACAGTAATGCAAGCGTGCAGTGTTGCACATGCACACAAGGGGGCGCACACGTCTGGAGTTCGATTGCAGGGCCTGGAGACCCTAGTGCTCCAATTCTGTCTCCCTTCCTCTCTCTCTCTCTCTCTCTCTCTCTCTCTCTCTCTCTCTCTCTCATACACACACACACAATAAATAAAAGGCCAGTTGGATTTACCTCAAAAAAAAGGAATAGCTTTGGAATGACCCAGTGTTTTGAGGTTGTTAGATTTTAAATTATACTTTCAATTACACCATGAGGGACCAACCTGATAAAAACAAATAGTCTATCTTGTGGCTGAGGAGATGGCTCAGTCCTTAAAGGTATTTACTTGTAAAGCCTACTGCCCAAGATTCAATTCCCCACTTTCCACCTAAGGCCAAACGCACATGTGTGTAGCATTCATTTGTAAGAGGCCCTAACATGCATATTCATTTTTCTCTCTCTCTTTCTGTCTCTCTCAGTAAATAACAAAAATATTTTTTAAAAATCTTCATTTAGGAGTGTGCTCTGAAATGTAAAATTTTAACTTGCACCAAAAGCCAACATAGTTCTTAAAATGGCACATGGAATACTAACTGTCTGTGACTAGAGCATCCCAGCCTCCATGCAACCTGGCTGTCTGACACATTTTTTTGTACAACTTTTCAAACTGCTTCCAACTCTACTTGTTGGTTCAGATGAGTCGCTCAGTCTTCTATGTATGGCAATTAAAACAAAAAAAAAAAGATTTCTCTTGATGTTGACAATTTTATAGCATAATGAAGCATGTCCTAAATCATTCTAGATTCCTTTACAATATAGAAGCACAGATGGGTGACATCGTGGTGTAAAGCGACTTTTATTGAAATCATTTTTTAAAAAAAGGCTTTTTAAAGGATTCTTAGAAATCAGAGTGATTAAATAAAGAACTCTTCCTGAAGCATTTAACAGGAAATTGAGGAATGTGAACGTACAAACCTTTGTTTGGGAGAGCTGGAACACAATCTGGGCTGGAGATTACCTTGCAATTTTTTCCCAGGATCCAAGATTCAAGACAAGGGTCTGATTCATGGAGATGAGAATGAGAATGACAGTATCACTCACAAATGGTTTCAAGTGGCAATTATAGAATGAGACTCAGCAAACACCAGGTGAATGTGTCCAGCCGTGTGGCTTTATCAATAGTTTTAATTAGGCAGCAGAGGAGCTGATTGGCCTTCGTTTTGTCTATGATGTTTTCATGCTCCAAAGGCCAAGTTGAATTTCTTTAACAGAGACCATTCGGCTCAGAAAGTGGAAAATATTTACTGTATGACCCTTTACAGAAAAATTGTGCTGACTCCTATGATGAAACATTCTGCCATTTTTCCAAACCTGTCCTTAGGCAGAAGAAAATTGAATAGGAAGTTGGCATTTATATATCATTAAAATTATGTCTTTTGGAGGTGGGAAAATGGTCCAGTAGTAGTTAAATAGGACAGCCTCCTAGGGCCTGAGACTGCTCAAGTTCAGTTACCCCCCCCCCCGAACCCATGCAAAAAGCTAGGTGTGGCCATGCATGTCTGTAAACCTGATCCCCAGGGGTCAGAGAATTACTATGGCTAACTGTCTGAAAACACCAACTCTGGGTTGAGGGAAAGACCCTGTGTCAAGGAAGTCCACAAATGACAAATGAGCCATAGAGCAGCCAAAGTTCTGCTCTGGTCACCACACACATGTGCAAGTTTTGTACACACGTGTACCTACAGCGCACATGACACGCCTCATACTACACGTACACACACGCAGGTGCACACAGGCAAAAAAAAAAAAAAAACTGTGCCCTTTGATTCATTGTGAAACTGGCATTCTGTAATTTTCACAATAGGTTCATATTCATTATCTCATTTGAGTACTGAAGCAATCCTGTGATTAAACGGGTAAATAGTACACCTTCTTTACATGACTCCCATGTGAGGGTTAAAATGATTTCCCAAGGATTCCTTAACAAGGTTGGGTCTTCTGCAGGGTGGGGAGCAGCAAATACTGCCAAATTGTTTCTTTTGACAGCTGGTCAGCAAAGCAGATCAGGAGACCTGGAAAAAGGGAAGTTCGAGAGGCTTTAGGGAGGCACATATGTGTGCACTGTGTTCCTCCGGAGAGCAAGACTGCCTCCCTGCAGCTCTGCCTCCGTCTGCCTGGCCTTTGCCACCAGCTGGGCTCCATACAGGTCGCTGCCTGCTGGCACCCTGCACACACTGCTTGCCCATCTGCTCCCAAGCACAGGATGTTTTCTTCCAGACTAAAGATGCTGGGCCCCCATGTCACTAAACAATGCACACGCCCTATCTAGGGACTCTTGTCCCCAGATGGGGTCTGTCATACAATATCCAAGATGGCAGACACACTTTTTCAGGTCACCTCTGTGATTGAACAGGCACATGAAGAATACTACGGTATTATGTGGCTTACAGCCAGACTCGTGACTTAGAGAAGGCAGATTCTGAGACTCTTTGTCCTGAGTTCAAATCCAAATACATGGCTGCAGAGATGCCTGAGTGGTTAAGGTGCTTGCCTATGAAGCCTAAGGACCCAGGTCGATTCCCCAGTACCCACTTAAGCCAGACGCACAAGGTGGCGCATGCATCTGGAGTTTGTTGGCAGTGGCTAGAGGCCCTGGTGTGCCCATTCTCTCTCTCTCTCTCTCTCTTAAATAAATATAAATAAAATTTAAATCCAAACTCATTCATTTATTTTCAGGGACAGAGAAAGAAATAGGGGAGGGAGGGAATGGGCACACCAGGGTCTCTTGCCACTTCAAATGAACTCCAGATGCCTGTGCCACTTTGTGTATCTGGCTTTATGTGGATACTGGGGAATCAAACCCCAATCATTAAGCTTTGCAAGTAAACACCTTTAACTACTAAGCCGTGTCTCTAGCACCAAGCTCTTACATTGTCTGTGAATTTTGTGCTTCAACTTGTTTATTTGCAAAATACGCTAACAATACTATCTACTTCTTAGGGTTAATATTAGGGATAAATGACTTAGGACAGTGTTGGAAGTACAGTAAGTACCTAGTTGATGTTAGTAATTACTGATAATGATCATCATCATTTATAAAGGGCTAGGGCCCTGTGTGGTGGTTTGATTTAGGTGCCCCCCATAAACTTAGGTGTTCTGAATGCTAGTTTCCCAGCTAATGGAGATTTGGGGATTAATGCCTCCTGGAGGCAGTGTACTGTTGGGGGCGGGTTTATGGGTGTTATAGCCAGTTTTCCCATGCCAGTATTTGGCACACTCTCCTGTTGCTATGGCCCACCTTATGTTGGCCAGGGGATGATGTCTACCTTCTGCTCATGCCATCGTTTTCCCTGCCATCGTGGAGCTTCCCTATCAAGACTGTAAGCCAAAATAAACCTCTTTTTTTCCCCACAAGCTGCTCTTGGTTGGGTGATTTCTACCAGCAATGCAAACCTGACTGCAACAGTAAAGTGGTACCGAGGAGTGGGATTGCTGCTAGATACC
This sequence comes from Dipus sagitta, assembly GCA_036346955.1. Taxonomy (NCBI): domain Eukaryota; kingdom Metazoa; phylum Chordata; class Mammalia; order Rodentia; family Dipodidae; genus Dipus; species Dipus sagitta. The sequence goes on from CM070773.1 coordinate 156,738,341, forward strand.
TGACTGTGTGGCTTTGGCCTTTTGGAGCTAATTTTCAAGAGGAATGTGGAAGGATTTGAAACCTTGGCTTAAGAGATGCCTTGCAGTGCTGTAAGTACAGCTTGGTGGACTATTCTGGTCAGAGTTGAAAGACCTGAATGCAGTAAGAACTATGGACTGTGAGGTTTGGCTTATGAAGGTGAGAAAGAGCTTTGCCTGGACTGGGCCAGAAGTTTGTGTGAGAAGCTTGCTCTTTTGCCCATGTCCTGAATTTTTGTGCAGAGTTGCTTTGCATAGAAATGAACTGGTATTAGCAGATGGAAATGACACAGAAAGAAAAATCTTTGGGTGAACTGCTGCCCGTTCAGCTGCAATTGAGAGATTACAACCTTTGAGATTGGGCCAGCTGACCTGTACTGGGGCAACAGGAAGAATGTAGACTCTTTTGAAGGGGTCTGGGTGCTCAATAAGTGTCCTGTTCTTCAAAGCGTGCTTTATTCCCCTCTGAATTAACAAATTGGCACCCTGCCTGGTATTGTGGAGTATAAAAAATGCAGGAAAGAGAGGGTCATTGAGTTTGCAGCGTGGTCTTGTGTTTTGGAAATGGCCATGGACAGTGTGAAGCATGTTTGCTGGTTGCCTGCATGGAGACCCCATGGAGCCATGAGGATGAACCGTGGATTGCAGTGGAGACCCAGTGGAGATGCTAGGACCATGAGATGGCTGCTAAGGAGAGCTGCCGGCCCCGGATGAAGTTTTCTAGGACTGTGAGTAGCCTAGCTAGAGGGGCAGAATTGAAACTCTAGAGACTTGTTGCTGGTTAGAATTATAGGATTTAGAGACTGGTCACTGGCTAGAGTTGTTGGACTTGGAGTTACAGAGTTTCGTGTTTGCCCTGTTTAAGTCATATATTGCTTGAGTATTTCTTTGCTATGCCCAGTGCCATCTTTTGCAGTGTGAATGTTTATTCTGTGCTGTTATGCGTTTTTAGAGGTCATTTTTTGGTATTATGGCTCAGTTGAAAGATCTTGGACTATGGGGATGTGTGAATATCATTAGAATTGCTAAAAAAATTATAGGTACTTTATTTTTTTTTTTATTAGTCAGTTCTGTATTCAGCAAATACAGTCAGTTTGGTACCATTATTAGGCTCATCCGTGACCTACCCCCTCCCCTTGGCCCCTCCTTGTTGAGGTATACGGGTCATGCATTGTGGAGTTAGCCCACAGTTATGGCTAAGCTAAATGTCTCTGCATATCATGACCCAATATGTGACTCTGACATTCTTTCCGCCCCCTCTTCCGCAAAATTTCCCTGAGCCATGTTGGGTTCATTTTTGGTCTGCTTCAGTGATGAGGTGTTGAGGGCCTCTGAGGCTCTGGCTCTCTGATTTGGTAGGAGTTGATTTTTCTCTATGCTGATCTCCTTCCCCCTTGTGCTGGTGTCCAGTTCATCAGGAAAAACAGCCCCCTTGCTTGTTTCTCGAAGTTTTCTTAGTTTCAGCCAGAGCCCTTTTGAGGTATGATGGGGTGGCTCTCTCCTTAGGGTCTACATCTATCTGAAAAAGAGAAGCAGATTCTCCAACGGAGAGTAAGTTAGCACCAGGACAAATGAGATAACCCTTACTTTTTTTTTTTTTTATAGAGAATTTAATAGGTGTAGGCCCTCTTGTAGCCCACAATTGATAGTAGGTTGATACTGGAGAGTGGGCTTATGTTTGGATATGGTTCTGACTTGTTTCCCAGCTCCAGCTATGGGTCCCATACCAGTGAGGGGATCAGTTAGCCAAATTGAGAGCAGTTGGTTCCCCACCATGGCTGTGTGCCACCACTGCACTTGTGTGGGCATCACAATAAGTTATTTGCTGCTAAGTAGGTTAGACCATGCGTTGCTTCGATAGATATTGGTCAATTTCCCCCAGTTGCCCATGTAGCACCTTCTGGCACTAGATGCGCTGACTGTCTGGGGACTGACTCTCATCCAACTTCCAGCCATGCCATTCTAATTTGCATGTCAATCACATAAGGTATCTTCAGCAGTAGGGTCTTACCACTAACCTTTGGTGGGTCATCAAGTACTCTGACAGAAATCTGTCTGTCTTTTAGGAAACCTTGTAGGTCTCTCTGATCAAAAGCTCATTGTGGATGATAGCCCCATGCTGGTTCTGGGAGTTACAGGTCAGTGCCATATGTATGGATATCAGTTTATGGGGGCCAGGGGTGGAATGTGGTGGTTTGATTTAGGTGTCCCCCTTAAACTTAGGTTCTGAATGCTAGGTTCCCAGCTGATGGAGTTTGGGAATTAACACCTCCTGGAGGCAGTGTATTGTTGGGGGCGGGCTTATGGGTGTTATAGCCAGTTTTCCCATGCCAGTATTTGGCACACTCTCCTGTTGCTATGGTCCACCTTATGTTGGCCAGGGGGTGATGCCCACCTTCTGCTCATGCCATCGTTTTCCCTGCCATCGTGGAGCTTCCCCATCAAGACTGTAAGCCAAAATAAACCTCTTTTTTTCCCCACAAGCTGCTCTTGGTTGTGTGATTTCTACCAGCAATGTGAACCTGACTGCAGCAGGTCCTGATATAACCTCTGGTGTTTTCATTGGTATGAATTATCACATATCTTTTTTCACTCAAAGGATATCCTATATGTTGGAAACAACATAGAGCTTAAGCCACTCTATTTTCTAAGGCACAATGAGATGCTCTAAAACAGTGGTACCAACCAATTTGTTCTGGAGGTCATAGAAAAAACTCAGATAGTGTATAGAACCTTGATAATGTGGGGTTTCCTTAGGGACTCTGGAAAAATATGAGAGAGTATTTTCTTATAAATAATCTCAATTGGGCTGGAGAGATGGCTTAGCAATTAAGGCACTTGCCTGCAAAGCCAAAGGGCCCAGGTCCGATTCCCCAGGATCCATGTAAGCCAGATGCACAAGGTGGTGCATGTATCTGGAGTTTGTTTGCAGCGGCTGAAGGACCTGGCATGCCCATTCTCTCTCTCTCTCTCTCTCATAATGTCTTATCAGAACAAGAGAGAGTTTGCTTGAAGTCCATCAGAGGAACTTAAGTTAGCTGTAAAAAGAACCAGTAAGCATGGAGATTCTGAGTGGTACCCCCTCAAAAAAAGTCAGTTTACGCCTTCAGGATCTGAAAAACAGACTAGATGACAGAGGCATGTTCTGAGCAAGCCTTGGTGAACCAGAGCACAAAGGAGATCCTGAGAGCCAGACTCCAGGTCTCACTATGTGGGCTAAATGCGGGTATTAGATCCTTATGCAAAGCAGAATCTGCAGATGGAAGGAGAGACCTGTCCTTAGACTGTGACAGAGCCTGTGACAGGAAGTTAAACACAGGGCCATTGCAGGCTGCAGCCTTGAACCAGCCCTGAGAGCAGTGCCCAGCAGCCCTCCAGTTCTCAGGCAGCTAGAAGCACTCTACAGGACAAAATTCAGGAGCTACAGCAGAGGGTCAGAGGCCGGAAAAGAGTCCTTGGGAACAAGTAGCTGATCTACCCAAGTTACACATGGTAAGCAGCATCAGGTTCCCTCCTTTGACTAAGAATCATTTCAAAGTAGTGAGGAATTCCAAAGTGATGCATGGGGGCGGGGGGTCTGGACGCTCCTAATCACAGAAAACTAGACATGTATGAGAGAATGGGAAGAAGGGGGAGCAAATGAACAGAGGGAACACTTAATGATAGCTGGGTGTGGTGGTGCGTGCTTGTAATCCTAGTGCTGGGAATGTGAACACAGGGAGTTCAAGACCAGCTTGCCGTGCATAACAAGACCCTGCTTCAAAACAAAGCAGAATAAGCCAATGGTAATAACACTAAACGTGGTTCAGGAAGACGTCCTCATGTTGACAAAAACAGTGGGGTGCCAGACGCGGGGGCACATGCCTTTAATCCCCTCACTTGGGAGGCTGAGGTAGGAGAGCCAGCCGCTATAAATTCAGGTCTAGTTTGGGACTACAGAGTGAGTTCCAGGTCATCGTGGGCTAAAGTGAGACCCTGCCTCAAAAATAAACAAACAACTATTTTAAAAAAACAGTGGGAGTATGTTTGGTTAAATTTGTAATGTTGAAAACTGGGCGTGGTGGTGCACGCCTTTAATCCCAGCACTCAGGAGGCAGAGGTAGGAAGATCGCCATGAGTTCAAGGCCACCCTGAGACTACATAGTGAATTCCAGGTCAGCCTGGGCTAGAGTGAGATGCTACCTCAGAAAAAAAAAAAAAAAAACAACTTGTAATGTTGAAACAGGGAAAATTCTGGCCCACCTTCCATGAACAGGTATGGATGTTCAAGCCAATTTGGGAGATACTAACAGTGATATTGAGAGACAGAGAGGAGCACAGGGCCCTGGAGGTTAGAAGTGGTCCCCCACACCTGCAGAAAGCTTGACACATTCTTAAAGAAAAGGCCATTGTCAAGGCCAGAGAATTGAGGGATTGGGCCAGTGTGGGACGATACCCACCACACAGGAACACAAGTAGCGAGAAAACCTGAGTTCAGAAGAAGTGTCTGTGCCTGCTGGGCTGCAGAAGGAGTACAGCCTGCAGCTGTGAGCATGTGGATCCGGTGGACACAGGAGAGAAATAATCCATCGTAGAGTACAGCAGCATTCCTAGAATGAGCTTGTCCCAGCACTACTTCCCAGAATGAAGCAGGGCATCTGCAGGAGCTGGCCTTCGCCCTGCTCACCCACAATCCTAATGAGATCTCTGATTCCATGGCAGCTTTCTTATGAATAGCAGAAACCCTTCAAACTGTCCTCTTCCCTTTTTGCTTTGACGCTAGGAAGCTTAGAAGCAAATGGCTTTTCCTGTTGTCTCCAGTATTATTCATTTCTTATTTTAACTCCATGGAAAGCTAATTCTAGTAGCGTATTTGCCAACCCCCTCAGATACTTTTCAGGAATAAGGATCGTTTTTATAGTGAGTCAAACCACTCGTGTTTATTTCTGTCTTCAGTTTGTATAAGGATTTTGCGGGGCACTTTTTGTGCTAACTGGCCACGCAAATGCTTCTGTGTTCCTTCCTTGTTCTAAAATAAAAGGGTCCCATGCACTGGTGACCAGAGCTGGTATGGTCTGACATGATGGTTGCCTAAGGGTTTCGTATACACAGCATCGGTGAGTAAGGAGCAAAAATAACAACCCGTGTGCTGCTCTCAGGCCATGGCTTTGTACGTGAAGCAGCCTCCTGCAGAGCCATGCCCAGCTTTGGTACAGACTGATAAACTCTGTTTCTTGAGTGGCACTGAGTACACTGAGCTCAAGGATCACAGCTCATACCAAGCGTGGTCACAAAAAGTGATGCGGTAGCACGTGGCATGAGTTTATTTTCTCAGGTTCTTTTATCAGGGACCCACCACACAACCTGTGAAGGGCAGATAGTGTCAACAAAACAGAAGGAATAAAGGAAGTAAGCAGCCCTGTGGGGACCCCCTGGCCCCAAGGTGCAGTCACCCTGAGAGCCACGGAAAGTCCCTTCAAGGACCTTCAAGCAGGGACACAATCTAGAATGGCCCCTAAAGCAACTGAGAACAAGAGGTGCCTGAAAATCGCTGTAGTAAAGGTCTGGGAACCTATCTTGGGCTCTTCCCAGAAATTTTAGTGGACTTGAAGTGGAGTCTAGCAATGTTTAATTTTCAGGGGTTTAAGGTAGTTCTGTAATCTCTCAGGCTTGCAAAAAACACAAGGCCTAGAGACAGTTGTCCTACCAACACAGACCCCAGATGTCCAAGCATTCAGGTTATATATAACACATATCTACATATCCTATTGATATATATATATATACATATATATATATGTATATATATATATGTATATATTTATGCATTATATAGCTTACATACATGTACATTGTCTACTAAATGTATAAACCTATAATACATATAGCACTATATGTATTATATATCCTACTGGATGTCTGATAATTTGTAACTATTTACATATACATGTATTGCACATGTATGTCAATATCCATACAGGCCTGCAAATATACATCTCCCAATGGATATGTTTCATGCATGCATACCTAGGCATACATATATTCACATATGTGTGCGTGTATATAATATGTATAATTATATCTGCCTATATGTTATATAACACACATCTCCCATTGGCTCTCTCTCTGGAGAGCCCTAATATGGGTTCCAACCCTTCAGGGGACCCATTTGAGGAAACTTGCAGTTTTCTTCCTTCATAAAATGGACCTGATGATCCTGGCCCTTGCTAGAGAAAGAAACAGGCAAGCTATAACCAGATGCCGTGCGTCCCTGGGGAGTGCTTTGCTCGCTGGGTGGGGAGAGCGCCTGTTTGACGTGGCGGCGGGAAGCAATGGCACTTTTCTCTGGCGCACTCCTTCAGCTGGCTCCCCAGGCATCGGCAGTCACGAGGCTGTATGCTCCAGAACCGAGCTGTGCTCTGGGTCAGCACTCGGGTCGAGGGTCCAGACGGTGAGTCAGTCTGGCCTTTGTTATGGTCACTTGGCTGATGAGTGGGCGTTGGTGGCCTTGGGCACCTGCATCCCTGCTCAGCTCTTGACACCCTGTACTCAACAGTGCATGAAGTAGCCAAAGTTAATTTCCTTGAAAATCTACTCCTGAAACAAAAGCTAACTTCCAGTGTGATATTGAAAAGGAGGAACCTGGGGAAGCTTCAGGAGGTGGGGTCTCATGCAGGCGGAAAAGAGCATCTTACTTGGACAGAGTTATAACAAGTAAAGGGGTCACGTAAATTTTATGCTTTGCAACTGAACAGGGTGGGTTTTAAGCTACAGCAGCTTTTGAGGGCACGGCGGCTAGATACTTTCACAGGTTGCTCCTGTCAGAACACTGAGGTTTCACTGTCACATGACTTCCTCCTGTTTTGTAGGGCTGGGGTCATGGGTATGATTCTACTGTGGACTTTCTTTTTTTTTTTTTTTTCTTTTTCTTTTTTGTTTTTTGGTTTTTGGAGGTAGGGTCTTACTCTAGCCCAGGCTGACCTGGAATTCATTATGGAGTCTCAGGGTGGCCTTGAACTCACGGCGATCCTCCTACCTCTGCCTCCCGAGTACTGAGATTAAAGGTGTGCGCCACCACGCCTGGCTACTGTGGACTTTCTGATCTGAGTCAGAAGTTAAGTTCTTATAAGATGGTGCTAGAACCATTAACATCAGGAATATTTGGAAGGCTAGAATAAGAAAATGTGTATTTATTGAATGCTACCATATGCCAGACAAGGAACAGGTCTGTCATCTCAGTGGCCTGTACAGCAACCCAATGAGACCCAAGTTACTGTCCCTATTTTATTACTTGGAAGTTGAAAATGGTAACTTGCTCAGGCTGGGCCCACACGTAGAGTTCAGTGGTAAGTCTGTTCCAATTGGTTCCAAAATTTATGCTCTCCCTAGCATGTAATCCTCATCTGATAAAGTGCTAAGTAACTGCGTTTATCGGGGTATTTACACTTGGAGTGGAATTATATGATCGCCAATTCCCAGAACCTTCTTACAGCTCTTAGAGACTTTGTATAGACTCTCCCTGAGGGAACACAGAATAATTGAGGTTGGAAACAGCTTAACCCTGAGTCATAAAAATCACTGACATGCGAAACTAAGAGGGAAAATGGTTACCCTTAGTGGGAAGGGATTGCGAGATTCTGGTAGGGGTTGAGTACTCAATTGGTGGAAGTAATGTTTTCAACCTAGAAAAAAATGTGAGCCTTCCAACACAGTAATGATATAAAAATCGAATGGTAATTACAAATATCGTTTGTTCATTAAAACAAACTCCATACTCCTTAAAAGGGAAAGTGACATATTCCCAGGCCTACATGTGTGTGTACACGTGCACACAGAAGCACACGTGCATCCCACACTACCTCTACAGACACACCACTCCCCTTTTGTCAATTAGTGGAGACCCCATGACAACCTTAAAGAGATATGAAAAGTGCTTTCTTCTGTTTACTGTCTTTTTAAGGTAGTATGCGTGTTCTGTGTAAACAGCAGGAGAATTCTGTAGGTGGGGATGTATGACACTCTCCATGCTTGGCATATAATCTAGGAATGTGGCAAGGTAGGAAACTGACATGATATGTGCCTCATAGTCCTATAAACCACTCACTTGGCTCATTTTCACAGAAGGTACCTGAGTGGGTGTGGTAATATTTACATTCATTTTCCATCTCTGGCTGCCCAGTGTCTAGTCTGGACGTGCTAAGGAGTTCCCCGTGTGTGTGTGTGTGTGTGTGTGTGTGTTTTGCACACTGCCTGCTCCAGAATCTGCTGTTCACTGAAGTTGGAGCGTTTGCCTTTGCAGAACTGTCACCCACGCCTTCCAAACACATTTACATTCCACAGGTCTGCTGAATGGGAGATGTGGCTGCAGGGTGCCTGGTGTCTTTGTTTAAAAAAAGGCCAAGTGGCAGTTCAGCTGAATTTCATACTGTAGCTGCGGCCTTGAAAAGTAAAGCTCAAAGGATTCTTTTTATTTTTTTTTTTAAGAATCTTCTGCTCCAGCAGGTACCATTCTGGGCTTGGTTTTGTTGTTGTTTTCTGCTGATGAAAATGTCCAAATCCTCCCGCTCGATCAGACCCTTCTTCGCTAATGCAGCATCGAAGCTTCAGTCGTCCAGGAAGGATGATTTAAACAGCAAACAGAAAAAAATCAGCTTAGCTGAAAAGATTCTGAAAACTGGAAGCGAAGGGAATTTGGGCAAACAGCAGCCAGTGCTAACGGCGCCAACCCCGGCCCAGAGGAAGGCTGCTGCGGCGAAAGGTAAGGCAGCGATGGGTCGGGCTTGCAGGGACCCTCCCGCTCGCGCCCTGCGAGGTAACGGGGCGCTGGTGTCCCTTCAGACCTTCCCTGCCTGCGTGCGCGCAGCACGTTCTCGCATCCCGGAGTGCGCCGCTAGAACAATTAGGAGATGAAAGCCGCTGAACTTTTCATCAGGGTTTAAGGAATAAGAAAAACTTTCAGTCCGAGAGCTTCTCTCCTTGTGCTCTGTAGTCTTTCATAATCTAATAATGTTTACATCAAGTTTCTCATTGTTTATCTATATTAAAAAAGAATAAGTTTCTAAAACCAAAATAAGTAGCAAGAGGATTTGTTTTTAGTTTCTTTAAAAAGTGATTTCTATCTGGAATGCTAATGTGATGTCATAGTGCTTTGCTAAACATGGCCAAAAGAAAAGAAGAAGAAGAAGAAGAAGAAGAAGCAGAAGCAGAAGAAGAAGAAAACCCTGTTAGCATTGGTACCTAGATCACTGAATGAGCCTCCTCAGGTGCATGTTAAAACATGTCTCTTAGCAAGAATATTGTTGAATATTCGACCCAGAATTGAGAAATGTCGTAAGGAGAGCTGTTATTTTACTGTATATAATCAGAGGACAATTAAATCATATCTAAAAATATGATAGTAATTTTCTTTATTTTACATATTAAATATGAGAAATATTTCACAATACTTCATTTAGTATATTTTGAGCCTTCTACTTAAAATGTAATAGTCTGGTCTGGTCATTTCATGGTAAATTTTTTTTTTAATTTTCTTTGAAGTAGACATTCTGATGTGATGGAAAAGTAAGTTAATTTTATAATTTTAATCCTACCTGTTCTCTTAAAAAGCTATTATAAATGAATATGCAGTGATATAGTTTGTGCTACTTCAGAGGTGTAAGTGTCTATCTGGAAAAAAAAAAAGATATTTTCTCCATAGCTTTCTATTATGTTTCGAACATTCAAGCAATGAAGTATTTGTACAAAATCTGAGAGCAAGGTGCTGTGTAAAAGGTGCGTGTACCAGAGACTCTAACACTGCAAGTACTAAAAGTGAATTTTGGCTGTTTTTAAGGAAAGTGTTTGTTGATAGGGAAATAACTCCAGCAAATGTAGTATTTGATAAAAGAATGCTAACTATTTCAACCCAAAGAATGTTCAGGCAGTCACTTTGTGTGTACCACTGTGTGTGTGTGTGTGTGTGTGTGTGTGTGTGTGTGTGTGTGTGAAGTGTGCCAGGAGAGCAGCAGAGAGACTCCAGGTGGGTGCTAACCTTCTTTAGATCAACTGTGATGATGTATCTAAAGTGAGTTTTTGAGTGAAAACAACTTTTTTGGCAACAGATTTGATTTGGAGCCGTGTTAAAAAATCATTCAAAATGTAAAACTTTTTCTTATCACAGTACAAGATAAATATATATAATGCACGTTTTTTGAAAAAAAATAAACTGGAGGAATACTATCAATTAATAGAGTGGTATTTCCTTTGTACCTCTCTCTGAGAGGAAAAGAGAAAGTTAATACCACAAGAATTTTGAAATGGACCACAAGGACTGGGCTATTTTGAAAAGCATCATTAGAATGTACTTTTGCTTTTGCTTTTAATCAGAATTCTTTTCAAAAGTAATCCACTGTATTATATAGTGCTCGTAGGTACCTCCAGTTGTTGGAGAGCAGGAATAACCCTGCGCCATAAAGGCTACATCATGTTTTTGGTTGGGTGGTCATCCTACAATTACAAAGCCCAGTGCAGCCCAGCAGTGACAGAGTAGAATGAGCCCTGGGCTGGCATGAGAGGTCCAGGGCTCAATCCCCAGCCCTGCAAAAATAAAATAGTAACTAACTCTCACCTGGGCATGATGGTGTACTACGGTCATTCTAGCACTCAGAAGGCTGAGGCAGGGGAATTTCAATGAATTCAAGGCCATAAGGCGAGACTGAGTTACAGAGTAACTTACCAGGCCAGCTAGACCTTGGCTCAAGATTCAAACAAAGACCCAAACAATATCTCAATGTCATGCCACATGAGGGTTGCGTCTGAATTGTTCTGTGTCCTTGTAGACCTGGCTGAGATCTTGGTGTTAGAATTTTAGAATGTTTATTTCATTTGGGCCACAACTGTGGCTTCCTTCTGTAATTTGTAAGTGAGTGCATTCTGGTGTATTTCTAGGTTTTCCAAGTCATTGTCTTACTTAGTGTATTCCTTAAATGACCTTATTTCTTAAATGATCATCTGTTTTATATGTTTCCAATGCTGCCCCTCCCCTCCTCAAATGTTACACTTTTATTTCCATATGAAAGTAGTGATACTGTGTTTTGTTATCAGAACTAGGTCTTCCATGGTTTATCTATAGGATCATCCTAAATGTTGGAAATAAATGTTTTCATTGCCAAGCCAAGAAACATTCTATATTATTCTTATAATTTTAAGAGCTTGGTCTTCTCCTCTGGGCATTTGTAATACCCCAAGAACAAAATGGATATGGCCCCACTCACAGAGCCCTTAGTCACAACTGCTTTTCTCAGGTTCCTTCTGTTACTCAGCTCTGCTCGTTCCTGCCTGACTTGTGGAACCCTGGAAAGGTACCTCTTCCTTTACATCCTTTTGCTGAAGCACATTCTCAAGAAATGTCATAAGGAAAGCCAAATGAGTGGGAAACTTTCTGAGGTTTTGCATGTCCAAAAATATCTTTATTCTCCTTTAACATTCCAGTGATAGTTTGAGCAGGCATCAATTTTCAGATTGAAACCAATTTTCCCTTCATAATAGAAAAAGCCTTCCTTCTTTGTCTAGGGCCTATGAGCGTGCGTGAGAAGGCCCGGGTCAGTCATACATCCATGGCTTCCTCTGTAGGTGTGCCTTTCACCAGGAGTCAGCTGTAGTTCTTTGATGTCTATCTTTCACTAATATTTTTGCTTCGTATTTTGTCTTCCAGAAGATTTCCTTGATTTTATTTTCCAACTCGTTTACAATCTAAGTTTGATAATTATATCTGGACTTTCTTAAGAGCTGTTGTTGCTCTAATTCTAATAACTTTGAGAGTGAAATATGGATATTATTTTCTGAATGCAAGTAGCATGTCTGTGTGCTATTTACCTAACACAGTGATCGCTGCCTGTTCGGTCTCAGGATACCAGACACCTAGTTCAATGTCATGATTGATCACATCACTGTTCCATTGGTGTGATTTTCATTTCCAACCAACAATCCAGACTGAGCCCTGGAACATAGAACTTGGCCCTCAGCAATCCACTGCCTTAGCAATTAAGACACTCCCATGAAGAACTTCCTTTATCATGAAGCCCACCCAATGGAAGATCAGTGTTAGAATGTGGACTGATAGGAGCCAACAGTTTTATTCATGATCAGGATATGAGTCAACGTCTGAGAATGTGACACTTCTCTTGATCTTTCTATATTCTCCTCACTTCTGTTCAGATATATTTCTCTGGATGGTTTTATCCTACTTTGATTAATTCTTTAATTCTCATGTGTTCATGTGGTGCTGGGGATCAAACCCAGAGCTTGGCACATGCTAAGTAAGTAGTCTGCCACTGAGCTGCACCCTACTCCTTGATTTTTTAAATTTTACTTATTTGTTTATTTATTTATTAGAGACAGAGAGAGGGAGAGAGAGATGATATAGAGAGACTGAGAATGTACGCACCAGGGCCTCTAGCCATAGCACACGAACTCCAGATGCATGTGCCACCGTGTGTACCTGGCTTGCATAGGACCTGGAGAATCGAACCTGGGTCCTTAGGCTTTGCAGGCATGCACCTTAACCACTAAGCCATCTCTCCAGTCCCCAATCCTTGATTTTAAACTCTATGTTTTTTTTTTTCCTTCAGCGTTTCTAAATTAAAAAAAAAAGAAGGAAATTCTTAGAAGGGGACTTGAATACTGGCAAGGTTGCTTTGAAGAAATAGAACTCCTCTCACTTATTGGTCATGATGGTGGTGATGGCATCTAACTTCTGTTGGGCTCTCCTTGAGGCCAGCACAGTGTGTAAGCACATAACAAATACGCTGTCGCGAACAGTCCTCACAAGAACCCCGTGACAGTGCTACTGCACTTACGCTGCAGATCAAGAAGCTGAGACAGAAGGTTTGACACAATCTCCCAAAATCATGCCGGCAGGAAGTACTCAAGCCAGAATTCTTTTAAAAAACATATGTATTTATTCATTCTTTCATTTATGAGAGAAAGAGAGAGATAATGAGGATGGGCTCCAGGGCCTCTTGCCACTGCAACCCAGCTCCAGATGAATGTGCCATTTGGTGGTGCATCTGTCTTTACGTGGCTATTGGGGAATTGAACCCTTGCCATCAGCCAGACCTCAAACCAGAATTCTTATTCCGTATGTTTCTCCCTGATCTTGCATACTTTGCCGCTGTACTAAGGCACCTTTCTGTGCAGAACAGCAATCTGCTCAAACTGTGACTGTGAGACCTGGTCTGTGGACAGGAAGTGTGTTGAGGGTATTGTATAATGCCAATAGGCTCTTCTGCACAGGCGTAGTGGCAGATTCTGGCATTGCAGCTTCTCTGGAGGCTGGGGTGGTAGAATTGCAAGCTAAGGCTAGAGTGGGCAACCTAGTAAGATCCGGTCTTGAAAACAATAAATAAATGGAGGCTGAAGATATAGCTCTATTGGTAGAATTATCTCCAACACTGAATAAACTGGCCATGGTTGTACACACCTAGAACCCTAGCACTTAGAACATAGAGACGGGAGGATCAGAAGTTCAAGATCATCTGTGGCTACACAGTAAGTTCAAGACTATCCCAAGCCATATAATCTCCAGTTTCAAAAATAAATAAATACATAAATAAAAGTTCTTCTGTTTTTAGCCATTTTATTTGTTACTCAGCCTCGCTCTTTCTTAGACAAAACAAAGAAATGAAAAAGGAAGAAAACAAATTTCAGAGTGCATCACATTATGTGAATGCCATACTAATACTGAAAAATAAAAAGAATTGGCTATATGATCTTGCTATCCTGATACCAACACTCACACTCAATACCAAGTGTGTGCATGCATACATACACACACACACACACACACACACACACTTAGAAAAAAGTAGCAAAAAAGGCTCTTCCTAGCACAATGGCCTGATAGACCAAGTACAAGCCTCTAGGCCAAAAATCACTCAAGTCTAATTCTGTTCTGACACAAGACTCCCTCTGTGGCCTTGAGCAAGGCAATTATCTTTCCTGACTGAGTTTTGTCAGCCATTAAAGAATAATAATATGTGGTTTATGGAGAGGTACTGGTGAGAATTAATGACTTGGTTAATGTATCTGGTGCTCTCAGAGTCCACGTGCCGCATGAATAATCTAAGTCAAGTACAATGGGACCTCTGTTTACCTCCGTATGCTGAAGAAGGTAAAAACATATGCTCTCCCAAAGATCACGCATGTACACACACCAGGAAAACTCCACTATAAGCCCCTGGTCACATGCCTTCCACTATTATTTATGTCCAAGAGCAACCTCACATGGATTTACTTGCTGAAGTACAGATGGAGCAAGATTGCTTTTAGATGCCTGGAGCCTAATGTTGTCCATATCTATAAGTCAAAAATATTAACTGAAGCACAGAAAGCATCTCTTTTCTCTACAAATTCATTCTGAACACTGTGACTGACTGCAGTGATGTTAGAGCCTTGCACAGCAAAGTAGCATTGATAGTGATTATTGCCACAGACAGGCAAAGTCTCTGAAAGGTGAGCTGGATGACTGTTTTCTGTACCAAGCTGGTAAGGCCTAAAACAGTTGTCCACTGGTGGGACCCGCACTGTGTCGAGAATTTTGGGGAAGCGACAGTGCATTTATACTGATGATGTGCATGTCTTTTTCTCAATGCCTTTGGAATCAATTTCACTCAAAATTTGAGAAGGGCTGATATCAAGGGTACAGTATTTGTTCAACAAAGCAATAGTAACTTATACTCAAAGCCACAAAATTCACAGTCTTGGCTCGTTATTGATGAGCCAAATTCCAGTCCAGATTCATTCATGCATTCCGCATGTGCATAGACCAGTAAATTGCTCTCTATCCTACGGTTAAAATTTGCCTGGCTTACTCTGGATAGTTGCCTAACAAAAAATGAAAAAAAGGGGCTGGAGAGATGGCTTAGCAGTTAAGGCTCTTGCCTACAAAGCCAAAGGACCTCAGCTCGATTCCCCAGGACCCATATAAGCCAGATGCACAAGGTGGCTCATGCGTCTGGAGTTGGTTTGCAGTAGCTAAAGGCCCTGGCACGCCCATTCTCTCTCTCTTTCTTTCTCCCTCCCTGTGTCTTTCTCTCTCTCAAATAAATAAATAAATATTTTTTAAAAAGAACCAAATGTTTAATGCTTCTTTCTAGTTACTTCATGCCAAGTTTTCTCCAATTAAATATAGCATGAGATTTTTCTGTGTGAATATTGAAAATAACTCTTACATCTGCAGTTCTCTTTATTTTCCTTATATGTATATCTACATATATATTTGTCTTCTTTCCTTTTTATTACAGACATACTTAGTATGGGTATATCATGTGTTGGTACCATCCTTTCCCTGCCCCATTCTGCTGGGGGACCTCCTCAGTGGGGTTACAGGGTATTTTTCCTGGGGTTGCGGGTTATGTGTTGTGAGAGAAGCAGTCAGTTACTGGGGGCGGGGGCAGTGCCTGTGGGCATGACGTCCCAACCAGCGGTTCTTACAATCTTTCTACCCCCCTTTCCACAAAATTCCCTGAGCTGTGTTGGGTGGGTTTTAGGTCTACTAAACTAGACTACTTAGGAGTCTCTGGATCACTGCTTCGGTACGTATTGGGTGTCCTCAACATCTGTCTCCTTCACCCTGGCACTGATTGTCAGGCTCACCATGGAAGCTGCATCCTTGCTCATCTTCCCAATTCCTCTGTGGCTTTCAGCGGGGGCTTGTCTGAAGTGTGAGGGACAGTTTATCTACTCGGGCCTCACTACCTTCTGAAAAAGAAAAACAGATCTCCAACAGAGAGTGAAGTCAGCATAGGTTAAATTGTATTTGTTTTCTTGTATCTAACAATAGATAAGAAGTAGGAAACATATGTAATTCCCTCTCCCAGATTCTGTTTGCTTAATCTAGTCTATGAAAATTCAATATGTCAGAAAAGGAGTATAGAATCATCTCTAAGAGTTAACCTAGGGTTTTCTTAAAGTCAGTCTGCAACCTTGCCCACTTACGGCTCAGAGATTAATAATTCCTGAAAGTGATGAAATATCAATATGCCTGTATTGGGGAACTGTGGGCCAGTGAGGAGAAGAGGACTAACAGCTCAAGATTTTAAAGTGGAATTAAAATTTTAAGGATCACCCAATTTATCTCTTGCTACTTTAATATATGTATGTACATAAGTTAGAGTTACTTCTTTTTTAAATTTTCATTTATTCGTTTATTTGCAAGCAGAGAGAGAAAGAGAGAAAACGGGCACGCCAGTCCTCCAGCCACTGCAAACAAACTCCAGAAACACGCACCACTTTGTGCATCTGGCTTATCTGGCTTTCTGTTGATACTGGGAAATCGAACCTGGACTCTTAGGCTTCACAGGCAAGTGCCTTAACTGCTGAGCTATCTCTCTAGTGGTTTTTGTTTGGGGTTTTTTGGTTTGTTTTTGTGTTTTGGGTTTTTTTTTTTTTGTTTGTTTTGTTTTGTTTTGTTTTTCGAGGTAGGATCTCACTGTGGCCCAAGTTGACCTGGAGTTAACTATGTAGTCTCAGGGTAGCCTTGAACTCATGGTGATCCTCCTACCTCTGCCTTCCAAGTGCTGGGATTAAAGGCATGCTCCACCACAGCTGGCTCTGAGTTACTTTTTTTAAAAGTAATTTAATACTTTCATATACATACATAATGTATTTTGATCATATTCACTCCCATTACCCTCTCTTGTGCTCCTTCCACTCTCTCTGAACCCCTTCCTCTTCCAAACTAGCTCCCTTTGACTCTCGTATCTTTTTCTCTTTGTGACCCACTGAGTTTAATCAGGATTGCTTTCCTAAGCATGAATAAGGCATCATGGACAGAAGCACTGGCAACTTAGCTGTGGATAAACCTCTGCTCCTTCCCCAGCAACCACTGATTGCCAATAGCTCCTCAGGGAGAGTGGTCTCCCATGAGCCCTCACTGATCTATGATGGAATGTTAACAGGTCTTGGGCAGTCAACTACACCCACTATGAGTTGATGAGTGCAACAGCCCTGTCACGTCTAGAGACAGTTGTTCACAACATTCCTCCCATTCCTCTGGATATCTTTTTATTTATTTATTTATTTTATTTTATGAGAGAGAACAAGTGAGAGTAAGAGAGAGAGAGAGAGAGAGAGAGATTGGCATGTCAGGGCCTCCAGCCACTGTATTCGAACTTCCAGATGCTTGCGCCACGTTGTGTGCATGAGCAACCTTGCGCATGTGTCACCTTGTGCATCTGGCTTATGTGGGATCTGGGGAGTTGAGCCTGAGTCTTTGGACTTCACAGGCATGTGCCTTAACCGCTAAGCCATCTCTCCAGCTCTCCTCTGAATCTTAAACTCTTTCTGCTCCCTCTTCAGTTACGTTCCTTGAGCCTTCTAGAGAGTAGTTATGCTTATCCCATTTAGAGCTGAACACTCAACAGTCACTTATTCATGGCACTTTGACCAGTTATGAGTCTTTGTAGTAATACTGTCCACTGCAAAAATTTTAAAAAATAACTTTAAAAAAAAGTTTCTCTGACCAAAGCAAAGATCAGCACTACAAGTGTAAACATAAATATTTAGAAGGAATCCAGATGGGACAACACTTCCATTTAGACAAACAACAAAAGCAGTATCTTCCCCACTACATCCCACGACCTCCACAGCCATAGACTTCTGACCAAATTTTCAGTACTAGGCATGAATTGCCTCCCGTTCAGTGGGCCTCAAATCCAATCAGAGAGCAGTTGGTTACCAGTATAACAGTCATAACACATCAGTGGACATACCTTGCCTGGCATTCAAGGTCCACTGCTCAGTATGACTGTTGATGACTCTTCCCTCCCAGGGGCCTCCACAGTGCCTTCCTGCACTGTGAAAACTACCCAGCAAGGAGTAAGCTTCCAACTCAGTTCAGCTTGATTTCTGTGTCCTGAATCCAAACACATGGTGTCTTCAGCAATGGGATCTTACTAGCTGCTTCTGGTAAGCAACCAAAAGCAGTGACAGTGGTCTGTATATTTTGGAGGTGTCGAGAAAGTGTTGTGGAACTAAAGTGTGTGTTACTGGGGGGCAGATGTTGGCATTTCATAGTCCAGCCCCACTTGGTGTTCCCCGTCCTCTACTTCCTCCCTGATGGCAGGACAATGTGAGCCTGGCTGCTTGCTCCTGGCACAATAGACTCTGCCTCTGGAATTGTAAGCTGAATGAAACCTTTTCTCTTAAAGCTACTTCTGACTGGATATTTTGACTCCTAAGAACACATCCCACTCCTGGCATGATAAATTTCATTTATTAACTAATGGTTTCTGGAAGCAGTGCTACCTACACACAGTGCCTCCACTCAAATCTGTTTTGTTTTAATTATATTCATTAATTAGCTTACAAAGTCGTAGGCTTACTTATTCCCTTTTCATACATCCTTAGATTTTGTTGATCCTCCACCCTTCTCTCCCCCATCCTGCTGTTCCCATCCCCTTAAACTTTCTTTTATCTTATTTTAGTTTTTTTTTTTTTTTTTTTTTTTAGGCAAGCCCAACATACTGGCTTTTTTTAATGTGTGTGTGAGAAAGAGAGGGAAGAGAGAGAATTGGCAGACCAGGGCCTGCAGCCACTGCAATCGAACTCAACACCTGTGCATCCCCCTGGTGTGCCTATGCAACCTTGTGCGCTTACCTCACTGCGCATCTGGCTTATATGGGACCTGGAGAGTCCAACATAAGTCCATAGGCTTTGCAGGCAAGTGTCTTAACTGCTAAGCCTTCTCTCCAGCCCCTTAAACCTTCTTCTGGTCAAGGCTAAAGGTATGCTACCTTAAACTGTGTCATTTTATGCATCCATATGTCCTAAGTGACAAAGACAGCACATGCTGGAATGTCCCCAGGTTTCCCTTCAAATGTCCACTTCCTTCACAAGGATCTCTGGTCACCTACTGATGTGATCTATAGTGTCTCTTGTATGGTGATACCTACACTCCTGGTTCCCTGTCATCATTTCCTTACTCCAGCTTCAAGGTAAGTGTGCGTGGATCAGGCCATGGCTATGCTGATCCTTGGCTGGATTGTACCTGTGTGACCAGTTCACAGATCTGGCTGACTTAATGCTGAGAAGTTATGGGCCACTGACTCTTACTGTGTTTGCAATCTGTGGGTATGCTCTTGGTTACTATTTTTCAGTATTTGTAGGTATTTGGTTGCTTATATTCTCAGTTCAATAAAGCTAAACAATTTAAGATCATCTTCTGCTGCTGTTTAAAGTACAGCTTAAAACAAACTCTTTTTCCAAAAAAATGAAGTACTATTTTCTAGCATCGGTATCATTCAGTAACCTCCCACAATTTAGAATATTGTCCCAGTAAATGTTTTCTTCTATAAAGGCCTTTAGAGACTATACACAAACACAAGTGAGTTTTCTCAACCCTAATAAAGATGTTTTGCTATTCAAAGTACCTTCAGTCCTTGTACTATTTCTACTTGACGTATGTTACTTCCAAGTTTAAGCTTTCAAATCTAATGAAGCACTATATCTTCAAAATATCTTTATACTGTTAGGTTCATTTAAGCAACCATTTGAAAAATAACTACAATTAGTATAGATGAAAGTATGTTGCTACTTCATTTGACACTATATTTATAAGTTCTCCCAAACAAAGAAATTATCTTCTCATGCCGCTATGTACTATTTATAGTTTTAAAAATGGTTTCACCGATCTTGACAACTTAGGAGCATGTGATCCATGATCTACCTGCCTATAAGGTTCCTTGTATCTTTTAATATTGCCAATCTTAGTAATTTCATACTGCCAGTCCTAGCCCATGGCTACGTGTGGGCAGGATAAGTGTCTGAGGATGTGAAGGAATCGAGGGAACAAAGGCTGTGGAAGCCTTTCTCATAATGCTGCTGCTCCATAGGTTAACTACTGTAGTCTCTTGAGTTAATAACCTCTGTTCTTAAATTGGACAAGAAGCCTACTTGTGTGATTTTATCAGTCTTTTTAATGGGTTCAGATTAATTTTTATTTTCCATGTTTCTGAAAATGTACACTTATATCACCAAAATAAACTAGAGAAAAGGACAAGTAAGTAAGGAATCCCTTGTTATATACAAGAAAAATTAATTAAATATATCTGTCAGGAACACAGATATGTTGTTAGATTTTATATTTGTTGATTCTTCATATTTACAAGTGTGGTAAATAGCTAGATGCTAATGGAGGTCCATGGTTGAGACATTTTTATTCAGACTCCAGCATACGCTTGCCATGCACAGTCTGGCTGAATAATATGCTGCCATGTGGCATCTTATGTACATTACGTTCAAATTAATAAGCTTAACAAGCTCCACTTGTAATATATGTTAGCTATACATTTTATAGACCTTTCTTGAGCTAATTATTTTAAATGTTTGATAGTGATGATTAGATGCCTTTCTAAATTGAAAACCCTGTAATTCTTTTACCCATGCAAAAACAAAAATAAAAATTGACAATTTACTTTGTGTCTGTATTTACTACTAGAAAACTAAAAGCATAAAAGTAAGACGTTTTGGTCCTTGAGGAGTGTGTAAGTTTTCTTGTTGCTGTGACAAAATACTTGGCAAAAACAACTTGAGGAAAGAAGCGTTGCTTTGGGCTCATGGTTCAAGGGATTACAGTCCATCATGGTGGGAGCTATGGTAACAGCAGCAGCTTCCAGCCTTGGTGGTAGGATGTGGATGGGTCAGAACGCAGAGGGTGGACAAGAAGTGGAATCAAGCCATCAACCTCAAGACCCACGTCCTCGTGACCCACTTAGGGTCCTAACCTCCACTTAGGAGATTTTACATTCAAACTGTAACAAGGGAGATCATGCAAAGACTGAATCGTCTAGGTGATCAGCATAGTGCAACAACACTTTCAGAATAGGTTGATACACAATAATGAGTGTACCAAAGAAGCAGAAGAGGTGCGGGGATAAGGAGTAAGAGGTAGCTGGTCACATTGTGTCCACAGCAAACAGAGATGAATACAGGTGCTCTGCTTGCTTTCTCCTTTTTATTTAGTCTGAGACTGTGGGCTACTGGATGGTGCCACCCACATTCAAGGTGAACCTTCTCTGTTCAATTAACCCTGTCCAGAAACACCCCCATAGATACATCCAGAGGTGTTGCCTTGGTGAATCTAAATTTGATCAACTTTTCAGTAATTATCCATCAGAGTCATGTTCTATGAAAAATTAAACAAGACAAAGTGATAGTTGAACTGAGACAGTCAGATGCTCTGTGTATGCCATGATGTGGTGTGGCACCTAAGCATTCAGGGGAGATGTCAGATAGGAAGCCAGCTACACGGATCTAGAGGTCAGAGCAGGGTTTGTGGTGCATCGCCACTTCATGCTTCATCAGTCCTGCTTGAAGCTGTGGAGTTGGCTGAACACCTACGGAGAGAGAAATTATATAAAAGAACATGTGGCTCATGTCTGAGGAGAAAGCAATCCAAGATTCTGGGGTAATTTCACATTGGAGGGTCAATGCAAGACTTAACAGAACAGAAGCAAGACTTAAATATTAAGCCTCATATATAGCAGCTTGAGATTTTCTTTAAAAATCCCAGGCCAAAGCCAGGTGTAGTGGTGCACACCTTTAATCCCAGCATTCAGAAGGCACAGGTAAAAGGATTGCCGTGAATTTAAGGCCACCCTGAAACTACATAATGAATTCCAGGTCAGCCTGGGCTAGAGTGAGACCCTACCTCAAAAAAGCAAAAGAAAAAAAAAAAAAAGCCCAGGCCAGAGTATTCTAACCATTCCATCTTGTCATAAACAAGTATATTCATGTGGTTTCAGACAAATACTCCAAAGCAAGATTTTCTTTGAAATATTTTATATTTAAAATGATGTCAGTCCTAGCTAGCCTATATTTCATTTAATTTTAGATCATTTATAAACTGTATTACCATCAGAATTAAAATATTTCCTACCATGTTCAATGTATGGCTTTAAGTATCCACAAAAACCTATCACATATTGCTAAAGGTGCCCAAACTTAAGAAAACCCAGCAGTGGGGAGCTATTAAGATGCAGTCCATGTCCTTCTGTTTTCATTTGAAAGTTCATCTTTGCATCGCACAATTATTTTATTCCATTTGCTAGTGTTTATTTGGCTGTCCTTATCTAGTCCTGGAACTAGTTTTCTGCTTTTGATTATGAACTGCCAAGAAGGTGAAAAAATGATTTGCTACTTCAATTTCTAGCACATTGCAATGTCACTCTTTATTATAAAAACTCTATTTACATTCTTAGACACTTGTGAAGGGGCATCTTGAATATTTAAAGATGAGACACCAGGAAAATCTCTATTCTATTTATGTCTTACTTGCTAAAGTTATTTTGCAAAGATTTTTGGATAGCTGTAAGTAAAAGAATCAACAACTAATAATGAAAATAGTACATAATAGCAAATGCTTTCCCAGAGGACCAAAGCTAAAAACACTGGATTGAAAAAAAAAGAAAAAAAACAACAAAAAACCACAAACATCTTTTGTAATGCCTGCTTGTTCCGGTAGCAAGGCAAAATAATTCCTTTCCTCTGAGGCCAAACAACAAGATATGAAGGAATAAGCGGAACCCAGAGCGATCACTTGTTTCTGGGCAGTGGTCCTTGTCAATTTCTATGACCTGGGGGATTTCAGGAGGCAAACAGAGGACAGTGAGTAACTCCTGAGTTCCAGTAGGAGTGGTGATACTATCAGGAGCTGAATAAGAAAAAAATACTTGTACTCTGAGAGCGGAAGAATAAAGGAAAGGGACATATGGAGAGACGACCCACCCCTACGCCTTCACTCACGTGACGTGATGGTTCATCTGCATTGTCAGCTTGACTAGGTTTAGAATCTCCATGGAAACATACCTGTGGGGATGTTGATAAGGGTGTTTCCAGAAAGGTTTAATTAAGGAGGGAAGACGCACCTTGAATGTGGGTGGCACCATCCCATGGGGTGAGGTCCAAGGTTGAATAAGAAAGGAGAAAGTGGTTCTTTGGAATAATGTTTTCCAGACACAAAGTGGCCATGGTGTTCATGACCTCAGTGGCTGTCACCACCTACATATGACCTGCATAATAAGAGAGGTTAAAAAAAAATTATAAGATGGTGACATCAACATAGAACAGGGACTGAAGAGATTCAGTGGAGGGGGTAAGAGAAGGGATTATGATCATGCGACATTGTGTATATGTATTGAGCATGCCAATAAAAAGTAAGAAAAAATAGAAAACTTTTTAAAAAAAAAAAAAGAGGAAGCAACCAGAGCACCAGCATTCATCTCTGTTCCTCACTGAGGGTGCATGGTGACCAGTTGCCCAAGCATCTGCCACCATGAGTGCCCTGCCACGGTTGACTTGACCCTAACACTGTGAGCCAAAATAAACCCTTCCTTTCTTAAGTAGATTTTGTAAAGTGTTTTGTCAAGGCAATGAAAAAAAAATTAACTAATATACATGGCCGCAGAAACTAAAGCTGTGTTCTTGAAGGATTAGAATTGTGGGGGGGGGGGGGAGTCAAGAACCCAAATGGTACTTCATGGTCCTGGATTGACAGTGTCCACAGCTGCATAGAAGCAGAAAATTTAAATCCTCTTAACAGGAATGTTCTTTAAGGGATGGAGAGATTGCTTAGTGGTTAAGGCACTTGACTGAAAGCCAAAGAACCCCAGTTCAGTTCCCCAGGACCCACAAAAGCCAGATGCTCAAGGTGGCGCATGTGTCTGGAGTTTGTTTGCAGTGGATGAAAGTCCTGGTATGCCCATTCTCTCTCTCTCTCTCTCTCTCTCTCTCAAATAAATAAACAAAAATAAACTATTAAAAAAAAAAAGAGCTGGTTGTGGTGGCGCACACCTTTAATCCCAGCACTCAGGGAGGCAGAGGTAGGAAGATTGCCATGAGTTCGAGGCCACCCTGAGACTCCTTAGTGAATTCCAGGTCAGCCTGGGCTAGAGTGAGACCCTACCTCGAAAAAAAAAAGAAAAAGAAAAAAGTTCTTTAAAAGACACCTAAGACTCTCCACAGATGAAAGTTCAAAAATTGGAGGCCACAAATGAAAACTTGATCAGCGCATAAAGAAATAACTAACTGCAAGAAGCAGCTAGGAAAGGGGAGATGGCTTCTGTATAACTTTGCTGATATTGGAACTAATAATACAGAGCATGAAACACACGTGTAGTATATATTGAAGGAACAGTTTCTAGAGGGATCGACCTATCATCTGCTAAACATATATCTTCTCAAAATGAAAACTATAGTAACTAGGAGCTGGAAAGGTAACTTCACAGTTAAGGCACTTGCCTGCAAAGCCTAAGGACCCTGGTTTGATTCCCCAGTACCTACATAAGGCCAGATGCATAAGGTAGCACATGTGTCTGGAGTTTGTTTGCAATGGCTAGAGGCCCTGCTGTGCCCATTCTCTCTCTCTCTCTCTCTCTCTCTCTCTCTCTCTCTCTCTCTTCCTTCCTCCCTCCCTCTCCCTCTCTTTCTCTCTCTGTCATAAATAAAAATGTATAAGTAAAACATTTTTTATAAATCTATAATGGGGAGGGGCTGAAGAGATGGCTTTAGTGGTTAGGGCGTTTGATTGCAAAGCCAAAGGATCCTGGTTTGACTCTCCACGTAAGCCAGATGCACAAAGGGGCACATGCATATGGAGTTCGTCTGCCATGATTGGAGGCCCTGGTGCACCCATTCTCCCCCTCCCTCCCTCTCTCTCTCTCTCAGATAAATACATCAAATATTTTTTAAAAAACTGCAATGGGAGACTGGAGAGGTAGCTTAGCGATTAAGGCGCTTGCCTTGCGAAGCCTAAAAACTACTGTTTTAATCTCTAGGTCCCACATAGCCAAGCACAGTGATGAAAGCATGCAATGTTGCGCATTTGCCACAAGGGGTCACACACACCTGGAGTTCATTTACAAGGGCTGAAGGGCCTGACGGCCCATTCTCTCTCTCTCCCTCTCTCAAAACAAATTTTAAAAAAGAAAAGTTTTTTAAAAAACTATAATAGGGCTGGAGAGATGGCTTAGTGGTTAAGGCACTTACCTGCGAAGCCTAAGGACCCAGGTTCAACTCCCCAGAACCCATGTAAGCCAGACACACATGGCGGCACATGCATGTGGAGTTCCTTTGCAGTGGTGCACCCATTCACTCTGTTTCTCTCCATATATCTATCTCACTCAAATAAAAGAAGAAAAATAAAATTCTTTAAAAAAAACTATAATAACTAAAAGTAGAAATTCAATGCCTTTTTTAATGCTAGACCAAATAAAATGAAAATAAAACTGATGAACTGTGAGGTAGAATTTTTAAAAATTTTGTTGCTCTTGTTAATACAATATAACATGAGGCTTGCCCCTTACAGAGCGTATGTGTGTCATACAGTATCATTAACTGTACATAAGATTCTGTGCGGCTGTCTCAGATTTATTCACCTTGTGTATCTGAAATGTTTTGACTATTGGGGGGGGGGCAGGGTTCAAGGTAGGGTCTTGTTCTAACCCAGGCTGACTTGGAATTCACTATATAATCTCAGGATGGCTTCAAACTCATGGTAATCCTCCTACCTCTGCCTCCTGAGTGCTGGAACTAAAGGTGTGTGCCACCACACTGGATTTTTAAAAATGTTTGTGTTTATTTATTTGTGAGCAGAGAGATAGAGAGAAGAGTGACAGACAGACAGAATGGGCACACCAGGGCTTTCAGCCACTGCAAATGAACTCAAGATGCATGTGACACTTTGTGCATCTGGCTTTACATGGGTACTGGTGAATCGAACCGGGGTTGTTAGTTAGGCTTTGCAGGAAAGTGCCTTAGCCATTAGGCAATCTCTCCAGACCTGTGTTGACCATTTTTTAGCTAATTGCCATTTCTTCTGCTATTTATCCCCAGGCAACTGCCATTCTACTCTCTGCTTCTGTGATTTTAACTCATATAAGTGAAATTATTTAATATCTATCTTGCTGTGTCTGGCTTATTTCATTCAGCACAATGTCTTCAACATTCACTCAGGTTATCCTGTTACAGGTGATAGATATCTCGTTCGATTCCATGCATGTTTTTGATGATTAGTGACACTGTCATTTCACTTACACATTGGCATATCCTCCTTGGAGTCATGACTACTCAAGTTCTCAGTTTGCTTTTTTATTACTACTTTTTTTTTTTTTACTTATGTGTGTTGTGTATGTCCATATGTGTTTATATGTGTGCAAGTGTGCATGCGTGTGCAAGCCAGAGGACAACCTCAGATGCTGTTCCTCAGGTAAGCCTCCACCTCTTTTTGAGACAGGCTCTCTCATTGATTACATGTAAAAGTATTTTTCTGGAGTCTCTAGAGATAGATAGATAGATAGATAGATAGGTATTAATAAATATTATATAATGTATATATCACATAATCTATGCTATATCTGTAATAATATGCATATATGTACATATGACCATGTCATCTGCAAATGAAGATAATTTTATTTCATTTTTTAAAATATTTATTTATTTGAGAAAGAGAGAGAAAAAGAGGCAGATAGAGATAATGGGCATGGCAGGGCCTATAGCCTCTGCAAATGAACTCCAGACGCTTGTGCAACCTTGTGCATCTAGTTTACGTGGGTTCTGGGGAATCAAACCTGGGTCCTTAGGCTTCACAGGCAAGGATCTTAACTGCTGAGCCATCTCTCCAGCCCTCATTTCTTTCTTTGTGATCTAGATAACATTCTTTTCTTTATTGCTCTGGCTAAGATTTCTACTACTATATTGGAAGAAGTGCTCAAGGTGGGCATCTGTCTTGTTTCTGGTCTTAGAGGAAAAACTTCCACCTTTTCACTATTGAGTTTGGTATTACTTATAAGCTTATTATATATGACCTTTGTTGAGGTAATTTCCCTCTGTTCCTACTTTGCTGGTGGTTTTTATTTTATCAAGTTAGTTTTTGTATCTATTGAGTTAATCATCAAAGAATGGTTGTGCTTAATTTGTAACATCAGTCTATTAATGTGATATATCACATTTATTGATACTTGTATATTCAACCAACCTTGCACTCTAGAGAGAAATCTCACTTGGTCATGGCATTCGACCCCTTTAATATGTTGAATTTGGTTTGCTGCTGTTTTCTTACATACATTTACATCTATGCTTCTGTGGTGGTTTAAATGTGAATGTATGTCCCCCATCGTCTCAGGAATCTTTAAAAAATATTTTATTTATTTATTTGGGAGACAGCGAAAGACAAAATGGGCATGCCAGGATCCCTAGCCACTGCAAACAAACTCCAGACACATGCACCACCTTGTGTATCTGGCTTACATGGGTACTGGGTCCTTAGGTTTTGTAGACAAGCATCTTAATCACTTGGGAAAAAAAGTATTTTTTAACATTTATTTTTTATTTCACTTATTTGAGAGAGAGAAGAGACAGAGAGAGGAGACAGAGACAGAGAACAGGTGCGCTGGGGCCTCCAGCTGCCACAAATGAACTCCAGACACATGCAAACCTGAGTCCTTTGCCTCTGCAGGCAAGCACCTTAACCACTAAGCCATCTCTCCATCCCCACCCCTCTGCCATGGGGTTTCTGATTAAGATTAAGTTTCCTACTTAAGTCTCTGGCAGCCTGCTGGAGGAGACACCACTGGGGAGCAAATCGTGTAACTCAGCCCTGAGGTGTGTTCAGAGACGTTGGCACTCGGGCTCTTCCTGTTTGCTGGCTGTTCAGTGGTGTCTCTCTGCTCTGCATCTGTAGAAGCGAGCCAGCTTCTTCTGTCATTGATGATGCTCCCCCGATTCTATAAGCCTGAAATAAACCCTTTCCTCCCATGAGCTGCTTCTAGTCAGGTCTTTGTCCAGCAATGGAAAGTAAGTGTGGCAGTTTCTGAGGGATATTGGCATATAACCATCTCCTCTTCCTCTTCCACCTCCACCACCACCTCCTCATTTTCTTCCTCCTCGTCCTCCTCTTTCTCCTGTTCCTCTCTTCTTCATCCTCCTCCTTTTTTTCTGCCCTCCTCCCCCCCCCCTCCTCTTTAATGTTAAAATGGGCTTAAAATTATCCTCTCTTCAGATTTTCACAAGTTTGGCAGGGTCAGCATTAATTCTTTAAATGCTTAGTCACCATAAAACACTTCATCGTGATTATTGCTTGATTAAGGAGTCTCGTTATGAATTCAGTGACCTTAAAACTACAGTGATATGCATACTTTCATTAGTCCTGGTAGGTGGTGTATTCCCAGGAATTCCTCCATTTCTTCTAAGTTATCCAGGTTGGCGGCATGTAAATGTTCATGATGGCCTCTCATACTTTTTATCTCCTTGTGACAGCAGTGGTAATATTTCTTCCTTTATTTATGATTTTTTTCATTCTTTCTCTTTTTAACTAAAGGCTTAACTTTTGTGTGTTTGTTTAAAAATCAACTCTATCACTGAATTTTTGTTTTGTTTTTCTCCATTTCTGCTCTAATCTTTAATATTTCCTTCCCTCTGCTATCTTTGGACTTCGTTTCTAGTTCTTTCCTAAGTTCCTTGAGGTGTAAAGTTAGTATATATTTGAAATCAATCTTCTTTTTAAATTTAGCACCACGAACTTTTCATAGTTTTATTTTATTGGTTTTTTTTACAGTTTTGTTTGTCTCAAGATAATTTCTAATTTCCCCTCTGATTTCTCTTTTGATCCACTGGATGTGCAAAAGTATGTAGTGTAATTTCCCACAAATTTATGAATTTTGTAGTCTTACTTATGCTATTGAGTTCTATTTTATTTCATTGTGCTTAATATTTGATGCGATTTCAATCTCAAATTTGTTAAACCTCAGTTTGTAACCTACCTTGGAGAATGTTCTGTATGGACTGGAAAGGAATGTTTATTTCATTGCTTGTGTCCTGTATATGTGTCATGACCATGTGATCTGTAATGTCATTCAAGTCCACTGTATCTTTTATCTTCTGGCTGGTGGCTCCATCCATTATTGAAAGTGGATCACTGCTACTATTGTTATCTTACCCCTTCTCTTCCCTTTAATTTTGTCACTGCTTTATATAAGTGCTCTAATATTGAGGATGTATAATTAAAATTGTTATGCCTTCTTGATAAAATGTCCCCATGATACAATGTGTGTCCTTGTGTCTAGGGAGCATTTTTAAAATTAAGTATATTTTGTCTGCTCTGAGTGTAACCAGTCCTGCTGTGTTTGGCTATTATTTGCATACATGGTCTTCTTCCATTCCTTCTCTTTCAGCTTATGTGTGTCCTTAAATATAATGTGAGCCTCTTCTAGACAACACATTGTTGGATTTTTTTAAACTTATTATTGACAACTTCCATACATATGGACAATACAACTTGATCATAATCCCCCCTGCTATCCTCCCTTTTCCCTCCAAAATCCTCCTTCCACTGAATCCCTTCTTCTTTACAACTAGTCTCTCTTCTATTTTTTTTCTTTACAACTTCTATGATTATAAAAATATATCCCATGGTAATGCCCTCCCTCCCCCCACTTTCCCCTTTGAAACTCCATTCTCCATCATATCCCCTCCCCATCTCAATCAGTCTCTCTTTTATTGTGATGTCATGATCTTTCCCTCCTCTTATGATGGTCTTGTGTAGGTAGTGTCAGGCACTGTGAGGTCATGGATATCCAGGCCATTTTGTGTCTGGGGGAGCATGTTGTAAGGAGTCCTACCCTTCCTTTGGTTCTTACATTCTTTCCGCCACCTCTTCTGCACCTCTGTGCCTTGGAAGGTGTGATAGAGATATTGAAGTACTGAGCACTCTGGTTACTTCTTTCCAGCACCATGATACCTTCTGCGTCATCCCAAGGTCACGGCCATCTGGAAAGAGAAGATTCTCTACCAAAAGTGAGAGTAGCATTAATATAAGGGTATGAATATTAAGACAGGGGCTTACTGGGCAGTTTGATAAGCATAGTATATACATTTAGCCAGACAGCAACAGACATTACACCCCTAGGGCTCATGACTACCCCTGTTTTAAGTTTTCAGTATCAGGGATGTATTCCCTCCCATGGAGCAGGCCTCCAGTCCAATTAGAGGGCAGTTGGTTTCCACCATGACAGACGTGCCACTATTGCACCCATTGGCTCATTTGGCCTGGCTGACCAAATATAAGACTTGCAGTATCCACTGTTCAGTATCTTCACCGGTGATTTCTCCCATTGAACTGCATGCAGGATGGCTTCTTCCAGCTTTCTGTCAGCTGGTCTACATGGAGGAGGTTATCAGCTCAGTTCTAGCAGGATTTCTCAGTGGCCTTGCAGCCCAAGTATGTGGAGTCTTCAGCAATAGGATCTTACCATCTATTCCTGGTGGGAAACCAAGGGCCTTGGCAATGGCCTATAATGTTTGGGGGGCATCAGGGATCTCCCTGGCCAACAACTCACTGGAAGGTATCCCATCCCTGGCACTGAAAATTTTCTAGCAATAATCTACAGCTCCTGAGTGTTCCATTGTCCAAAAATGTAGGTTTCCATATGATTTATTTATATCCTCTTAGATTTTGATTAGCCCTGCCTCCACCTTTCCTTTACTCAATCTCTTCCCCTCACCTCACTGTGGGCCTTTTCACTCCCATTAATCTATTCTTCTACTTACATATATACAATACCATCCTTTTAATTACCCCCTCCCTTCCTTTCTCTTCCCTTTATATCTCTTTTCTAGCATACCAGCCTTTGCTACTGAGTTTTCTTCCTACTCACACAGAAGTCCAATCATCTGTAGCTAGGATCCACATATGAGAGAAAACATGTGATACTTGGCTTTCTAGGCCTGTGTTACCTCACTTAGTATAATCCTTTGCAGATCCATCTATTTTCCTGCAAATTTCATAGCTTCATTTTTCTTTACCTCTGAGTAGAACTCCATTGTATAAATATGCCATATCTTCATTATCCACTCATTAGTTGAGGGACATCTAAGCTTGTTTTATCTCCCAGCTATTGTGAATTGATCAGCAATAAACATGGTTGAGCAAGCATTTCTAAGGTAATGAAATCAGTCCTTAGGATATATGCCTAGGAGTGCTATAGCTGGGTCATATGGTAGATCTATTTTTAGCTGTCTTAGGAACTTCCACACTGATTTCCACAATGACTGTACCAGATTGCATTCCTACCAACAGTGTAGAAGGGTTCCTCTTTTTCCATATCCTCGCCAGCATTTATGTTCATTTGTTTTCATGATGGTAACCAATCTAACAGGAGGGAGATGGAATCTCAACGTAGTTTTAATCTGCATTTCCCTGATGACTAGGGATGTAGAACATTTTTTTATATGCTTATACGCCATCTGTATTTCCTCTTTTGAGAACTGTCTATTTAGCTGCATAGCCCATTTTTAAATTGGCTTGTTTGATTTCTTTTTTTTTTTTTTTTTTTTGCAAGGTAGGGTCTCACTGTAGCCCAGGCTGACCTGGAATTCACTATGGAGTCTCAGGGTGGCCTCAAACTCACGGCAGTCCTCCTACCTCTGCCTCCTGAGTGCTGGGATTAAAGGCATGCACCACCACACCTGGCTTTGATTTCTTATTATTTAATTTTTGAGTTCTTTGTATATCCTAGATATTAATCCTCTATCATATGTATAGCTGGCAACGGTTTTTTCCCACTCACTAGGTCGCCTCTTTGCTTTATTCATAGTGCCTTTGCCATATAAAATCTTTGTAATTTCATGAGGTCCCAGCAGTTAATCCGTGGTTTTATAGCCTGAGCAATTGGGGTTATATTCAGAAAGTCTTTGCCAAGACCAATATGTTGAAGGGTTTCCCCTACTTTTTCCTGTAGCAGTTTCAGAGTTTCAGGTCTGATAGTAAGGTCTTTAATCCATTTGGACTTAATTCTTGTGAATGAAAAGACAGAAGAATCTATTTTCATCCTTCTACAGATACATATCCAGTTTCCCCAGCACCTTTTGCTGAAGAGGCTGTCTTTTCTCCAATGAGTATTTTTGTCATTCTTATCAAATATCAGGTGGCTATAGCTACCCAGACTTACATCTGGGTCCTCTATTCTGTTCCACTGATCTACATGTCTGCTTTTGTACCAGTACCATCCTGTTTTTGTTACTATGGCTCTGTAGTATAGGTTAAAATCGGGTATGGTTATACCACCAGCCTTATTTTTGTTGCTCAGTATTGTTTTAGATATTTGAGATTTTTTGTAATTCCAAATGAATTTTTGGGTTGTTTTTTCTATTTCCATGAAGAATGCCATTGGAATTTTGATGGGGATTGCATTAAATGTGTAGATTACTATTGTTAAGATTGCCATTTTCACAATATTGATTCTTCTGATCCAGGAACAAGGGATGTTTTTCCATTTCCTAGCATCTTCTGCAATTTCTTGCATGAGTGTTTTAAAGTTTTCATTGTACAGATCCTTTACTTCCTTAGTTAGGTTTATTCCAAGGTACTTTATTTAGTTATTTTTTTTTGATGCAATTATGAATGGGAGTGATTCTCTGATTTCATCCTCTGTGTGTTTGTTGTTAGCATATAGGAAGGCTACTGGTTTATGTGTATTTATTTTGTATCCTGCTACATGGCTATAGGTGTTTATCAGCTCTAACAGTTTGCTGGTAGAGTCTTTAGGGTCCTTTATGTACAGAATCATGTCATCTGCAAATAATGATAACTTGATCTCTTCCTTTCCAATTTGTATCCCTTTTATGTGCATCTCTTGCCTTATTGCTATGGCTAAGATTTCTAGTACTATATTGAATAAAAATGGGGACAGTGGACACCCTTGTCTTGTTCCTGATGTTAACAGAAAAGCTTCCAGTTTTTCCCCATTTAGTAATATGTTGGCTATAGGCTTGTCATAAATAGCCTTTATTATATTGAGATATGTTCTTTCTATTCCCAGTCTCCTTAGGACTTTTATCATGAAGGGATGTTGGATTTTGTCAAATGCTTTTTCTGCATCTAATGAGATGATAATTTGATTTTTGTCCTTCAGTCCATCCATATAATGTATTACATTTATCAATTAGCATATGCTGAACCATCCCTGCATCTCTGGGATAAAGCCTACTTTGTCAGGGTGAATGACCTTTTTGATACATTCTTGTATTCTGTTTTCTAATATTTTGTTGAGAATTTTTGCATCTATGTTCATGAGGGAGATTGGTCTATAATTTTCTTTTATTGTTCTATCTTGGTCTGGTTTTGGTATCAGGGTGATGCTGGCTTTGTAGAAGGAGTTTGGTAGGATTCCTTCTTTTTCTATTTTATGGAGAAGCTTCAGAAGCAGTGGTGTTACTTCTTCCCTGAAGGTCTGGCAAAATTCACCAGTGAATCCCTCTGGGCCTGGACATTTTTAGTTGGGAGATTTTTGATAACTGCTTGGATCTCCATAGTTGTTATAGGTCTATTTAAGTGATTAATCTCATCTTGATTTAATTTAAATAGGTCATATAAATCAAGGAAATCATCCATTTCTTTCAGATTTTCATACTTAGTGGAGTATATGTTTTTACAGTATGTCCCTATGATTTTTTGAATTTCTGTGGTATCTGTAGTGATGTTGCCTTTTTCATCTCTAATTTTATTAATTTGTGTCTCTTCTCTCTTTCTTTTGGTCAGATTTGCTAAGGGTTTATCAATCTTTTTGATCCTTTCAAAGAACCAACTCTTTGTTTTATTGATTTTTTGGATTTTTTTTTTTTTTTGGTTTCTATTTCATTAATTTCTGCCCTAGTCTTTATTATTTCTTCCCATCTACTGATTTTTGGTTTGCCTTGTGCGGCGAGCCCCCCCGACCAGCGGGAAAAGAACAATCACCACACGAGGATCCTTCTTGATCACACTTTATTGGAGAGCTTCTTGGTTAACAGGGAGAGCGGATGGAGAAGGACGCGGGGGCGGGATGTGCAGCTACTTTTATAGGGGGATGGGCAATGAGGCACCTACTGATTGGCTGCTTACCCGCTTGTCACCACCAGGCGCCACGGGATAGGCTCAGGACAGGTTGCGTCAAGCGCATGCGCGTACCTTGAATACAGCTGGCGCGAAAGCACTGTCGTAAAGAAGCTGAACGCCACGAGGTTAGCGCCATCTTGTAAAGGCGGATTAGATGTGGTTTCCTGCAGTGCCAGCGCCATCTAGTGGTGGGGACTAGATGTGGCTCCCTGCAGCCTTGTTCTTCTTTTTCCAAGGCTTTAAGGTGAAGCATTAGATCATTTACTTGAGACCTTTTTAATTTCTTAATATAGGCACTTAAAGCTATAAATGTACCTCTTAGGACTGCCTTCATTGTGTCCCAAAGGTTTTGGTATGCTGTGTTCTCATTATCATTTGATTCTGTGAATTTTTTTATTTCCTTCTTGATTTCTTCATTGACCCATTCATCATTTAGTAGTGTACTGTTTAGTTTCCATGATTTTGTGTATATCTTGCTATTGATTTGTAGTTTGATTCCATTGTGGTCAGATAGGATGCAAGGAATTGTTTCAATTTTCCTGTGTTTGTTAAGATTTGCTTTGTGTCCTAATATATGGCCTATTTTAGAGAATGTTCCATGTGTTGCTGAAAAGAATGTATATTCTGCAGCATTTGGATGAAATGTCCTATGTATATCTGTTAGGTCCATTTCTTCTATGACCTCATTTAATTCAGATGCCTGTCTGTTTATTTTTTGCCGGGATGACCTGTCAACTGATGAGAGTGGGGTGTTGAAGTCACCCACTACCACTGTGTTTGGTGTTATCTGTGACATTAGTTCTAATAGCGTTTGTTTGATGAAGTTGGGAGCCCCCATGTTAGGTGCATATATGTTTAGGATTGTAATGTCCTCCTGTTAGAGTGTGCCTTTAATCAATATAAAGTGACCTTCCTTATCTTTCTTAACTAATGTTGGACTGAAGTCTACCTTGTCAGATATTAGTATAGCAACCCCTGCTTGTTTTCTAGACCCATTTGCTTGAAACACCAATTTCCAACCTTTCACCCTAAGATAGTGTCCATCCTTTGTAGAAAGGTGAGTTTCTTGGAGGCAACAAATTGAAGGATCCTCCTTTTTAACCTAGTCTGCAAACCTATGGCACTGAGGCAGTTGATATTAAGAGATATTATTGAAAGGTGTGTATTTATTTTTGCCATTTTTTTGTAGTTCTCTGGTTTTACCTCTGCTCTCTTGTGTTAACTAGTATTTGAGTATTGTTTGTTTTTTCCAGGTTCCTTATATGTGTGTTTTTCTTTCTCTTCAGCATGGAGGATTCTTTCAAGTATTTTCTGTACAGTTAGTTTTGTCTTCAAATATTCCTTTAGCCTGCTTTTGTTGTGGAATGTCCTTATTTCTCTGTCTATTTGAATGGGTAGCTTTGCAGGATAAAGTAACCTTGGTTGACAGTTGTTATCTTTCAGAACTTGGAATATATAACTCCAAGCCCTTCTGGCTTTTAAAGTTTGTGTTGAGTAATCTGCCGTGATCCTTATGGGCTTGCCTTTGTAGGTAACTTGATTTTTTTCTCTAACTGCTTTCAATATTTTTTCTTTGGTTTGTATGTTTTGTACTTTAATTATAATATGGCAAGGAGAGGTTCTTTCCAGGTTTTGTCTGGTTGGTGTCTAAAGGATTCCTATATCTGCACTGGCACCTCTTTCCCAATTTGGGGGAAGTTTTCTATGATTTTGTTGAAGACACCTACTGTGCCTTTGGAGTGAAATTCTTCTCCTTCTTCTATACCCTGAATTCTTATGTTTGACATTTTCGTAGTGTCTCAAATATCTTCAAATTCCCATTCATACTTTCCTATTTGTTTGTCTTTCTCTTTGTTGAACTGTACTAGATCTGCCACCTGGTCTTCTAGTTTATATATTCTGTCCTCTCCTTCATCCATTTTACTTGTGAGATTTTCTACAGAGTTTTTTATTTCATTAGCTGTGTTCTTCATTGCTAGTAATTCTGACTGGCTTTTCTTTATTATTTCTATTTCCTTATTTATGTCTAATATTGACCTCTTTTTTTTTTTAGATAATGTTCCATGTGCTGCTGAAAAGAATGTATATTCAGAAGCATTTGGATGAAATGTCCTGTATATATCTGTTTGGTCCATTTCTTCTATGACCTTGTTATTATTATTGTTATTTCTATTTCCTTATTTATGTCATGTATTGACCTTTTTATTTCATTAAATTGGTGTCCTGTGTCTTGTTTGATTCCTTTGATGTCCTCTTTCATTCCTTTGATTTCCTCTTTGACTTCTTTGAGCATATTTATAATCATTCTTTGGAAATATTTCTCAGGTATTTCCTCTAACTCATTCTCACTGGAGGTCATTTCTGATGCATTACTACTTTTTGGTGGATTTATGTTGTCTTGATTTTTGGTGTTTATTGTGTCATAATGTATATATTTTTGCATCTTGGATTAATTTAATGCTTGGATTTTCTAGTTAGCTCCAGTATTATTAGATGTATCAATCAATCTGATGTTATATATCTCCAGGGTAGGAGCTTAAGGTGCTAGGTGTGGCTCTCAAGACTCTCAGAATATCTACAAAAGTGACCCTAGGTGTTGGGTTTGCTTGCTATGAGAGTATTCAAGTATGCTGAGTGGAACAAAATACAGGCAGATTCTAAAATTTAACTAAACAATGTACACATTCAATGAAAAACAGCACTAAGTATCTATGCAAGAGTAGGTATTATGACAACCAGATCCTCTAACTGTCCCTTAGGGTGTGTGATGCCCCACACCCTTAATCCTGTCAACAAAGAGGTTAAGATTTCTGGTCTGTTGAGGGTTCCAAGCCAGCTTGTGACCAAATGAGACCCTTCCCTTTTGTACAACAGAAGAGGAAACAAAGCCACTATAAATCAAGAAGCAACAAATAACAAGCTCAAAATATAGCTTATTTAAGAATGCCAAATCCAACTATCCATCAGATTTAACATATAATTTATCCTGATATGGAAAGTGCAATTAGCACTTCCAGTTCAGGCCTATATACCAAACTTATTTGGCAGGTACTGACCTGTTGTAATCCCAGTTACCTTTTGGGATGATTTTAGTCTCAGTTATGCTGTGCTCCTGCATGGGTCCCTCTTTGGTGCGCTGTGGGTTCAAGTAGGATGGCTGGGTCGTTGGATTGCTGCTCTGGTGGCTGGTGCTGGGTGCTGTGAGCGCCCTTCCCCTGGTCTCTGGTGCTTGCTGGCGCTTGCACTGGCAGTGGGAGAGTGGAGGCTGTGGATGGTGGCTCTAGTTCTCCTGCTGGTCCATGTGATACTCTACCTCATGATCTGCTCCTCTGTCATTCACTGCGGTTCTCCACATTTCTTGAATTTGCGAAGAGCTCTGGTATGAGTGGAAAATCCCCTCATCTGGCTTTTCCTGCAGCTCAAGCTGAGCCTTGCAGCTGTGGCCCCAAGGACCTGGTGCTGCTCCTGTTGGACCGCTTCTGCCTGCCTATGTGGGCTCTGGATTCTCTCTTACTTCTCTGTTGCCATTGGTAATTTCTTATACACCTCACTTTTTAGAAGAATGTATTTTGCTGTTTTTTTTTTTTTTTTTTTTTTTTTTTGGCTTTTTCTTCCCTAGGCTGCTTTGGCATGATTTCTATGCTGCCATCTTAACCAGAAGTCCCCCTGTCTTCTATTTTTCGATGTCATCATTTTTTCCTCCTATTATGCAGGTCTTGTTTAGATAGCATCAGCCACCATGAGGTCATGAATACCATACCCCTTTGTGTCTGGAAGACAGTATTGCAAATCACTTCTCCCATTCCTTTGACTCATACATTCTTTCTGTCACCTCTTCCTCAATGGTCCCAGAGCCTTGGAGGATGTTATAGAAGATGTCTCACTTAGTGCTGAAAAATCCACTGTCTCTTCTTAGCACTTCACCAATGAGTTTTATATTTTCTTATCATATTATGTTGCTTTCTAGTGATCTTTGGTTTTCAATTGAAAACCTCCCTTTATTATATCAATTAAGCCAGATACAGTGGTAGTGAAATCTTTAAGCATTAACATGTCCTGAAAAGTCTTTATCTCATCTTACATATTTTTGAAAAACAGTTTTGTCATGCTTAATAACTTTGGTTTTCAGTTGTTTTTCATGTTTTGAATATATAATGACACTTCCCTTTGTAGTAATGTTATGCAATGTAGTAATGTTATGAGAGTTCCTTTGTATGTGACAAATAATTTTTCAGTAGCTAATTTCAAAATTATTTCCTTTTACTTTGGGCAATTTGATTACAACATGTCTTATATCTGTTTCCTTTGGTTCACCTACTTGGATTAACATACTTTCCAATTTTTATTTCATTTATTTTATTTACAGAGAAAGAGAGACAGAGTGTGTGTGTGTGTGTGTGTGTGTGTGTGTGTGTGTGTGTGACAGAGAGAATTGGCACACCAGGGCCTCAGCCACTAAAAATGAGCTCCAGTCACATGTTCTATCATGTGCATCTGGCTTATGTGGGTACTGGGGAACTAAACCTGGTCCTTAGGCTTTGCAGGAAAGTACCTTAACTACTGAGCCATCTATCTAGCTCTACTTTTCCAACTTTTAAGTAAATATTTTATTTGCAAGAAAAGAAAGAGAGTGAGAATCTTCTAGGGCCTCTTGCCACTGCAAACAAACTAAATGCATGCACTACTTTGTGCATCTGGTTTTGTGTGGGTACTAGAGAATTGAACCTGGGTGGTCAGACTTTACAAAAAAGTAGCTCTAACCACTGAGAAATCTCTCCAGCCCTTTTTGAAAACAAATCTTTTATTTATTTATATTTAAGCAGAGAGAGAAACAGTCAGTGAAAGAGAGATACTTTTCCAATTTTAAGAAGTCATTATTTCTTTGGCTATGCTTGCTAGTACTTTCTCTTCGCAATCTGGAACTTACATAATCTTTTGTGGTTCACTTGACTAGAATATTTCAAAGTACTTTCCTTGGAGTTCACTCATCCTCCTTTACATTTTTTGCTGTCTGTTTTTGACACCCCTATTGAATATTTCAATTCAATCATTGTATTATTCAGCTCTGAGGTTTCTTTTTAAGTATGCTTTAAATTTTCTTTTTTGTTGAAATTCTTACTTTGTGGACTGTTCTATTGAATTCCTTGATCACTTTTTTCTGTATGTGTGCTGTATGCACACATGTATGCAGATGTATGTGCCCCATGAATATGTGTGTGGAGGACAGAGGAAGACATCAGGTGTTCTTCTGAATTGCTCCTCTGCCTTATTTCCCTAAGACAGCCTCTCACCAAACCAGGAACTCACCATTTTTTATTAGACTGCCTGACCAGTGAGCTCCAGTGATCCTCCTGTTTCTGGCTCGCTTCCGCTCTGGGGTTCCAGGCATGTGTCACCATGCATGGTTTTTTTATGTGGATACAGTTGGGCTGATTTCATACTTTTTCAGAGTAGAGGAATCTTTAAGCTACTTCCTGGATATTTTACAAAAAGATTAATCTTTATTGCTTTTGAACCACTGGGTCTATGGGTGCAGGCCCAGAGTTGCCTATTTCACAATCTTACTGATGTCTTTACAAGATAAGCTTTTGTGGTCATTTAAATGTAAAATGTCCCCCATAGCCACATGTCATTGAATACTTAGCCCTTAGTTGTTGGTACAGTCTGGGAAGATTGCAGATCCTTAGGGAGGTGGAGCTTGGGGCTTTATAGTGTAGCAGCTCACTCTTGTTACTATCTTCCTGCTGTTGTGACAATATAATATCTGGATGTCTGCTCCTGCCATGTTTTCTCTACCATGGTAGAACTTCCTCTTGAAAGTATAAGCTGGAAATAAACCCTTTCCTATCATAAACTGTGTCTGGTCAGGTATTTGGTCCCAGCAATAAGAAAGTGACTGAAACATCTATTAAAATTCCTAATAATATAATACTGAAAGAAAAACTGATAAGAAATGTGAAGGTAGAATAAAAGGCATAAAAATTAGTGAGAAGGTCCAATACCTGTCTAGATGTCGGGATGAAGATCATAGAGTGTCAACAGATAATTTTAAAGACAATAAATGACAATATCACAGAATTTATTTTTTTAAAAAAACTTTATCTGTGAAACCAGGAAGTCCAACAGTTCCCAAGAAAGATGCACTGAAAGAAATCTGGTCAAGCTAAAATAAAATAAATAATTGTGTATCTATATGAATACTTATCAAACAATAGGTAATAACATGACAATTCTACTAACATGTGATTTTTGGGCTGGAGAAATGCTTAGTGGTTAAGACATTTGCCTGAAAAGCCAAAGGATCCAGGTTCAATTCCCCAGGACCTACGTAAGCCAGGTGTACAAGGTGGCGCATGCATCTGGAGTTTGTTTACAGAGGCTGAAGACCCCAGTGTACCCATTCTCTCTCTCTATCTGCTTCTATCTATCTATCTATCTATCTATCTATCTATCTCTATCTCAAATAAACAAAATAAATAAATAAAATGTGATTTCTGTGTATTTATGTAATAATATATAAATTAGTTATTAGTTCTGTTATTTTTGTTTGTTTGTTTTTATTATATTTTTATTGACAACTTCCATGATTGTAAACAATATCCCATGGTAATTCCCTCCCTCCCCCGACTTTCCCCTTTGAAACTCCACTCACCATCATATCCCTTCCTCCTCTCAATCAGTTCTGTTATAAGTGAGCTAAATATATCTGAGAGGAGTATGGTTTCTTACCTTGGTTTCTAAACCATACCAAACCACAATAATTAAAACTCTCAGTGGGGCATGATGGTGTACTCCTGCAGTTTCAGCGCTCAGGAGGCTGAGGTAGGATATAAATGAATTTAAGGCCAGCCTGAATGCAGTGTGTTACAGTGTTTAAAAAAATAGATAAGTAAATCTCACAAGGTCAAGCTTAATAGCCATGTCCTGTTTTTGTATTGTAGGAGGAAGGAGAGAGAAATATCAGTAGTAATCTAATCAGTTTTTGCTGCACGTGTTTTCCAATCACCTCATTTACATATTATCAGTTCAGATGCCAGTTGAAAAGGGAAACCCTTTAGAGAACAATATGCAAATGGGGAAAAGTAAATAGAGTTCTTGGTTCTCATTGTTGTATATTCAAAACATGTCCCACTGAAATCGGTTTTTTCTCTGTGGTACTCAGTGAGCATTCATTAGGGTTACTTGGATGATAATATAGTCTTGTTAATATTTTAAAGGAATCTCTATAATCATCATTTTTTGAATATTCATGAAAGTAGATAGTGTATATGCTAAATAAATCACTATATCTGTTAGCATATCTAATGATACCAATTAAAGGGAACATTGTGACTTCATTAAGGGAATTAGAATCCCTCCTAATAGATAATCCCCAATTACTGGAGCAATATAAAGCTTGCTTATTTTTGGATTATCTACCTAAATAGCTAGAAATTCCAAAAACTGTAACAGATAATTATGTGAGTATATCAGAGATAGAAAATATTGCACTTACTGTTTCACAACTATTTGAAGGTTTTCTGACCTTCATGGGGGGTCAGTAGTTTGAGAAGACACTTTACAGTTAACACACTGAACACTGGAAAGCTGGGGTTTGTGCTCCTCCTTCTATTTATTATATCTCACTGTTTCTCCAAATATGAGCCTTTATTGCTCATTAAAACCGAGAGATAGTATTTTTTAAACCTTTCTTTACAGCTTGTTTAACTAAATAGTCACTTCTGATTTTGAAATACATATTGTGGGAAGCCACTT
Source organism: Dipus sagitta (assembly GCA_036346955.1). NCBI lineage: Eukaryota > Metazoa > Chordata > Mammalia > Rodentia > Dipodidae > Dipus > Dipus sagitta. Next base: position 156,780,000 of record CM070773.1, read on the forward strand.
TTCTGCCTCTATGATTTTAAAATGCAAAATGGTGAGTGAAAGAGCATGTGCTGCCCTCCGTGGATTCTCACAAGATGAACAGCGTCTTGGCACCAAGCTAAATGCTTAACTGTCGTCAGTTACCAGGCGACAATAGATGTGACCTGTGACTGCATCAGTGACCCTGAAAAAGCATTATTACCCATCATTGTCACCAAGTTCAAGAAAAATAGAGTGCTTAAGATGGACTGGAGGACAACTTAGAGGAAGAGAAAGCAAATTTTAAAATGTAAAATTACAAAAATGCTAGAATATTATTTTCTCATTATCTCACTATCCTATAACTCAGCATAGATAGTTCTTCAATAAGAAGATATTTCTAAGCATTGCTTTTTAATGAATCTTACCAAAACACAAAAAGGGAAAAAATTTTTATTCTGTTTTAATAATAAAAATTCAGTTCTGGGGGCTATATGACTTGTGAAGCCCTAATTTAGTGCAGACATCCTAAACGTAAGGTTGGCCACATTACTTGATGTTGACTACTGAAGAGACTCAAAACTCATTAAATAATTAGAATAAATGACTACTGCGGGCTCAGTGTTAAATGAGACATCTATGCCACCCTCTGTAAAGCTGGAGGGAAAGAATGTAAGAGCGAGAAGACATGGCAGAGTATCGTGGAACATGGTCTTCCAGACAGGACACAGCCGTTGCGTCCATAACCTCAGCGACTGTCAATATCTGCACAAAACCTGTCCAACACTGAGCCCCATCAACAGTCCGTCATGGATGGCAGAGGAAGGCATGAGGCCCCCATCCCTCCGTGAGGAGTTGCTGGCAGTTAAAGTCGTTCAGGGAAAGGGAGAAATTTTCTTAAGCGCTGTAGCCACTAGTCTGTTGCATGTGCTCTGGTAAATGACCCTCCCCACCCATACTTGTGGAAGCAGTGCACACAACCCATCCCTCCCCACACTCTCTCTGACACACACACACACAAACACACACACACACACACACACGACATCTAAGTGGAAGAGGCCCTAAGTGGGAGGAGAAGGAGGTTCAGCAGGAGGTGGGAAGCAGTGGGAGGGGGGAAGGAAAGATAAAGTAATTGGAGATGATAATAACCATAATATTAAAACATGGGTCAGGAGAAATGGCTCAGCGGTTAAGGTGCACGCCTTCAGAGCCTAATGACCCTAGTTTGATTCCCCAGTACCCACATAAAACCAGATGCGAAGGGTGGCACATGCATCCGGACTCCATTTGCAGAGGCTGGAGGCCCTGGCACACCCATTCTCTGTCCATCTCTCTTCTCTCTATCTCTCTCTATCTTTCTCTCTCTGCTTGCAAATAAATCAATAAGTAAAAACAAAAATCAAATATTTTTAAATGTATAAAAATGTCAATACATAAATAAATAAATTGAAAATTTTCAAAGAAACCAAACAGGAAGAGGAAGTATAGGGGGATGCAAGTTGTATGGCATTTCTTTGAGGATCAGTCTCTTTCTTTTTCTTCCTACTATTAGAATTTATATTATTTCACCTCCTCTTCGATCTGTTACAATGGCTGTCCATGCCTTCCTCTTTGCTCTTGTGATGCCATCTTGGGCTGACAAGGGTCATGATATTTCATGAGGTTCCCTGTGCCTGCCTCCTCTAGATTCCAGCAGTCAAATCCATTTCACATGTACAGATAATCTCAGTCCCCACAACCACCTCTTCTACGTGAGGAAACTGGCACACGGGCAAGGCAAGAAAGGGTCTCATCCCAGGGTCTCAGTAGTTCTGCCCACATCATTAAACTCTCCTGGCATATTACTTACGTCTTACCATTCTCTCTACATATAAGCAAAATAACAATATCCAGTTCCCTTAGAAAATCAGTGGGATAATACCATATATCCCTTAATAACATATTATCAGAAAAAGGAACTAAGCCAATTTAAATATAAATAAGGTGTCTGATTATTCTGAAATATTAAAACATGCTTTCTGTGAATGCTCTTTAGTCAATCCTGGCTAAGAAATTCATGATACTTTTTTTTTTTTTAGCTAGGGAATTGATCAGCCCTCACAATAGCTATAGTTGACTTTTGGGACAATGGTACATCTTGTGTCTGCATCTCCATCACAGCCCTGGATCTTATGGAAATATTTGTGTCTGTAATGCCAACAACAACTGAATTGAAATACTGATATAACAAACAGGCCCCTCTGAAGATTTGGAGTTGGATCTTAGAGTCTAGGGAGTTGCAGCTGGTACTTACGCATATCCAAGCACATCCAAGGTTATCCTAGCATGTAACTAACCAAGGAAAGATGGTTCATAGGGAGAGAAATCAAAGACTAGCACAGAGACAGGTGAGGGAGGTGTCCCACCTGTGGTTGCTCAAAATATCCTTTTGTGATCCCTGCATATCCTAAACCTTCCTTATTGTTTGAGCTAATGTAAGTTTTTGTTATAGCCACCAAAAAAAGTCCTAATCAAAACACCCTTATTTCCAAGGCTTGCTTTTCCCTCCTTGCTTTTGTCAGTGATGTCTGATTAAGCATGTGAGGTCAGGTGGCATCTCAGCAAAGTGAAGGATGGAAGCAGGTTCCTTCCATTGGGCGTGGCTGCTGACTGAGGCGGTCCTCACACAGCCTGGTGACACTATAGGCAATTTGGTTGTTTATACCATGTTCCTGGGTCAGCGCCTGTCCTTGGTTTACTTAAGAGAATGGAGGAGGAAAAAGGGACAATCTGTCCTTGGCATGTCTAGTGTTGTTCAGTGGCACATCAGTTCTCCTATGTCATTAGTGGATCATTCCAGAAACAGTCAGTCCTTTCTCAAGCATGAGGTCAGCAATCTTGATTAGAATGGGCCTCAACCACCCATGAAACCAGATGTATCCCCTGTGATTTACTATTACAATAAAATCTCACCAATTAACTCTCATTAAGAGGAAAGGCCCACATCAAATTTAAGATTCTAAATGAAAACAACATTTTGATTTCTTTCAACTTTGCACAGCGATTGAAATTAGGCTGAGTGTATTTGACTTAATGTATAATTAAAAACTATTTCTAAATAGCACACAAACCTAATATGTGCATTTAGGGTATATAAGTGATCTTTAAGGAACAGCTTGTTCTGTCAGGCAAGCAATTTAAACATTCTTGTGGTATTAATAGCTTGGCAAGTGCTTTCTTCTCATTGAAAAGACAATGATTAACTTCATCTTAACACTTGTCAGAATTATTTTTAAACAAGTCAGGCCCGAATTGCAGAGATTATTGTATTTCTGGATCAATATGACAATGATTAGGAGGAAAGTGTCATAAAAATCTGTCCTGAAGCTTTCTACCTCTTTCCTAGGGTTTAACATTTCAGCTGAAAATGAAGCTGATTTATTTAAAAGTCTGGTGGAATGATTGTGTTGTGGGTGAACTGGAAGTCATTTCTCCCGCAAGTTTGGTAATATTATGATCTTTCTACTGTGCTCCCAATTTACAAAGAGATAAAGGTAAACACGAATACACCTCTGACAGGAAGTTGGTGTCCCAGATCGTTTCTCCTGGTTGTCTATTTGCTGTTTATAGAGGCTAAAGAGAAAGAGCTTGGAAGGATTGGTATTACGAATAGAGAGATCTTAAACAGCAATGTTAATGTCTAGGCTTCAGGAATGTTAATCAGGACATGTGAGCTGCAGCAGGCAGCAAGACAGATTTTTTTTTCTATAAGAAAGAGGATTAACAGCTGGAGCGAGAGCGCCGGGCAGCACTGGGGCTGGCACCTTCCCAAGAGTCCATGGCAGTCTGACCGAGCCCAGCGGCCCATGTCCCAGGGGAGCTCCTTCCTGCTTTGCCACCTCTGCATCCTGGGCATCGGCGGCTTTCAGTCTTCTTGCTTTCTACCTGAGCTCTGAGGTGATCTAAAATGATCTGCATGCAAACCAACGTGGGCTTTGGGGTGTGTTGGACACGACCCACTTCCTGTAGAAGCTGCGGTCTCGCCCAGCCGGCCTAGTGTGCGGCTTTTCTTCCATGGTCAAGGCTACAGAAACCATGACCTTGACAGATGTCCTTGACGGCTAACATGGGACCAAATGTGGTTCACAGGTGGCCAGACTTCACAAAGGAACATGAAAAGAAGTGTTCTGTCATCAAAGGCTGTTATGGTATTTTATCCCCACTTGTCATTCAGTCTCTGGTTAAGAGTGAATATGACTGATGGCCTCTATGTAACTTTACCCTGAGGAATTCATTGTTCCTCAGGATACCAGCTGGGCCTTTGTACTAATTCTTTTTTTTTGTTTGTTTGTTTGTTTTGTTTTGTTTTGAGGCAGGGTCTCACTCTAGCTCAGGCTGACCTGGAATTCACTATGTAGTCTCAGCTTGGCCTTGAACTCACAGTGCTCCTCCCTACCTCGGCCTAGATTAAAGGCGTGCACCACCATTCCTGACTGCACTAATTCTTTTTAAGCTTCGACAATTTTTAGAGTGTCTGTGATTTGTGTGGCATCTTCACTGCCTATCTTTTCATCTTATTTGGAATTGTAGCATGCGTGAGAAAGCACAACTCCCCAGAAAAGGAGAGAGGCGAGGCAGGAGCAGAGGAGCCAGCCTGCCTCAGATTGCTGCCTTGGACACCACGGCTTCCATCTGGGAGTGTCAGTCCAATCACGGCCTCCAGCTCTCAGTGGGCGTCCTAGTTCAGAAGACAGTGCTGGAGAATTTAAGGCTGTGCCCCTGCCCACATTCAAATCCAAGCTCCACTGCTCACTAGTTACATAACCTCTGGCAGATCATATCTTCTCTCTGGGCCTTAGTTTTATCAAAATACAATTAAGTAAAATAAGGAGTGCTTACTTATTGCTAATGTTTTGACTTAAGATTTAGAGTAATTTGGGAGCTTTTGTAGACCCTGGGGCAAAAATTATATCAAGTACTTTACTTTTTGCTGTGGCCAAACCCCCTGACAGAACAATTTAAGGAAAGAAATATTTGTTTTGAGTCACATTTACTAAGGGTTCTGTCCATGGTAGGTTGGCCCCAAGCCCTTTGGCATAATATCATGCTGGTGCAAGCAGAGAGCTGAAGAAAGTTGTGACCAGAAATAGAGAAAGGGAACCCCAAGTTGTCAAGTGAGAGGATGAGTTCTTCCCGTGTGCTTACAGTAAGTGCTTTCTGTGTGTTGTCTTGCTTCATCTGAGACATGACTTTGTAGAGATGTGAGAATGAATGAGTTCTTCAGGGATTTTTTTTTTTTTTACAAGAAAAAGGAGGAGGAGAAGAAAGGGAAGGAGAGAAGAAGAAAAAGGGAAGGAAGAAGAGGAGGTGGAAAAAAAGAAGAGGAGGAAGGAGAAAGGAGAAGAATGAGCAGTTATCTTCTCCTTGTTTGGACAAGGCATCTGACCAGAAGCAGCTTATGTAAGGAAAGGGTTTCCTCCCAGCTTACAGTTTCCAGAGGAACCTTCATCATGGCAGGGAAAGCAAGAGCAGGAAGGTGGCTCACATCATCACGTGTCAGCAGGGAGGAAGTAGAGGACGTGAGCTTCTATGAATACCTAGTGGGGATGGACTAACAAACTTCAAGGCCTGCTCCCCACGGCACACCTCCTCCTGCAAGCCTCCACCTCCCAAAGGCTTCACCATCTGGGGATTAAATATGGGGACCACTTCACACTCTCAAACTACCACAAAGAAGTAGAAGGAAGGGGGAGGAAAAGGAGCAAAAATTAGAAGACATGTATCTAAGAAAGACCTAAAGAGCAGTGTTCTTCTAGACAGGCAAGGAAAAGTGGACCCCATGGGGGAAGCCAAGAGGAGCTATTTGAGAGCAGGAAGGAAATCCAGACTGCTGTGATGTGTGAGATTAAGCAAGGGATGCTTCTCAGAGGGATGAATGCTTAGCATGCTGAATGCCACAGAGAAGTTGCACAAGGAGGGAAGCAACAGACAATTAAAGAGAGATGCCAGAAAGATGGCTCTTCCTCCTCTGCTGCATCTGATCTAGACTCACTGCTGAGCAGCCACTGACCCAAACTGTCCCCTCTGACAAAACAAAGCACAAGGGTATAAACAGTTGAGTTCACTTCTTAGCAAGATGCAGCTGAGGAAAGATAGCTCAGTGTTCTCAGGCTTTGACATCTCATGACCTGGTAACATTTGAAGGGAGGAATGGATCCTGTGAGTCCCTTCACAGTTCACAGAGGAATGTGACTAGAGGAATCATCTTGGAATCACTTGTGTTGACTCGACTCTGTGGTCCTTGGTGTCAGTCAAAAAATTCTTATGGAAAAGGGTTAGAGCTCTTGGCCTTTGCAAACTACAGCCTGCCCCTTAGTGGCTGATTATTGCTGCTTTCATCACCATCATATGCAGCTACCAAAATCTTAACTGGATCAGAGAAAACAGTGGTTTCTGGAGATGCCAAGTAGCCTGTACATTCTTTAGCCTTGTTGACCAGTCATCTTCATCAATCTCACCTCCCCGGCCCCATGCCACAAATATGTGCAAAATTTCATAAGCTCCATCCAAATAAATATATTTGCCACCATGCATGGTAGTACATGCCTATAATTCCAGCACTGGAGAGGCTGAAACAGGACTATTGTGGGCCATATATCAAGACCCTATCTCAAAAGGAAAGACAGTGTATTTGCTATGTACCTGAGGTAAGTTCTCTGACTATCCCTCTAGCACGTACATGCATGCACGCTTGCATACCTGAATTCTCTTCATCTTCCTATTTAGAAACCTCAGAGCCATCATGGAGCAGTGAAGTTCTATGTGTAGGATAGAGGAGATAGATAGGATTGAGAGAGGATGGAAAACAAAGTATACTACATCTAGAAGGAGCCTCAACAAATGGAGGCTTTCTCCAAGGATGGCTCTGCCTTTGGCAATTGAACAAATTAAGCAATTTGTGTTGCTTCTGACAGTATTTCAGACTTGGGTAGCCTCCCTCATATGTGGAGATCTCAGGCACTCATTATCAAGTTGACATTAGGCAGAATATTTTAATGTCAACAAAAGCCTGTGAATGATTGTTGGCCCAATTATTTCACATATCCCCTGTGAGAATCCCCATGTGTACAAGGCTTTAAATGACAAATATTTCCAGATAGATTTTTGTTGTTTTTCTTACAACCATCCTCAATTTTATCAATGAAGCAGTTTAAGTAAACTTGGAATAAACCTTGAATCTTGTACTCTCTGGCTAATGTTTCATACATGTTATAATTGGCTAAAATGAGGAGTGTATGTTTTTAAAATAGATATGCCAAATGTTAATGAAGGGAAAAGAGAGAATTAGGAATGCTATCACAAGCTCAAAATATACAATTAGCAATAAAAAATATAATTCTTATCACCAGGAAGAGAGGATGATAAATATAGATGTTAAAACAAACCCTGTTTGGTCCTTGCTTCCAGTTTCCCATGGAGGACTTCCAGGCTTGACCTTGACCCAGAAGCTCACCCTCCTCATGTCAGCGTTTCCTTCACATGCCAACACAGGCTGTGTCATTTGTCTTAGTGAGACTGAGATTACTCCTTGGTGCCAGCCGTTGTAACGATCCTTCAGAAGACATGATCATAGTCATCCTCAACCTGATTGTCTAGTAACAGTCTGGGTAGACCGTCTAATTTAGTTTCCTCCAATTTAGAAAGTCATGTGGTATTTACAATATTGAAATTTAGCAAATCTCTCAATCTTCAAATGAAAGTTATCCTGGAGACAAAAGTTTTATAACCAACTAGGGTGGAATGGAAAAAGTCTCATTTGGTTGAAAACTTGAGATAAGAAAAAAATGTTTAAGAATGACTGGCTTAATCATTTTCAATTACTTGTAGTAACTAGGATCATATTACATCCTGGCCTGATAAAATTTTTTCTGAAACTGCTTTGACACAACTTGAGGAACGGTCTAGGTGTTGTTGTTGTTTGTTGTTTGTTGTTGTTTTATTCGAACCAGGGTTTCATTTTGGACCGCTCTGACCTGGAACTCACTCTGTAGTCCTGGCCTCGAACTCACAGTGATCCTCCTAAGTCTGCCTCCCTCTCAGGCGCTGGGATTAAAGATGTGCACCACCATGCCTGGCATGGGGAGTGGTCTGTTTTTAATGGGTTGTCTATAAGTGTTTTTGTTTTTGGTTTTTGGTTTTTCAAGGTAGGGTTTCAGTGCAGCCCAGGCTGACCTGGAATTCACTAGGTAGTCTCAGGGTGGCTTCGAACTCACGGTGATCCTCCTACCTCTGCCTCCCGAGTGCTGGGATTAAAGGCGTGTACCACCACGCCCGGCTTATAAGTGTTTTTTGATGTACTTCTAAAGTGAGAGCTGTTGAAAACTACTTGATATGGTATGAATATGAAGCATCCCCCAGAGGCTCATATGTTGGAGACTTGGTCTCCAGTGAAGCAGAGGTCAGAAATGGGACTTTGAGGATGTGATTGGAATGTGAGGGTCTGTCATCACCAATGGATTAATAAAGCTGTAGGTTTCTAATCTGATGGGCTATGGAAGGTGAGGAAACCATGGGACCTACTTTATTAGGTTCTGAAAGTCATGTTCTTGAGCAGCATATTTTTCCCAGTCCTTTCCCCTCTCTCTTTCTCTGCCTCCTGTCTGCTGAGTTAAGAAGCTTTGCTCCGTCACATGTTCTCGCCAGGATGTTCTGCCTCACACGGCCTCAGAAGCAATGGAGCCAGATGGCCGTGGACTTAAACCTCTGATTCTGTGACCCAAAATAAATAAACCAAAATTAAAATTGATTTCCTTAAGTACTCATCACAGCAAGAGAAAGATGAGTAACTGACTGCTGTTATACATAAGATTGATATTCTTCTATCATGTTCATCATTGGTTTATCAAGAATTTACTGGGGCTGTTTTACATACTCTTAACTAAAGCAGTACAAATTCATGAGCATCTAGTATCAGGGTTCTCATCTGTTATCCCATGTTTTCTTTGCATGCACAGTGCTTGGTAAACATAATGAATATGTAAGGGAAGTAATTAGTGACTGTTGTAGACAACTTCACATTGCTGGGATGAGCTTACAAACCAGACACAGTTTATGGGAGGAAGGAATTTATTTGAAGCTTACAGATCCAGGAGAAATTCTATTGATGGTGGGAAAAGCTGGCTCTCTTTCACAAACCCAAACACAGAGGAACTACCACCAGCCAGCACACACCAACAGCAACAAGCAGCAGGGGCCCAGGCAGAGCTCAGGTTACTCTGCATACCTTTGGGCTAGGAATCAGATCTGGCCCCTAACATACCTTTGGGCTGAACACCCAGGATCTGCCCCCAGTGATACCTCTTCCTGCCAGGTGGCTGGAAATCTAATTTACAAGTATTAATGAAACTCCTGAGGCTGGAGAGATGGCTCAGCAGTTAAGGTGCTTGCTTGCCAGGCCTAAGGACCTAAGTTTGATTCCCTAGTACCCATATAAAGTCAGATGCACAAGGTGGCACATGTATCTGGCGTTCGTTTGTAGTGGCTAGAAACTCTGGCATGCCTATTCTGTTTCTCTGTCTGCCTCTTACCCCTGAATCTATTGGCGGGGACATACATTCAAACTACCACAGTGACTGAATAGCAAAGTGCCACAGGGTGAACCCTCATTCCCATGAGTTGGCCTCATTTTATTCCATGGGAGACACAACATCTTCAATCCTGGGCATCTAGGTAGTGTTCTTTGCAAAGACCACTTGTCAGCCTAGGCCATACAGAAAGCTTTCTACCATGTGACATAGGGTTTATTCTGTCGCAGCAGTCTTGCTCATGGTGACAGACTCCAACACTCCTTTAGCATCTGTACATTTATTGCAAGGGACGCTATGTGTTGTGAACTTCTTGGATGCAGAGAAGAGCGCATCATGAGGATGGTAGTCTCTAGTCCACAGGGAAACATTCCAAAGTTCCAACTGGTTGCCTGAAACCACAGGTAGTGCGAAGTATGACCATTTCATGTTTTCTCCATCTTTGTTAAGTATTTACAGGTGAGCAATGTGGTTATAAAGTTTGCAGTTTGAGATGCAATAGCAAAGCTACAGTGACATTTTCCCGATTCACAATTTAACAGGTAGAAGAGTGGTTCTTGGGCTGGAGAGATGACTTAGCAGTTAAGGCGCTTGCCTGCAAAGCCTAAGGACTCATTTTCGACTCTCCAGGACCCACACAAGCCAGCCACACAGTAACACAAGCATGCAATGTCGACCTGTGCACAAGGGGGTGCACTAATCTGGAGTTCGGTTGCAGTGGCTGGAGGCCCTGGCATGCCAATTCTCTCTCTCTCTCTCTCTCTCTCTCTCACACACACACACACACACACACACAGTGTCTGTTGGTCTTGCATGAAAGAAAAAAAAAAGAGTGGTTCTTATTGTAGCACACAAATTTTTTTTGACGTCTTATTAATTTGAGAATTTTCACAAATTCACTTTTCAAATACTTTATGGCTTCTATTTGGCATATGGAAGTAATCTCTGCGATAGTTAGACAGGATGTACAATCACCTAGGAGACAAATCTCTGTGAGGGACTTTATAGATTAGGCTAACTGAGGTGGGAAGACCTATCCTAAATGTGGACGGCACCATCCCGTGGGTTGTGGTGCTGGACTGCATACAAAGGAGAGAGCTGGCTGAGCACCAGCATCCGTCTTTCTCTGCTGCCTGAATGCAGACTGAATGTGACCAGTTGCTTCAAGCTCTGGCTGCCATGATAGACTGTATCTCCTGGAACTGTAAACCAAAATAAGTTCTCCCTTCTTTACGTTGCTTCCTACCAAGTATTTGTCATAGCATGAGGGCAAATTACTAATACAGCAACATTACTTCTCTTGTACTTTGGGGGCCGTGATTAAGTTAAAATAAGGCTTCCTGGAGTGCAAACACTGAGATTCCAGGGCAGTTGCTCTGATGATCTGGATGGCTATGAGGTAACTAATGAGAAGGCAATGTATGCAGCACAAATCTACTAGAGAAGGAGATGCTCCAGTTGGGGTAGATCAAGAGAGGAAGAGCTCTCACCATCGAACTACCCAGAACAAGACATACTTTAAAGCATAAAAACTGTGATTTCTGAAACTTTTCATTTAACATTTTTGGAACATGGTTGACCTCAATTCACTAAAACCATGTGTACCGGTCATTTACTTGGGCTGGAGAGATTGCTCAGTGGTTAAATGAACTTGTTTACAAAGCCTGACAGCCAGGGTTCAACTCCCCAGTATCCACATAAAGTCAGACACACAAAGTGGCACATGCATCTGGAGTTTGCTGTGGCAAGAGGCCCTGGTGTGTTTTTTTTCCTCTCTCTCTCTCCTTACAAATAAATAATAAATATTTTTAAATATTATATTTTTGAGCCTATGGGGGACATTTTTATATTCAAACCACAGCAATATGCAAAGCAAAGTTAGATCGAGGGACTTCTGTAATTTTCATGTCAAATCGGAGCTGTGCCACATACCCAGGGCTTGAGATACAAATGCAACAAGGCATCTATTGGTTTCCCAGACTGAGGAAATGGACCATGCACTGTTGTCAGAGTAGCCTAAGTAAAGTGGACCTTTCTCTCAGCCCACTAGTCCATCTCATGCTGCCCCTCACAGCAATGCTGTAGCTATGTTGCATATGATAAACTCCAAGGACTGGGAGGAGAATAATTTTTCCCCACAGAGAATTACTATAGCTTGGATTGTAAATGTACCCCTACACCCCATTCATTTAAGGCTTGTTTACCAGCCTGTCACTACTGGAAGTGGGTGGAAACTTTAATAGGTAGGGCCTAGTGGGAGAATTTAAGTCATTGGGTGTATGTATGCCCTCAAGGGCGACTGTGGAACCCTGGCCTGTTCCCTTTTCTCTTTCATTTCCTAGCCATGAGCAGCTTGCTCTGCCACATGCTTCCCTCCATGATGGGCTTCCACATCTCAGGCCCCAGAGGAATGGGGCCAATGGACAGTGGGTCAGAGTTTCTAAAGCTATGGGCCAAAAGATTTTCTCCTAATAAGTTCACTATTCCAAGTATCTGTTACAGTAAAGGAAAACCAGTTAGTGCTAGGAGGATCCATTAGAACTTAGAAATACTGATGGGTGTGTAGCTGTCCTCCAACCAGACTCCAGGAGTCATTCCCACACCTGCAATTCCCCGGGTCTGTGTTTTATAGCATCTTGACCATCTTGCCTCACCTTGCTCCTCCCAAGTGACCCTGCTCATTTAGAGGGATTTTGTAGGTTTCGGAGGCTTCCTAAACATACCTCTCAGATTTCTGCACAGAGCTAATCTGTCCTCTCCTGGGTTCCCAGTGACATAAACCACAATGGATTTTAGTCTCTGCTTTTGGGTCTCTTCCAAAGAGTGCTTTGGGGGATAGGCTGGGAGCATTTTGAGAAAGAGGAAAGTTGTGGTTAGATTCGCATTGCTGGTACAAAGCATCCTACCAAAAGCAGCTTGTGGGAGGAAAGGGTTTATTTTTGGTTCACAGACTTAAGGGGAAGCTCCAGGATGGCAGGAGAAAATGCAACATGAGCATAGGCTGGACATCACCTCCGGGCCAACATCAAACGGACAACAGCAGCAGGAAAGTGGGTCAAACACTGGCAAGGGGACACTTGGTATAACATCCCTAAGGCTGCCCCCAACAACACACCTTCTCCAGCAGGCTCCTGTCCCTGAAGTGCCATCATCTGGGGACCTTGCATTCAGAACACAGAAGTTTGTGGGGAACACCTTCATCAAACCACCTCAAGGATCCTTCTCTCATCTACCATGGATCCCCAGTCCCAAGCCCAGAGCGCCTTCCCTGAAGGTGTCAGTGGGTGAGTCAGATCAAGGAAAACTTTCTAATCATAGAGCTGCTTTTCAAAAACACAGCAATTTAATTAAAAATATGGCCACTCGGGCCAGAGAGGTGGCTTGCTCGGTGGTTATAACACTTGCCACTTAAGCATAACAGCCTGTCCACCTGACTTCACCAAGTGAAATTCCCCAGAACCCACCTCGAAAAGCCAGTGTAGCCACACAGTAACTCTGTTTGGCCCAGGGATGGAGACTGAAGAGTCCCTGGGGCCTGCCGACCAATGGCAGCTCCAGGTTGGCAAGAGACCCTGGCTCAGGGAAGTACCTGGATGAGCAATAAGAGAAGGACACTTGACATCCCACTCTAACCTCCATGTGCATACAGAGTGCATTCGCCACACATCACACACCACCCCAAACATACTCTTCACACACGTATGCAAAAAATAAATATAGCAACTCCGTGATACCTAGCATTATGTCTGAATAAACAACAGCCAAAATCATTATAACACGACTCACTGTGTGGATTATTTCTGGATTTGCAGCCCAAGGTTCCATCTAAAGAATTCTCTCTTTATGTTAGACTTATGACCCTCTCAAAAGCCTTTTCCAAAAGCGAGAAATGGTTCTCTCTTAAAACCCCTAGTGCTTTCATGTATACCAAAATGAGATTGCCACAGTAAACCCCTCTGTAGAGAACTATTCCACAAGACGCTTATGGGTTTCTACACATTTTTTAGAGTATTAAATCTGATCTTCCACAACTTACTGTGTTCTGATCAGTCCTGGCACAAATTGCTCTGCTATATGTCAGAATGAAGTTTTATGGACTGTGAATGATTGGCTAGACTCGTTTCAGATATTTCCCTTGCCTCCTCATTTTAGTTAACACAAAAATTTATAATGGCATTGTTGTGACTATTTTCTTGAAATATACAAGGAAAAATGTAGCCTGTTTTAGTCATTAGTGAGTCAGAGGAAAAATCACAAATGCTTCTAATTATCAGGGGTCAATGTCAGGATCTCAACCAAGGAAACATGTTTATGTTATCAAGAAAGTTAAAATACTGCAAAATATACAGAGCTGTGAAGAATTTCACTCATTGCCTCTCATGCCCTATATGTACTTGGGGGCTTTTTGGTGATATAGGTACTAAGTGTCATATTGAGATCGAATTTGATCAAAAGAATGTTTTATAGAAAATGAGGCAAAACATATTTCCGGGAGACTAGAGAGATGGCTTGGTGGTTAAAGGTGCTTGTTTACAGAGCTGTCCAGCCTGGGGTCAATTCCCCAGTACCCACATAAAGCCAGATGCAGAAAATAGCACATATGTTAAGTTCATTTGCAGTACCAAGAGACACTGGCACACCCATAGTGCCTCTCTTTCTCATTGTCTCTCTCTCTTGCACGTAAGCTTTCTTTTTTTTGTTTTGTTTTGTTTTTTGTTTTTTGTTTTGTTTTTTGGTTTTTTGGTTTTTTGAGGTAGGGTTTCACTCTAGCTCAGGCTGACCTGGAATTCATTATGCAGTCTCAGGGTAGCCTTGAACTCACGGTGATCTTCCTACCTCTGCCTCCCAAGTGCTGGAATTAAAGGTGTACACCACCACACCCGGCAAGCTTTCATTCTTGTTCTCTCTCTCTCTCTCTCTCTCTCTCTCTGTCTCCTTGCAAATAAATAAATGAAATTTTTTTAAAAAAAAATATATACCACTGGGGATAAACATGAAGAAACTACTAAACTAGTAGCTTCTGTTCTTTTCCTTGGCAGATGGCTTGCCACTGCTGAATAAACCTTAGCAATAGCTGCTCCCTCCAAAGCAGTGATTGGCTTTTTAAAAACAGCCATGTGACCTGGGTACACTTGGGAGGTAGAGGTAGGAGGATTGCAGTAAGTTTGAGGCCAGCCTAAGACTACATAGTGAATTCCAGGTCAGCCTGGGCCACAGTGAGACCCTACCTCAAAAAAACAAAAAATAAAAATAAAAGCAGCCATGAGCATGGTGTTATCATGACGCAGTCAGGTGAGGACCAAGGTGTGCTTCGCACATGCAGTTTAAAAGGGCTGAGCTGGGCTGGAGAGATGGCTTAGCAGTTAAGCGCTTGCCTGTGAAGCCTAAGCACCCCGGTTTGAGGCTCGATTCCCCAGGACCCACGTTAGCCAGATGCACAAGGGGGCACACACGTCTGGAATTCGTTGGCAGTGGCTGGAAGCCCTGGCACGCCCATTCTCTATCTGCCTCTTTCTCTCTCTGTCTGCTGCTCTTGATTAAATAAATAAAAAATAAACAAAAAATAAAATAAAATAAAATAAAAAATAAAAGGGCTGAGCTAGCTGCCTGTCGACTGAGAAGTCACATGAAAGTCAGGTGAGGGCTGTGATAGGGTGGATGTATTTGTGCTCACTTACTAGCACACGGAAAAACCAGCCCCTCCCCCCTCATCAGGCACTTTCAATCCTGTCTCTCCTCCCTTCCCTTATCTTCAACCTCTCCCTGTCTGCTTTCTCCTTCCTGTCATCATTAAACATGCTTGAATGTAGTTGTTTTTATTGTGATAACCCTGCACTCCCTGAGCCTCGCAGCCACCGCATGCTGGATCTGCTCCAGGATCAAGAGATTCCCTGGAGACTCCCTAAAGCCCCTCTTCCTTGCTGCATGTACCTCCCCTCTTCCTCATTACTTCTTAACCCCTTCAGCCCTGTTTCCTCCATACCACCTCACCTCCCTGCTATAATAACGAAGATATGAGTGATTCTACAGCTAACCATAGAGTTAACATAGCATCCATTCATCCCCCTCTCAAGAGAAAGGAATTCATATGTAGCTAAATTTGCATACAAATCTTTCTTTCTTTTTTCTTTTCTTTGGTTTTTTCGAGGTAGGGTTTCACTCTAGCTCAGACTGACCTGGAATTCACTATGTAGTCTCAGGGTGGCCTCGAACTCATGGCAATCCTCCTACCTCTGCCTTCCAAGTGCTGGAATTAAAGGTGTGTGCCACCACGCCTGGAAAATCTTTCTTATTTTAAAAAAATATTTATTTATTTATTTGAGGGGGGATGCACTCCTGCAAATGAACTCCAGGCACATGCACCACTGTACCTTTGGCTTTACCTGGGCACTGGAGAATCAAACCCGGGCCTTCAAGCTTTACAAGTAAGTGCCTTTAACCACCGAGCCATCTCTCCAGCCTGCATACAAATCTTTTTTTTCTGAGGCTAGCCCAATAGACTGGCCCCATTTTTATGAGAGGGACTGAGAGTGAGAGTGAGAGAGAATTGTCATGCCAGGGCCTCCAACCAATGTAATTGAACTCCAGACACATGCACCCATCTTGTGCACATGTGCGACCTTGCACACTTGCGTCACCTTGTGCATCTGGCTTGGGTGGGACCTGGAGAGTAGAACATGGATCCCCAGGCTTCGCAGGCAAGTGCCTTAACCACTAAGCCATCTCTCCAGCCCCACATACAAATCTTAACAGCTCTATTCACAGTCCACAAAAAATGGAAAGTTGCCAATTTAATCTTCAACCTGAGGATGTATAAATTGTGCTATATTGACACAATGAGATAATACTCAACCATAAATATCAGTGAGCTACTGACTCATGAAATAGCAAGAATTATTCTTAAATTATTTTTATAAGTGAAGAAAGATTGTTTGAAATTGTTACACACTGCATGATTCCAACTATGACATTATGGGAAACAAATCCCTGGTTTCCAGAATTAGAAGGGAAAGCCTGAACTACAATGGGATAGCATGAGGAAATTTGGGGATAGGACAATGTCGTGGTGCATATTTCACCCCTTGCATTTGTCAGAACCTAGAGAGCTCTCCAGCCCAGAGTGAATGTTTCTGCAGAGAATGTTTTCAAAACATCACCCAGGGGCTGGGGGCTGTGCCACAGTGCTGCATCTCTTGTCTAGCATGCAAGGCCCTGGCATTAATCCCCATCTCTGCCTACTGAAGATGAACCAGGATGGGAGGAGGGACTTCAAAATGGGAGACTAACATTTTTCTTTTTTAAACAAATGACACTGATGACTTCCATGCCTCCATGAGGGCTTAGTAGTCCATAACTGGCTTTCCTGCCCTCTGTCCTGGGATCTCTCACCCCATCCTGATTCTTCCCTTAGCTTTCTGGGTACCGTATTCTCTGCCTTTTCTCCTACTCCTGGTTTCGCGTGCTTCGACTCCTTTGTAAGCTCTCTTGCTCCACCCAGTCTTTCCATGTTTTTCCATGAGGCTCGGGCTCAGGGCATTCTGTCTCCTTATACTACAAGTTCTCCCCACACAACCTCCTCCGTAGCCACAGTCTCAACTACCAAATGTGTCAAGTTTACATCTCACACAGGCACCTGTCAGGAACTCCAGATTGACATGTACTGTTGTTATCAGACCCAAGTCTGGCTTATTAAATTGAAACAAGCTATTGTGGCAAGGTAGGTGACTTTATTCACAAAGTCAGCTCATAGCCAGGCGTGATGGCTCAGGCCTTTAATCTCAGCACTCGGGAGGCAGAGGTAGGAGGATCACCATGAGTTCAAGGCCACCCTGAGACTACATAGTGAATTCTAGGTCAGCCTGGGCTAGAGTGAGACCCTACCTCAGAAACAAAACAAATAAAAAAAGCCAGCTCAGGGGCTGGAGAGATAGCTCAACAGTTAAGGCACTTGCCTGCAATGCCTAATAACCAGAGTTCAATTCCCGCATAAAGGACACACATAAAGCCAGTTGCACAAAGTGGTGCATGCATCTAGGGTTTGTTTGCAGTGGTTACTAGGTCCTGGCATACACATTCATTCTATCTCTCTCTCCCCTTGCAAATAAATTTTTTAAAAAAGCTATCTCAATGAGAGTATGGAGTTCATCTTGCCAGGAATCTAATTTAAGGGTGACTTGTATAGTACGTGAAGATGGGCTTTCCCAGAATAGCCAGTGCATGCTTATAGCAGGGGACGGGTTAGTTGTTGATGCAAGACCAGATGATGCATATCTGACCCCATCACTTAGTCAGGAGGTTCTTTTCAGTTCTACAGAGCTCAACAACAAAGGGAGTTGCCACTTTGAGTTATTCTTGTCACTGATGAGTCCACCCACATGAAGTTGTATATTATATACAAGGGACAGTGTAGAGAGGATCTTTCTCAAAGCCCCCTTGCTGATTGCCGAACACATAGTAATAAAATAAATCATCCTTAGTGTCACCTTTACTATGACCTCCTAGAGGCATCCACTTTAAACTCAAGCATCCTAAGCTAAACTGCGTATCTAGGCCCCCTTGTCCCCATACAGCGTCTTCTCCTGGGTCCGCGGTCATTCGATACAACCACTGTCCTCATTTTTCGGTGCTAAAAATTTGACTTTCTCCTGACATTCTTCTGCCGCTTCCGTCCGCCTCACTCCTCTGGTCATGCTCGCCACTAAATCTTATTTGCTCTTGACTCTAGGTGTTTTCTCCTTCTCTGCTCATGTCAACTGGCCAATATCACCACCATCCTTTATCCAAACAACTCTCTTTTCTTTTTTTCACCCAGCAGTGTCTTTTTCAGTCCTTCTCACTTGACAGCTGGGATGGTGTTGTTTAAAACACAATAAATCATTGCATTCCTGTGCTTCAAACCTACTGTGATTTCCCATTGCTTTTATTGTAAAGTCCAAATTCCTCAATACTTCCTACCAGGCTCTTCATAGTCTGACCACTTGTGACATCCAGGCTTTTGCCTCCGCTCCCCACTGTGCTTCCTTATCTCCCCAGATACTCCATCCGTCTTCCACAAATGCATTAGGCCCTCGCTTATCTTTCCCCTTCACCTGCACGTCACTCTTCCATCACGATCCACCGTTCATCGGCTAAAATGTGCTTCTGGGAAAGCTGCCTATGACCTCAGACCTTAGATTAAATTTGTATTCCTTAAAATGTGCCTTTTGTAGTTCTTCTTTTTAATTTTATGCATATGCGCATGTGTGTACATGTTCTTGTATATACAGGTGCACGTGTGTTGCAGGTGTACATGTATGTGTGGGTGTGTGAAGGCTACGAGACAACCTTGGGCGATGTTTCTCAGAAATCCTGTCCACCTTTATTTGAGACAGAGGCTCTCACTGGTCTAGATCTCACCTAGGAGGACAGACTGCGTAGTCAGCAAGCCCCAGAGGTCCTCCTGTCTCTACCCCACCACCCCCAGCACTGGAATTGCAGGCTTGTTCCCACACACCCACACTTTTACAGGTGTCTGAGAGATTGAACTCAGGTACTTAAGTTTGCAAGGAAAGCACTCTGCTGAGTGAGCCATTTCCCCAGTCCACACAGTTCTTTCTGAGCATTTATTTCTAATAGAAATAGGTCTGGTTTATCTGTTGCTATCTCTCTCAAGCGAAGAATGATGTACAACACACACAGACATTGAATAAATACCGAATGGAAGGAAACAAAAATTCAGGTAATAAGTTGAGTAATGTACCATAGAGCGCCTTGTGGGTAGGTCATGGAGAGTTAATAAAGGCATCAGTGCATGGTAAGCAAAGGGTGACATGTGTGAGATGGCAGGAACTTAGCAATCTCTGGAGTAAAATAATGACAAAGAGAATAGGGAAGAGTTGGTAAGTAACTGTATTTGGAAAGGAAAAGGCTGGGGCTGGAGAGATGGTTTAGCCGTTAAGTGCTTGCCTGTGAAGCCTAAGGACCCCAGTTCGAGGCTCAATTCCCCAGGACCCATGTTAGCCAGATGCACAAGGGGGCACATGTATCTGGAGTTCCTTTGCAGTGGCTAGAGGCCCTGGCGCACCCATTCTCTTTCCCTCTCTCTATCTCCCTCTTTCTTTCTCTGTCTGTCGCTCTCAAATAAATAAATAAAAATAACAAAAAAAAAAAGGGGAAAGGAAAAGGCTGGAACTGGGACCTAATAACATTTAAAATAATAAGAAATAATGAAAGGAGAACTGGGTTTCAGAAAGTGCTAATGATTTCAGGTTAATAAATGTCCTGGGGATGGTGAGACATAGAATTCCAAATGACCTGAGAAACAGAAGTCATCTTTCAAAGATTTTCTGCATAGCTTTTCTAAATCAGGGCCATCTGTAAAGAGAGCTCCAGTGAAATTGTTATTTACGTAGACCATTTTCTCTGCAGGTCTTCTTTTCTTCAGGCAGAATTGTGCTGAGGCCAGACCTCTTTCCACATGCAGTAATAGCCATGGAGCACCACTGGGGGTGCCTGCAGATCTAGGGAAGCTGCCTGAGATTGGAAGGGGCAGGTATTGGAAGGGCACTGCACCTTCCTTTCTGTTTGCGGTCCCTCCAGCGGCCACCAATCTTTGGCAAGGTGACCTAGAAAAAGGGCCAGTTAATCCTCAGAGAATCATGCAGGGCTGCTTGAGTGTATGAACTGTGTGAATTGTGGACCTGCGGCACTTGGGTTTTCTGAGGCAGGGAGAAGAGTATCTTAGTCTTAATACAGAACAAGGGATTGTGTGGAAGCAGACAGGTGTGGGAATGGAACAGAAATTCAAGAGACCTGTGGTTGCCTAGCGGCTGAGAATCTCACCTGTGTGTTGAAGAGACAACTATTTTGCTGTTCTTAAACTGAAAGGAAAAATAGTGATTTTAGACTACAGAGTTTGGGGATAGAGACTGTCTGAAATATAGAACTGAGGTTTTCAAAACCTCACATAGAAGCTGGGGGATAGAACATTTTGAGGTAGCACTCACCTAGAACACACAAAAGGACAAAAACAACAAAATTCACACAGGGAAGAAAACAGGACTACACAGTGCCACAGGCACTGGGCGCTGCCTGGCTATGGCTGGCCTGTGAGAAGAGAAGCGTCTGCCTGGCTTTTTCTGCATAGACCAAAGGTCAAGCGCTAAGACCTAAGGCCCAAGGCACACTGCCCAGTAAGACCCATGCTGGGTACTTCCCAGGAGCACCAAACCTAGAAGAGTTTCTGTGAGCTCTGAGGGCAGATGGATGTGGCTTTAAAGTGGGCTCCCTAGATTCACCTCACCATCTTTGCTCAGACCCCAGAATATTTGACTATCTGAAAGACAGCAATTTGGGGTAAGGGCTGGAGAGAATGCTCAG
Source organism: Dipus sagitta (assembly GCA_036346955.1). NCBI lineage: Eukaryota > Metazoa > Chordata > Mammalia > Rodentia > Dipodidae > Dipus > Dipus sagitta. The sequence goes on from CM070773.1 coordinate 156,800,882, forward strand.
TGGTTCGATTCCCAGTACCCATGCAAAGCCGTACAAAGTGAAAGATAGCAATTTGCTATTATCATCTTAAAGAGAGGGAAGAGACAGAGTCAGAAGGAGAGAGAGAGATGTGGAGAGAAGGCTTCCTCCAGAGGGCGTGACTTTGCCAAGGTCCATGGTACACAGGGCTCAAGAGTAGACTGTGTCCACCACAGGAACACCAGTAGAAAAAGAACAGCTCTCGGGCTCTGTTGCTCCAGCTGCTTGTGACTTGCTGCGGCAAGTCCACCCAGGAGGAAGAGGGGAAGTCCCTCAGGCCCCCTCAGGATGGGAACAGCTCAGCAGCTCTGCCGCAGAGACGCTGACGCCCACCTCAAACATTACTTCCTTCTGCCTGACAAGGGAGACACGATTTGCGATTTGAATTTCATGTGCTTTACTTGTCTGGTATGGCATGCTACCTGATAAGGGGAGACTGCAGCCGCTGCTGATGACTGAGGCCTGAGGAACAGCTTTTTTCTTTTTTAAGGTTCAGAGATATTTTATTAGATTAAGAAAAGGGAGTAGGGCTGGACAGATGGCTTAGCTTGCCTGTGAAGCCTAAGGACCCCGGTTCGAGACTCGATTCCCCAGAACCCACGTTAGCCAGATGCACAAGGGGGCGCACGCGTCTGGAGTTCGTTTCCAGTGGCTGGAGGCCCTGGGGCGCCCATTCTCTCTCTCTCTCTCTCTCTCTCTCTCTCTCTCCCTCTCTCCCTCTCTCTTTCTCTCTCTCAAATAAATAAATAAAAATGAACAAAAATTTGTTTTTAAAAAGTCTTTTAAAAACAAAGAGTAGAGAGAATTCCTGCCATGAGAGAGGCAAGAGGAGGTGAAGACCACCCTGTAACCCAAACTGGGGTCATTTATAGCTTCTGAATGGGGCCAGGGCTGAGCTAAGCAGTCATGACGCCAAGTGTTGGGGCTGAGCTTAACCAACCACATTGCCAGGATCAGATTTAAGTCTTCCAGGAGTGCTCGGAAACTGCTGCCATGCCCTCTCTGAAGAAGTAAGCCTAACTGTAGGTAGGGAATTGGGGCAGAGAAACAATTTCACTGCTCCAACCCGAGTGGGGTTGGGAAACTTCTTCAGTGGGATGATCTTAGGAACCCCAAAAAGTGCATCAGTGGAGTTCAGGAACACAGTCCCGGAAGAAAATGTGGGGGAGAAAGATTATAAGCAAGGAGTTAAGGGCAAATGGGCACACAGCAAACTGGAGGCCTTTAGGGTTTCCATTCGTACAGACTTTCAGGCCTTGGGTGTGATCGAGGGAACCCAGGCTGGTGGAATTAGATTGTGTCAGGACCATCTGGGTATAAACTGACTGGAAACCAGCAGAGATAAAGTTAAAACAGCAATTGAATATACAGAGTCCAAAAATTATCTTAATACCTGTTAGTGTTATGATAGGTAAAATCTTTTTTTCACCAAGAAAAACCTGAGACCCAGTCCCAGAACTGTTTACCAAATGGCCCAGTGGTGTCTGACGTAGTCTGAATCAGGGACAGCATTATTATTGGTCGTCCCCTTCATCTCCACCTCAGTATTGCCACTGACTTACAGATCTTATTTCACTGGTCTTCAAATCTGTTTGCCTTGTCCTTTTCTCTTCTTTCATGTCACCATGGGACTGGTGTTCTGAGGCGATTGCTGGGCTGGGTACGTGAGAAGCAAACCCAAAGCTGTTACTCCGCTTGGTGGACACTGCCTGCACACACCAGGCTGCATGTTTGTTTACTGATGAAGAATGAAAGGTCGCCCTGCAGACCGCAACCCCTTTGGGTATAGGATCTAGTGGTGCCCGGGGACGTTCTCTGTAACTCTTGTGTTCAGTCCGGGCACCATGGCATGGTTTTAAGATTGAAAGAAATCAGGCTGGAGAGAAATCATGCTCAGTGGTTAAAGCACTTGTCTACAAGGCGTAAAGACTGGGATTCAATTCTTCAGTACCCATGTAAAGCCAGATGCACAAAATGATGCATGCATCTGGAGTTCATTTGCAGTGACTAGAGGCCCTGGCACATCCTTCCTCTCTCTCTCTCTCTCTCTCTCTCTCTCTCTCTCTCTCCTTCCAAATAAGTAAATACTAATAAGAAAAATTTTCAAATCATCACAGCCTTGAGAGCCTGAGGTAGGAGGACTGCTGTGAGTTTGAGGCCAACCTGGGACTACAGAGTGAGTTTCAGGTCAGACCCAGCTAGAGTAAGACCTTACCTCAGAAAAAAGAAGAAAAAGAAGAAGACAACCATTCCAACAACAACAACAAAAAAAAAAATCATCACAACTAACCATTCAAATTACAATATTCTCTTTTACAAGTGACCACTAATCCCCAAGTGTCACCATAACTAGGGTACGTTTTACCCCAATGTCTTGAGTCATACATGCATTTTAATATATAATGTGAATATTGCTTTTAGCAAGGCTGTAATTTTACTGTGTGTCCTGGCCCACTTTAGAGTGTTGATTTGGGCTGGAGAGAGTTTAGCAGTTAAGGTGCTTGCCTGCAAAGCCTAAGGATCCAGGTTCAATTTCCCAATACCACATAAGCCAGATGTACAAGGGGGTGCTTGCATCTATAGTTTGTTTGCAGTGGCTAAAGGCCCTGGAATGCCCATTCTCTCTCTCTCATAAATAAGTAAATAAATACAAATAAAGAAAGAGTTGCCTTAAAGACAAGACATAGCATTAACTCTTTCCTTTCCAAACTGATTTGCACAAGTACTAGTTCTCATAAGAAGGAGTATAGCTATAATAGTAATATAATTACTACTATATAGAATTACTACTATAATACAATAATTTAAATCTAAATCAGCCCAGCTATTTGCTTTTGCATATTTTTATGCTTGCTTAGGAAAACAGTCTTTTTGTTTAGTTTTTGACAGTTTCCTCATACAATGGGATTTACAGACAAGCTTAGAGAGTTTGGAGAGAAGCACCAATGGAGAGAAGCACCAAATATGAGCAGCTGAGCTCAGACCTCCAGCACACACATACAGGCCAGGTGGGCGTGGTGGCCCAGGTGTAATCAGCGATCCCGACGGCAAGCTGGCTAGACCAACTGAGTCAGTGAGCCCGGGGATCAAGTGAGAGACCCTGCCTCAGTAAACAAGGTGAGGGGCACTCGGGAAAGATATCCAACATCAACCTCTAGTCTGCATACACAGATGCATGCACACATGTGCACCTGCACACAGGCAAACATACATACAACATGTATGCACAGCATGTGTATACACACATAAAATCTCTCAGGTATATAACCACATATTAAGTGATACAGAAATGCAGATAGAGGGGCTGAAGATGTGGCTCAGTGGGCAAAGCACTTGTCCAACTAACATGAAAGACTGAGTTTAGATCCCCTGCACCTACATAAAAGTCCAAGCACATGCATCTGGAGTTTGCTTACATTGGCTGGAGGCCCTGTTGTGCCCATTCTCTCTGTCTTTCTCCTCTCTCTCTCTCTCTCTCTCTCTCTCTCCCTCTTCTTGATAATAAATAAATAAATAGAATTTTTTTTTAATTAGACCTGCTAAGCTGGAGAGATGGCTCAGCAGTTAAGGCACTTGCCTGCGAAGCCTAAGGACACAGGTTTGATTCTCCAGGTCCCACATAAGCCAGGTGCACATGGTGGTGCATAGGTCTGGATTTCATTTACAGTGGCTAGAGGCCCTGGCATGTCCATTCTCTCTCTCTCTCTCTCTCTCTCTCGCTCTCTCTTTATTTCTCTCTCTGTCTCCCTTTCTCTGTCTCAAATCGGTAAATAAAATGTTTAAAACTATATCTTAAAAAAAATAGGGGGCTGAAGAGATGGATTAGCAGTTAAGTGCTTGCCTGTGAAGCCTAAGGGCCCCGGTTCAAGGCTCAATTCCCCAGGACCCACATAAGCCAGATGCACAAGGGGGCGCATGCATCTGGAGTTTGTTTGCAGTGGCTGGAGGCCCTGGCATACCCATTCTCTCTCTCTTTCTCTGCCTCTTTCTCTCTCTGTCTGTCATTCTCAAATAAATGAATAAAAATAAACAAAAAATTTTAAAAAATAGACCTGCTAATAAACATTCTTTAGGCTTCTTATGATCTCTCTCTCTCTCTCTCTCTCTCTCTCTTTGTTTTTCAAGGTAGGGTCTCACTCTAGCCCAGACTGACCTGGAATTCACTATGTAGTCTCAGGCTGGCCTTGAACTCATGGTGATCTTCCTACCTCTGCCTCCCGAATGCTGGGATGAAAGGCGTGCACCACCACACCCAGCGGATTTTCCTTTCTTTTTAAACAGTAATAGTCTACATGTTACTATTGCTCAAAAAGACAAAAACAAAAGCCTGAAATTTGTTCCACCAATCAAATCACAATAACCAGCAAAGGTAACATACAGTCCTGGCCTGGTGAAAACAGACCCCTATGTCTGTAGCTAATGCCATCGCAGAGCCCCAGCAGATGGGACACCCGAGAAACTTACGAAGAGTGGACACCCAGCTCCCACTTTAAGTCCCAAGGCCTTTTTCTCTAATTGGTATTACTGGAGTTATGTAATGTGTTAATAAATTATTCATTAAATTACTGACAAGCTTAAAGAATGCAAGTTTTTAAATGAGACTTAAAGCAGTTGTGTGTGCTTAGAAAACACCTGCTCCATAGAAATCTTTAAGCACCACTGGCTATGTAAGCCAGGCAAGGGTGTGCATGTGAACTTGTTAAACGTTTACCAGTTTCATTTGTTCATGTTTTGTGTGTACACTACTGTTCCTATACTTAGGAGCTGATTATGTTACATTCTTCAAAATATTCTAAGGAGCCTGGCATGGTGCAGCACGTCTTTAATCCCAGCACTTAGGAGGCAGAGATAGGAGGATCTCCATGAGTTTTGAGGCCACCCTGAGACTATGTAGTTAATTCCAGGTCAACCTGAACCTGAGGGAAACCCTACCTTGAAAAACCAAAAGAGAAAAGAAAATTAAAAAAAAAAAATCCACAGATGAGACGATTCAGTATTGTCAAGAAGTAAGTTCTTGCCAGCTTCATCTGGAGTCCCAATAAAATCCCAGCAGAGAATTGTGTGGACAGTAACAAATTGATAATAAAGTCAATGCAATATGAAAAAGCAAAGTTGAAGGGCTGATGCTGTCCAGCCTCAGGGCTTGATATAAAGCTATAGTAAGGCAGAGCCTGGCACGGCAGGAAGAACTGATGCCCAGAAAGAGGAAGGAGCCCTCCCGTCACCAGCACAGTCATGACAAAGGGGCAAAGGCTCCTTTGTCAAAGTGGATGTGTCAGTGTCTCCAAAACCTGTGCTGGGGAGCTGGGAGCGTAGTGCAGGCACAGCACTTCCCCACTGTGAGTGAGGCTCTGGCTTCAGCTGCCCAACATCCCAAAATAAATGAACAAACATACTGGTGCTGGAATAACTAAACAAACGAAAAATAACAACACAAGAGGAATGCAGACACAGACCTTATGCTTTTCACATAGTTAGCACAAAAGACTTTGATGTACGTCACAAGACTACACAACTCCTGGGATAAGTGTGCTAGGGAGATGCTGCGGCAGGAGGACCACACGTTTGAAGCCAGCTTGGGCTAGATGGGGAGACTTGGGGTGGGAGAAGAAAGAGAAAGAACAGAGGGAAGAAGGGAGGGGAGGAAGGAGGTGAAGCAAGGAAAGACGGAACAGAATAAAGGAAGAGAAGAAAAGAGAATGGGAGGGGTAAAAGAAAAGCCACAGAACAGGAGAAAATGCTTACGAAAGATGCTTGTGATAAACGCTCATATCCAAAACACACAAATAACTCTGGAAACTTAACAATAAGGAAACAACCCAGTTATACATGAGTGGGTAAGAGTGCTTGATACACATGCATTGGAACCCGAATTCTATCCCTAGCACCCACATAAAAAGCTAAGCATGGCTGTGTGTCTGTAACTCTGGTGCTGAGGACACGGGCAGGAGGATCACTGGGGCTCTCTGGTCAGCCTGTCTAACAGAGAAACAGGGAGCTCGGAATTTGATGAGAGACCGTCTTGGAGAAGTAAAGCAGAAGAGTGAGAGAGGAGGACACATGACATCTTCCTCTGGTCTCTGCATATGTGTGCACCTAACACATGTATCTGCATAGACATGTACTTACAGCACATGCACCAAAAGTGAGCCCAAGATCTTAATAGATCCCTCCTCAAAGATGGCACACAAATGGCCAATACGCATTTGAAGAGATGTTCCACAACTATGTCATAAGGGACATTTGAGCAGCAGCAAGTCCCAAAGAGCACTAGGCATGTAAACAAAAATATAAAGGCTCAGCCATAGGCCAGACAAAAGGTGTTTAGGAGAGGCACAGGCAGGTGGAGCTAGGGTTGCATCGGGACATGTTCAGGTACCAAAGATGGCAGCTTTTGAATGACAATCTTTCAGTCGCTACCAATATGAGACTCAGACCCCTAAGATCAGCTAGCTAGACCAGGCGCAGATAAGCTTCTAATTCCTTCTGCCCACAAAGCCAGTAGTATCTGTTCTTAGGAGCTGAGAATCCTTTTATCCCAAGCTGCTGATGTCCCAGACACACACTGCTGGTCAGAGCACATCCATTGCAGGCCTACATTGCCTCTGTGAAGAGTAAATGGATTCATTTCTCAGCAGATCTTTACTGAATACCTACTATATCCCAGGCACTTTTCTAGGATGTAGTCATGAATCTCACAAGAAAGGGCTTGGTCCCTGCCTTCATGTGGCTTCCCACCTAGAATGTAAGCTATTGTGGACATCAACACATGAGGCATGAGTGCAAACAGGCACTCCCACTTGAGCTCTGCAGTGTGGAAGGAGGCCCTGATCCAGGAGAAGGCCTTTGAAGCAAGGGAGAGTCTGCGGTCTGGAGGGAGAACGGGAGTTATTAGGTAGTTGGAGGTCCTGGGTACACAGAGAACGCTACAATGTGCTGGGGCTTTGTGCAATAATTTTAACAGTGCCTTTTAGACGGTGGCAGGTTAAGTGACATGCTGTGCATAGTCACTTCCAGGGTAGGAAGGTGGCAGAGGCAGATGTCTGCCATTGCATTTCGCTTTCTTCATAACAAAAGCTTAATTCTTGGCTGGGCATATTTTCCAGCCTCCTTTGCAGTTAGGTGTGAATGTATAATTACAGACCAACCAATAAGATGTAAGTACAAGGCTTCCAAAAAGCATCTTTTGCCAGACATGGTGGTGCACACCTTTAAGTCCAGCACGTGAGAGGCAGAAGTAGGAGGATTGGCACGAGTTTGAGGCCAGCCTGAGACTACATAGAAGCTAGAGTGAGACCCTACCTCAAAAAAAAAAAGAAGAATCCAAAAGCATCTTTCAAAAGGGGGCATAAGGGGCTGGGGAGATAACTCAGTTAGTAAACTTCTCTTGCAAGCATGAAGACCTGAGTTCAACCCCCAGTACAGGGTGTGCCTGTAATGCCCACCGCTGGAGTGGCAGAGATCTCTAGGGCTCACTGACCAGCTATTCTAACCTAATTGGTTAGCTGCAGTGCAGGGAGAGACCTTGTCTCCAGTTAAGGTGGGTGGCATTCCTGAGGTGCCGCCTGCAGCTCTCCTCTGGCTGCCACCCTTGTGCTCAGGTGAATGATATGCTAGGAGATGGGGCTGCTGCATATCCAGGCTCGCTCCACTTCGCTGTTATCTAGCACTATGAAACATAAGGGCAGATGGCATCTCAACCCACTCTCTCAGTTTTCAGAGGGTTTTTTTTTTGTTTGTTGTTGTTGTTTGTCTTTCTGCCTAAAGGTGGAGAATAGGAACAAATGCCCTTGCAAAATCCCCACATATATCTGTGAGTCACCAATGCTTGACTAGCACAACTTGGAATTGATTATCTTGCCACATCAAATCTCCTAACAATGGTTAACACCATTAGCATCTTTCTTCAAAGAGACCTTGTACTTACATGAGGATGAAAATTGTTACCTAGCTGCCAAGGGGAAGAATAGTACCAGCAAGGTAATTGCTCAGTAATACATCCAGCAAATGAGAGAATTATTAATTTGTCTAGCCTGTAATTTTATTCAGTTCCTTTGGGGAGGCCAAATGTAGTGAAAATATAAGGCCCCGTTTTTCAAAAAGAGTTTGTGTGTACTATTAATGATTGCTGTGACTGAATAATAAGACCACACAAATTTAAGGTATTTGGCATTACTTTTATGGTATAATGAAATTTTGCAATTATGTGGCCAGGAGAGAAAAGTATATGTATATTTTTATTCGGGTCTTTCTATAAGCCTATGGCTCTGGTTCTTTCTGTAGACCTAAAATTTTTTTTTTTCAAAATAGGTTTGCTTTAATTTCTCTACCTAAAGCAAGCAGATTACAAACCCTTGTGGAGAAGTGGAATGAGAAATATTTCATTTTAAATGTGAAATATTGCCCAATAGAAAATGACATAGATTTTCAGTGCCTGTTTTCATAGTGATGTTTCTTTATTATAAATTTGAGTTTTTTAGTTATATGGGAAAGTGCTTTGCAGATCAATACAGGTTTTACTTTCCTTTATGCACATTTTAAAAATCAAATGATTTGATGGCTAACTTCCAAAATCGATTTTACTATTAGATATTCTCTGTGTATTCTTATAACTTAAATACTCAAATTCCAGCCACAGAGGGCTTTGTATTAATATTTTCAGTGGCACATTAATGTCTACCAAGAAGTATTGTGTTGTGGGTTTGTTTATGGCAGTAGTTATTTTTGATGTTCAGTATTTGGTACAAAACACAATTCTTACATGTTATGGAAACATAAAGTCTATTGCTGTCCTATTACCATACAGAAGCCAATGCAAGCCTTAAAAAAAAAAAAGAGCATCATCTATGAATTTTCCAAAGATTGGCTATGGGTAACCCATCTGATTGTGTATAGTTTAATTATTGGGACAAAGGGGGGAATAAATGGTTTCAGTGTTGCCTAATAAATGTAATTCTCTCAGGGAAAGATAAGTTCAGTATGAGATGATAAACGAATTCTGATAGAATAGCTTTCTAGCTAGTTGAACAATGTAATCTTCTCTTCTGTGCTCATAAAAAAAGATAGCTCCATCCTAAGACAGTATTTTCTAGTGTTATTTTACGGAGAAAAATACCTGTTTCTTCAGACTTAAGGAATTAGATCTTATTGAACTAGGAAAAATTTATCTAAAATAGCTTCAGTTATATTTTGATTTGTGAAACATAAATAGTTTTCACAGGACAAATGGAGTCACATTAGTCTCAGTGAATTTGCCTGACCTTCTTGCCTCTTCTCAAACACTTGTCCTTTGCAAATAGAAACACAGAAATTTCTAGGGCATAAAAAATCAGAGAGTTATGTGTGACTGGAAGACATTTTATACAAGGAGGCTTGAATTTTTTTATATCTAGCTTGAATTAATTATGAGTATTCCACTAGGTTAAAAATTTTCTGAGAACAAATCGTCAGACGAAACTAAAATGTTATACAGAGAGAAGGAGAAAGAGAAAGATATATCATGAATGCTAGAGTTTGAAGGTTTTTTAAAAAAACTGTAGCTACTTTCTCCTTCTTCCATAACAAGTAGATTCACTGCTAAGTCTTTCTACTCTATCGTTGGTGGGGTACCACTGGCCCAATATAGCCAGCCAGCCAGCCAAGTCCAACATGTTTAACTTCTTTCTATCACAGAAGTCTGTTTGTTTTGAGCTGTGTGTGCAGATGTGTGTAGATGCATGTGTCACACCGCATGCATAAGTCAGAGAACCTTCTACGTTGCTTTAGGCATGATCTCTTGTCCACTATTCCATGAGCCAAAAGCTGGCTCTGGAGCTTCTGAGAAATTCTGTCCCAACTTCTAATCTCATGGTAGGTGTGCTAAGACTACAGATACCCGCCTCTAGCTTTTGTTTTGTTTTGTTTTGTTTTGTTTTGTTTTGTTTTGTTTTGTTTTGTGGTAGAGTCTCGCTCTAGCCCAGGCTGACCTCCTGCCTCAGCCTCCCTAGAGCTAGGGTTACAGGCATGTATCACCCCACCCATCTTAGGTGGCTTTACTTTGCTCCACAGGCTCAAATTTACACCATAGGATGGTGGAGTCAGTAGCATCTTCCCAAAACTTATGCCTACACAGAACCCTAGAATGTAACCTTACTTAGAAATTAATTTTTTTTTTATTTCTACAATTTGGTTAATATGAAGTCTCTGAAGTAAGGTTGACCCCAACTCCAATGACTTGTCCTTATGAGAAGAGGGAAGGACAGAGACAGCAAAAAAAAATTCCCATGTGAGCACAGACTGTAGTATTGACAGAGGGAAGGACAGAGACGTAGGAAAAAAAACTCGTGTGAGCACAGACAGTAGTGTTGACAGGCAGAGAAACAACATGAGCTGTAAGAGTGGATGTTCCTGTGGTTGTCTCTCTTCATGGTAATCAGACACTTGCCCAGACAGCTCAGTCACATTCCACCTGTCATACGTGCATGGCCGTGAGACTGCAGACAGACCAGTGCTTCCAGAGCCACCAGCCAGAATCAACAGCAAGGAGGGAAAAATTCAAAGTTTACCAGTTAAATGAATAGCAAGCATGCCTCAATTCAGCCCTAGGAAGTTATAGCAGATGTTTCTTACATCGTGAGAATCAACACCTGGACATGGAATCTCAAATGTACCACTAAGTTTCCTTGCTTTCAATGGAACCAGGTCTGATGTGACAAGACTTAGGAAAGATCTCCAAGAAAGCCACTTTCCCTGCAAAGGCAATGCTGGTTTAAGATGTAAATATTATTGAAGACAGGAATATCTAGTCTAATCCTTTTTTTTTTTTTTTTTTGGTCTGGTTTTGTTTTTTGTTGTTTTTTGAAATAGGGCCTCCCTATAATTCATGGTCCTCCTGCCTCTGCCTCGCCTCTGCCTCTGCCTCTGCCTCTGCCTCTGCCTCTGCCTCCTGAGGACGGAGATTACAGGTATGTACCACCATGCCCAGCTCATCCAGACTGTTTTCATTAGGAAGGGAATCTTGCTCATAAAATCAATGTAGAAGCTATTTGGGGATCTAGAAAGGAATTCCATAAATGGTTCCTAAAACAGTACTTCTGAGCAGAGCTGACCTGTGATGGAGCTCCACACCTCCCCCCCCCCTCCCGCCGCCCCTGTGGCTTCACCAGAAGACACAGATCAGGAAACCCCTGTCCCTGCTGCAGACCCCTGTATCTTACTGCCAGAGGCAATACTCAGGGAGCTGAGAGCTACGCTGTCTCCTGCCGTTTGTTGAGAACTCAAGGCTGTATTCCCTGCAGAGTGGAAAAAGCTGACAACCAGATCTACTGGCAGAACTGGCTACATAATATGTGTGGCTTAGCGTGGCACTCTCTTTACAACATTATGAAGAGTCAAGGCCATTGGGGAGATGGCTCAGGGGTTGAGAACACTTGCAGCACAAGCATGAGGACCTGAGTTCAATCCCCAGCACCCACAAGAAAAAGCCAGGTATAGCCAAGCATGCCTGTAGCCTCAGCCCTAATGGGGGCAAAGATAGAAGGATCTCTGGAGCTCACTCGTCAGCCAGTGTAACCAAACAACAGTGAGTTGCATATATGCGTCTATGCACAAACATGTGCACACACGTGTGCATATGCCACATACTGCCTATACTATACCACAAGCACAAAAATCAGTCAAGATAGCTACAATAAAGCTTTAAATCAAATGTGGGTGGGGTCCCTGTGTGATGACCAATACATGAATCCCACCTCAACTGTTAGCCTGCTAATCTATACCCACCCACAAAATGGATGCTTCATGGACTCCGTTACTGGTCCCCAGTCTGCCTGCACTTGATGGGAATCTGTAAGAGTATAGGGCTCTCACTGCAAGGGAGTCTGGGGATGTCCTTTCTAGCTGATCAGTTGGAACTACACAAGTATTCAAATTCCAGAAGCAAAGATAGCTTTTGGCAGAGCACGCTGTCCTCTCCCTCATGCGGACTTCACCCTGCAGGAGCCACGGCTGCCCGCTCACTGCCTCCAACGCAAACCACAGTCACATGCACTCCTCCCATTCCTCCTCTGCTCCAGGCATGTGTTAGGTGCCCAGAGCATGGTGGTGATGGACAACGATGTGGTCTCCATCTCTGAATTTCCCTCATGTGGGTGAAACTCAAATTTTACTAAGACATCAACAAAATGGGATCATTTTTATATCACGATTGCAGAGTTGCTATCCCTACAAAGTAGATTTCCAAACTATTCAGTTGGGGCTGGAGAGATGGCTCAGCAGAGCGGTTAAAACTGCTTGCTTGCAAAGCCTGCCAGCCCAGGTTTGATCTCCAGTACCCGCGTAAAGCCAGATGCACAAAGTAGCACATGCATCTGGAGTTCATTTGCAGTAGCAAGAGGTCCTCAAGGTCCTCACACACACTCATTCATTCTCTCTATCTCTCTCACTCTCTCTGCTTGCAGATAAATAAATATAAATCCTTTTTTAAAAAATAAAACACCATTCTTCTCCCTGAAACACCATCTTTTAGTGTCTGCCAACACTCATCCCTCATTTCATCCCATTTCCTGTCTCACCTCCCTCCATGCCATTTTCAACAACAGAGCTAGAGAAATCCTTTTGAAAATGTATGTCAGCTCACACATTCCCCAGCTTAGATCCTTGCCATAGTTTTTCATTGCCCTTGGAAGACAGCCAAACCTTTTCCTCTTTCCTGACAAGATCGCACACCATCTGGCCTGTGCTTATCACTCACCCTCCCCCACTTGCCCACTAAGCCACACCAGAGTCCCTGTGTTTTAGGAAATGCCCCATCGGGTCCTACCTCTGCCTTTGAACGAACATCTCCTGGCCCGCTTGCACAGCTGGCTCACCCTTCTCACTTTCAGGGTTCTACTACAAAACACCTTCTCAGGACGGATCTTCCTGACTGCCTACCTGCGATATCACCTCCTCAGCCCGGTGCCTGTGCATCAGATCACTGCCTGTTTCTCCCCAGTGACTTATCATTATCTGTGTCTGTGCTTTCTGCCCGTGAGCCAGAGGTCTTGCCTGTCCAGTTGGTTCCTGTACAGCAAATTTAGCATAGTTCTGTAACATAGAACAACTCAAGAAGTATTTACTGATGGGCCTAATGACATGCCTTGGTGGGTAAAGTCCCTTGCTTGCAAACTCTGCTGGCCTGGGGTTCAATTCCTCAGCACCCACATAAAGCCAGACATAAAGTGGCAGGCACATGCATTGGACATGCCTTTGCCTCAGCAATAGACACAGGTGCAAACACACACACACACACACACACTAAATAAAATAAAAATTTAAAAAGAAAAAAATTACTGATAGGCTGACTTATTGACAAATTGGTGGGCGGAAAAAAAAAGACCAGCTATGTTCATGAGACCTTGAAAGTCAAGTCAGCATTCATCATTGAAGCTAACAGAAGTAAACATAAAAACTAAGCGTGATTTAAGATGGCTGTCAAGTTCGGGACACTAAAGCAGAGAATTCAAGAGCTAGCAATCAAGTCAAGCAAGTGAGCTCTTCTGGAAAATCTGCAGGCTGGCTTTGGGGTGAAGGCCAGGCTTGAAACTGTCCAGTGTACAGATGACCCCGTGTCCGTTCACCCATTGCTCTGACTTGTCTGCTTCCTGTTCACACGCTCTGTGCATTCATGCAGTCAGATCGCTGCTCACAGGGCCAGAGCTCAGGCCCTTCGGTGGTGACCCCTGCAGTCCAAGTAGCATCGAGGGGCTCCCTGCTTCCTGTTCTGGCTCCTTGGACCCGGCAGGTGCTGTGCATTGGCCAGGCAGCGGTACTTCGGGTTTGTCTTTTCAGCCTGATTTGCAGCCCGAGGTGGGGTGGCCAGCCACCTGGATTCTTTAGGACTGAGGAGATGTCCCCAGGGCCTTGGGTTCTAAAACTGGGACAGTCAGAAACAAATCGTGGTACCTTAGTCCCCCTTGCTCAGAACTGCCTGGTATACTTCTGTTTGCTCCAAGTCTTCATCCTCCAAGTGGTAAGCTCATTCCACATCCATATCCTGTCTCCTCCCGATGCTCAGGGTCCACCACGGATGGCTTTGTGGTACTGCTCCAGAGCTCCGCTCTGCTATCCTTGAGTTCCCTCTGTATGGCACCCGGATGAGTCCTTGTGTTCTGTCATTCCACAACACCTCTACATGGTCTGGTCCATCTTGTCTCCAGGAAATTTTGGATTTCCCCACCTGAAAGTCCCCCCCAAGAAAAGCCCTCCTGCCACATTTACCTGGGAGTAGGGGGGAACAGTTGAGCCATCACCACTGACCTTAGGTATAGCAACAATGATTCACTCTGACTGAATAGCTCAGAAAAGAAAAATCAAACAGTTTAGTGGTATCTGACATATTGAGAAATCTGCAAGATTCTTCTATAAAGGACCAGATAGAAAAATATTTGGGACATTGTGGATCATGTTGTCTCTGTTGGAATTAGCCAAATCCACTGTTGTAGCAGAAAAAACACCTATAAGCAATACAGAAAAAAAAATATTGGTGTGACTGTGTTGTAATAAAACTTTATTTATAAATATAGGTCATGTGCCTAAGTTGGTCCAAGCATAGTTTGTGAACTCCTGATGCAGACTGTTCTTTCAGATGATGTAAAAAGATTTTTATTAAACATACAAAGCTTTTCACCTATATGAGGCCAGATCATTGCATACTTTCTTCACCATATGGTAGTCTTTGCTTCTTTTCATCACTTACTCAGTCATTCAACTGGGCTTTTAGAAAAGTTAGCCCAACCAAAATGAATTATTGCCCGAAGATATTGACATGAAAACAAAGATCATGCAGTGCTTTTTCCTAAAAGGATTATTTAGCAGACTTTGCAGTGTGAAAGAGGGTATAGACTTAGGGGACGTGTTAGGATTATTAAGATTAATACCTGGTTGATGTTTGAAAGTTAAGGGGATGGTTGTACGACCAGTGGAACTTCTCTGAAGGGCAGTCATGGCCTCACACTTGGTAATAAGAAAGGAAATGACTACGAATTATAGTTTGAAAGCTGAGTTTGAGGTTCTTAGTTACTCTTTTTCAGACTCAAAAATAATCATCCTGTGGGTGGGGCTCTGTAGCTGTGAGTGGCCCACATGGAGTCCTGCTTCCCTCACTTGGTAATGATCTGGAGCCAACCAGTGTCTTCACAATGGACTTTTAAATGTGTCGTCCTCAGAATACACTTTCATAGGGAAAAGGGGCGGAAGGAGAAAGAAAACATTAGTAACATTTAAAAATAATCTAGGGAACATGCTTACGATAGGTATGGACCTGGAAGTTGTTAATATCAAAGAAGAAATCTGAGAGCTGCAGGTGGTGCGAAGAGAAGCATGGGAAAATGGTCTCTCCCTGCAAAAGTCCTCACGGGCACTTAGGTGCGCCCGGAGGCGAGATGAGATTGACGTGGGGATGAAGACAGTCAGGGTGCTAAAGCACTGCTGACCTGCCTCCTACAGATCCTTGCTTTTGGAGTTAGCCCAGATGACAAGTGTTGTCTTTAGCAGGAGGCAACACATATGTGCTCAGTGCTGAGCCCAGAAAACTGAGAGCCTTCACAAGTCAGCTCCACACCCCCTGAATCTGGGCTTCAGTAGGGAGTCCACAGCAGGAAATCCTCCATCTGTTTGCCTTTACTACAAGGAACTTCAGAGAATGAGTTTATTTCTCTTCAAACATCCTCATGTTGCTGTGACAGCACTGGGTGAAGGATGAGGACGTCAGGAAGACAAGAGGACGCCTTCTCATGCACACAGCCAGGGCAGGAGCGCCTCTGAATGAGGACGTCAGGAAGACAAGAGGACGCCTTCTCATGCACACAGCCAGGGCAGGAGCGCCTCTGAACTAGGCTCTAGTTTTAGACACTGTTTATTTTTCCTTTGCTGCTTACATTTCAATTTTTCTTTCCTTCTATATATTTTTTCTTTGTTTTTAAGGGAAGTCTTTTTTTTTAATTAGTTCCTAATAGAACTTGGACATTTGGAGAAATAAATATAAACAGAAGTTTTCTGAAAGGACTTTTTCCATGGATTAACAGAGTAACCTTCAGGTCCAATGAATTAAAGTTAGATTAGTCTTTCTTTATAAACAACAAAAAAAACCCTAATTTGGACTTCTGGATTATTTTTAAATATCACTGCAAGTAAGTACTTTGTTTTTTCTCTTTTCTTCATTTTAATCCTTTAATTAGCATCTTTTTGCATATTGTAATCACAATGAAATTACTAATCCAACTATAAATATAAGTGAAATGATTTCCCAACCCATAACTTAATTACAAGCGAATCAGTGAAATTTCTGCTCTTAACACTGCTTAGCAGGTAATATTTGTAGTCATGTTTATGTTTTATGTAGAGAATTAATCTCATTAACATTCTAAATGAATATCTTTTGCTTCATTTCCTTGAATACATAAGTGATATTTTAAATTAGAAAATAATCAAGTTTAAAAGAAAAAACTCTCCTGAAAACAGCATTGTTGCAGGCATATCAAACTTACTTTTCTGAAATATTTAGGTGGATTTGCTGAACAATCTACAGATCTAGGGAGTCAATTTAGATGACTTTAGTGAGCATCTTTTGAAAGTGCCATGGAACTGTTTCACCGATGTGGGAGGGCAATATTCTTAAAGGGTACTGAAGCGTTAAGCCATTCATTAAGCTGTCTTTCTGCAGCTACAGTAGAGAGTGGGACTATCACTGGGCCTGTGTAGGAGTTTCTTTAGGACTCAAGAATCGAGCTGCAATCCTAACCTAGCTGGATGTGGGTACATGTGCAGAGATGATCCCTGAAATCCACAAGTGGCTGAAGTGTCCTATTTCCCTGGAGATGCCTACCTTCTACCTCCCAGCCTCCTCTTTCTTGCCCTTTGGACCAGCTGCAGATCCTGAGGGCACTATTAAGAGAACCTATTTTTGTTCTCTGCGTCATTGGGGAAAGAAATGGCTGCTTGGATTTCTGGCAGGAAGAAACATAGGGATGACCCATCATCTGTGCTTCTTCCATATCCCATGTCCCTTACTTTACCATCAAACCCAATCTGCATTCCAGCTTTCTATCAAGCAGCTGGTCTGGAAGGACACGTTCAAGATCAGATTATGGGTGGGTCACACTTCTGTGTCATTCTTCTCTCCATCTTCTGCCAGTCTTTGAATGCCACCTGCTTTACCCTCCAAGAAACACGATTCCCGTTCCCTGTATGTTGTCAAGGCCAAGTGCTCCAAAAGCTGTCCCATTTCTGTTCCTCCCTCCAGTTCAAAATCATTATCTGCCAGGCCGTCTGATATTTTCACTGAGCTGAATGTATTATTTCAGATCTATAGGTGTCCTTTAAATTTTCCCCTATGTGGCATGTGGCAGCTAGATGCAGTCCATGGGCAAAGGTCTGCGGTGAACGACAGGAATCTGTGTTCCATTTTTGCAGCAGTTCCAATCCTGTAATCATGGATGGCCACAAATCATGCTTCTAGGAAGGGTCAGACATCTGGGAACTGTGAGCAATGAAACAAAATGAGAGTGCGGCCTTTACCGTCCCAGAACGTTGTTCCATTTAGACAAATGACCCGCTCTCTGAGTTAGTTGTGCTGGGTTCTGTGGCGCACAGGAGACTTCCTTCTATGGGTGCTGGCTGCTCATCAGCTCTAAAGGTCTTGCTGCTCTAGCCTTACAAAGGACAGACTCGTGGCAATGCACTTGCCTAGAGTACACCAGGTCTTGGTTCCACCCCAAGTATCCACACACACACACACACACACACACACACACACACACAAATTGTTCTACTTGTCATGCTCCTTACGCACCAAGTGAGAAAATGCTTAGTAGGTTTGCCCCTCTGCTAATTGGCCTGTTGTTTACTTGCTAAATGAGAACTAACCTTGGACTTTTTTTCCCTCCAGTGTATTTTACATTGGTGGATTTCTTTTAAAACAATATTTTATTTATTTCTTGAGAGAGAGAAAGTGGGTGGTGGTGCACCAGGGTCTCCTGCCACTGCAAACAAACTTCAGACACACGTGCCACTTTGTGCATCTGGCTTCACATAGGCACTGAGGAGTCAAACTCTGGCCTTCAAGCCTTGGAAGTAAGCGCCTTTAACTGCTATGCCATCTCTCCAGCCCCTCTTTTTGAAAATCTTGTTTGTATGAATGTGTGTGTATGTGTCTGTGTGAATATAGGTATATGCATGCCACTGTGTACCATGTGCATCAGGGGTCCGTCCTCACCTTCTGTTATGAAGGATTTCTTTTTTAAATATCTTTATTTATTTATGAGAGAGAGAGAGAAAGGAAATAAGTATTGGCACACCAGGCTTTCCTGCAACTGCAAGTGAAAACCAGACAAATGCACCACTTCATGTGTCTGGCTTTACATGGGTGTTGGGGAATTGAACCCAGGTTGTCAGACTTTACAAGCAAGCACCTTTAAACCACGAAGCAATCTCTGCAGCCCAAAGCAGGCTTTCCTGTTCACCACTGTGTGTGACAGACTAGCTGGCCTGCAAGCATCTAAGGATTCTCTCGTCTCTGCTTCTTATGTCACTGTTGGTGTGCTGGGATGACAGATGCAAACTTTGTGTCTGGCTTTAAGTGGGCTGTGGGGATCTGAGCTCAGGGCAGCACGCTTGTGCAGCAAGTGCCTTTGCCCATTAAGCCATCTTGCCAGCCCCTATTTCTGAGTTTCAGAAGACATCAAGCCACCTCAGACAGCTTTTCTTTATAGAGCAAATGGCTTGCTTTGAGTAGCTCTTTTATAAACCCGTGTTCTGGGTGAACCTGAAGTACAATTCCTGTGTGCTAGGAGATGATGAAGTGATGATGACATTTAATGAGGACTGAGTGCCATCAGTTGCCAGGTGTGACACTTAGTATTCTGTCATGCTTATCACATCACATCTTCCTTCACCCACTTGTAATTCAGGTAATATAAGCAGCCTCCTTCACATATTTCAATGGATGAAGAGCAAAATCATCCTAGGATTCTCCTATAAACTGCCATTCTTTTTATATTTTTAGTCATTGTTTCTTTCACTCAGCCTAACTACTAAGGCTGTGGAATAGTCAGGCTCCATTTTGCATTATCTCAGCTCATGGAAGCACTTCTGGCAGAGAAATGGGCAGCTAAGACTAGGTAGCTGGCTGGGGTATGGTGGAGAGGGAGGAAGACTGCGGCAGCAGAAGTGAGTTTTGGTGCCACGTGTTGAGAACAGACCTCTGTTGTCTCTGTTGTATTCAGAGTCTACGTGAGGTGTGACTTCACCCCATGCCATGTGGTAGAGGCTTCAGTGTCTGCAGGCTGCTGGGGGTAGTTAGAAAACAGCACATTAGTGACCAAGTGTCCTCAGCTGTTTGTGTTAGGCCAGGTTTTCATTGTGAGCAAATAAGGTATCTAAAAGATGGAATGAAGTCTTCAAATTACTGGATGAGGGAATCAGAATTTTTGGCTGTCATAAGTCATATATATTAAGGAAATCTTACTATAACATCTACTCTTATAGTGTATAACTTGTATCATTATATATGTCAATGTTGGTAAACAAGCACTCCAGACAAATGACATGTGCTATAGTCAACAACAAAACAGTGAACAAAGGGGCTGGAGAGATGGCTGTGCACTTCTTATTTATTTTCTCTTTTGGTAGTGCAGATTGGTCTTAAATTTATGGCATTGAGTTGCCTCAGCCTCCCAAGTACTGGAATTTCAGGTGTGAGCCACCATACCCAACTCTGCTGGGACATTCTCATCTGTCCCCTACTCCTTCACAGGAATTCAAGGATAAGCTTCTAGAATGATGAGATCTAAGTTCCCTTATTGCAGGCCAGGATCTGCTTCCTTGCCACATTCCTCTTTAGAACTCTCTATCTCATACCTGGGTCTCTCCCATGCTTTTTTTTTTTTTTTTTTTGCAAGCTCAATAATGAACTTGGAAGAATAATGTCTCCTTAGCTGTTATTTCTAAGTGTTTATAGTGAAAATGCTTTCAGACTTTATTGAGAAAAAAAGTGCAGAACAAGAAATTCTACTTTGACTTCTTTGACATAAATTTTTTTTTGAAACTAAGTATTTTATATTCCCCGTGCAGTTTTATTACTAGCTTCTGTAGAGATGTAGGCTGTCCAAACTCAGCTTGAAAAATATTAATCTAGTATAACCCTAACATAGTTCTATATAACCTCTGAGGAGGGGCACTTCTTTGAACTTCTGCCATAGAAAAGCCTGAGGAGTATTAAAAATGATGGGGTAGGGCATAGGGAAGGCTATGTCCTACTTAGAGAAAATATTCAGGGAGTGGACTGTAGAGGATCAGCTATTTTCTGAAACATTGCAACTGTTTTGTTTTTCCTTGAGAGACCATATTTTAAATGGGCTATTAAGATATCTTTTATGTATAATTCAGTGGTAGAATTATCTAGAATTCATATGGCTCAATCTCCAGTGCTACCAAAAAGAAAAAAAGTATGCTCTTTATAGCCCTAGAATTTTATGATTTTTCAACTGCCTTGAAACATTTCCCTAACAAATCTTGCAGACTATGTACAGATTTAACCCAAATACTAAGTATCAAAAGATGTTAAATTTTCTCAAAAGAAGTATCCAACTTCTTCCATTTACCAAAATCTATAGAAATGAAATAAACTCTAGTCAACCTTTCTTCTGTTGTTGATAATCCTCTGATCTGACTCTCTGCATGTAATTTTTGTGACATGTCAGAAGAACCAGTCAACTAATTATTTTGCATGTTTGTTTTGGCATAGGGTCTCATGTAGCTCAAGCTGGCCTCAAACTCAAACTTAAACTAGAGCTTGGCCTCTAATTCAAACTTGGTTATGTAGTCAAGGATGACTTTGCAAGCAAGTACCTTTAACTGCTTAGCCATCTCCCTAGCCTAAGGCTGACTTTGAAGTTCTGATTGTCCTGCCTCTACCTTCCAAAGGTTGAGATTAGAGTTATTTGCCAACATGTCCAGCTGGTGCAATGCTGAGGATCAAATGCAGGGCTTCATGCATGCTAGATAGGCATACTGACAACTGAGCTATAGCCCCAGCTTATTTTGTTTTTAAACAAAAATATTTTTTGTTTTCATCAGAAAAGGACATAATTGGTGGATTATAAAAAGATAAGTTATTGAATACTGTGTAAACATGACCTATCTCAGAGTATACACTGTTAAAAGCTTAGATTACGTCCACTGAACATGGCTATGATTTTGAGATACTTTTCTCTAAAATTCTCTTTGGAAGCAGCAAGTTAGTGATAAGTCAGTAATGAGACACAATTGAAATAAAAACAAAAGAATCATATAAAAATAGCAAATAACCTTTCAGCAGTCTATCCGAAGTTGTTTCAGAATCTGGAGCATATTATTTGGGATCAAATATCTAAAACAAATCACTACAAAAATAAATCCATGTCTTTGCTGGGTTGCCTCCTGTGTTGGAATTGAGATGGAGCCAGTTGTTAGCTGCATGAGGAGAGGCCAGACGCTGATCTTGTTATTTTCTTAATTACAAATTATCATTTCCAGCCCTTGTCAGTGGTTTACAATGGCAAAAATCCCTTGCCAAACAGTTGTTACTCTAGATCCTAAGTGGCTTGCCAGAATGTTAACCTCAACTCAACCCCTCATAATCACAAGTAAGGGTCTGAAAGGTCAGTAATCATTTCTAGAAAATTATCAAGCGTGGGCTGCACCCTGGGTGATGTAACCTGCTTTAAAAATAATATTAATGTGTTTGTCATTTTCAATAATGGGGACAAGCAAGGCAAATGAAAGTGTTTAAATCCTTATCTTTTGGAATGAAAAGGAGGGGGCTCCAGAAAGTGCTGACACTTTGGTTCCCTCTGTCCACAGATGCACATAGCCTCCTGATGTGTGGCTTGGCCTGTCATGGAGGTTCACTCATCCATGTGAGGCATGAAAGGGCTTCCGGCTTATACATGGCTGTGGCACATTCCTTTAGTTCTCTAACAAAGCTTTAAATCTGTGGCTGTGACTAATGAGCATGAAGTTCCAGGAGAAGTGGAGCACAGACTCCCACTGCCCATCAGGGTAAGTTCCAAACCTGGGGTTATCACCAGGAGAAGCCAGGGCCAAAGGCTGTGGTGAGCAGTAACTACTAGTTTCACATCCTGCCTTCATCATCTGGCCATAGTGATCCCTTGCTGATTTACACTACCCTGTTACTACATTGCCTGTGCTGTCCTTGCCAAGATACTCACAGAGCCATTACAGAGTGCACGTCTCTTTTCAAGAGAATCTCAGGGCTGGAGAGGTGGCTCAGCGGCTTAGGTGTTTGTCTACAAAGCCTTACAACCTGAATTCAACTCCCCAGTACCCAAGTAAGGTCAGATGCACAGTGGTGCATGCATCTGGAGTTCCTTTGCAGTGGTTGGAGGCTCTGGTGTGCTCATTCTCTCTCTCTCTCCTCTCCATCTCTCTGTCTGCTTGCAAATAAATAAATAACTAATTTTTAAAAGGCAGAAAGAGAATCTCCATTAATTCTACTTTAGCTACACTGTCTATTTTCCCCTAGCACAGAAATCATTCCCTCTTTCTATAGAGTAGCCGTCCTATTCTGCCTGAGGTTTTGTGTGGTGAAATAAGTGCTGGGGGTGGCCCATACTGAGCTGGTGAGAAAGACACTCAACTCCTATTATGAACAGAAAATGGTGAATACACAGTTCCACAGAGATTTTTGGTTTTTGATTTAAGCTTTCAATGATGGGTCTTGCTACAATATGGTAGAGGAAGAAGTGGGGAGTGATAAAGAAGATTCAAGAAAAAGTAGTTCTTACCCATTGTTTATTATGTTTAGTCAAGGAAATTAGACAAATAAGGTTATTAAAATCAGAACTTTGCAAGGTCCCCTAAGATCTCAGTATTAATGTTTCCAAGAATGCTTATTAGTTTCATTTGGCCAATGATGCATTAGTGACCTCATACTTCTAAATGCTGTTGAATGTATCTTCAGTAAAAGCAATTAACCTTGAAATGTATAATCATTAATTTGTGTGTGTATTTATGTGTGTGTGTGTGTGTGTGTGTGAGCAAAGGCACACATACTCCATGGGGCATGTGTGCAGGGCAGAGGACAACCTTGGGTGTGGGTCCTCATCTTCCACCTTCTCTGGGGCAGAGTCTCCTGTCCACCACTGGACATACCAGGCTAGCTGGCCTGCAAGCTTCTACCTCCCACTGCACCACAGGAGTGCTAGGGCTGGACACCTGCCACTGCCCCTGGCTTTACATCGGTTCTGGGAGCCAATCTCAGGTCCTCACACTGTCACAGGAAGTGCTTTACCTGATGAACCATTAATCATCAATTTATAATCCTAAAACATACTGCATAATTTATAGGACCTTCCTTCACATGCATTGTTAATCTTGATTTTGAATGACCTTCTCTGTACAATGTGATTCTATCATCTCCTGTCTACGATACCTGTATCCTATCATTTTTACTTATCTTACAACTTCCTTTTAACTATCCCTGAAAAGTTGATTTGAACTTTATCCTATCCAGATTGGCCTCCCAGCCCTCTATTTGTCATAGACACTTTTTCTCTCTTTTTAAAAAATGTTTTATTTTTATTTATTTATTTATCAGAGAGAGAAAGGCAGAGAGAGAGGAAAAAAAAAATGGGTGCACCAAGGCCTCCAGCCGCTGCAAACAAGCTCCAAACGCACATGCCACCTTGTGAGTCTGGTGTATATGGGTCCTGGGGAATCAAACCTGGGTCCTTTGGCTTTGCAGGCAAGCACCTTAATTGCTAAGCCATCCCTCCAGCCCCTAAAATATTTATTTATTTACTTATTTATTTGGTTTTTCAAGGTAGGGTCTTGCTCTAGCCCAGGCTGACCTGGAACTCACTATGAGTCTTAGGAAGGCCTTGAACTCATGGCAATCCTCCTTCCTTTGCCTCCCAAATGCTGGGTTTAAAGGCGTGTGCCACCACACCTTCTTTCTCTTTTGATAAACATTTCATTGGTCCATTCTGACTCTGATGGATTCATGATCTCAGGTATCCTGTGTCTCTCTGGCCCAATTCCTTCTTTCCTTTGCCTCCCACTGCCTCTTCCTTATCTGTGACAAGACTTCAGTCTTATTTATTTGTTTATTTATTTTTGTTTTTTTGAGGTAGGGTCTCAATCTAGCCCAGGCTGACCTGGAATTTACTCTGTATTCTCAGGGTGGCCTCAAACTCAGGGTGATCCTCCTACCTCTGCCTCCCAAGTGCTGGGATTAATGGCATGTGCCACCATGGCCAGCAAGACTTTAGTGTTTTAAAATTGCAGACTATTTTGCAAATTTGTTACTTACTCTATCCTGCCATCTCTTTTTTTCTCTTTTTTCTCAAGGTAAGGTCTCACTCTAGCCCAGGCTGACCTGGCTAGCCTTGAACTGACAGCAATCTTCCTATCTCTGCCTCCCAATAGCTGGGATTAAAGGCAGGCACTACCACACCCAGCTTCTCCTGCCATCTCTTCTAGGAAAGATGTTTCTATTCCCATCACTTCCTACCTCTTTGCATAACTCAACCTTTCACTGAAAACATATTGGATCATTTGAGTTTTCATTAGCTTCAAAGATGTGAGCAGATCTCGCTGCTATGTAAACATGTGACTGCCATGGGTGCCAAAGGCAGTATCACATTGTTCTCCCAGAGCCATACAATAGGCTATTTTGAAGCAGGAATGAAATTTTGTGTTGTATATATCTCTGTGAATCCATAAATCTTTAATTTGCATAATTTGTATCATAACGGTCAGTGAATATGGTAGCACCCAACTCCCTATGTAAAATGAACTTATAGCAAATATGTGCTGGCAGAATACCATGGAGTTCTTATACTACAACTTTAAGAACTTGAACTATAAAGAAATCCACCAAAAAAATGTGATGGGCATGGTAGTGCACACCTTTAATCCCAACACTTGGGAGGCAGAAGTGGAAGGATCACTGTGAGTTCGAGAGCAGCCTAAGACTACATAATGAATTCCAGGTCAGTCTGGGGTAGAGCGAGACCCTACCTTGAAAAAACAACAACAACAAAAAAGCAGATAAATCATCTAGCTATTTATGTAAATTATAATAGTATCTAATGAATACCTTCTTATGCACCTAGTGAAGATGTTTTCAATTCCTTATAATGTATCACCATCATCAATTTTTCCAGTTATATAAAATCTCCAACTTTGTGGTTACTGGGCTAGAGTGAGACCTTACCTTGAGAAACACATATGTATATATGTATACAGATTTTAGTGTTACTGAACATTGAGACACAATAGTAGAAATATTAAATTGCTTTTCTGTATTTTATTAAAAATCACACCAACATGCAGAGGTTCAAGGCGGATGTAGAGACTATCTTAAAGTTCTGCACACCTAGGATTTTACACATACCAGTGATAGAGTTTGCTTACTCATATGATTCTGTGTTTCTTTGGATATGTTTGTACCTTAAGAACATCAAAGCAAAGGCACGCAAATCCCAACATCATCTCTTCCACCGGAGACCTTTCTGAATCTTGTGTCAAACACCAAAGGGCAGAGGAGTCATGTCCCGTCAGCTGCTATTGCTGTGGTGAGAACCTGTGGCGGGAAGCTGAAAAGAACATTGGAGCAAACACGGTACAGAGAACACATTTTCACAGAAATAATGAATTCAAGTCTTATAATTCAATTTGCATGGTTGAATGAACGTGTCTTTCTCCTGTTCCAAAAATACAGCCCTGCCACATCCTGCCCTGCAGCCCTACAGGACAGCCGCCAAGTCGCTAAGCTAGCATTCCATCGCTGTGCCCACTCTCCATCTCCAAACCAGTAATAAGGTTTAATTAAAATGAATTTTAAGCCTACCAGCCTGAGAAAATAATGAAAGAAGGAAAGAATTGCTATTTTCTTTTCAGCTAAAAATTAAATCACTTAACCTAAAAAAAATGCATAAGACTTATATTTTTAGTGGGGCATGTGGACTCTCAGAAAAAAAAAATAGAACATGTTATCTGAAACTTGAAGAAAAAACACTTTTCGCATTTTTTCAGGGGGGGGGTTGGGGAGTAAAATGTTCCTAGGAGGCCGGGCGTGGTGGCGCACGCCTTTAATCCCAGCACTCGGGAGGCAGAGGTAGGAGGATCGCCGTGAGTTCGAGGCCACCCTGAGACTCCATAGTGAATTCCAGGTCAGCCTGGGCTAGAGTGAGACCCTACCTCGAAAAAACAAACAAACAAACAAACAAAATGTTCCTAGGAGAATATCCTTAGCTTGCTTTTCAAAGTGTGTTATTTAAAGCCAGCCTTCTGAGTGACAAGACGTAACTGTCGTGACAGTGCCTACATTCCAATGGCTTCCCACTCTAAAACTGTGGTTATGACTTTCAACACCGTCTACAGGTCTAAGGATGAACACAGCAGGAGCCTCTGTACTGAGATTCATGCCACTTAGAATGTGTGCCTACCTTGGTAATTCTAGGGCTCCTTCTCTGCATTCAGCCTTTCCGATGGAAGAAAGCCAAGGTGGACTCCCCAGGAGGTCTTTTGATGCCAGACTTGAAAGTCATGTATGTCACTTCTGCCCTCATTCTTTAGCTGAAACTCATTTATCCAGCCCCACCTAGCTCCAAGAGATGCTGGAAAATGTAACCTGACTGTCTGCAAGAGAAAATGGAAATAGGATCTGGTGAACACAAGGCAGTGATTGGCACATCACCACTAGTTTTGAATTGAGGTTAATCAACAGTGTGTGGAAGTAACTCCATGGTGAGTCCTGAATGCTCGTAACTATAGACCAACCATGTCTACACGGGACATTCTAGCTATGTATTACTATGGGGAAGCATGCGCAATTTAAGATGCTATGCAAAATGTAAGATGAATCCAGTATCATCCCAGAGTTTAGTCAGTATACAGCCTACTAAAGAAGTAGTTTCTCTACATGGTTATTCTATAGCTCAGTAGCTAGATGTTACATTGGAAATTTTTACCCAGTCTCTTAGTTCCAGTGGATATGAAATTCCAAAGTGAGAAAACTGATCAAGGGTACCAATTTCAAAGGAAAAAGGAAGAATAGATTTTATCAACTATAAGATCTCTCAGCCACAAAAAGTACTTGCATAATATGAGGACAAAAAATGATGACATCAAAATAGAAGAAAGACTACTTAGAAAGAAGAAAAGGTTCAGTGGAGGGGAAATAAAGTAGGGACTGGGAGGGGAATAATGATCAAGGGCACACTGTGTATATGTATCAAGGTTGTCAATAAAAAGTTTCAAATTTTTTTTGAAAGACATGACTCATGAGGGAGCATTGGCACAGGGTCATTTTTTAATTATTGACAGCTTTCACATATAGACAGTATATCCGGATGGCAGAGGATTTTATGAGGAGAAATTCAGGGTTTTTTTTAAGGCTGTTTTCCATCACCATCCCCACAGAGGAGTGCTAGGGGCCTGACTGCCACCTCATTTACATTGCGGTATGACTGAGTTCAGCGTTTTCTTTCTGCGAAGTTCCCGCATAACCCCTGAGATTGGAAGAGCAGCTTTGGACTGATGGTTCAATTCTGAGGAATTCAGAGATCCTACTCCATGGCTGGTAGCATCAAAGAAAATTGCCTCTGGGTTCAAATCCTCTTTCATCCTTGATAGCTTGTTTCCAAAAAGGATGAGGGCATATCTTTTGGAGAGTTGGTGAAACCTCAGCACTGAAAAGCTGGAGGTAGGGCTGGAGGGACAGCTTAGGGGTTAAGGCATTTGCATGCAAAGCCAAAGGGCCCAGGTTCGATTCCCCCAAGACCCACATTAGCCAGATGCACAAGGGGGCACATGCGTCTGGAGTTCCTTTGCAGTGGCTGGATGCTCTGGCGTGCCCATTCTCTCACTCTCTCTCCCTCTTTCTCTGTCAAATAAATAAATAAGTAAAAATAAAATATTTAAAGAAAAGCTGGAGGTAGCCACCAGATTCCTAGGTGAGAGAGGAGCCACTCCAGGGCTCCACACCATATCACCGAAGTCCGCATGTGACTCTGAAGCATCACAAAAGTAGCCATGAAAACCCAGAATCAGCTGTAAGTACTGAGCAAGTTCTTATAGTTTTTCTAGTCCAGGAGGATTTCTCCTGTCCTTCTTGTCACTTTTCCTGACAACGCTGGGGATGGAGATTGGTCAGAGATGGTAAGGAGTGGATGGAGGATGCAGCAGTGAGAAAGACAGAGGAAGGCCAGCATGTTCTTCGGATGGAAAGCAGCAGCTGCTTGCGGGCAGGTTCAGCTGGATGATAGAAGTGTCTGTCGCCTTTGGATGATATTTCAAGTCCTGACAAACACTGGCCTGGGACTATTAATTTCTGGATTGGGGCTGTGTTTTATAACCTACTGTGAATGTGAAGATTTTTCTTAAGTCGGAGTGATAGGAAAATCATGGTTTTGCCTGAGTTCACTCAGAACAAATGCAGAGCTAAACCCTTAGAACAGGCTTAGGGGAACAGTAACTGGGGGAAAGGGAATCTTTTATGACAATAGCCAATATAGCTATTAATTGATTTCTGCTTTATCTAGTGTGCTATTTGCATTTTAGCCTGGTGGAGTGCCCTAGAGGAAGGGCCAATAAAACATTCTTGTAATATCAGACTAATGATAAATGGAAGAGTGGAGCAGAAGTGTATGTGTGTAAGGACAAGCAGAGCACCAATCTAAAAGATAAACAGATTTGCCTATGCAGAGATCTGGGCTGGGCTGGGCTGGCTGGGCAAGGACAGGTGGCTGGCAGAGTGCTTTCAGAGGCATTTCTCACAGAGCAAATAGGGAGATAGGAAAACATAGCAGATGCATAAAGAATAGCAATTAGTTCCATTTAGCTGCAGCCAAGCATGGGGCAAGGATGAAAAAGAAGATGGAAAAAGAGGGCTTGGACAAAAAAACAGAAGGTATGCTTGAAATTCCAGCAGGGAGTGTGAGAAAAGGTAAGGGTCAAGGATGAGGCAGGTAGCCAGGGCAAGAAGAAAACCCTTGGAGTTGGGCTGACCCTCACAATAAGAAGTCATGTGTTGACTTCACATTCCCCACTGAGGCGGGAGGCATCAGTTTTTTATCCAGACTAGGCCAGTAGCCAGGAAGAAGATGAGCTGAGCACGGCAAATGCACAGGGAAGCAGGAATGCAGGCAATGGGTTGCTGAATTCCATCAGCTGCACTTGCAGACAGAATTGCAGCCTGGCCTTGGGAGGAAGTTTCTTACAGTGATATCCATGTGTGGCCTCTAATAAGTAATGTGACTTCTTTTTTATTTAATATGGAACGCTTCACAAATTTGTGTGTCATCCTTGTGCAGGGGCCATGCTAATCTTCTCTGTATTGTTCCAATTTTAGTATATGTGCTGCCGAAGCAAGCACTAAAGTGACTTCTTGATACCTCAGCTTCCTCATTGGTGAAGTAGCAATAAAAATGAAGCAATCGGGGCTGAAGGGATGGCTTAGCTGTTAAGGCACTTGCCTATAAAGTCTAATGACCCAGGTTCGATTCCTTCATACCCACAATAGCCAGATGCACAAGGTGGCACATGCATCTGGAGTTCATTTGCAGTGGCTAGAGGTCCTGGCATGCCTATTCTCTCTCTCAAATAAATAAATAAAATACTTTTTAAGAGAAACAGGGAGCCAGGTGTGGTGGCACACACCTTTAATCCCAGCACTCAAGAGGTAGAGATACGAGGATTGCTATGACTTCAAGGCCACCCTGAGACTACATGGTGAATTCCAGGTCAGCCTAGGCTACAGTGAGATCTGACCTCGAAAAACTAAAAAAATGGGGGGGATAGAGAGATTGCTTAATGGTTAGGCACTTACTTACAAAGCCAAAGGACCCAGGTTCAGTTCCCCAGAACCCATGTAGGCCAGATGCACAAGATAGTGCATGCTTCTGGAGTTCATTTGCAGGGGCTGGAGGCCCTGGCATGCCTATTTCTATTTCTCTCTCTCTCTCTCTCTCTCTCTCTCTCTCTGTCTGTCTGTCTCTGTCTCTCTCATAAACTAAAATATTTTTAATGTTTTATTTATTTATTTGAGAGAGAGAAAGAGGCAAATAGAGGGAAAAAGAGAATGGGCACACCACGGCCTCTAGCCACTGCAAACAAACTCCAGATGCATGTGCCCCCTTGTGCATCTGGTTTACATGGGTCCTGGGGAATTGAACCGGGGTCCTTAGGCTTTGCAGGCAAATGCTTTAACTGCTAAGCCATTTCCCCAGCCCAAAATATTTTTAGAAAAATAAAAAAGAAACAATCTGGAGCCAGAAAGATGGTTCAGTGGTTAAAGGTACTTACTTGTAAAGCCTGACAGTATGGGTTTGATCAAAGTGACACATGCATCTGGAGTTCATTTGCAGTGGCAGGAAATCCTGGCACACCATTCTCTTCTTCTCTCCTCTCTCTCTCTCTTTCTCATAAATAAGTAAAAATATATTTGCAAAATAAAGCAGGGGCTGGAGAGATGGCTCAGCAATTAAGGTGCTTGCCTACAAAACCTAATGACCTGGGTTTGATTCCCCAGTACCCACATAAAACCAGATGCAAAAAGGGGCACATATGCTTGGAGTTCATTTGCAGCAGCTCAAGGCCATAGTATGCCCATTCTTGTTGGTTCGTTCGTTCGTTCTTTCTTTCTTTCTCTCTCTCTCCCTCTCTCTCTCTCTCTCTCTCTCTCTCTCTGTTTTCTCTTCTCTCTCTCTCTCTCTCTCTCTCTCCTCTCTCTCTGCTTGCAAATAAATAATAAAAAAATTTTAAAAATAAATAAATGAAATAAAACAATCCAACGAGTGGAGAACAAGTCAACTCCCTTTTTTCATAAGGCAAAGCTAAACAGGCTACAAGCTGAGTTACGGTTCCTTTCTCAGAGAAGCATCTAGAAGGGAGGAAGCCCCAGTGTGAGTTGGGGAAGTTTTTAGATCAGTATGGCTCATATTCCCTAAGGTATGAGTTTAGGGCAAGAGATACCCACATGTGGAATCTGAGTTGGCCAGCCAGAATAGGGCTGGCTGTGGGACTGGACAGGGCCGTCTGCAGGTCACTAGTTTCCGTAGGCAAAGAGCTCAGTGGTGGAGGTTTCAGTGGCCTTCCATGCAGTCACAGGCTTTTAGGAAGAACGATGCTATAGGAGGAGACAAACCGAAGACCTGGCCTCTCAGTGCTATAGTGAGAGCTGGCAAGGGGACAAGGTGAGCCAAGCAGACAGTGAGAACAGCAGAGTCCCTGGCCTGAGGCAGAAAGGAACAGTGAGAGACAGGAAATAGGCCAAGATCATACCTCACTATGATGACTCTATGTGCATCAGATGGGCTCCAAACTGACATGTCACCTGGGCTGTGATCTGAAATCTCAGCTATGGAAAATTCAGCCAGATATAAAATTACCTAAGAAACAAGTGTTTGGGCAGTCAGTGCAAACATTTCTACAACTGTCTTACCCAAACATGAGACCCTCTCCAACTTCTTCCCCCATGGTGTATACAGTCTTTAACTTACAATGCTTTAGTTTTTTTAAATATATATATATTATTAATAATAACAATATATAATAATAATATATATGTATATTATTTATTTGAGAGAGAACTGGCGTGCTAGGGCTTCCAACCACTGCAAATGAATGACAGATACATGTGCCACCTTGTGCATCTGGATTATGTGGGTACTGGGGAATCGAACCTGGGTTCCTTGGATTTGCAGGCAAGCACCTTAACTGCTAAGCTATCCCTCCAGCCCCAGCTTTACAATAATACAAAAATATATGAACTTTGGAAATGCATTAATAACTATAATTGTTCTCTCAAATGTAATTCCATGCAGGGAATTTTAAAAACTAATATTCTAGGACTTGCATATTACATGAGTGCTGTCTCTTGCAAAGGAGTTATCTTATTGTCTTATTGCTTGGTTTTGTCTGTCTGGTTTGGTTTTTTGAGACAGGCTGGCCTCAAACTTGTGATCCTCCTGCCTCTGCTACCTGAGTGTTGAAATTATCAGTGACATATGTAGCCAGGAATTACCTTATTTTAATGATGTGATCACCATTAAGTCATATTTGCTATTCTACATTGGGCCCTGACACTGAAGATTAACGTACATTAGAAAAAAAATTTCAGCTTGAGAGATGGCTTAGAGATTAAGGCATTTGCCTGCAAAGCCAAAGAATCCCTGTTTGATTCTCCAGGACGCACGTAAGCCAGATGCACAAGGGAGGGCACATACATGCATCTGGAGTTCGTTTGCAGTGGCTGGATGCCCTGGTGTGCCCATGTGCCCATTCTCTCTCTCTCCTCTCTCTCTCTCTCTCTCTCTCTCTCTCTCTCTCTCTCTCTCAAATAAATAAATAAAATATTAAAATATATTTAAAACAATTTTTTTCAACTGGGCATGGTGGCACATGCCTTTAATTCCAGCACTTGGGAGGCAAAGGTAGGAGGACTACCATGAGTTCGAGGCCACCCTGAGACTGCATAGTGAATTCCAGGTCAGCCTGAGCTAGAGTGAGACCCTACCTCAAAAACTCAAAAAGAAAAAAAAATTTAATTGTTTCCAACATTTTGACCTTTGGGGTGGTTTTAATGTTTTCACAAACAGTCAAAACAAACAAGCCTTGTGTCTAACATGAACAATTTAGCTGTACTCTAAGGTAATTTCCAGAGTCATACAGTTTCTCCTTATTGTGACATAAGCTGATTTAAATGCTTAGCCACAATCAGAAGAACTAGTATAGAATATGTGATTATTGGTGGTGGGCATTTCCTTTGCAAGTCATCAGATTCCAACCTACAGTAAATAAGGGAGCTGACATTTTATATTATAAACTCACTTAAAGGCTATAGACCATAATATTTTACTTATTTAAAGGGAGAGAGAATGGGCACACCAGGGCCTCTAGCTACTGCACATGAATGTACCACCTTGTGCATCTGGCTTACATAGGTCCTGGGGAATCGAACCTGAGCCCTTAGGCTTCCCAGGCTAGCGCCTTAACTGCTGAGCCATTTCTCCAGCCCTACAAATAACCAGTGTGAGTCTACAGCTTTCCAAGATGACTGCTCATTTGCCTATATTTTGGTGTATCTGCTCCCCTTCTTTGAAGAACTCTAAAGATTTGATAGTCTCATAAACATAGTAAGAATAATTCAACCTATAGAAGACAGATGTTAGATAACTGAATGTTCATATGGTGAAATTTTATACCCTTAAAAGCTGAGGCTTTTAAGACTTTACAATTTTGAATAGAACTTGAAAATATTTTCCATTCCCTCCCCCACCTGCTTCAAAATAGAGGCTTCTGGACATAATTTATCCATTTCTTGATGACTCAGAATGATCCTTCCAAACAGCCATTACTCATTATGCTTAGAGACTCCAGGAACTATAGCAGACATGTGGCTAAATCCTCAGAGCATATGGAGATGTGTACATTCTTTGTTCCTACTCTGAATAGCTCCATATTGCTATTTTGAAAATAATTCCTGTGCTTACTTTTATATCCTTCTTGTAGTCAGCTCTCCGCTCTGGTGTGTTCCTATTCACAGGCATAGATCTCACACTCTGAACCCCCACTTTCTTTTCAACTTCAGTTCTCTGGGAAGAGTAACCAGAATGTCAAATGCATTACAGTCGCGTGCAGGATAAGCAGAGGCTCCTGGGTTTAGAGTGGGGCTGCTGGAATTATGTTTTGGTAAACACAGCAGAAATTGCAAGTGTCGGGTAGAAAACAGGGCAACCGCAACTGACCAGACACTGCAGCAATTAGAGTTCAGCAAGGCAGTACCTTGTCGATTTCTGGTTGTTCCCTCTGCTGATGTCAGAGTTGATTGGGAGTCCGGGCTCTCTGCCATTAACAAAATCCGGTGTTAAGACCC
The DNA here is from genome assembly GCA_036346955.1 of Dipus sagitta. Lineage (NCBI taxonomy): Eukaryota > Metazoa > Chordata > Mammalia > Rodentia > Dipodidae > Dipus > Dipus sagitta. The sequence goes on from CM070773.1 coordinate 156,834,798, forward strand.
CATCATGTAGCGCTGGCCCAGGAAAAGATCCAAGGCCAAATGTCAAAGGATGAGGAGACAAAGCATGCTTGGGGCTCTGGGTTCAATCTTTAGCAACAACACTAAACTAAAACAAACCCAGAAAAATTTTTAATATTTTTTAATTTTTATTTATTTATTTGAGAACAACAGATAGAGAGAGAAAGAGGCAGAGAGAGAGCAAGAAAATGGGCATGCCAGGGCCTCCCGCCACTGTAAATGAACTCCAGATACGTGTGCCCCTTGTGCATCTGGATAACGTGGGTCCTAGGGAATCGAGCCTTGAACCAGGGTCCTTAGGCTTCACAGGCAAGCGCTTAACTGCTAAGCCATCTCTCCGGCCCTTTTTAAAAAATAATTTAAAATTTTTATTTACTAATTAAACCCAGAACTTTTGAAGGATGATTTCTGCTCTATGCGTCATTGTAAAATTGAAGCTCCCTGAGTCAAGGACTGTCTGTATGCAGCGAAAAGGTGTACTGTCAGCCTCATACAGCCAGATGCTTGGGCTTGCAACAGAGCACCACGAGTCCGTGAGAAAGCATGCACCTGACGACGGGGAGAGCCTGACCGTCGACAAGCACATCTTATTCTGCTGCACCTCCATCTTCCTTGGGAGACTACACAGTGTTTGGGCAAAGCTGCTTTTCTGGAGGCCACTGGCACTGTTGCAGTCGGGTTCACAATGCTGGCAGAAATCACCCGACCAAGAGCAGCTTGTGAGAAAAAAGGATTTATTTTGGCTAACAGGCTCAAGGGGAAGCTCCATGATGGCAGGGGAAATGATGGCATGAGCAGAGGGTGGACATCACCCCCTGGCCAACATCAGATGGACAACAGCAACAGGAGAGTGTGCCAAACACTGGCAAGGGAAAACTGGATGTAACACCCATAAGCCCGCCCCCAATGATACACTGCCTCCAGGAGGTGTTAATTCCCAAATCTCCATCAGCTGGGAACCTAACATTCAAAACACCTAAGTTTATGGGGACACCTGAATCAAACCCCCACAGGCACCATTACGGTAGGTAGGCTAAGAGCCAGAGCAGTTTGCCCAGTCTTTGTTTTTTAAACTCTTATGACCTGAGTTCATATTTCTGCATGCATTTTAAAAAGAGCCAAATCATATTATAAGACATTTTATAACTCTACCAGGTTGTGTCAAGTCCGAACTAGAAAGGAATAAAAAAGGAGGTAGTATTTAAAACAAGATTTGGCATCACAAATATCCACTCATCCAAAAAACTCAGACTTAATTATCTGTTCATTTTCTTTTAAACTGGCACCATGCCATTTTATTAAAAACATTGATTAAGGCCGGGGAGATGCCTCCGTGGGTAAGAGCACTTGCTGCACACATATGAGAACCAGAGTTCGATGCCCAGTACCCACATGAGCCTGCGACCCCAGCACTGAGGGGAGTAGAGACAAGAGGATCAGTGGGGCTCTCTGGTTAGGCAGTCTAGCAACAACAGGGCGAGCTGCAGATTTAGTGAGAGATTCCCTGTCTCAAGGAAATAAGAGTGATAGAGACACCTAAGGCCCCCTCTGGCCTCCGCTCGCATGCACATTTCTGCACAACACACACGCGCGCTCTCTCCTTCTCTACACATAGTCTTAAAATGAAGGCTTAAGCTGACGTGTCAGTTTGCATTCAGCAGTTCTTTCAAATGTACACATTGTTCTTTTGGTATTTTTTAGTTGTGAAGGATGTTGTTTTGTCTTAAATTGTAATGAACTTAATAACCATTAAATATTACATGAGGGATAAACACTGGAGAGGTGGCTCAGCGGTTAAAGGCACTTACGTCTAGAGCCAGGTGCACGAGCGGCACAGGCACCTGGAGTTCACTTGCAGTGGCAAGTGCCCATGGTGGCCCATTCTCGATCTCCTTCTTCCTCTCACCCCTGGATCCCTTTCTCTCTCTAGCTCTACTTATAAATAAATATTTCATAAACATTCAAAGCAAAAAAATATAAACATAACTTCATCTTGGTATAGAATTTAAAAAAGATTACACACAAATCCTGTTAACAGTGAGTAGCAAAAGGGCTCTTCGCAACCTTCATTACGTATGGTTTTCTTGTGGATTTCTGATTTACACTTTTTGTTTTGATTTCTTGAAATAGAATTGCAGTGGGTAGCCTAGGCTGACCTTGAATTTATGATTCTCCTGCCTCAGCCTCCCCAGTGCTCAGATTACAGGCATGCATATCCATGCATGGGTTTTTATTTATTTTTTATTATCTATTCATTTATTTTGTGTGTGGGGGGGTGGGTGACATACGTGTGTGATGGGCATGTGGCAGCCAGAGGACAACCTTGGGGTGTCCCTCCCCTCTTTACACCCCTTTGAGACAGGGTCTCTCTTACTGCTCCTGCTTGTGAGCTTCCCACGAGGGGATTACAGACGCTGCGACACTTGAGCGCTGAACAAGGTGAGACTCAGACTGGCAAGCAAATGCTTTTACCACTGAGCTATGTCCAGCCCCTCTAAAATTTTCCTGAAATTTCATGTTACAGGTTTTTAAATTTTTATTTATTTGAGAGAAAAAGAGAAAGAGAGAGAGGCAGATAGAGAGAAAAAGAATGGGCACACCAGGGCCTTCAGCCACTGCAAATGAAATCCAAAAGCATGCTACACCTTGTGTATCGGGCTTATGTGAGTCCTGGAGAATCAAACCTGGGTCCTTTGGCTTTTCAGATAAGCACTTTAATGGCTAAGCCATCCCTCCAGCTCTACATTATAGTTTTATATCAAAAGCCTCAATGCCGGTAGAATTTTATTCCTTTTTAAGTTAGTATGTGATACTGTGCTCTACATACACTTCTTTATAAGGTTGAAGTTTTATGTGTCCAATTTCTTATAAGGAAAGAAGTATATATTTATACGTTGTTTATATTTTTCATAAATTTATCTGTTTAGAGCCGGGCGCGGTGGAGCGCACCTTTAATCCCAGCACTTGGGAGGCAGAGGTAGGGGGATCGCCATGAGTTCAAGGCCACCCTGAGAGTACAGAGTTAATTCCAGGTCAGCCTGGACCAGAGTGAGACCCTACCTAGAAAAACTAAAAAAAAAAAAAAATTATCTGTTTAGGGACTGTTAAAATTTGCATGGCCACTGTATTAATGTCATTTAAACTCTGTCCTATTTGTGTACTTTTTTCAAAATATTTTTTGTTTTCATTTCATTTCAGTCATTGGCATGAGGTTTTGTTTTTCAATATAGCAAATCACTTTTTTGTGTGTGTTTGTTTGTTTGAGATAGGGTCTCACTCTAGCCCAGGCTGACCTGGAATTCAATATGTAGTCTCAACAAATCACTTGTAAGCTTAGGAAATTCACCCCCTAAGGATTTAATACTATTTACTTGGACTTTCCAAGATTATTGAATATCTATATTTAACATATATCTATATGGAATTTAATTTATTGTTATGTTATAACAAGTAATTGTAAATCATTCCTTCTCCACTAGCTAAGCAATCATCCCAAAACAATTCATTTTATCCCTGTTGTGTTGTGGTGTTTCCTTAATTATACACTGATTCCAACTTGATTTCTCATCTCTTATAGATTTTGTTTTGTAATTACCTGTGACATCATGCTCATCCATGTGTCTTTTGGATCAGTGCTTTAATGACCAGATCTTGAAACTATGTCTTAATGTTTGCTGCAATTTGACTGCTTCATCCTTACTGCCTTTCAATGCTTTCACAATAGATTAGCTTGCTTAAGCACACAGATCAGAGGGCTGGGAAGATGGCTCAGTGGTTAAAGGCACTTGCTTGCAAAGACTTGTTGCCCAGCTTCAGCTCCCCAGTGCCCCTGTAAAGCCAGACATGCAAAGTGACAGGTGTCTGAAATTTGTTTGCAGATGCAGATTTGTCCCTCTATTCATCCCCCCCCCAGTCTCTCTCTCTCATAAATAAATATTTTTTTAAAAAAGATGAAAGAGTTTAAGAAATTTACTAGAACAGTGTTCCAAGTAAGTGGAAACTCTTGAAACAAATAGGAAGGTGACAGGAAAACCTCCAAACATGTGTAAATGAAACAAGTTTGTAAAGGCAGAGAGAAAGTATCAAAAGAATTTTAAAATATTTTGAGCTGAAAAAAGAAACATAATTCAAAATTTGTGAGATTTAGCTAAAGGAATGTTTAAAAAGAAATTTTTGTCATTATATACTTATATTAGAAAAGAAGAAAGATTTCAAATCAGTAATCAAATATTCTGCCTCAAGAAACTATAAAAAATACCTGGGCGTGGTGGCGCACGCCTTTAATCCCAGCACTTGGGAGGCAGAGGTAGGAGGATCGCTGTGAGTACGAGGCCAAACCTGAAACTACATAGTGAATTCCAGGTCAGCCTGAGCTACAGTGAGACCCTACCTTGGGGGGAAAAAAAAAGTTGGCACATGGATCTGTAGTTAATTTTCAGCAGCAAGAGACTCTGGCATACACATATGTGCCCCTACATACATATATATAAACATAACTTTTAAATATTTTATTTTTATTTATTTATTTATTTGACAGAGCAAGAGAGAGAGTGAGAGAGAGAATGGGCATGCCAGGGCCTCCAGACCCTACAAATGAACTCCAGACACATGCGCCCCCTTGTGCATCTGGCTAATGTGGGTCCTGGGGAATCGAACCTGGGTCCTTTGGCTTTGCAGGCAGACGCCTTAGCCGTTAAGCCATCCCTCCAGCCCTAAACATAACTTTTTAAAAGATGACAAAATTCTAGTGATATTGACAAGGAAAGAGAGAAAACACTAACTGCAACAAGGAGCATCGTTGCAGACCTCGTGATGTGAGGCTGACTTGTGAATGCACACTTACTACTTAGATGAAATTGATCTTTCAAAATTAAAAACAAAAATCAAACCACAAGCTGCTGACACTCACCCAAGATGATAAAAACAATGGACCGTATTCAAAACAATGACTTTGTAGTTTAAGAAAAAGAAAACTCCAGATTCACTCTGATAAATTCTACCAAATATTTAAAGAAGAAATCACACTGGTTTTTCAGAATTGCTTCTAGAAAAGAAGAGAAAGCACTGTGTACTCACTTAGTGAAGCTGGCTTTCCTCTGATCTCAAAACCAGTGACATTGCAATACTCTTCATGGCTCTTCATGCACACAGACATAAGAATTCTTCACAAAGTACTAGAAATCCAACACAATAATATATTTTACAGAATAATGCAGTACAACAAAGAGGTTTGTCCTGGGAATGCCAGGATCATTCAGTGTTTGAAGATCAGATTATTCTGCAATATTGACAGTCGAAGAAGGAAGAGCCACATGATCACAAAACACAATATAGAGAAAGCACTTGACAAAATGCCATTTGCTTTGCTCATAACACTCACAATCCCAGGGCTAGAGAGATGGCTTAGCGGTTAAGGTGCATGCCTGCAAAGCCTAAGGACCCAGGTTCGATTCTCCAGGTCCCACCTAAGCCAGATATATATGGTGGCACATACATCTACAGTTTGTTTGCAATGGCTGGAAGCCCTGGCATGCCCATTCTCTCTCTCTCTCTCTCTCTCTCTCTCTCTCTCTCTCTCTCCTCCCTCCCTCCATCCCTCCCTCCCTCTCTATCTCTAATAAATAAATAAAAATGACTCCCCCCCGCCAGGTCAGTGAAAGTCTACCTAATGCTGACAGTCATGAGCAGTGAGGTGAGGCAAGGGAAAGGAATGACAGAGACTCAAATGGAAAGGAAGAGTTGAAAATGTCCGTATGCACAGAAGAAATGATGGCTTACAGAGGAGATCCCAAAGAATCTACACAACTACCCTAAAACTGAATTTAGAAAGGTTGCAGAATACAAAACCAACCCACAAAAGATTTTTTAAAAACAAAAAACAACTGTACACTAGCAACTGGTAACAGTAAACAGATGATTTAAATGCTAGTTTCAACAGGTTAGAAAACAAAGTAGTTGGGTGTAGAACTAACAAAACATAAACAATAACTTCCACTTCATCCCAGTTCTTCCATTTTTAATCCATTTGCTCTAAGAAAAGAGTCATTTGCATTCCTTATGCACTATACCTCTAAGGTTAATGCATAATTGAGATACTTGTGATTTTTAAAGTTTTGCCAAAAGACCATGCCTAGAGAAACCAATCCGTTCATTTCTGACCATGGTTTCCAAGAAGTCATAAAAGTCCCTAAAGCGTAAATGCCAATCCTGGCCAGACACCAGCCAACCTCCAAGTCCTCTAGCTGGAGCCCACCTTCGTGGTCAGTTTTAGGGCACCCTTGCTTACTAAATTCTTGAGGTCTCAGTCCAGAGTCAAGACAGAAAACCATCTCATTTTAATTTAAAAACAACTCACTCCATCAAGAGCTGATCCTCTTGTTCACCAAAAAAACTTCTGTCAGTGCAATTTGATACCACTTAGGTGGGATTGTTCTCCAGTGCAAATTCTAGACTTTGGGATGTGCTTTGACCCACATATCTGCTCATGTTGGATAAAGCGTGTGTTGACAAACTGCTCAGCTCTCCATGGTTACAGGTGGGCAGGGTCAGCTCAAGACTAAGTTCCTCCACTAAGCCAGTCACTGTGGAACCACGCATGTCTGGTGAAATTCAGCCACTTTTCAGAAGCAAATATATCTAGGACTTGTGATAACAAAACTACCTGGATGAGGGGGCTGGGGAGATGGCTCAGTGATTAAAGGTACTTGCTCTCAAAAACCTGCTATTTAGGGTTTGATTCCCCCGTAACAACATAAAGCCAGACACACAAGCATCTAAGATTTGTTTACAGTGGCAAGAAGCCCTGGTGTACCCATATTTTCTCTCTCTCTCTCTCTCTCATAAACAAATGTTTAAAAAAGAAAGGAAGGAAGGAAGGAAGGAAGGAAGGAAGGAAGGAAGGAAGGAAGGAAGGGAAAAGAAAAAGAAAAAGAAAAAGAAGCGAAGCATGGTGGCATACACCTTTAACCCCAGCACTCGGAAGGCAGAGAGGAGAAATGCTGTGAGTTCAAGGCCACACTGAGACTACATAATGAATTTTAGGTCAGCCTGGGATAGAATACGACCTTACCTCAAAAACAAAAACAAAAAAATTTAAATAAAAGAATATGATCAAAGTTTCCAAGAACTCTAGGATAAATTCAAGAGACCAAACCTCAGAATACAAGGGGTAGAAGAAAGATGTGAGAGAAATGTGAGAGGGATTGATTAACTGTTTAAGGAAATTTCCCATATCTAGAGAAAGAAGGTGACATCCAAACACAAGTAGTATGTAGAACTCCAAACAGACTTGACCAGAGCAAGTCTCCTGCATGACACATAACAGTAACAATGTCAAAAATTCAGAGTCAAGAAACAATGCTAAAAAGCACTGCAAGGGAAAAAGTCAACTCACACACACAGGCAGGAATATCAGAGGAGCCTCAGACCTTGCAGTAGCAGCCCTAAGATCCACCAAAGACTGGAATGACATAGTCCAAGCTCTGAAGATGAACAACTTCCAACCAAGAATGCTGTGTGCAGCAAAATTATCTTGTAAAATTGATGGGAAAAATTCAGGATATTCTAAGACAAGCACAAACTAAGGCAACTGATTCTATACAATCCAGCTCCATGAAAAATCCTGAAAGGAATACCTTACAGGGAAAAAGAAGAAGACAGCTCCATCTATGTGAATGCATGATAGGATTCAGCCCATGAAAGAAACAGATGGCCAAAGAAAAGTGAGAATCAACTATACCCATCACAACAAATCAACATAACTTCAGTGGAAAAGGAAAAGAAATGCCAACAACTCAGCCAACCAGAACATCACCAACAAAAGATTAGGGAATAAAAAGTAAAAAAAAAAAGAAGAAGAAGAAGAAGAAGAAGATTAGGGAATAGCAAGCCTCTCTCTGCAATAACTCTAAATCTAAATGGCCTTAATTCACCAGTAAAAAGAGACAGTGACTGGATTTAAAAAAAAAGAAAGAAAGAAAGGAAGGAAGGAAGAAAAGATTTGGGCTGGGGAGATGGCTCAACAGTTAAGGCACTGGCCTACAAAGCCTAACAAGCCAGGTTTGATTTCCCAGGACCCACATAAAGGCAGATGCACAAAGTGGCACATGCATCTGGAGTTTATTTGCAGTGGCTGAAAGCCCTGGTGGGCTCATTTCTCCATCTCTCTGTCTCTCTCCTTGCAAATAAATAAAAATATTTTTTAATCTAACCATTTGTTGCCTCCAAGAAACTCATCTAGTCAAAAATGCATATAAAAGGCTGGATTGGACATTGAACTACCAAACAAATGGAAGCTGCAACGAAGCAGGAGTGGCCATCCTTAACACCAAGCAAAACAGACTTCCAACCAAAACTAGCTTAAAAAGACACAAAGGGACACTTTGTTTTAATAAATGGAACAATTCACCAAGAAGATATTGTAGTTGTAGACATTTATGCACCAAATACTGGAATTCCTAACTTCATTAAAAAAAAAAAAGGACATGGAAGAACACATAGATCCAGGCACAATAACAGTGGGAGACTTTAATCCCCCTTTCTCATGCTTAGCTAGGTCATGTAGACCAAAACTCAGCAAAGAAACTTTACAGGTGAAGCAAACCATTGATGAACTAGATCTAACAGACATGAACAAGGTATTCCACTGGACAGACAGGGAATCCATGTTCTTCCTAGCAGCTCATGGAGCCTTCGCCAAAACTGATCACATAATTGGTCATTGTTATGGGATTTGTGAGGTACAGGAGTTTTGATCCCAGCCTGTGAATCCCAATTTATAGATTCCCATTCCAACAAAGAATTGAGGAAACATACAAAGAATGGTCAATTTTTTTAATTATGAGGTTTATTTGGGCAAAAATTGATAACCAGGGAAATGCTTGCAGAGGTATATAAGCAAAACACACACACACACACACACACACACACACACACACACACACACACACACGGGACATGGAGTATGAGAATGCAAGAAGCCTGGAGCCTTCATATTAGAAAAAGCTAAGAGCTCAGTGAGTAAAGTTCCCATACCTTAGAAGAGAGTAACAAAGTGAGAAGAAGAATTTATCCTTCCGCCACCCAGGATGGGGGAAGAGCTTCCCAGAACAGGGACCTGGAGGTTTCAGGATGAAAACATCAGCCGAGGCCCCTAGTCCACATGGCAAGCCTCTATAGTTAACTAGGATGGATTTTGTGATCAGTCTCAAGTGTGTAAAGGAGAGAACTGACTGAGTTTTGGACTCAAGGGGCTTGCCCAGGAGGAGCCAGCCTACATAGGTATGCCAGATTGGGGAAGAAGTAGAGGGCGCTGTCACTAAGACATTGATCGTAGTCACCGTAGATGATATTGGGTCAGACGCATAGGTCCAGCTTTGCCAGACGAGGTGGAACCTCCTTGTTCCCTCTCTTTGGGCCTTTATCCCTGACTACCTATTTAAAAAAAAAAATACCTTACTCCTAGTTCTGTCTCAAATCCTTAACAAGTACAAAAATAAATAAATAAATAAGTAAATAAATAAATAAATAAATAAATAAATAACAAAAAATAGAATATAGAAACTACACAAATTCTTGGAGTTTGAACAATACACTCTTGAGTGAACAATTTCTTATTGAAAAAATCTGCAGATTTTCCTGCCTTTTTCTTACTTCCAGTGGTCCAGTCACCCTAACAGTAACTCCCTCTCATAAGGACAAAAGTTAATTAAATAGTAAAAGTCCAAAACATGAAATGGTCAAATGAAGAATTGGTTCTCTGAGAAAATAGATAAGATTGATAAACCCTTAGCCAAACTAACAAAAAGGAGAGAGAAGACCCAAATTCACAAAATTAGAGACAAAAACAGAGCTGTTACAATAGACTCTGATGAAATCCAAAACATCATTAGAGAATTCTTTGAACGCTTACATTCCAAACAGGTGGAAAACCTAGCATAAGTGGGCAAATTTCTAAGCACAGAAAACCTCCCGAAGTTAACAGTGGAGGACATAAACATATCCATTATAAGCAATGAAACCGAGGCTGTGAGTAAAAGCCTCCCCACAGAGAAAAGCCCTGGACCAGATAGACGGATGCACCACAGAAATGTACGACTTTCAAGGACGATCTGATACCAGCTCTTCCAAGGTGTTCCACAGAATAGAAAACAAGAAACACTTCCAAATCAATTCTACACAGCCAGCATTACCCTGTTCCCTAAAATGAATAGTCACAACCAAAAAAGCTGTAAACCAATTTCACTGATGAGCATAGATACAAGAATTCTCAAGTTTCTTGCAAACCAAATTCAAGAACACATTAAGAAAATTATTCAACCAGGTGTGGTGGTGCACGCCTTTAATCCCAGCTCTGGGAGGCAGAGGTAGGAGGATTGCCGTGAGTTTGACACCACTCTGGGAATACAGAGTGAATTCCAGGTCAGCCTAGGCTAGAATGAGACCCTAACTCAAAAAAAAAAAAAAAAAGGAAAACAGAATAGAAAATTATCTATCATGATCAAGTGGGATTTATTCTGGCGATGCAAAGTTGGTTCAACCTAAGTAAATCAGTAAATGAAATACAACACATAAACTTAAAGATAGAAATCTCATGACCATCTCAGTTTATGCAGAAAAGGCATTTGACAATGTCCAATGTGACTTCATGATGAGAGTCCTGGAGGAAACTGGAATAGATGGAACATACCTCAAAATAATAAAGGCCACATATGACAAATCCACAGCCAACATTATATTAAATGGAGAAATCTCTGAAAACTGGAACAAGACAAGAATGTCCACTCTTGCCACTTATAGTCAACACTGTGCTCAAAGTTATAAGTAAGACAAGTTAAGTATACGACACAAATAAAAATAGGAATGGATGAAGCTAAACTACCCTTGTTTGCAGATGACATGATTTTACGCTTAAAAGACCCAAAAGAAACTACAACAAAAACCTCCTAAAGTTAATAAATACTTTCAGTTTCCATAAAGCTTCAGTATACAAAATCAACACACAAAAATCAGTAGCTTTTGTATATACCCATTAATGAACTCACAAAGAAAAAAGTCAAGGAAACCATCCCTTTCACAATAGTTACAAAAAAAATGGTAATACACAAGGAGGCAGAGATAGGAGAATCGCTATGAGTTCGAGGCCAACCTGAGACTACATAGTGAATTCCAGGTCAGCCTGGGCTACAGCAAAACCCTACCTCGAAAAACCAAAAAGAAAAAAAAAAAAAAGATGAAGGAATGAAAGAAGAAAAATAAAACAGAAAAAAAAAATGCCTAGGAGTAAACCTAACTAAAAATGTGAGACAACTACAAGAAAAACTTCAAGACACTAAAATAAAGTATCAAAGAGGAACTACACAATCCATATTCCTGGATTGGCCAAATTACTGTAATGAAAATGGCTGTCCTACCAAAAATAATCTATAAATTCAACATAATTCCCATCAAAATGCCAATGACATCTTCACCAAGCTAGGAAAAGAGCCCCAAAATTCATATGGAAACAAAAACAAATATGAATAGCCAAAGCAATCCCAAGGAAAGAGAACACATCTGGAGGTGTCACAATACTCAATCTCAAATTACACTACAGGGCAATAGTGATAAAGACAGCATGGTGCTGGCACCAAAACAGACCTCTGTATATATAAACAATATATATACTATGATCATAACCCCCTCACCACCTTCCCTTTCCCCTCCTGAATCCCCCCTCCACTGAATCCTTTCTTTTTTCCAACTAGTCTCTCTTCTGTTTAGATGTCATCAGGGCTTTTTTTTGTAGGTAGCCTCTGTGAGGTCATGAATACCACAGCCACTTTGTGTCTGGAAGACACATCGTTCCCCTTCCTTTGGTTCTTACCTTGTTTTCTGCCGCCTTTGAGCTTTGGAGGATGTGATAGAGCTGTCTCAGTGCTGAACACTCCACTTGGATGAGTTTTGAGTCTCCCTAGTGGTCACCGCCATCTGAAAAGAGAAGCTTCTCTAACCAGAAGTGAGAGTAGCATGAATATATGGGCATAAATATAGGTATTTAGAGGCCAGTTTGGTGGCATAATATATGCATTTAGCCAGACAACAGTAGTCATCTCCACCCCCCCCCCTTCCAGGGCTTATGACCTCCTCAGCCATAGGCTTTTGATTGTATTTGCAATACCAAGCATTAATTCCCTCTCATGAAGTGGACCTCAAGTCTCTTCAGAGAGCAGTTGGTTCCTCCTATAACAGACATGCCTCCAATGTACTAGTTAGTGATTAAAAAAATAATAAACTGGGGCTGGAGAGATTGCCTAGTGGTTAAGGCGCATGCCTGTGAAGCCTAAGGACCCAAGTTTGATTCTCCAGGTCCCACATAAGCCAGATGCACATGGTGGCACACACATCTGGAGTTCGTTTGCAGTGGCTAGAGGTACTGGTGTGCCCATTCATTCTCTCTCTCTCTCTCTTTTTCTCTCTCTCTCTCTCTGTCTCTAATAAATAAATAAAAATTAAAAATTAATAATAAATAAGCTGTATGTGTTTTTATGTTTGAATACTGTTTCTAGTGCAAGAGTTCTATAGCTGTAATTCAGCCTAAATAAATAAATACAAAGTTTCAAAACATGGTGTTTGAACTATAATTCCACCAGGAACAAAAGATTTTTTTTAATTTTATTTATTTTTAAAAATATTTTAGGGCAAGAGAGATGGCTTAACAGTTAAAGCACTTGCCTGTGAAGCCCAATGACCAAGATTCAATTGCCCAGTACCCATATATGCCAGATGCACTAGGTGGCACATGCGTCTGTAGTTCATTTGCAGTGCCTGGAGGCCCTAGTGCACCCAATCTCTCTCTCTCTCTCTCTCTCTCTCTCTCTCTCCTTCCCTCCCTCCCTCCCTCCCAACTAAATAAATAAAAATTATATAAAGGAGGTCCTAGAGTGCCTTGGCTCCTCTATACATGAAGGCCCAGCAAGAAGGTCTCATCTGTAAGTCAGGAAACAAACAATCACCAGACACCAGATACACCTGCTCCTTGCTCTTGGACTTTCATTCCCCAGAAGTGTGAGGAGCCGGTTGTTTTTAATCTGCCCAGTTGGCCACATCTTGCTACAGCCTCCCAGACAAAGTCACCACCCTACCCACCGCATCCAAAACATCAGATCAGCATCTACATAATAAAAAAGATTAGTGAGGTATGATCTGCTTTTCTCTTTCTTTGAGGCCTTCAAAATGCACTGTGGGGCTAGGGAGGTGGCTTTGCCATTTAAGGCTCTTGCTTACAAAGCCTGATATCCTGGGTTTGATTCTCCAGGACTCACGTAAATCCAGATGCACAAAGTAGTGCATGCATCTGAAGTTTATTTACAGCAGGAACAGGCCCTGGCACATCCATTTATTCTCTCTCTCAAATAAACAAAACATTAAGTAAAAAATCATTCACCAGGCATGGTGGTGCATACCTTTAATCTGAGCCCTCTGGGGGCAGAGGGAAGAGCAAGTGAGTTCAAGAGCAGCCTAATACTACAAAGTGAATTTCAGGTCAGCCTGGCTAGAGCACTAATACCCTATCTCAAAATAAATTTAAAAAAAAATCACTGTGCATTTCATATAACGCAATGAGATCTGGACATTAAGTTTTCAGTAAAAATACCTGATATATATTTAGATTTATAAAATTTGCCATTGAAAAGCTAGGTTCACATTCTCAGGTTGTTCTAAACATGCCTAAAAGTTGTCAGGAAAATTCTTTACACTGATTAAGTTTGGTAGAGTTTATTTGAGCAAGCAAAATGAAAACACAGCCTGCATGTTGGATAGCTCCCAGAACCGCATCAGGTTCCGAGAAACAAATCCGCAACCAGAGCGGACAGCATTTACAGGAAAATGGAAGGAAGGCATTGAAAACCTCCTGCTTGGCCATGGCCCAGTCGGTCAGCAAGTTAGTTGGATGCAGCTGAACTAGTTGAATGGTTATACGTCACAGCTTCATTAGTTAATGGTTACTCGTATCTGTGGTTAAAAACTCTGTGTAGGTTTGGGCAGTTGCCAGGGCAAATTGAACAAAATTTTATTTGACAAAGTTTTCCAGTAAGCAAATTGAGTATCAGGTTTTAAAATTTTATTGACAAATTGAAGCACTTTGATGAAATAACTAATCTCTTCTAAATCTGCTAATGTGTGGCTCTATTTGGGTGGGAAACCATATGACTCAGTTTTCTTAGGTAGTGTCTTGGTATAGCTATGACAGTCTAGAAGTTGGTGGGAGGGCATTGAATTAATGGCACCCAGAAGAGCTGGACAAGGTGGGAAATGGCATAGTAAGACTAAGGGCTATTTTCAGAAGTCAAACATCAGGGCAGAGACCATCCACACTCAACACTGAGAATTTGACAGGAGGAACCAATTTGGCATTCTGAGGGGTCATGTCACAGAGATTTGCTACTGAGAAACCTCACTATTGCCACTGTAGGTTAAATTCCAAAAGTGATCTTTTTTTTAATTCAACATTTCTCTTTTTGATATTTTTATTTTTGAAAGAGAGAGACTGAATTGGTATGCCAGTGCATCTAGCCACTAAAAATGAATTCCAGATGCATGTGTCACCTTGTGCATCTGTCTTACATGAGCTGTGGGGAATCAAACCTGGGTCCTAAGACTTCACAAGCAAGCTCCTTAACCTCTGAGCCTTATCTCCAGCCCCCCCCCAAAATATAACTTTGAAAAAAAGTCTGAGTGCTGTTCTTGATACTAAAAAGACATAATATATATCAGGAAGAAAAAAAAAGAATTTATTACCAGTGTCAACGAATGAAACTACAGAGATAGAGAGATGGCTTAGCAGTTAAGGCACTTACCCACAAAGCCAGAGGACCCAGGTTCAATTCTCCAGGTCCCACATAAGCCAGATTGACAAGGTGGCACATGCATCTGGAGTTCATTTGCAGCAGCTAGAGGCCCTGGAATACCCATTCTCTCTCTCTCTCTCTCTCTCTCTCTCTCTCTCTCTCAAATAAATAAATAAATAAAAATAAAGACTGAAACTGCAGATTATTCTGAAGTGGTTTTCTGATAGCTTTGTGAAGAAGAAGGACAGGGTGGACAGCCAGCAATGTCTCAGTCATGTCTGATAGACTCTGTAAGGACAGCAGGAGCAGGGATGTAGAGTTGACATTAGATGAAGGAAGTTGAATAAGGAGGGAGGCATCTCCATAGCAACAGAGAAGTCCGGTGAGACAGGAAGGCCTTTCAGGATGCAGCTGCAGTAAGCTGCTGGGCTTGCCTACCCTTCTCCCTCAGCGAGCAGCCTGCGTCTCGTCCAAGCCTGTGCTTTAGCATTTGGGGGAAGTTAGCTATCTTGATTGCTCTTTTGCCTACTATGAGAAGAACTCACTAATGATCTGGCTTCCCCAGTGTGTCCCCAGATTCAGTCTCACAAAGAACCAGGGTTTCCCTGGTTTAACCATCACCTCAAAGACAGGGCAGTCATATCTGGCTTCCTCCTGTACTAACAGCAAACCTCTGGAGCAATAGCTAATTCCGGATAAAACAGCCTTGGCCAGGACATAATCGTATGGTGCCAAACATCTAACCTAAGAATTCTTGGTCTCACAAGGGAGTTCTGGGCATGACAGATTTCTCAGCAGCCATGGACTTCTCAGCCAATTTAACATTGACTCTAAAAAATGATACACAGATTTATTAGCAATAAGATTAGGTTTAATGCCGGGCATGGTGGTGCACGCCTTTAATCCCAGCACTCGGGAGGCAGAGGTAGGAGGATCACTGTGAGTTCGAGGCCACCCTGAGACTCCATAGTGAATTCCAGGTCAGCCTGGACTAGAGTGAAACCCTACCTCGAAAAACCAAAAAAAGAAAAAAAAAAAGATTAAGTTTAGAATCTGTTACCTAGATAGAAGAATAAAAATAAAAGAACCCTAGTAGTAAATACGACAAATAAATTTACTTTATTTTTTAAGTATTTTTTAATTTATTTACTAGGAGAGAATGAGCATACCAGGACCTCTTGCCACTTCAAATGAACTCCAGACACATGTGCCATTTTTTGCATCTGGCTTTAATGTGGTACTGGGGAACTGAACTCAGGTCAGCAGGCTTTGAAAATAAGTACCTTTAACCGCTGAGCCATCTCCCCAGCCCCTAACCTGATTTTGAAAAGATTTTTTTATTTTTACATTCATTCTGATTTTGAAGTGTATTTGTAATATTTGACATGGGGCTAAATTTTCAAAGCTCCATGCTCCTTTACCAATCATTTAGGGCATATCAGTAACTCAGAAACCTTTAATGGATTAATATTGGGGAAACTCAATAAGATAATATTCTCTAGGTGGGCTTTACCCACTCCTGCCTTCTCATGGGCAGGAGTTCTTCATGCTCTCCTTTGTAAAGCAAAAGGTGAGGGAAATAAGAGAGAAGTTTGTAAGGAGAAATTAATATAGGGTGAGCACCACTAAGGGTAAGATGGGTTGTACTTTAAAATGTATCTGTAAGTCCCATATCTACTCTGCCCTGGGTGTCCATGGTTGGCTGCAGAGAGAGGAGGGGCAATGATTATAGGCTTAATCCTGTGATTTGTGCAGACGCCTAAAGAGCAAACAACATAATACGGAACTTCTTAAAGTTCGAGCCAAAGAAATCCTGGTGCAGTCCCACCCGGTTGAAGCAGGATATGTAGTCACTATCTTTGCTGAGTGGATAGGAAGGAGATGGTGTTATTTTTAAAACGATGCCTTTTATAGACCCAAAGTCAAAATGGCAGGATTTGGAGTACAATGGCAGATCGAATATCTTCAGGGCAATTTCCTATGAACCTGCTATTTTTAGGTGTTTTGCGCTTACCTCTTCCTTATGTCCTTCTAGCCTGCCTTGTAGGGTCCTCCACAGTCCTCAATGTGTCTGCTATCTCTGGTCGGCCCCACCTCTCTCCTTCCTTGCTCACATTCTTTTTAATTTATATATCCTACTTCTGTGCCCAGTTTTCCAGTTCTAGACAAAGAGTCATTTGCAGTAGCCAAGTGCTCACAATGGTTTTGTAAACAGGGAATGGACTTGAGTTGATGATTATTATCTTCTTTGAGTTTTTGTTACAGATCAAAGAACACTTTGGAATTTGATTTAGTAAGAGATTGAAATTATAAAGGTTCTATTTTGGAATGACAAAGAGAAAAGAATGCACGTGAAGTATCCTTTGCATAAACTGACTCATTCCCAGAGCCCATGTCTGCAGCTTCTACTTCTGCTGTCTCCCACCCATCTCCACGGGCTATACAAACAGGGAAATCAGAATGACAATTGTAAACACTTTAGTCAAACATAACCCTGCTATGCTCTTCAATGGCCGTTTCACTGGGACTTCTCATGCTTTGTTCACAGTCACCTCCAGATGTTGATTATGGTGATGATAGCCAGACACTTAAATTACAAAATTCAGCGGATGCACATCTATGTGTATATGCCTCTTTCAAGCAAGTGCCTTGAACTACTGAGCCATGTTCCCAGTCCACACATACCTCTTAGAAGAGTTAGTTCAGCACAGAACTAATATAAAATATCATGCATTCATTATGCATAAATGTTAATGTGTATTTTATACTTTGCTATAAAATTAATGTTTTTTGTGGGGAGAGTGAAGGCTAAGCAGGGTCTCACTCTAGCCCAGGAAGACCTAGAACTCTGTCTGTAGCCCAGGCTGGCTTTGAACTCATGGTGATCCTGTACTACAACCTGCAGAGTGCTGCGTTTAAAGACATGTGCCAGCACACTCAGCTGAAATGGATGGTTTAATCTGCTCACCAACAGATAAAACTAGTCCTGTTGGGAAAATGTCTATAGTTTATTATCTTCATATGAGGCGTGAGAGCCATCATTTTGGAATCCAGCTGACCTTGGATCAAAGACTGACCCAGCCAGATAAAGGTACTACCCATGGGCAAAGCACCCTTGGTTAGTCTCAGCATTCTAGCTGCAAAATGGAACTGAAAGCACCTATTGTTATAGGGCATTTGCCTGGATGAATTCTGTTAGGTGATAGTGTCGATGCATCTGTGTCACTGGAAGAAGTCTATGACCAAGCTGGGTGTTGTGGTGTGCCCATGTAATCTCAACACTTGGCAGGTGGAGGTAGTGGGATTAGGAGTTCTAGAGTCAGCCTGTGCTGCATAGAAAGTTTGAGCCCATTCTATCTCAAAACAAATTATCAGGCAAAAAAAAAATTAGAATATCCTGCATATGTATGTATGATCAATCAGTTGTATTCATGTATAGTCATGTATAGAAAATAGAGTCTGGGGAGATGGCTCAGCAGTTAAGGCACTTGCCAGAAGAGCCTAACAACCTGGGTTTGATTCCCCAGCACCCACAAAAAGCCAGATGCACAAATGGCACATGCACTCTGAAGTTCATTTGCAGTGGCTAAAGGCCCTGGCATGCCTATTCTGTCTCTCTCTCACTCACTCACTCGCTCTTACTCTCTGTGTCCCTCTCTCTCTTGCTCTGTCTCTCTCTGCTTGCAAATAAATAAATAAAAATAGTTAGAAAATTAAAATAAAGGAACCATATAAACAATATTTCAAGAAAGGCAAGGGCAGAAAGTAAGTCTTTATTAAATAACTAGCATATGAATTTCTCATTTTGATTGGCTTGCAGTAAAGATCAATTATTGTTTATTATATTTGTAATATTTGGAAGGCAGTTATGTTTACCACTATACCACCAATGCTTCACCAACATTTGTAATGTTTGATTTGGAAAGATGGTACAAAAGGTCACATAAGTAATTTCTCTACACATACATCTTTTTTACTTTTATTTATTCATAAATATCTTAT
The DNA here is from genome assembly GCA_036346955.1 of Dipus sagitta. NCBI lineage: Eukaryota > Metazoa > Chordata > Mammalia > Rodentia > Dipodidae > Dipus > Dipus sagitta. The sequence goes on from CM070773.1 coordinate 156,853,646, forward strand.
TTATTTACTTATTTGAGAGAGTGTGTGTATGGGCAAGCCAGGATCTCCTGCCACTGAAAACAAACTCTAGACACGTCACTTTGTGCATCTGGCTTTACATGAGTACTGGGGAATCAAACCCAGGCTGCCAGGTTTTACAAGTGTAAGGTTTGGGAGTGACCAAGACCACGCAAATCACTCTGAGACAAAGATGAAAGCTTTTATTCGGGAAAAGCATGAGCTGCCAGGGCTGACTCATGAGAGCGGAGCACAGCCAACCTGAGTTTTCAGGTAATGGACTTTATAGAGCTTCTGCAGTTGGGGGAAGGTGAGGAAGAAAAAGAACTCGTTTGTTAAGTTGAACAGAAAAGCTCCTTTAGGGGAGGTCATTACATTAACCATTTAAAATAGCTAGGATGTGCCAGCCATGGTGGCGCACACCTTTAATCCCAGCACTGGGGAGGCAGAGGTAGGAGGATCAACATGAGTTTGAGGCCAGCCTGAGACTGCATAGTGAATTTCAGATCAGCCTGAGCTGGAGTGAAACCCTACCTCAAAATAAATAAGTAAATAAAATAAAATAGCTAGGATGTGACACCAGAACAATGACCATGTAACTTACGACTTGGAGCATTGTTAGGCAAGGAGGGGATAATTGAAGAATGTGGATAATCTACTTTCCTATGCCTCTGCCGCCATTCTGTTGACCATGGTGAGTCCATCTTGGGAGCCCATCCTAAGCAAACAACAAGCAACAGCTTTAATCACTGAGACATTTCTCCAGCCCGATTTTTACTTATGTTTTTAACTTGTAAGCAGCAGAAGTTATTTCTGGAGACAGGGCAACCCAAGCCATCCTGGTGGGGCTCTGCTGAGAGCCCTCTTTCAAGTTGCAGACTGTCAAACTGTTTGTCAGGCCATCATCTAGCAAAAAGAGACAATAATCTATTGGACGAAGGTCTGTGTTTTTTGGCACTTCCCAAGTATTTGATAGTTTGAAGAAAATTCAGAATAGCCTATTCTCATTTATGAACTAATCACAAGTTATACAGAGTCCTTAAAGAAAGTCTGACTTTATAGAATTCTTTGTAAAGATTAATATCTGAAAGAGAATCCAATTCCTACTACAGGAATTGTCAGTCCTAGGGTCGCTGAGTCCTTAACTGGATGCAATCTAATCATTATCAAGCATTTATTATCATGTCTGAGCTGACATGTCGAGAAATGAAAATATAACAGATCCAACCTTGGGCTGCTGAACAAAGGATCTAAGAGAAGACAGATCTGCATGACTCATCCCTTCACCTCCCACATATCCCCCAACCTCCTCTCCCAAAAGTGGAGGGAAAAAGAACTCACCAGAAAACAAAATAAAAATAAGCATCACAGACAAATTAGCTTAGAAATAATTGATGCAACTAGTCCTCTGGATGTGATTGTCCTCAAAGTCACATTATGTGGCTTGCAAATTTCAGTAGCCTTGAAAACCATTTAAAAAGCATGTTTTTAAAAAAACCTTCTCTGCGATTCTGAGTCTAAATCTAAATTTAAATGACTTAGTGAGGCCCCAGGATGTACAGTGTTCATTCCCTGCTGTGCAATTCGGCAATGTGGGGTAACAAGCTTCTGTCTGCGGATCGATGTGGAACGAGCTGTTCTTTTCTACCAGTGTTTCCATCGCAGAGATCAAACAAGCTCTCTTGCGCTCCTTTGACGGTTCAGAATTTTCATATTTTTATTTTTACAATTTAGTGAGACTAAGGAGGCATACAGTGCCTTATTACTCTTTCACTAAAACACCTTTCTTTCTTTCTTTTTTTTTTTTTTTTTGGTAGGGAAAGAATCTTGAAATGTTCTGTATTGTTGAAGCTTAAAGAACGTCTCCTGACTCTGCAATCACCACTTTCAAAATTCTTTGAAGGGTGCAGTTTAGTGTACCTTGGTTTCAGAGGACATTACCCAACAGATGTGCTGTGTCTAAACAGCAGGAAAATAGCCACAATGCTTGAAATCAATGGTGAGCAAAACCATTTAGTCATTCAAAAATGATTCTTACATTTGCATTTTAAATTATCTTTAGAAAGTGCAAAATACTCAGGGACCATTGGGAAAGGCGGCAGAAAGAATGTAAGAGCCAATGGAAGGGGAGGAGTGCTTTGTAATACTGTCTTCCAGACACAAAAAGGCCTTGGTATTCATAACCTCACCACAGTGGCTGATGCTACCTGCACAAGACCTGTGTAACAGGAGGGAAAAATGAAAGCTTCAAAACAGAAGAGAGACTAGTTGGGAAGAAGAAGGGATTCAGGGGAGAGAGGGTAGGGGAAAGGAAGAGTAGTGGGAGGGGATTGTGATCATGGTACAGTGTTATATGTATGGAGGTTGTCAATAAAAAGGTCAAGAAGACCTTTTTGTATTAAAAAATACAAAATAAGAGCCATTAAACTTAATACATGTATTTCAGAAAGTGCTAGTTTTAAAAATACATGGTTTGGCCAGGCATGGTGGTGCACACCTTTAATCTCAGCACTTAGAAGACAGAGGTAGGAGGATCGCTGTGAGTTCAAGGCCAGCCTGATACTACATAGTGAACTCCAAGTCAGCCTGAGCTACAGTGAGACCCTACCTTGAAAACCCAACTTGCCCCTCCTCCCAAAAAATACATGGTTTGTAACTGGATGGGTAGCTAAGTGGAGAGTGTTGGACTGGGTCAGCAGGTTCAAGGCTCTGTACCCAGCAGTGCAAACATATGTCTATAACAGGGTGCTCGGGATCCAGGAAAGTCCTTAAACGCCAAACCCTATGCTCATTTCTAATTTTTTTGTTTGTTTTTCAAGGTAGAGTCTCTGTCTAGCCCAGGCTGGCCTGGAATTCACTAGGTAGTCTCAGAGAGGCCTCGAACTCATAGCGATCCTCCTACCTCTGCCTCTCAAGTGCTGGGATTAAAGGCATGCACCACCAAGTCCAGCCTTATTTCTAATTTTAATCAAATTGACTAAAAAAAAAAAGACGAAGCAGGATAATTATTAAATTATTATATTTATTGAGGGAAGTACAGAGCCAAGGAAAGACAGCTGTGTGGCTAGAGATTCCATGTGGAGAGCCTGGAAAAACTATGAAGAAAAAGAGAGAGGAAAGAAAGTTCAAAGACCTGCCATGTGGGTAGCTGGAAGGTATAGAGAACCCATGTGGAGAAAGGGTGAGGGGGCCCTCCACTTGGCTCACCTACAGCTGGAAGTTCCCAAGTGATCTGAGGAAAGCCAGGCCTCCCCTTGCAAAGGTATTTATAACCTTATAGTGGAGGCTGTCTTCTGGCTCCGGTGAACCAGAGGGACAGCTGGTTGGTTAGGGCGAGGGGCTGTCTCAGGAAGAGGCCAGCCCTGACACCAAGTTCCAGGACCTAAACTTGACCAACCCAATGTTTAAATCCTATGAAACACCCTCCCAGGACAGGTCCTGGTTGTTTGTGGAAAAACAGGTCTAGGGAACTAGGCAAGAGATAAGAAGTCAGATTATCTTTGATTTCTAGTAAATGTAGACTTTCCTGACTTTTTTTACTTTCAGGGGTCCAGTTACCCTAATTGTGCTCCCTCTCATATCCACACATGGTATATGTATATCATATATGAGGTTAGATATTATTTTAATATAAACAGTCCCTTTTTACATATAAATCCAGACGAGCTGGAAGGGCATTTTTCTACTATTTCCTAAAAATAAGTTGTCTTTGCATAAAAACCATATATGGAATAATTATTCCTCAAGGAGACATTTTCCCTCTTCATTTTAAATTTCTAAAACTATTTTGCATTCTTAACGACAGCATTCATTTCTATGAATAAGTTTCACATTTTTCTTGTGCAGATTTGAACTGAAATTTATAGAACGCTTGTGTAGTATTATGTGGAATTGCAGCCTTTGGTGCTGATCTTACACATTTAAATAGAAAGGCTCAGTTTTCTGAAGCTAAAAACATCTTCTCATTTACCTATGTTTAACTATTCTGAAAAATGGTATCAACTATTTTTCATATATTCATATACTTTTATTTCTATAAAATGATTATTCCTGATCCTCAGAACTTACTCCATTTTGAATAAATTCAGTCAGTTTTATCTTTTTAAATTATTTACTTATTTAAGAGAGAGAATGGAACCTCCTGCTACTGCAAACAAACTCCTGGTGCATGTGCCACTTTGTGCATGTGGTTAACAAGGGTACTGGGAATCAAACCTGGGCCATCAGACTTTGCAAGCAACTGCCTTTACCTGCTAAGCCATCTCTTCAGCCCTTTTTTAAAAAAATATTTTTGTGCCGGGCATGGTGGCGCACGCCTTTAATCCAAGCACTCAGGAGGCAGAGGTAGGAGGATCATGGTGAGTTCGAGGCCACCCTGAGACTCCATAGTGAATTCCAGGTCAGCCTGGGCTAGAGTGTGTGTTTTGTGTGTGTGTGTGTTTATATGGCAGATAGAGAATGGGCATGTCAGGACCTTCAAACAAACTCCAGACACATGTGCCACTTTGTGCATCTGGCTTATGTAGGACCTGGGGAATCAAACCTGGGTCCTTGGCTTTGCAGGCAAGTGCCTTAACCACTAAGCCCATCCGGCCCCTTTTTATTTATTGTATTTTTAAAACTTTTATTTATTTATTGTTACGCAGAGAGAAATAGAAGAGAAACAGACTGAGAAAATGGGCATGCCAGGACCTCCAGCCACTGCAAACGAACTCCAGATGAATGTGCCACCATGTGCATCTGGCTTTGTGTGGGTACTACAGAATCAAGCCCAGGTGGTTAGGCTGTAATAGCAAGTGCCTTAATCATTGATCCATCTCTCCAGCCCCTTTTTATTTTTGTAGACAAAAGATAACTGCATTGTGTGTTAGCTAGGAAGTTTGAAATTTTGCACATGGGCCTCCTTACTGCCTTGCCTCTCATTCCTCACAAAATCATAGAGAACATTTCTTGGATTTTTAAAACTTTCTTTTTTAAAATATTTTATTTTTTCCATTTATTTATTTGAGAGAGAGAAAGAAAGAAAGAAGCAGAGAGAGAGAGAGAGAGAAAAAGAACGGGCACGCCAGGGCCTCCAGCCACTGCAAACAAACTCCAGACACATGTGCAATCTTGTGCATCTGGCTTACATGGGTCCTGGGGAACTGAACCTAGATCCTTTGGCTTTGCAGGCAAGCACCTTAACCACTAAGCCATCTCTCCAACCCAACATTTCCTAGATTTTACAGATACATGGCATGAATGATTTGCTTGAACCGACAGTTTGTAAAGGGCATTTTTCCTCCTCAAAAACAGTATTTTCTTATGTACCAAAAGCTACTTGTTCAGAAAACAGATACAGAATTTTGTATTTGTTCATTATATACACTGTTGATAAGAGAAAATGCAGAAAAATTTTCATTTTTAATAGATCTAAAATGTATTCTGTATTTTTTCCATAACATTCAAAGGCCTTTTTGTAAGAAGCTATAAAGCTTTGATAACTAGTGTGACCCTGTTTGTGAAGTGCTTTAACATTGAAGATCTACTGAAGAGAACATCCACATCTTACTGTCATATCGCCAGGGCCTGATGGGATTCTACTTGTACTGGGGAGAGGTTTCCCCACTGAACGCATTGGTGGTGGAGACAAAGGTATTCCTGAGGTTCCATTACCTTCCAGGCTTGTCATGCCTGCCTCTCTCCTTCTGCTCTTTCAGTTGTCTAGGTAGAGTTCAGGTGTTAGCGCTTTTGCTTGCTAGGGTCAGAAGTCAAAATCAGTTGGATTGCAAGGAGAGAGATTAAAAACAACCCACTGGGGGGGCTGGAGGTATGACTCAGCAGTGAAGGCACTTACCTGCAAAGCCTAAGAGCCCAACTTTGATTCACCAGTACCCATGAGAAGGCAGATGCACAAAGTGGCGCATGTATCTGGAATTCATTTGCAACGGCTGGAGGTCCTAGCATGCCCATTCTGTCTATCTGTCTCTCTTCTATCTCTCTCTCTCAGCTTGCAAATAAATAAGTATTTTAAAAAAATGGGGGGGAATGTTAAAGATGTTTACGAAGCAGAGATTATGTCTCTTCATGAGATGTCTAAATCCCCTGTGCTTCCAGTATGTAATTCTCTCTCTGACAGAATAGGGTGGAACAGATCATGCCTTTTTCCTCTATTGTCTAACACTTAGATCAACCTTGCTATCTTGTCCTGTCTATTCCTCAGGAAAAAGGCAAGGCTCTCTTTATAAAGAGAGATGGTATTGATGTATTTTCAAACCAGTACTGAATCTTTTTTGTTATTTGTTTGTTTGTTTTTCTGAGGTAGGGTTTCTAGTCCAGGCTGACCTGGAATTCACTATGTAGTCTCAGGGAGGCCTTGAACTCATGGTGATCCTCCTACCTCTGCCTCCCGAGTGCTGGGATTAAAAGCTTGGGCCACCATGCCCAGCTGCTAAATCTTTTAACAAAAAAAAGAAAGAAAGAAACTTAAAAGCTAGAGTTTTTATTGTATTAGATATTATGAAATGCAAGAAAAATTATTTAATAATAAATTGAATAAATCTCAAAACACTGGTGTAGAAAAGGCACAAAATTCACTCGTTTTGGAGTTGAGAATTAATCTAAGTACAATTTTGTATAACAACAGTTTTTTGTTTTTTTTAATGTCTTCAAGGCAGACTTATTCAGAAGGGACCCTGCTGGGTGTAAATCCATGGTTCTTGGGCTGTGGGCCTACTGTCAGTTTGTAAACTATTAGCCCAAGTCAGTTTGTCCCTCCAGGGCCTTTTCTACTTCCCACCATGAAGTCTGGCTCTTGGGTTGTCTGGTTCACTCTGGGGTTGATTGGCTGCAGCTGGTCTTGGAAGCAAATCACCCTTCACATAACATGAAGAGTTGCAAATTCCTACCCCCAGGACTTGCCAACAGCTGAAACAGCAGCCGGGAAAGGCTTGGTTTATGTTTTTGAGGGTAGCAACACCACTTGTGGTCATGTCTATGTGGAATCTTATTCTGTGCTTTCTAGAGACATGGATCTCTACACATTGGAAGTAATAAAAATATAGTCTGTGAGCCCGTGGTACTCCACTGCTTTCACCTGGAGCTTTATCTGTTTCCTAGAACTCTGTTTCACTTTTATTTTAGGAATAAAGGAATGTAAACCAACACATGTGTGCAACACACAAATTAATAGAGATACAGAGACTCAGGCATTTGAGTTTAAATGACCTTCTATAATCCAATCTAGACATAGGACTGAATTAATTGTACTGGCCTAGATATTATTCTCCAACTTTTATTTATTTATTTATGTTTGCAGCACTGGGAATTGAACTCAGGACCTCACACATGCCAGACAAACATTCTACTGTTGAGGCATATCCCTCTTTTTACTTTGTTATTTTGAGTCAGGATCTCATTAATTTACCTAAATTGGCCTTGAAATGACCATCCTCCTGCACCAGTCTCCTGAAGAGCTGGAATGGCAGGCCCATGCCACCAGGCCAGGCTTATTTTTTAATTTCTGTCCTTTCTCTGTCGCTACGTCCTCATCAAGTATCTGATTACAGAAACAGAAGAATATGAACTTGGGAAACAGCTAAGTTGGTGTCAACACTGGTGTGGTGACTTTGAAGCCCCCTGCTTGAAGGCTTCATTGTTTGTCCTTTTAAAAGTATATTTCCTACTCCATGACTTATTGGCAGATTTAAATGAGATAACATGAAAGTACTTGTGTTGGATGATACCACTTACATGAAGTCCCGAAAGTGGTCCAGTTCATGGAGAGACAGAAAGTGGTGGTGGGCATAGCCTAGAGAAGAGAAGATGTGGAGACTGTTTAATGGCCCCAGTGTTTCAGTTTTACAAGATGAGTGGCATTCTGGAAATGGAGAGCAGTGACAAGGGAACGACATTATAAATGCTCTCTCTGCACCAAACTGTACTCTTGGTTATCATGCTAAATTTCTGATGCCTATATTTACCATAACAATAACAGCACAGTATTTTGTGCTCAGCCAGGCAAGCTTGGTTAACCCTGCCTCCTCTCCTCATCTCTCTTTCTGCCTTTCACAAATGGCTCATGGTCACTGGAGAACTGATCAGAGTTTATCCAGAACTCTTGGAGCTAGGCAACTTGGAGAGATCCATGTAGCCCTGAGTAGTAGGAGCGGGTGCTCTGACTTGCTGTGAGAGAGACCCAGTTCTCAGAGGACATGAAGTCCCACAAGTCCATAGTAGACACAAAAAACAGGGTGCGGGCAATTCCATGATTTGACTAAAATGACATAGCGAACCAGTGGCTGAGCTGGGACCAAAACTCATGGCTGCTGCCTCCTGTTCTGTTTGCTTCCCATGCACTCTCTGATGTGTACCGTCTGATACTCAGGTGAGCCATGCATGCCTCAAACTGGCTAGTGATTTCTATGCTTTGATTAGATAGCTTCAGAGAGGATCATATAAAATGTTCTTCCTTGGATTGGGGAGATGGCTTAGTAGTGAAAGGTGCTTGTTTGCAAAGCCTGACGCCCTGGGTTCAATTCCCTAGTACCCATGTAAAGCCTGATGCATAAAGCAACATATGCATGTGGAGTTTGCAGTGATAAGAGGCCCTGGCATGCCCATTCTCATTTATCCTCTCTCTCTCTCTCTCTACATCTCCACTCTCTCTCCTTGCAAATAAATAATAAATTAAAATATTAAAATAAATAGCTGGGCATAGTGGTGCACGCCTTTAATTCCAACATTCTGGAGGCACAGGTAGGAGGATGGCTGTGATTTCAAGGCCACCCTGAGACTACAGAGTGAATTCCAAGTCATTCTGGGCTAGAGTGGTGAGACCCTACCTCAAAAAAAAAAAAATAAATAAATAAATAAAACTAAAACAGTCCTCCAAAAGGCAGTTTTTTAAATATAGCTTTACCTGAGTATAAATGACCTTTAGTAAGTCATATTACTTAACAAGCTTTGACACACATTCATACCTTGAAACAATCACTACATTCAAGATAATGACATATACTTCCCCAAAATGTTTCCCCTGTGTGCATTTTAATATTTCTTCATCCAAAGCCTCACCAGGCAATCACTGGCCTGTGTTCTATCACAAATGCAAATAAACATATTCCATTTTATCCTTCTTTAAACCTACAGAATTATTTTGAACTTGACCTATTTTGTTGCATGTATCAATCATTCTCTTCTTTTCTTTTCTTTTTTTTGGTTGAGGTAGGGTCTCACTCTTGCTTCCTGATGTTCTTCCTTGGGACTCTGAAACTGTAAACTAAAATGAATCTTTCCTCCTCTAAACTCTTTCTTTTATGTATTTGTCACAGCAACAAAAAGCCTGACAAATACGTCATGTCATTTTATATGACAGGTGTGAGCATCAGAAGATGTGGGTATCTGCTAGAGTCCTGGGACCAGCCTCTCACAGCTATTTATCTGATAAGCTGTTGGTTTTATATTTGGGTTGTTTCCAATTGGGCTATCATAAATAAAGTCGATCTGGATATTCACATAGAGGTCTTTTGTGTACATAGGATTTCTATATTAACCATATGTTTCTGATATTTTGACATCTGAGACCTTATGCTCTTCAAGAGACTGTGTCTCTTCATGCTAGCCAATACCCAGAAATATTGAAAGACTCAATAAGCATAAATTTCATATGCAGTACTAGCAAGTGTGGAGCCTATACTTCCAACTGCCTATCTTATCTAGTTCATACATTTATTTGGGTTTCTGTCCACCTGCCTTAATCAATCTACGGCCAAGTACAAAAGACCTAGGACATTTTTCAACCATAAGTTATACAATGCTAACCTGTTCACACTGCTTACCCCACTTTAGTCATTCCTTCTTGCAAACCACAGAAAGTCTTGTCCACATTCCCCGCTCTGTCCCAATGCCTCTGGCTGACCCTCACGCTTCTTCGTGTGTCCTCTCTATAGCACGCTGTGCCACAGAAACAAATCTAATCTTCATATATTTTCAAGTACTCATTCTTCCAAGTCAATCCTAGCATTGTAATGGCTGAGTCATATGGTAGATGTATGTTTAAATTTTTTTTTAATATTATCTATTTATTTTAGAGAGAGATAGAGACAGAGAGAATGGTCATGCCAGGGCCTCCAGCCACTGCAAACTCCAGATGCTTGGGCCACCTTGTGCATCTGGCTTATGTGGGTCCTGGGGAATCAAACCTGGGTCCTTTGGCTATGCAGGCAAGTGCATTAACCACTAGGCAATCTCTCCAGCCAATATGTTTAAATTTTTAAGAAACTACTAAGCTGTTGTCCACAGTATCTACATTGACATTCTCAGTAGAAATGCTAGAGTTATCGCACAACCGCCTCCCATCACTTGACCTTCTTCTACTTATCCCATTCTAAGTTATGATCTTATCATGATTTGAGCACTCCTTATGTACAATTGTGTCAAAGTTTTTATTCTGTAGCTTTCAATCTTTGTTTCTTTTTTTTTTCTTTTCTTTTCTGTTTTTTTTTTTTTTTTTTTTTTTTTTTTTTTTTTTTTTTGAGGTAGGGTCTCACTCTAGTCCAGGCTGACCTGGAATTCACTATGTAATCTCAAGGTGACCTCAAACTCATGGTAATCCTACTACCTCTACCTCCTGAGTGCTGGGATTAAAGGTGTATGCCACCACACCTGGCTCAATATTTGTTTCTTATTTTCATATTTTTATTTATTTATTTACAAGCATAGGTGGAGAGAGAGAAAGAAATAGTGGGAGAGAATGGACAAACTAGGGCCTCTAGCCATTGCAAATGAACTTCAGATGTATGCACCACTTTGTGCACCTGGCTTTATGTGGATACTGGGGAATCAAACCCAGGTTGTTAGGCTTTGCAGACAAGTGCCTTAACCACTGAGCCATCTCTCTAGCCCTTTGATTCTTTTTTATATCTTTACAAATATTTTTTATTGTCTGAACCCACTCATCATTTATTTTGAACATAATAACCTCAATATGAGATGTCTAAATAGAGTAAGCACTTCCAACCAGACGTGATAGCTCTTCTTCTGAAGCTTGAGTTTGGCCCATAATTCTTGGTACATGGAGTAGCCCCTACCAAGAGTCATGAAGATAGGGAAATATCTGGGTTGGTTGCCATCATGATTGCTTGAAGAATTTTCTCAGAGCCACCAAGTTTCATCACGATGCACTCAGCTTCTCTATACAAGTTTTTATACTTCTCAGCATGTATATGCTGTCCATGTGTGCGTGAGAGTATGTATGTGGGTATGCACATACGTGTGTCCATGTATATAAGGCGGTCAGACACCAGTGTCAAATGTCTTCCCCAATTGCTCTCCACCTTATTTTTAAAATGTTTGTTTATTTATTTATTTATTTATTTGCAAGCAGATTGAGAGAGAGAGAGAGAGAGAGAAGAAACAGAAAGAGAATGGGCTCGCCAGTCCTCCAGCCACTGCAAATGAACTCCAAGTACATGTGCCACTGTGCATCCAGCTTTACTTGGGTACTGGGGAATCAAACCTTTTCACTTGAATGCTCTGTTTCTGCAGAGACCAGGGAAACAAGGACTTTTCCTATTCTGTATTGGCCCTATCTCTCAGAAGTTCTCCAAATGGATTTTCCTCCCAACCTCTCAAATTAAATGTCCCAAGTATTGTAATGAGGCTGAAAATGGAACCACATTGCTCAGAAGGAACTAATGGAACTGTCCTCTTTTGCAAAGGCAGTTGTGAGACCATTAGAGACACAGGCTTCTGGGACTTGTAAGGGTTCTGTCAAAATGTATAAGGGGATAAATTACCCTCGCCAGGAGAACATCAACTTTTGCACTTCCTGCCTTTGCTGTGGCTAAACGTGAACTATTAAAGTGATAGTCCCCAAATGGTTTGAATTTAATAATGTTAATTACCATGCTCTGAAAGTCTATAAATCCTTATTTAAAAATTCAGCTATCCTAGTTATACCTTTTAGGAATGCTTAACTTTTAGGTCTTTACCTATAAACTTCCCAGAAGCAAACATGCCCACCTGGAGACCTAATAAGAAGCGAGTGAGCAGCTCTGCCTCCCAAAGCAATAGCTATTATCAGGAGGCATATCCTGCTCTAAATTTGGCTAGGTCACATCCCCCCATGTTCCATAAAACTCTTATTCTCTCCGAGCCCTGAGGAAACATTCTGCAAAATTCGTTCAACATGAAAGATTTCAAAAACAGAGAGCAGGGTACCACTTTCAAGATTATTTGTGTTTCAGAAGACCATGACTCTAATGCAGAGGCATTTGTTATTATAACTGTGGATTTCAGGCATCATGAGGAAAAGACACAGGGGAGCAAGGAATCCCCTCTCCCCGTGGCCCCTCTAATATCATCAGTGGTACCTCTGGAAGATCTTGAGTGACCTTCACCTCTGGCTGTTTTCAGGCTCCAACTCCTGAAATATGTTACTAATTCACACAAGACTTTCCAGTCTCAAGTTCCCAACTATGTGCTGGGGAAACATGGAATTTTATTTAATTTATTTTGGGTTTTTTTTTTGTTTGTTTGTTTTTTCTGTTTTAGTCTGGGATATGACCTTTATTGAACTTACCCACCAGAGCGAAAATAATGTCTGTACAAAACCAAATATGTGTTACTATAACTTCTGCATCACAATTAAAATTAAGGTTTTTTAATATTTTATTTTTATTTATTTATTCATTTGACAGAGAGAAAGAAGGAGAAAGAGAGGGAGAGAGAGAGAGAGAATGGGTGCATCAGGGCTCCAGCCACTGCAAACGAACTCCAGGCGCATGTGCCCCCTTGTGCATCTGGCGTACGTGGGTCCTGGGGAATCAAACCTGGGTCCTTTGGTTTTGCAGACAAACACCTTAACTGCTAAGCCATCCTTTCAGCCCAAAAATTCAGGTTTTTTTTAAACAAATAGTCAACGCAAAACCCACTACTTCAGAATTAATAGTTTCTTTGAAGCCACAGTAACACTTAAATATAGTTAAGACTTGAATGCAGAAATTCGGTTAGTTGGAAAGCTAATTATACTTCCCACTTGCTCAAACAAAATTACAAAAAAGGTAAAATTGAGTTTTTCACAGAGATACAGTCCACTGGAATCACCAACCTGGACAACGATGTCAATAGTATTAGGAGTCCTGAGATAATGAGGAATTGATGCATCCTATAGACAGTCTTCTCCTGTCCTTTCTTCCCAGTGAGAGGTTTGTGGACGTGTGGAATGACATAAACCACCAGCGATTGCAGCCTTGGTGAGGGAGTCCAATTCTTCGTCTCCACATACAGCAAGTTGCAAGTGACGTGGGGAAATATACTTTACCTTCAAGTCTTTTGAGGCATTTCCTGCCAATCCAAGTACCTCTGTGGTGAGGTGCTCCAGATGGCTGCACTGTACACGGTGGCATTTGGCCAACATCCATGGCTGGTTGTCCTAGATTTCAAGTGTTGATGAATATGGCCCATGGGGAACTGCAAGCCAGCTTGCTGCAAGGGAAATCCTCTGTATCTTGGCCTTTCCTTTCCAGCCTTACCACCAGGCATTTGGAGGTCTGCTGGAGCTTGTACAGGCTGGACAGAGAAGCTGGACACGTGGCAAGATCTCAACACCTACCCTTATTGCACCCAGATTCGAAGTATCAGAAGTTTAACTTTCCCCATAGGGAAAGTTAAGGAGATACATGAAACATGCAAAAAAAAAAAAAAAAAAAGTGACATGCAAAGTTAGACTACAAAAAGGTCATATCCAGGTTGATCTGACTGATACTATTGTCCAACCTGAGTCACTATTACCAGCATGTCAGGCATTGGAATCACTGGGGGCTGTTTATTAAGGCCCCACTATTCCAAACCTCAAATGTCCCTCATTGCAGAGATTTGAGTCAAGGAGCTAAATCCACCCCTGGAAAAAGAGAAATATTCTAGAACTGAACTCAGCTTTACTCCTGCAAGAAGTATGATTGTGAGAAAAAAAAAAATGGTGGAAAATGATACTAACTAGCTAGAACGATGTTCAATGTGCTAGGTAAGGCTAGGAGCTCAAGCTTAACCATGACAAAGGCAAGAAACAGTCTAGCAGAGAAACAAGGATAACTCAAATTCCCGGTGGTACATTGGCAGAGATCCCATGCCCTAAGTGCAAATACGTCAAAGTGTACCCAGCCCCAGAACTAGATCATGGAAATGTTTAAATTTAGGTTCACTGACATCTCTAAAAATCTCTTCCACCACACCCAGAGCAAACTTATAACAGGGCAGGGAAAGGGCAACCTCTGGAAATTTCTAGTTTTCTAAAAGCTTGAAAATAAGTCAGTGTGGTGGTGCACACCTTTAATCTCAGCACTCAGGAGGCAGAGGTAAGAGGATCGCCAAGAGTTCGAGGCTACCTGAGACTACATAGTGAATTCCAGGTCAGCCTGGACTAGAGTGAGACCCTACCTCAGAAAACCAAAAAAAAAAAAAAATTAATAATAATAATAATAATAATAACAATAATAGCTTGAAAATAGAAGCAAGAGATGGCACATAGAGTCCACATAAGCTGAGTGCTGTGTTCACTCTTTCCTGTGAACATCAAACTACTACCATGTTTTGATCCTGCTTTTCCAACGGAAGCTTTAGACCCAAGCTTACACCTGCCACGAGGTGTCCTTGAGGACACTTGGCATTAGCAGGGCCACCGTCCACCCTCTGAATCCCTGGGCATACAGTGAGCTTAGGCAGGACCTAGGCAAACAGGTGTATCTGTCTGTCCCCCCCACACCCTCTTTCCCCCCAACTTCATGTGAAAAAACACCATATGATAGAATTACCATGAGTGCTCTTTTTGGCTTTTTACCTCTCCTGAACTTCCAAGTCTTTGCTCTGGTAAGTCCCCCTAGTCTCGGCCCAGCTGGGTGGGGGAGACCCCGCCCCCACTGGGCTCTCAACTCCGTCCTGCCTTGTACATGGCAGGAGCTCTCTGCACCTTCTTTTCTCTTTCCATCTTTTAATCTAATAAAGTCTATTTAAATCTAAGTAATGCTATCTATTATATAGTACCTAGGATCATTTAAGGGACTAAAGTATGGTGCCTGTATTCATTTTCTATTACTACACAAAATAATTACTCCCTGAATGAGTAGCTTAAATAATAAATATTTACTAGCTCATAATTTTACTTGGGCTTGAAATCTTGGAAACAGCTTAGCTGAATGGTCAGGGTAGAATATCTTATGAGATTTCTATTGACTGAGGCTCTAGTTACAGTTTTAAGTTGGTGGAGAATCTGCCTCTAAGTTCACTCATGTGAGTGTGGGCAAGATTCGGTGTCTTGCTGGCTGTTCCTCCCCACCTAGACATTTCCACAGGCCCACGAGAAAAAAAGATTAGTACAGTAGCCAATCTTTCATAGCCTATCTTGAAAGTGATATGCCATCATATTCTATTGGTCATACACATTATATTACTTTTGCGTCAGTGAAACAAAATACCTGACAGAAACAGCTCAAAGGAGGAAATGTTTGTGTCGGCTCACAGTTTCAGGAGCCTCAGTCTATCATTGGGAGAATGTTGTGGCAAAATTCATGGCAGCAGAAGCATGTGGTATAGGCTATTCACATCACAGGACCAGGAAGTAGAGCAAGACAAGAAGTGAGCAGAAAAAACACCCCCTACCCCAAAGAATCCATCCCCAGTGACCTACTTCTGCTACATAGGCCCCACTTCCCAAAATTTCCACGACTTCCTAAAATAAACCCACCAACAGTAGACCAAAGGTTCAAAACACAATCCTGTGGGGTAGGGGACACTTCAAGCTCCAACCATAGCATAAACTAAGTATAGAAGACTTAAATATCAAGATACAAGTGTTTGGGAAAGCATCTCAGTGGCTGCCTAACATAACACCTGTACTCTAATAGTGCTGACAGCATAGATGACCTGGTTTTTGATGTCATGAATATCAAGTAACATTTCTTAGCTTTGAGGTCCTCCCAATAAATTGGCAAGATGCGTGGGCCAGGAATAAAGAGGCTTGGATTCAAGTTCAATTCTGGCAATTATGAATGCTATGTGATCACAGAATGTTGTCTTTCCTTGCTTGACACCTATTATCTCTGTAAAATGAGAACTCTGTTATGAATGATCTCAGAGTTCTCTCTCAGGTCTGAGATACTGTACCACAAAGAAATATGCCACTTCAGGCAGGAGTGTTATGAAAGCAATTTTGTTTAACAAAATGAATATTTTTCCAGCAAGATTTTTGTTATTTCAAAGTAATAAACCAACTAAAGAAACAGCACCCTAGAGTTTTCTTGGACCTTATTTCCTTTCTGCTCATTATCTACACTTTTATAAGTCAGTCTCGCAATAACACAATTTTATTTATGCATTGCTTTCAGGTGTAGCGCACATTTTCACTTGCAAATGAATTCACCCATGAACCTTATGAGGAGCACTGACCATGGGAAGCTTCTGGCTGTGTTTTTCCATTGCTAGTGGCTGCTGTCTGCATGGTGGCTGCTTAGCCAGAGCTGTGGTACACTTCTGTCAAGGATACTCCTTGAAATATAACTCAAACAAATGAGTGAAATTGTGCCCTCTTGCCTAAATTCCCAACCCTAAATAGATAGCTATACCAGGCCTACACAGGTAACACTCTCAATGGGATGAGCAATGGCACTCATTCTTATTGAAAAAAATTGTATGTATTGATAATACACTTTGATCACAGTCCCTACCTTCTCCTTTTTTCCTCTCCCCAACCCCTTTCCACTGAACCCTTTCTTCTTCCCAACTAGTCTCTTTTTAAATTTTTTTTTTTTGGTCTCTCGAGGTAGGGTTTCACTCCGGCCCAGGCTGACCTAGGATTCACTATGTAGTCTCAGGGTTGCCTCAAACTCACGATGATCCTCCTACCTCTGCCTCTCGAGTGCTGGAATTAAAGACGTGCGCCACCACGCCCAGCTAAAAATGTTATTTATTTATTTGCAAGCAGACAGCAATAGAGAGAAGACAGAAGGAAAGAATTGACATACCAGGACCTCTAGCTGCTTCAAACAAACTCCACATGCAGGCCCTACTTTGTTCATTTGGCTTTACGTGGGTTCTGGGGAATCTAACCTAGGTCGTTAGGCTTTGTAGGCAAGCACTTTAACCACTGAGACATCTCTGCAGCACTTCTTTTCTGCTTTGAATTTTTTTTCCCTCTATGTGGCCTACTGAGTTTAATTAGCATTGCTTGCAGGAGCATAAGTGGGAAATTATTCACCAGAGTATGTGCAAATTATCAGTAGCTATACTACTGCATTAAATGTCTCCTGGTGCCCCCAACAACAATAACTGCCAGTGACTTCTCAAGGAGAGATGGGTGCCTTGTGCCTCCTCCACCATCTGTGATGGGATATTGATGGGCCCAATGTTGTGCAGGTCTTTTGCAGGTAATAATAGTTGCTATGACCACGTCATATCCATAAGACAGTGTTCCATAGCACTCCTCCCCATCATCTGGCTCTTACACTCTTTCTGTTCTCTCTTCTGCAGTGTTCCCTGAGTCTTAGAGGGGGTGACATTGACGTCCCATTCAGCACTGAGCACCAACAGTAGAATTCTTTTATCCCCTGGGCTAACCTAGAGCAAGCACAGTGCAGAGAATATATCCTGGAAGACTTAACTACTATGATGGTAAATAGCAAAAACATACACTTATTTATTTGAATAACCCCTGCCTCCCTTCAGTTGCTTGATCACAACAATGAAGAACTAACGAGGGGGCTAGAGAGATAGCTTAGCGGTTAACATGCTTGCCTGCAAAGCCTAAGGACCCAGGTTCGATTCCCCAGTACCCACGTAAGCCAGATGCACAAGGAGGCAAATGTGTTTGGAGTTTGTTTGCAGTGGGTAGATGCCTGACATATGCCCATTCTATCTCTCTCTGTCTCTCTCCCTCCCTCTCACTCAAACAAACAAATAAAATATTTTAAATTAAAAAGAGAAGTAACTAATACAAAAGTATATATAACCCCAAAGCTTGCTTCTCAGGAAAGAAAAGCTATCAGATAAAGAAAATGAGCCTCAAGAAAAGTAACAACTTCCTTAGACACCTGTCTAGTGAGTAGAAAACTATAGTCCAATGCTGAGCTTGTGTCAAGTACACGGCCTTCTTCCTGAGAAACTCACAGGACAGCCCAGTCCCTTGCACTGCAGAGAACTTTTGCAAAGGGACACTGAAGGATAATTTTCTCCCCACACATGATATGATTTTGTCTAAAAGAACATGACAGGCCGGGAGTGGTGGCGCAGGCCTCTAATAACAGCACTTGGGAGGCAGAGGTAGGAGGAACACCATAAGTTCGAGGCCACCCTGAGACTACATAGTGAATTCCAGGTCAGCCTGGGCTAGAGTGAGACCCTACCTGGAAAAACAAAAGAAAAGAACAGCAATGACAGGCTAAATGGCTGATTATTAATCAAGTTCTTTTTCTGCATGATAAAGTGAGGAAGGAAGGGAGAATGGCCAGTCCAGGACTTCCTGCCACCCGCGCCCCCAAAGCAGACGAAGGAGCTGCTCCTGCCTCCTCCACTCACAGAAGCCAGGCTCGGTGCTCAGTGGCCACCATCTGATATTCTCAACATTCACATATGTTAGCCTCTGAGGACACCCCCACATTCCACAGCACCCACCTCTCAACTCCTAGAGATACTGTTTTTCTTCATTTAAGCAAAGAAAAGCCCCAACGTCTAAAGAGGCCATTTTTCATCTGAATTGTCACTCAGTGCCCCTAAAGGTGTGTGTTTCAGTCCACTCTGGGGTGCCCAGCTCACTGTCCAGGTGTTGATAAACCATGGTCCACGTGGGTGAGTCATTCAGCAGGTTCCAGATGTGGCCATGTAGCCAGGCCTGCAACACCAGCCAGGAAGGACAGTGGCTCTGATGACCTCAGCTGACACCTCTGAGGCATGGGACACAGCTCTGAGAGTCTTCTACGTGCTGGATCTTTATGCTATGAAGTACTTATATTCCTTATCTATTGTCCTTACATTACCAAGGGCATTAAAGCTCAGACTTTTCTACCATCTAGTAAATATCTTATTACTGCTAGTGACCCTTGTCCCAAAAGTTTACAAGATCACAATGGTTTGGCTCAATGCTTTCACTTCCTGACCAGTGTCCTGTAACCATCTCCTTTATTCCCTTCAGTCTAGACTCAGTGGCTTCCTAAGGGCTCTGAATATTTACTAGGGTCAGGGCCAGGGCTGGGGCTAGTTTTAGATTTAGGGCTATGGCCAGTGCTAAGACTAGGCTTATGGTTAGGGTTAGGTGTTAGGATTAGGGTTTAGGATAGGGCTAGGTCAGGGTTAGAGCTAGGGCTAGGACTGGGTTAGGTTTAGGGTTAGAGGTAAGAGTTCTGTTAGGGTAAGGGCTAGGGTTGGGGACTTGGGTTGCATGTGTTGGTTAGGATTAGGGCTAGTACTTGGGCTAGGGCTAGGGTGAGAGTAAGAGCTAGGGCTGGGGTTAGGGTTAAGCTAGGGCTACGGTGAGGGTTAGGGGTAGCGTTAAGGTTAGGATTACTCGGGACATTCATATGCTTTTGTTCTTCGTTTGACCTGGACTATTTTTCTTCTGGTAGCTGATCATCTCTATCTACTGTCATTGAGGTGCCTGGAGCACCATTGAAGCTAGCTTATCAGAGACACTGATGGTAGGTAGCTTGCCATTACTGTAACAGACACATGAGATAAATCAACTTTTTAATAAAAGGCTTATTGTGGCTCCACTTACACAGGTTTCATTCATGAAAGAGTCTCTTTGGACCTCTGGTGACACACCATGGTAGGAGCACATAGCAGAGGAGGCCTGTTACCTTTATGGAAGGGACATGAAAGAGGTCAGAAAAGAAAACAACAGAGTCCCATAATCACCCTTGAGGACACCTTCCCCCAACCCCCATAGCCCCCCCCCAACCACAAGTGACTTAAAAGTCCTTCACTAGGCCCCACCTCCTTACAATGGTGTTAAACTGGGGGTTGAGCAATTTAACACGGGAGGAACCATCCCCATTCCAAACCTTGGCAGTTCTCTAATCCTCCCAACCCCCCCCCCCACCAGGCAGCCCTGCCTGCACTCTCTAGCCCTAATCCTGCTGTGTCTTTCTCCACTGCACTGGACAGTCTCTGTTTTCACTTGGCTAGACCACCAGAAGGTAACTTTGAGGTTAGGGAGATTGCTTTGTTCAGAATGTCTAGGAGCTGTTCAGTAAAACAATAACTATTGTTTTAGTAGTCTTGTTGTTGTTATAACAAACTACCTAAGGGTGGATAGTGTATAAGGAAAAGATACTTAGCTCACTGTTCCAGAGGCTGAGAAGTCCAAGACCATTGTGTCTGCATCTGGTGAGGGCCTTTCTGTGACATCCTAACTGACACAAGAGAGGGTGTCACAAGATGCAGTGTGCTAGTTCATGTCACTTGTTCTTTTCCTATAATGCCACTAATGTCATTAAAGGGCCCGTCTTCATGACACATCACTTTTTTGTGGGAGGTAGTGGTACCAGAGTGAAACTATAGCAATCATGATAAATGGGAGAGTAAATGAATGAATGAATGAAGAATATGATTAGTAAAGGCTATGATATTCAATCAGCACATCTATTGAATTTTACTATTTAACATGTACTAGTCTTCATGGCCCATAGGCACCTTAGGTTGCCAGGATTCTTCCAAAGCAAAGGATACTTCCCTTAGAGAGACAGGGATGAATCCTTGTCTGGTCCTTGTTTCCATAGCAGCCCAGAGAAGCCACTTCTGACTCTGAGCAATTTATGGGAAATTAAATATTTTAAACTCTCATAAACCAGTTTTAAGAAAGATAGAAAGAGGGCTGGAGAGATGGCTTAGTGGTTAAGACACTGGCCTGCAAAGCCAAAGGACCTAGGTTTGATTTCCCAGCACCCACCTAAGCCAAATGCACAAGGTTGACGCATCCATCTGGAGTTCGTTTGTAGTAGCTACAGGCCTTGGCATGCCCATTCCCTCTCTCTCTTTCTCTCTCTCTCCCTCCCTCTTTCTCTCTCCCAAATAATTACAATAAAATATATAAATAAAAAGAAAGATAGAAAGAGAGAGAGGAGCCAGGCATGGTGGGGCACGCCGTTAATCCCAGCACTCGGGAGGCAGAGGTAGGAGGATCGCTGTGAGTCTGAGGCCACCCTGAGACTACATGGTGAATTCCAGGTCAGCCTGGGCCAGAGTGAGACCCTACCTTGAAAAACCAAAAAAAAAAAAAAAAAAAAAAAAAGAGAGAGAGAGAGAGAGAGGGAGGGAGGGAGGAAGGAAGGGGCCAGGGAGAGAAAGGTAGAAATAGAGAGAAAAAGAAAGAAATAAAGAAAGAGAGGGAGGGAGGGGAAGAAGGGAAGGAAGGAAAGAAAGGAGAAAAGAGAGAGACAAATCTAACTTCTCTAAATTACTTCTTTGGCAGATAATTTATTGATATTCAAAAAAAGTCTAAGGGGTTGCTTTATCTAAAAACTGGCTATATTTTTTAAATGTCTTTATTTATTTATTTATTTATTTTTGGTTTTTCGATGTAGGGTCTCACTCTAGCTCAGCCTGGCCTGGAATTCATCTCAGGGTGGCCTCAAACTCACAGCAGTCTTCCTAACCTCTGCCTCCCGAGTGCTGTGATTAAAGGCATGCCCCACCACGCCCAGCTTTATTTATTTATTTATTTATTTATTTATTTATTTATTTTTATTTGAGACAGAGAGAGAGAAAATGGTTGCACCAGGGTCTCTAGCCACTACAAACCAGATGCATGCACCACCTTGTGCATCTGGCTTATGTGGGACCTGGAGAATCAAACCTGAGTCCTTAGGCTTCACAGGCAAGCACCTTAACCACTAAGCCATCTCTCCAGCCTATATTTCATAGCAATATTTGGCTATATTTGGCAGCAACATCTTTTGTTGGGGAGGAGGGCTTCAAGATAGGATCTCACTCTAGCCCAGGCTAACCTGGAATTCACTCTGTAGTCCCAGGCGGCATCTAACTCACAGCAATCCTCCTACCTCTGTCTCCAAAGTGCTAGGATTAAAAGTGTGTGCCATCATGCCCAGCCAATATCTTTTTTCTAATATGTTTACGGAGGGAAGTACAGAGTCCACGTGGCTAGAGATCCCATGTGGAGGGCCCTGAAAAACAGTGAAAAAAGAAAGAAAAGAGCCTGAGACTCCATAGTGAATCCAGGTCAACCTGGGCCAGAGCAAGACTCCACTTCAAAAAAGCCAAAAAAAAAAAAAAAAGAAGAAGAAGAAGAATCACTGAACCCACTTAAAGTAAAATACTATTTCCCTTTATAATGCTGATGACCAAGATCATAATTTTTATTTTTATTTATTTGCAAGCAGAGTAAGATAGAGAGAAGAGAGACAGACAGACAGAATGGGCATGCCAGGGCTTCCAGCCACTGCAAATGACCTCCAGATGTATGCAGTACTTTGTTCATCTGGCTTTACATGAGTATTGGGGAATCAAACCTGGGCCATTAGGCTTTGTAGTCAAGTGCCTTAACTGCTAGGCCATCTCTCCAGCCCCCAAGATCATAATTAAAATCACCTACACCTAAGAATCAGTCAAAGCTTCCCAAAGCTGAAAACTATGGAATGGTTTCCACGTATTATGTCAATGTAAACCCCTTAACATTGTCCAAGTTTGCTGTTTTTATATATTTATTTGCTTACTGATTAATTAACTGATTTCCCAAACAGGCAAAGTTGATGTTATAATTATCTACATTTTACCAAGGAGAAAACTGCAGCTCAGAAAGGTTGTAAACTGCTCTCAGAAGGAACCAGAATTTAAATATCAAGCCCACTGTTTACTGTACTAGTGTGTGGTTCACACGGGGCAATACAGAAAATAATTGAGTAAATTTGGAGATCTGGGTCTCTTTTGTTTATTTTTCTACACTATTTAGCCCAGGTTGAGTTTGAACTTCTGATCCTCCTTCCCTAGTCTCACATCTAGTAGAACTCTATGCTCCTATTGAGAACAGCCATGTGAATGGGAGCTAAGGGTTTGTTTTGTCTTGCCCTAAAGTGGCAGAAAGAGGAGAAAAGATTTAAAGGGAATGCTATCAAATTATTGGTCATATGTGCATGAAGTATCTGACCGCCACCACCATGACCTTCAGTTTCTAATCCATAGAGATGGGATCCTAGAAGGATCTTGCTCTCACGGGTGTCTGGGATCTGCTGTGGTGAGTTCCTCAAAGATTCAAATGTTAAAGCTTGGTCCCCAGAGTGGTGCTACTGGGAGCTGTCAAAACTTTGAGGTGAGGTCTGGAAGGAGGTCCTCAAGTCATTGGGGATGTGTCTTAAAGGGGGGTGTGAGACCCCAGTTTCTCCTACTTCTCTTACTTGCTGATGATGAGTAAGTGGCTTTTCTTCTTCTTCTTCTTCTTTTCTATTGTTTTTTTTTTTTTTTTTTGAGGTAGGGTCTCACTGCAACCCAGGCTGACCTGGAATTCACTATGTAGTCTCAGGGTGGCCTCAAACTGATGGCGATCCTCCTACCTCTGCCTCCTGAGTGCTGGGATTATAGGCGTGTACCACCATGCCTGGCATAAGTGGCTTTTTTAGAAATATTTATTTATTTATTTATTCAGCTAAGAGAGAGAATGGACAAACCAGGGCCTCTTGCCACTATGGACCAATTCTAGACACATGCATCACTGTGCATCTGGATTTATGTGAGTACCGAGGAATCAAACCACAGCCATCAGGCTTTGTAAGCAAGCGCCTTTAACCACTGAGCTAACTCCCCAGCCCCTATGAGCAAGTGGCCGTTGCTCTGCTACACACTCCCTGGAATGACTGAAGCCTCCAAAACCACAAGCCAAAGCAAACCTTTTCTTAATTAAGTTTATTGTCTCTGATACTTGTTATAGTCCAGAAAGACTGAGAGTCTATTGATTTGCTTCTATTTTCACCCTTTGGCATATTATACCTACTGCAAGGCTCATTTTTTTTTTCTTTTTTACTATTTTATTTGTTTATTTATTTGCACAGAGAGAGAGATAGGGAAGAGAGGGGAGAGGGAAGGAATGGGCGTGCCAGGGCATCTAGCCACCTCAAATGAACTCCAGATACATGCACCACTTTGTGCATCTGGCTTTATGTGGGTACTGAGGAATCAAACCCAGGTCATTAGGCTTTGCAGGCAAGCACCTTAACTACTGAGCCATCTCTCCAGCTCCATCAGGCTCATTCTTAAATAAACTGTGGACTTTTATTTTGATCTTCACCAAAAAATACTATCAGTGCAGTAAGTTAACAAGATGGTTCACTGGTGCATGGCCCTCAGAAGTGACCAAGATGATCTAGGATATGTCATAGTTACAGAGAAATAAGCACTTGACTTCTAAGCAATCCTGTTCAATCCACCAACTGGTGACAATTCAAATCAATCAGATTCAAATCTGGAACTGAGTCTCCAAACTAGAATTTCCCCTCAGTCATTCTAAAATTTAAAAAGCTCAGAACAGGGGCTGGAGAGATGGCTTAGTGGTTAAGCGCTTGCCTGTGAAGCCTAAGGACCCGAGTTCGAGGCTTGATTCCCCAGTATCCACGTTAGCCAGATGCACAAGGGGGCGCACGCATCTGGAGTTCGTTTGCAGTGGCTGGAGGCCCTGGTGTGCCCATTCTCTCTCTCTCTCTCTGCCTCTTTTTCTGTCTGTTGCTCTCAAATTAAATATATATATATATATATATATATATATATATATATATATATATATATAAAATTTTAAAAGCTCAGAATACTGCTTTGTCTGTGAAAGAAATGCTGAGAAAATATCAACCACGTTTTTGTTTTAACGTGCTATTTATTTATCTGTTCACATAGCTGAGGTGGTGCTATTTTCTCTTGCCACCACAAACAACTGCCAAATATATGTGCCACTCTTTTTACACTGAGTCAAAAAATTATTTTAATAGTTACATTTTTTTTACAGAATCAGTATAAAATGGCAGTTGATTATTTTATGAAAATTACTTAGACTTGAGGTCTTGGCTAAGTGGGGCTAAAATCAACAAAAGGTCTTGGATTGTTGGCTCAGAACTTATCCTGCGGGGGCTGGAGAGATGGCTTAGCTGTTAAAGCACTTGTCTGCAAAGCCAAAAGACCAGGGTTCAATTCCTTAGGACCCACATAAGCCAGATGCACAAGAGGGCACAACCATCTGGAGTTGGTTTGTAGTGGCTGGAAGCCCTGGTGCACCCATTCTGTCTCTCTCCCTGCCTATTCTCTGTCTCAAATAAATAAATAAAAATAAAATATTTTAAAAGAAATTATCTAGGCCAGGCGTGGTGGCGCACGCCTTTAATCCCAGCACTCGGGAGGCAGAGGTAGGAGGATAACCTTGAGTTTAAGGCCACCCTGAGACTATATAGTGAATTCCAGGTCAGCCTAGGCTAGAGAGAGATCGTACCTTGAAAAAGAAAAGAAAAAGAAATTATCCTAGGAAGCCCACCCTGTTGATGTCTGTCATACTTAGCTCTGATGAGATGACCCAGTCCTTTAAAAAAAATCTATTCATTCTTTGGAGGCTTGAAGTGAATACAGCAGCATTCATTAAACACCTTCCAGCTTCTGTCATTTACTACTTCAACATTCAGTTCTGACAGCATCCATTTAACTTTGTTTGCTCTTTCAAAGTTGCTTTAATAACATTAAATCATACAAATTCTTTTCTCTTTCTTCTCAGAAGAAAATTTCTTACTACTGCTGATGTCTGGGCTGTACAGTGCACTGACATGAGCTGCATCAAAGACACATAAAATTGTTTAAAGTTTGGCTGGCATCAATTTTCCCTGCAAAGGAAGCTGTTGGAGCTGTAGTGTTTAGTTCATGCACTAGTCTGTCATTAACTGTTCTCATCGCCCTGAGTACTTCCCGGAACTCAGCAAACTCCTCCGCTCACAGCGCCACTGGGTGCTGCCATATCGGACCCTACGCCACTTTTCATTTGGTCTTATGTGAGTGGTGGGGATTTGAACCAGGACCAGTTATGAACTAGGCTGGCAGGTTTTGCAAGCAAACGCCTTTAGCCATTTCCCTAACCCTTCAACCACGTGATTAACATTTTTCTTTAGACTGACCTAGATATTCTGCTTAGCTGCCTCCCAAGCCTGTGACTACAAAAAAGAAGGCCACATTTTCCTTCTCTTCTTTCCTTCTTCTTCTTTTTTTTTCTTTTCTTTTGATGGGAAGAAACCCAGGACCTCATGCTTCTTAGGGCAATGTTCTACACTGAGCCATATCCACAGCCTTTTAAATATTCAAATTACAGAGCTCAACCTTCGTCGCTTTGACATAACATTTTCCTAATTTCCATATGTTCCTCGGACATTTCTGAATGTTCCAGGTGGCTCTCTTGCTCTCTCGGGAACATGTGGCCATGACAGGGATCATGCTTTCCATGGCCTCTGCTGTGGTAGCCTGTTGTAGAGAAGTGCCCTCTGGGAATAGCACTTGTCTCTATTAAGTCCATGGCCGTTCTACTTCTGGTGATCTGCAGATAGACAGAAGGAGAACAGTCACCTATAGTCAAGGTAGTGAGAGAAGAGCTCACAGATTCCTCCTGGTATCCTCCAGGACCTGGGGTTTGTGCTTGTTGAGATGGTCATGAAAGACTATCTCAAAAGCCTAACCCCGACACCTATGAGCACGACCATATCTGGAAATAGTGGGTTTGTAGCTACAGTCAAGTTAACATGAGGTCATATCGCAATACAGTGGACTCTTTTCCAATATGAGCAGGGAAATTTGACCCAGATAAACACAGAGGGAAGACGACCATGTAAAAATGAGACAGAAGGGCTGGACAGATGGCTTAGTTGTCAAGGAGTTTGTCTACAAAGCCAAAGGACCCAGGTTCAATTCCCCAGGACCCCAGATGCATAAGGTGACACATGTATCTGGAGTTTGTTTGCAGTAGCTGGATATCCTGGAGCTTCCATTCTCTCTCTATTCTCTCTCTTTCTCCGTTTCTCACCCTCTCTCTGTCTCTCTGACTCAAATAAATAAATAAAAATTTTTAAAAATAAATAATGAGACAGAGGTTGGAATTACATGACCAGAATCCATGAAAGGCCGAAGGCCACCACCATCTGCTGGAGGAGGCCAGGAAGTGTCTTTCACTAGACAGAGACCCTTCAGAGAGAGCACAGCTCTGCATACAACTACATTTACCTCCAGAACAGTGAAGGAATAAATTTCTCTTATTTTAAGACACTCAAGTTTTGGGTAGCCCTTGGAAATTAGTAAAGTGACTTAGATATTTTGAGCCATGATTTATATAAACCTATACAAGAAAGGTATTCCAAAATTATACAAATGTCTTCAAGGATGGAATCTTTTTTAAAAAAAAATACCAACTTCAAAAAAAACTACAAAATTAAAATCAATGCCTATATTTTTTTTTCTCCCAAGTAATTAAGCAAGCTCGTGGGGGATGCTAGCTTCCTTGATTTCCGGTGAATAGTGCTGATGAGTCAGGACCATTACATCTCACAGAAGATGCTGCACAAAAAGCAAAGTCTGAGAGTTGTGTTTACTAACGTGATACCATATGTTGGTTGATTAACAAGTTGTCAGAATATTAGAAGTTCTTGGCTGATTGCAAGGAGGAGCATCTGTTTGCTGAGTCCTTTAGCTAATGTGTGCATGATATTGCCAGGTTTGGCCTTTTTCCTGAATATCAGATATAAATTCCCACAGCATTTGGCCTTCAGAGAGCAATGCTGTTGAACTGCTGGAGTGGAGGATGTTTATTCTAGGAAAGCAAACAAGGTAAGGCCAGAGAGAGAAAACTAAGTGTACGCATAGGTGACTGGCACCGTCTTCTACAGCTAATGTTTACTCAGATGTCACTTGAGGGGGAAAGGAAAAAAGTCTCTTAGAGCTATTTATTGCTCTATTACCTATTGATAAATGTTAATAATGCCTTGTATTTATAGAGTGACTTGCAGGTTGCAAATGGCTTCACATTGGAGTCTCACAGTCTTGGAAAGATAGCAAGAAATCTTGTGGTCACCTCACAAATCTAGACTGTACAGCTGAGGGAGGAGGGTTGTGGGGGGAGGGAGGGAGAGAGAAAGAGAGAGAAACACCAAGAGAAAATTTAAATGAATCCATCGTAGAACCAGGTCTCCTAAGTTCCATCCCTGTACGAGCTGCAAATGACATTAGTGTAAATTCAAGAATGATTGTGGAAGCTATGAAGATATAATCAAGGGAAATTCTTGAGTTTCCCTTTGAATCTTTTACACCATTGAGTTTAGTTTTATCTCTGCTGTGGCCACATACCTGAGAAAACCAACTTAAAGGGAGAAGAGGTTTCTTTAGGCTCATGCTTTGAGAACTCTGTCCATCGTGGCCAGGAGGGTATGGCAGAGCAGAGTAACTCACATAACAATGGCCTGAAAGCAGAGAGAGAGAGAGAGAGAGAGAGAGAGGCAGAGACATGTGTGTGAGAAAGAGAGAGAGAGGAGGAGGAAGAGACCAACAGCGAGATATAGTACCCGAGAACACGTCCTACTTCCTCCTGCTAGGTCTGTCTCACACCAGAATATTCCAAAGCAGCTCTACAAGCTATGCACTAAATCTTCATTGCATAAGCCATTTTGAGGGGTGGCACTGCTGTAACCAAATAAATCCCTAGGAATACCAACTACAAGGGACTGGGGGTTGGGGAGGATCATGGTCTTAGAGGGTTCAGTCCATCACAGTGAGGAGGGCATGGCAGAACATGGCAGCTCACATCATGATGGCATGGAAGGAGAGAGAGATAGACAGACCAGGGACAAGATACAGCCCACAAGGACACATCTTTCTTCCTCCTGTTGCTTCCTCCAGCCAGTCCCTACCTCGTAAAGCTTCTAGAATCTTCTAAAACAGGCCCACTAGATATGGACCAGCTCTTCAAAACACAAGCCTTTGGGGGAGGGATACTTCGTATCCAAGTCATAATACTCTGCTTTTGATAACAGGCAGCTGTCATGGATTGATGATGCCTTTTCAGTTTCACTGGGTGGATCCCTGTCCAGTGCTCATCAAAGCAGACATGAAATGAGTAAGGGAAAGAGAGATTTGTCTTATGTCACTTGAGTTCACAGTTACATTTATGTTTCAGTCGTTGGATTTCCTTTGAAATTTCTCAGTACCCGTGGTTTCAGAACTAAGTATCTTTGTGATATGATGTATCTATCACTTTTTTCTTTAATCTGATTTTTTTGTGTCTTGTACTTTTACAACATTGAGGAAGGCTGTGTTTTGGAGAAATCTTTTAATGTTTCAAAGGAATGTAGCATATTATGAAAAATAGGATATTTCCTTTTAAGTCTTCCAGACTTTAGGTCTATATTAAAATCACAAGTCAGGTATTGCATTTGAATATTTCTTCCCTTTATTCCTCTTTGCCTAATGCATGGGGGGGACTTGTTTTCCACCCTGTAACATCTAGTATCTGGGGCTGGTGAATTGAATTAATAAATGATAAAGAAAAGGATTAATTCCCATCCATGTGGAAGGCCTTTCAGTAAAGAAGAGGAAAAACCCTGGAAAAGTTATTTCTGCTTAAATATCTGTTTAACAAGAAAAAATCAAAGAGATTCATTCAGACCTTGAAAAGCTTGTGAAGTATGAGGAGGTGAATAGACGAAGGACACTGGTGGGAAATCAGGGTTATTTAGTAAGGTGTCTTTTGTAGACTGAAGTGAGCATCATCTGTAGTTATAAAAGCTACTTTCTGGGGCTGGAGACATGGCTCAGCAGATAAAGTGCTTGCCTGCAAAGCCTAAGGACTCTAACTCGATTCCCCAGTACCTGTGCACAGCTGGCTGCACAAGGCGGCACATGCATCTGGAGTTCGTTCGTTATAGTAGCTAGAGGCCCCGGTGCACCTATTCTCTCTCTTTCTCTCTCTCCCTCCCTCCCTCTTTCTCTTTCAAAAACATAAATAAATCAATGTAAAAAATGCTATCTTATGCCAGACATGGTGGCATACTTTTTTAATCCCGGCACTCATGAGGATGGTAGTAAACTTGAGACCATCCTGGCCTACTGACTTCTAGGTCAGCCTGGACTAGAGTGAGATCCTGTCTCAATACAAAACCAAACAAAACAAAGCCACGTCCTCTGCCTGCTATGAGAGGGGGCAGGGGGACACTTTCACAAAGGGAAGTTCATGCCCTGTTTTGGGTGGGCTTGGGGGAGATATCTATTGTTTCTCAACTGCATTTAGCTCAAAACCTTGATTCTACAGTGGCATATTTGGGGGTGGCACATTCCTTCATTAATTTTGAGAGTCTCTGTAGTAATATCCTTTCCTCGCTTTCCAGCCATATCCTCAGCCCCTGTGTTTCTAACCCTTTTCTGCAAAGTGTTCCTCCTCTTCCTCTCTAATTCCCTTCCTCTAAATTCATAGTCCTGCTGGCCTATCCATGATTTGACTTCCCCTCTTTATTCCCTTTCCAGTGGCACTCCACTTTAATGCAATCCCAAATTTATGTTCCTACTGCAGGGCCTCCCCAGTGGCCAGCTCCTCGGCATTGGAGGTTATCCTCCTCTGAGGAATTACTTTGTCAGCCTGTCATTTAGCCCCTTCAGCTCCCCTGTGTTTGGTGTGACCGTTTGTAAGTCTTCTATGGTTAATTTCTACATCTTGCTCCCTTTTGTCTCTTTAACTGACTTGCTATTTTTCTCCTGCGCTTTCTCTATCCTGTGGTTTTGCTTTGGCAAGGACATTTTGAGCCAACATCCCTAGGGGTGTGGCTGAAAAGGATGGCGCTCATGGCTTTGCTAAGTTAGTTTCCTGGGTGACTCCCCTTGCACAGTGAAGGATGTGGGTCATCTCTCCTGCTCACTGAAGGCTGTGGGTCATCTCTCCTGCTCACTGAAGGCTGTGGGTCATCTCTCCTGCTCACTGAAGGCTGTGGGTCATCTCTCCTGCTCACTGAAGGCTGTGGGTCATCTCTCCTGCTCACTGAAGGCTGTGGGTCATCTCTCCTGCTCACTGAAGGCTGTGGGTCATCTCTCCTGCTCACTGAAGGCTGTGGGTCATCTCTTCTGCTCACTGAAGGCTGTGGGTCATCTCTCCTGCTCACTGAAGGCTGTGGGTCATCTCTTCTGCTCACTGAAGGCTGTGGGTCATCTCTCCTGCTCACTGAAGGCTGTGGGTCATCTCTTCTGCTCACTGAAGGCTGTGGGTCATCTCTTCTGCTCACTGAAGGCTGTGGGTCATCTCTCCTGCTCACTGAAGGCTGTGGGCCATCCACTCACACAGCATAATTCTCCTGCCCATTTTCTCATGCAGCAACCACTGGCACCTAGCAACACCTGAAGGTACTGGAGGTCTGATGTAAGGGGTGGCTCAGGGAGACGCCCTGTTGTAATTTTCATTGCAGCTTGAAAACCAGACACTGAACAAGGACTCAAAAACATATCTGTCATAGTTTACAAAGTTAAGAGCTGTAAATATCTCAGACAGGAACTTATGTGACCAGGGACAACATGAGGAGCACTGCCTGCAGAGCTGGACTTGTGACCCAAGGAGTAGGAACTCTAGCTAGGTGAAAGGAAGGAGGTGGAGGAGAGTATGGAGGAATAAGTTGTATAAAGATACCAAAGTAGGGATGAATGTGGCCTCTTCAGTATTTTCTTAACAGTGTTAAAAATGTGTTCTCTGTTATTGTAACATAATAGCTGAGACAAGGGGCTGGAGAGATGGCTTAACGGTTAATGTACTTGCCTGCAAAGCCAAATGATCCAGGTATAATTCCTCAGGACCCACATAGGCCAAATGAACAAAAGGGTGCATGCATTGGAGTTTGTAGTGGCTGGAAGTCCTAGCATGCCTGTTGCAGTCAGGTTTATATTGCTGGCAGAAATCACCTGACCAAGAGCAGGTTTTGGGAAAAAGGGGTTTATTTTGGCTTACAGACTCAAGGGGAAGCTCCATGATGGCAGGATAAAACAATGGCATGAGCAGAGGGTGAACATCACCCCCTGGCCAACATAAGGTGGACAATAGCAACAGGAGAGTGTGCCAAACACTGGCAAGAGGAAACAGGCTATAATACCCATAAGCCCAGCCCCAGTAATAAATACACTGCCTCCTGGAGGCATCAGTTCCCAAATTTCCATCAGCTGGGAACCTAGCATTCAGAACACCTAACTTTATGGGGGACACCTGAATCAAACCACCACATTCTGCCACTGGCCCCCATAAACTGATAAATATCCATGATGTAAAATGCAATACATTTAGTCCATCTTTAAAAGCCCCCATAGTTTTTATCAATCCCAGTGATATTCAAACATTCCCATAATCCAAAGTCCTTTAACTGAGCCATGATACCAAAAAATCCCCCCAAAACCCATAATGACACAGAATAAACATTCACACTGCAAAAGATGGCATTGGGCATAGCAAAGAAATATTCAGCCAATACAAGATTCAACCAGGGCAAACATCAAATTCTGTAGCTCCAAGTCCACCAACTCTAGTCAATGACAAGTCTCCAACTCCAATAATTCTAACCACTGACAACTCTCTGGAGTTCCAATTCTGCCCCTCCAGCTAGACTACTCATAGTCCTGGAAAACTTCACTGGGACAGGCAGCTCTCTTTAGCAGCCATCTCATGGTCCCAGCATCTCCACTGGGTCTCCACTGCAACCCGCGGTCCATCCTCATGGCTCCAAAGGGTCTCCATGCAGGCATCCAGCAAACCTGCTTCACACTGCCCATGGCCATTTCCAAAACACAAGACCATGTTGCAAATTCAATGATGCTCTCTTTCCTGCATTTCTTATACTCTGTAATACCAGGTAGGGTACCAATTTGTCAATCCAGGGGGGAATAAAGCAGACTTTGAAGAACAGGACACTCCTCCAGCATTCTGACCCCTTCAAAACACTGCATTCTTTCTGTTGTCGCAATGCAGGTCAGCTGGCCCAATCTCAATGGTTGTAATCTCTCATACAATTGAAGATGAACAGGCAGGAGTTGCAGCCCAAAGATTTCATTTTTTCTGTGCCATATCCCTCTGCTCCCATCAGTCTATTTCTACACAAAGCAACCCTGCACAAGTTCTCAGGACACGGGTATAACAGCCAGCTTCTCGCACAAACTGCTTCCAGCCCAGTCCAGGCAAAGCTTTTTCTCACCCTCACAAGCAAAACCTCACAGTCCATAGTTCTTACTACATTCAGGTCTTTCAACTCTGATCAGAATAGTCCATCAAGCTGTACTTATAGCACTGCAAGGCATCTCTAGGCTGAAGTTTCAAATCTTCCCACATTCCTCTTGAAAATCAGCTCCAAAAGGCCAAAGCCACACAGTCAGGTGTCTAGTAGCAATCCCACTCCTGGTACCAAATCTCCATCAGATGGTAACCTAACATTCAAAACACCTAAGTTTATGGGGGATACCTGAATCAAACTACCACAATGCCTATTCTCTCTCTCTCTCTCTCTCTCTCTCTCTCTCTCTCTTTCTCTCTCTCCTTCTCTCTTTCTCTCTCTTTCTCCTTGCAAATAAATAAGAACTTCTTTAAAAAAAGAAATTACATAAGGGAGAGAAAAGGATGCCTTTGATTTCTATTCTTTTAACTTTTATAATTAATTTTGATTTGTTTTTTTTTAATTTATTTTTGAGGCAATCCCAATAGACTGGCCTTTTTTCATGTAAGAGAGAGAGAGAGAGAGAGAGAGAGAATTGGCACCAAGGCCTCTAGCCACTGCAGTCGAATTCCAGATGTGTGTGCCCTCTTATGTGCATGTGCAGCATTGCGTGCTTGTGTCACTCTGTGTCTGGCTTATATGGGACCTGGAGAGTAAAATATGAGTGCTTAGGCTTCGCAGGCAAGCGTCTTAACCACTAAGCCATCTCTCTAGCATTTTTATTATTAATTTTGATTCATTTGCGTGACTCTGTGAGTGTGCATGTGTCTGAAAGTACCAGAATCACTTGCCAAACATGTTCAGCTTTACATGGGTGCTGGGTAATTGAATCTCGGCTAATGGGTTTTACAAGTAAGCACCTTTAACCACCAAGCCATTTCTCCAGCTTGTTTTTTGAGTCAGGGTCCCATTCCAGCCCAGGCTTACCTGGAACTCACTCAATAGTCCCAGGCTGGTCTTAGACTCATAGTAGTCCTCCTACCTCTGCCTCCCAAGTGCTGAGATTAAAGGTGTGTGTTACCACTCCTGCCCCCCCCCCCCCGCCCTTTCTATTTAGCATCAGTTTCTCTTTCCATCTTCAGAAAAGAGTCATGAAGCCGGGCGTGGTGGCGCACGCCTTTATTCCCAGCACTCGGGAGGCAGAGGTAGGAGGATCGCCATGAGTTCGAGGCCACCCTGAGACTCCATAGTGAATTCCAGGTCAGCCTGTGCTAGAGTGAGACCCTACCTCGAAAAACCAAAAAAAAAAAAAAGAAAGAAAGAAAGAAAGAGTCATGAGCTTTTAAAAACCAGTGGGGCCTGGCATGGTGGTACACACTTTTAATCCCAGCACTCGGCAGGAAGATGTAGGAAGATCACTGCGAATCACTATGAGTTCAAGGCCAGCCTGGGACTACAGAGTGAGTTCCAGGTCAGCCTCGACTAGAGTGAGACCCTGCCTTGAAAACAAACAAATAAACAAAAATATCCATGGGGCTAAATTATTCTCTGTGTATGCTCTTAAATTTAATTATTTACTTTGGGGGGAGGTTGTTTTTTTTGTGTGTGTGACAGCAGCTCACACTAGCTGGCATCAAACTCCTGGCAATCCTCCTGTCTTAGTCTCCCAAGTGCTAGTATTACAGATATGAGGCACCATAACCAGTTAGTAATAATTCCCCCTCATCACCATCCTCTACACTTTAAGACTCACATAAAAGGCTTTACAACCAACATGTACGATAGGGTTAAAGCCAGCTCTTTGCTTATGCTCATACACTCCAGTGTGAGGTTGTTCTATCATTCCTAAGCCACATTCAACTATCTTATTCTCAGGGGCAGGTAGCCCTCTCTATTCTAGGAACCAACCAATTCTTTTTCTCGTCCTAAACCCAGTTAGACAGAATAGCTTTCCTATAATGAATCAAAACAAATCTGCAACTTGACACTCTTTCTCACCCCACGGCAATTAAGAAGAAGTTTCTTCCACATTTTGCATGATAGCCTTCCAAATATATTAAGACAACTGCTATGTGTCCTCAAGCCTGCTCTGCTGCCAACTAAACATCCCCAAGTCCTCAAACACATTTCCTGTAAGACGGAGACCCTAGTTCTGCTTTCTTCACCCTCTTGAAGAAACTGGCCCTCACCTGAGACAAGTAAGTCACCACTCTCTGAGTGACACCCACACTGACCAATGATGTGCTGGGGGCAGGACAGCTGCTTCCTGTTGCTTTTGTGCATAAATTGACAGCACTTTACTTTTGAACAAAGAGCAAGAGTGTGGCTTTAGGGATGTGAGATGTTTCTAGATAGGTGGGAATTTGTGTGTGGATTATAAAGCACAAACAGCTTTTCACATGTGGGACTTGAAACGTGTTAAGTCCCAACAGAATTGCTAAGTAACAAATGGGAGGGTTTTTCAATTCCATCAGGGTATAGATTTTTTTTTTAAAGTAATATTTTCCCTTCTTTTCATTCTTTCTGTGGTAGGTGTACCTAATCTGCTCTACAAACAGCTGCCCTAACAGATGCTCACTTTAGGTGCTATCATGCTTTTTCATCTTTGAGTACACCTAGCAAAATCCTTTCCATGAAGAGATGTTTTGAAAACCCAGAACTTTGCCTAATACAAATGGATCACCGTTTGTGTGACATTTTTGAGCAGTCTCCAGTTGCCTAAGCGCCTCCCAAGGGCACAGTCCTCACCCACAATTTGGAAAGGGCTTCCTGTGAAATCAGACTCATCCTCACCTCAGTGGTCCCGTTGCTGTCTGGCAACAGGCTTCCAGCTGATGCAGGAGGTCAACCGAGTCTCATGGTTGGGACAAATACCTGACCAGAAGCAACCTATGGAAGGAAAGGTTTAATGATGCTTACAGTTCCAGAGGGCACAGTCCATCAGGGCAGGGGAAGCAGTTTTCCACATGATATGATACCAAAGTGTGTTATGATTTTATATATTTCTGAATCGGGTGTTTTATAACTTTTGTTTTATTAATCTAACTTCTTTCCTCTGTTACTCTGTCCTTTCCATAACAATATTGCTGTTTTTAAGGCTTGTTCATAAAATTTAATCTCTGAAATCATAATTCTTACAGTTGCCTTAGTTTTAGTTTAAACACTAATTTGCTTCTGTTCTCAAAACAGCCCCTCACCCTGTTTTTGTTTGTTTGCTTGTTTTGTGCTGTTTTTTTCTATTTGTTCTTTTTTTATTTTTAATTTTTTTGATTTCCTGAGGTAGGGTCTCACTCTAGCTCAGGGTGACTTAGAATTCACTACGTAGTATGTAGTCTCAAGCTGGCCTTGACTTCATGGTAAACTCTGCCTCCCTAGTGCTGGGATTAAAGGTATGCACCACTATGCCCAGCTCCTTTCTTTTTTGGGGGGGGTTTTCGAGGTAGGGTTTTACTCTGGCCCAGGCTGACCTGGAATTCACTATGGAGTCTCAGGGTGGCCTCAAACTCACGGTTATCCTCCTACCTCTGCCTCCTGATTGCTGGGATTAAAGGCATGCGCCACCACTCCTGGCTTTAAAATATTTTTATTTACTTATTTTAGAGAGGGGGGGGAATATATGGGCAAGCGAGGGCCTCTAGCCACTGTAAATTAACTCTAGACACATGTGCCACCTTGTGCATCTGGCTTATGTGGGTACTGGGGAATCGAACCTGGGTCCTTAGGCTTCATAGGCAAGCACCTTAACTACTAAATTATCTCTCCAGTCCTCTATCCTTGCTTGAATGACTGGAGTTTGGCCTTCTGATGTTTTGTTTTTTAAATATTTTATTTATTTACTTATTTGTTTGAGGGGAGCAGATATATATAGACAGAATGGGTGTGCCAAAGCTTCCAGCCACTGCAAACAAACTCCAGACACATGCGCCACTTTGTACATCCAGCTTATGTGGGTACGGGGGTATTAAAGCTGGGTAATTAGGCTTCACAGGCAAGCACCTTAACCACTAAGCCATCTCTCTAGCCCCTGATGTTTTCTTAAAAGAGCTTACAGGGACTATAGTTCTGAACATATAAATGTGCAAATCCTTTGTCTTTGTATTTGGATGACAGTGTTGAGCCTAGTATTTTTCTTGCCGGGTAGTTGGGGTAGAATCCAGGTTCTCATGCATATCAAACATGTGATTAACACTGAGCTACAAGCCAGGCATAGTGTTCTCGAGCCATGCTTTATATCTCTGAAGACTCTGTATTCACTATCCACCTTCTGGTGTTGACATTTTTCTTTTATAAAATTTTATTTTACATATATTATAATAGGTTATACACTTTGATCCCCATGTCCCTGCTCTTGCTACCCTTGGGTCCTTCCTTAGTGAGGTTACAGAATTCACTGTGAGGTCATGAAGGCCTCAGTCAGTTCCTATAAGATAATAGGTAAATAACTAAATAAAATATTTGGGCTGGAGGGATGGCTTAGCAGTTAAGGTGTTTGCCTGCAAACCCAAAGGACCCAGGTTCGATTCCCCAGGACCCACGTTAGCCAGATGCACAAGGTGGCGCATGTGTCTGGAGTTCGTTTGCAGTGGCTGGAGGCCTTGGCATGCCCATTCTCTCTTTCTTTCTGCCTCTTCCTCTCTCTCTCTCTCTCTCTCTCTCTCTCTAATAAGTAAATAAATAAAGATAATAGAGAGAGTGTGTCTCGAAATATTCTACTCACTGTGGGGGCTGTAACAATCTTTCCACCCCGTCTTCTCAATGTTCCGTGAGTCATGGAAGGCTGTCTGATTTAGTGTGGAGTTCCCTGTAGCCTCTGAATTTCTGCTTTGATTTTTTGTTGTTGTTGGCATTGTTGTTGTTGTTGTTTTGTTTTGTTTTTTGAGATAGGGTCTCACTCTAGCCTAGGCTGACCTGGAATTCACTGTGTAGTCTCAGGGTTGCCTGGAACTCACAGTGATCCTCCTACCTCTAAAAGGCGTGAGCCACCACACCCAGCTTGCTTTGATGGGTTTTAATGTATCATGTCTGTCACATTCACCCTGGAACTAGTTGTCAGGGCAGCAGCAAGAGCAGTGTTCATGGCACCATTTTCTCCGCACTTTCTCCCGGGCCCCGGCCCTGGCCAGTGTGGTAGAGGTGGCACATCTTGTGGTGGGCAGTCAGCTCTCTTCTTTTCTTGTCGATGGATCTTGGTTCTCCTTTGTTTTCTCTGTCATCTGTAAAATAAAACAGATTCTCAACCAAAAGTGAGAGCAGCTTGGGTTAGAGGGGGTATACAAAGTACAAAGTGCACAGCCCACTCCTGTTCTCCAGGGAGCAGTGGGGGCTTCCTTCTGAAGTCTGAGTTTCCTGATCATGAGATTCTGACTTGGTTTCCAGTACTAGATATGAGTTCTCTCCCACTGAGCGGGCCTCACATCCAATCAGAGAACAGTTGGTTACCCGCAGAGGCTGCATGCCAGTATTGCACAAGTGTGGACTTCTTGACCAGCTGGTTGATTTCGTAGTCTACGAGGTCTCTGCTTACTCATACTGATGGTGACCGTTTTCCTCCAGCAGCTCCCATAGGGCTTCCAACACTGTGAGGACTAGCCACGACGAAGCTAGTTTCCCTCTTGGTTCCAGCAGGGTGTTCAGATGTCCTGTGACTGCAGCCTGCGGTTTCTTTAGCAATAGGGTCTTACCTTTCAGCTCTGGCAGGTAATCACATGTGCTGGCAATGACCTGCATTGCTTTGAGGACCTCCACGGTCTCCCTGATCAAAAGCTCACTGTGAGGGCAACCTAATTCCAGGTTTGGGACTTACTCCACCAAGACTCTCCCTCCCCTGAACCTGTCAGGAAACTCCTCCTCTCCTTTCTCCCTATTTTATTTTATTTTTTTATCTCTCCTGATCTCATCCTAGTTCTGTGCCCATATTCTTGGTTCTTACTATTTTTGTACTAATCTCAAATTGGTTCCAGTTGGGAACCACAGATGAGAGTGTACATGCTGCGTTTGCCTTTCTGTGTCTGCGTGACCTTGCTTAGAATGATTTTTTTCCAATTCCATCCATTTTCCTGCAAAATTCGTTATCGGCACATTTTCCTTTTTTATTTGATCTGTATCTGTTTTTTCTTAGTCTCTATTCCAGGTCTTGTATTTCAGTAAAGCTTCTTGCATTACCTTTCAGTGTAATTCTTTTCCAATTCCTTGGTTTTCTCCAACAGGCTTTTGTTTCCTCCACCTTTTCCTGCAGCTCCTGTTAATCCATTGACTCAGCTGTGTGCTCCGGGACTAGCTCCATGTGCTCAGCATCCTCTTCCTCTCCGTTCTCTCCCGGTGTCTCCCTTTCTAAAGAAACACCGTGTGCCTTCCAAGTCTCCTCACATTCTGCCAACCTGGCCATAGCCTTAAAGATCTGTTCATGAATAGTCTCAGCTGGCTGTGAATCTAATCTTTAAGCTTTAAGCCTCCTTTCTTGCCCCGACATCATGGGTCCTGTGAGCTCCTCCCTCTCCCTCTTGTCTCTTCTGTATTTGCTCAGGCCATCTGTGTGGCTTCCTGAGACAGCGATTGCTAAGTTCCTCATAATGTCTCCCCATTCCTGACTCCCGAGTCATCTACTTTCCTCCTAAGTCAACAATGCAGCTTCTGAGAAAATGTCACTGCTTATTCTCTTCCTCCTCCCTACACTAATGAATAAGCTCTGTGATTTTAAACCATTTCTACTTAGTTATGAAGTATCATCAGCTCTACAGAGAAAGAAGGGGAGAACCCTTGTGAATCCAAGGGAGCAATCTCGAGGGAGTTGACCTCATGCATGCAATTTCTTTGAAGTCCTGTACTTTATCTTAAAAGAAGAGGCTGGCCCAGTGGTTAAGGCACTTGCCTGCACAGCCTAACAACCCGGGTTCTATTCCCCAGTACCCATGTAAAGCCAGATGCACAAAGTGACCCATGCATCTGGGGTTTGTTTGCAGAGGCCCTGATGTGCCCATTTTCTCTCTCTGTCTCACTCACTCTCTCTCTCTCTCCCCCTTGCAAGTAAATTAATAAAATACTTTTTTAAAATAGGCAATATTTCAATTCAATTCCACAGAATCTACATTTATTTTGAATATGTTTAATATGTTTTAGACTACATAGTTGTGTCTTTTCATCCCACCTCTAATCTTTGCAAAAAAATTGAAGCCACAACAAGGTAAGCAGTAATAATAAGGAAGAGTTAAGCACTTTCTAGAATGTCAGTGAGGATTCTCAGGAGTGGAAGGAGGATCCTGATTACTTAAAAAAAAAAAAAAATCAGCCGGGCATGGTGGCACATGCCTTTAATCCCAGCACTTGGGGAGGAAGAGGTAGGAGGATCACCATGAGTTTGAGGCCACGTTGAGACTACATAATGAATTCCAGGTCAGCCTGGGCTAAAGCGAGACCCTACCTCGAAAAAAAAAAATCTAGCTGGGCGTGGTGGCACACGCCTTTAATCCCAGCACTTGGGGAGGCAGAGGTAGGAGGATTGCCATGAGTTCGAGGCCACCCTGTGAATACAGAGTGAATTCCAGGTCAGCCTGAACTAGAGTGAAACCCTACCGCAAAAAATCAAAAAACAAAAAAATCTCAAGTTACCACAGGGCTCTCATTTGCATCTTTGTATCTCTGGCCTACGGTACACTAGGCACGCACTGGGCATTGACTAATTGTTTGTGGAACTGGGTGCAGGTGAAGATATAGGTTTTGATCTTCAAACACTCACTAGGCTACTGCTCATCTTAGCTTTAGCTTATTCTTGGTGCCATTCTAACTAAAATTCAGTTTCTCTTTGTACTGAAAGAAAAACACTGGCTAGATGGTAAAGAGTCAAGTACAGTCTCTCATCTGTCAGTACCCCTGGGGGGCTAGTTGCAAGACTTGCTGTGTATACTAAAACTCATAGATGTTTAAGTCCCTCACATAAAGTGGCTTAATATTTGCACAAAACTTATGTGTATCTTTCTATAATCATTTCTAGCTTACTCATAAAACTTACTACAATATAAGTGCTCTGTAACTGGCTGGCGTAGTGCATGATTTAGGGAATGAAGACAAATTTTAAAAGACTGTACATTATTTTCCCATGAATATTTTAGTCAACAACTGGCCAGCTCTGAAGAAGCCATGTATATAGAGGCCAGTTGTGTAATATGTGCTTGTCCTTGCCAAGAGGCAGTGGCTGTAGGTGGCTTTTTCTGGTCACTCTAGCATCCACAAGGAGACTAACTGCTTTTGAAGACTTGTATCCATGAGCCTGTTTGACAAACTAGAGCTTCATTTTCCTTTTAGTAATGTGAGGATAATAATAGCTTCCTCATTGGTTTGTTGAGAGAAATCAATGATAGCACCTATGAAAACACAAAACAGGCCACCTGACACAACAACTTTTACACCTCTTAAACTACAGCTCTTGTTACTACCAAAACTTTGGCTGAAAGGGTAGAGATATTAAAAAAGACTTTCAGGCTGGAGAGATGGCTTAGTGGTTAAGCGCTTGCTTGTGAAGCCTAACGACCCCGGTTCAAGGCTCAATTCCCCAGGACCCACGTTATCCAGATGCACAAGGGGGCACACGCATCTGGAGTTCGTTTACAGAGGCTGGAAGCTCTGGCGTGCCCATTCTCTCTCTCTCTCTCTCTCTCTCTCTCTCTCTCTCCCTCCTTCTCTCTGTTGCTGTCAAATAAATAAATAAACAAACAAAAAAAATTAAAAAAAAGACTTTCCCTGAGTTTTAAAAAGAAAAGATATTTTTCCTCCTTCAGTGCTAAGTTTGTGGCTAAAGACCCAAGATATATTAACAAGAGAGTTACATCCACACTTACTTAAATATGAAGTTCATAAGATGTAAAGCCTGCAGAACAATGACCTAATGAAACAGGTGAACTTTTATGTTTCTGTGCTTAGGTTAATAAAGTGGATAGCAATCTGACTGGAGGATAGATGGGGTGTGATCTAAGATTAAGAATCTGAGGGGACTTAAAAAGGCTTGTCTATTCTTCCCTGCGTCCCTGTGTCCTTAGAGCTACAGCCATTCCTCATTTCTGGTTAGTGTATAGGCCTCTCTCATTGGAGGGCTTACGTCCTGTTTCTGGAGAAAAGGGTGAAAGGCAGGTGAGTGACTGTCCTGCTTCTGCTGTGTCCTCAGATGGCACCGGGTCACATTACAGTATGCATCTTGAACTCTAACAAGAGTCACTGTGGGGGACTGGAGAGATGGCTCAACACTTAAAGGTGCTTGCTTGCAAAGTCTGGTGGCCCAGGTTCAAATCTCCAATACCCACATAAAGCCAAACGCACAAAGAGGCATATATGCATCTGGAGTTCATTTGTAGTGGCAGGAGGCCCTGCCATTCCCATCCCCCCATTCTCTCTCTCTCTCTCTCTCTCTCTCTCTCTCTCTCTCTCTTTCTCTCTTTCTCTCTCTCCTTGCAAAGAAATAGTTTCTTAAAAAGTCATTATGGGGGCTGGAGAGATGGCTTAGCGGTTAAGCGCTTGCCTGTGAAGCCTAAGGACCCCAGTTCAGGGTTCCATTCCCCAGGACCCACGTTAGCCAGATGCACAAGGGGGCGCACGCATCTGGAGTTCGTTTGCAGAGGCTGGAGGCTCTGGCGCGCCCATTCTCTCTCTCTCTCTCTCTCTCTCTCTCTCTCTCTCTCTCTGCCTCCTTCTCTCCGTCACTCTCAAATAAATAAATAAACAAAAAAAAATTTTTTTAAGTCATTATGGAAGCCGGGCATGGTGGCACATG
The DNA here is from genome assembly GCA_036346955.1 of Dipus sagitta. NCBI lineage: Eukaryota > Metazoa > Chordata > Mammalia > Rodentia > Dipodidae > Dipus > Dipus sagitta. The sequence continues at coordinate 156,896,543 of CM070773.1, forward strand.
CTTTTAGTCCCTGGCATTCGGGAGGCAGAGGTAGGAGGATCGCCGTGAGTTCGAGGCCACCCTGAGACTACATAGTGAATTCCAGGTCAGCCTGAGCTAGAGTGAGACCCTACCTCAGAAAAAAAAAGGAAAGAAAAAAGTCATGGCTTTCTGGCTCTCCTATTTCTCATGTGCATGTATCCTCCTTTTTCTCTTCCCCCACTTTCCCTTCTTGCTCTGGTGCATATTTCCTCTCTCTCTCTCTCTCTCTCTCTCTCTCTCTCCCTCTCCCTCTCTCTCCCCCCTTTCTTATTCTTCCTCTCCCCCATTATGATAAAGTCTTAATAAAGTCTTAGATCCAATAAGCTGTCTTTCTTTGTCTTCCATTACAAACCCCCAAAATCTAACATTGTCAGGCCAGGTTCAATTCCCTAGTGCCCATGTAAAACCAGATGCACAAAGATGATGAATGCATCTGGAGTTGGTTTGCAGTGGCAAGAAGCCCTGGAACACCCGTATTCATATTCTCTTTCTCTCTCTCTCTCTCTCTCTCTCTCTCTCTCTCTCTTCCCTTTCAAATAAATAAATAAAATGTTTTTTTAAAGAGTCCAGATTTCTAGCACTACAAGATTAAGAGCTTCATGGATATTCGTGAGCCTGGCTTGTAAGAGAAGCATGGTTGAGACAGATGGCATGGGATAGGAAGGGCCCTCTGACCTGAGCTAAAGGTCACATTTCCAAATAAGGATTGGTGAGGTTCCCCAGTGGACTGGAGAAAAGCATGAAGTCCATGCGTTCACTCTGGGTTTGTGACCAGATGTGACATTTGCCAGGGCTGGGGGCGTGTTGCCAGCCAGACCTTTAGGAGTTTAGGTTGGAATGACTAAAAAGCTCTGGATTCCAAACTCCCTCAGGTAACTTTCCTCTCCTGCGACAAACACCATCTCTCTGCTTTCCTAAGAGTCCTTGGGACATCTGGAAGGAAACCGTGCTATGAAGAAATAGGTATTGGATACAAGATTTTATACTGCTGACCAGTTGAAATATCTGCTCTGCCGAGCACTGCTCCCAGAGCCGAGGGCTTATTCCTGTGCAGATGGGAGGGTCCGAGCTGTCCCATCGCTGCCTATCAGTCCTGCCAAGTTGTAAGTACAGCATCCGTGAGGGTGCTTCGTCTTCCCTGTGATCAGCTCAGAATACCAATGCCTGCCTTCCCTACTCTGCACAGAGAACTCTCTAAATTGTTGCCATCTAACCTGAGCGAGAATGGTAGCTCCCACTGCTTTTCCCCCAGGAAATCAGTGCCATCACGAGAGGAGGGAAATGTGAGCTCCCAAAACGTGACATCTGAGTGCAGATCTCAGCACTCTAGGACGTGGGTTTTGGTGTATTTTTTTCCTCATGAGAATTCTTCTGTATTTTTGGTGCCGCAAGCTGCTCGCATCATGGCTGCTGGGAAGCAGAGAGAGAGAGAAAGAAGCGCAAAGGGCCTAATACTACTTCCAAGGTTATTATATGTATACCCTTCTACTAAGCCCTCCCTCCTAAAGGTTCCACCACCTCCCAGTGAGCCCACAGGTTGGTGACCAAGTCTCTGGCACATGGGCCTTTGGGGGACCTTTCAGATGCTAACCACAGTAGGGTTTCTCCCAAGAATCAGGCTCATGTTATCACCAACTCCAGACACAGCTGACCATGACAGGCCACCCAACCCATGGGCCTAAGGGAGGTCGGAGCAGAGGGAAGCAGAGGAGAGGGGAGGGGACAGCGGTGCCAGCAAGGAAGTGAAACGAGGTATGTGTTGCAGTTCTCTGGGAAAGACTACGGAGTGAGACAGGGGGCTCAGAGGAGTGGGAGGAAATCCTTCCCTCGGGAGAGTCACAAGGAAGTACTTTCCTGCCAAAGTGATCAGCCACTGTGAGCGACTGTTACACTGTGGTCCCTTTACATGTGACTCACATAGTTAGGTACTGGACCTGGGTAACAGGGAGACCTCAACAAATGCTCCTGAAGGCGTGAACAAAGGACCTCCATACATTCTGATACTGGTCTTTATTAGTCTTCATCTCCAGGAGATGATAAATAATTTGTCAAAGCTTCTGTGGACATCTCCCCACTGATCCTGGCCTTATGCACGCTTCCAAGCCAGATGTCTCACCACTCACCTGGTCCTTGGCATAAGCAGCCTGTGCTAATTTCTCTGTTTTGTGCATCTGTTCTTTCTCTCTGTATGGATCCAGACCCATGCCTCCATATGCCTCAGCACCCCACGCACACCATCATCCAAGGTCTTGTGATATTCTCTGCCTCTGCAAAGGGCAGGCAGAGACATCGGATGCCACTAGGGGAGAGCAGAGGTTACATGGGAGACAGTCCCTGGGCCTCCTGGAACCCTACCCTTTCTTACTGTCCTCATTGCTGTATCCCCAAATCAGAAAATTCCCCATTTCATTCAATTCAACAGGCCTTTAGCAAGCACGGATCTCAAAAGAGAAGGCAAGGAGAGAATAGTAAGGCCAGTTCCTTCTGCCTCTAGCCCCTACCTGCTAGGTCAATTCGAAAGGGCTAAGTTCTCCTGGCAAAAGCCAAGCTCCTTTCCCAGAGCACTCTCCCCAGGCTAGGCTGGGGTGCCCTGCATCTTTTTGCATCAGGCCTGGTAAAGGCAAGAGTCCCTGTGTTCCCAGACTGCAGTGTCGCTGGTTGCCTGCTCTGAATCTGTCCACTCCTGTGGAGATGCTACAGCCCCTGCACTAAGCTTCCTCTCTTGCCAGGCCAGGGTCCCATGCTTTGCTGGTCAAGGCAGCAGGTAGGGAGCATCCGCCTACTTCAGTGGAGCCCCCACACCATCCTTCCATGATGGCCCTGACCCCGTGGGCTGCCTGGCCAGGGCACACCAGAGCACAGGCCTTTATGGGTGAGGCAGCAGGGGAGTTTCGCTGCCTGAAAGGCTCTGTGGCTGTTAATTGTTGAGATGTGTGATAGGCATGTGTTTTAGGGTACCCATCTCCAGAAAAAGAGATGACAAAAATTTTTTTAAAGGCCTGAAGAGAGGGCTTAGTGGTTAAGGCACTTACCTGCCAAGCCGAAGGACCCAGGTTCTATTCCCCAGGACCCATGTAAGCCAGATACACAAGGTGGTGCATGCATCTGGAGTTTGTTTACAGGGGCTAGAGGCCCTGGAATGCCCATTCTCTCTATCTGCCCCCCCCAAAATAAATAAGTAAAAATTTAAAACATATATATTCTTTTTTAAAAAATGACAAAAATAAGAGATTGGAATCAGAGGACACAGTAGATACGTAAGATGTGGGATCATGCTCCCGGGATAGTCATTAAGTCACAGGGGCTGACCATGGCAAGTCATCAAGGGTTTTGTGCTCTGGAGGGAGAGTAAAGAAGTAGGTTTGGGGGCTGGGGAGATGGATTAGTGGTTAAGGTGCTTGCCTGCAAAGCCTAAGGTCCCAGGTTTGATTCTCCAATACTCATGTACAGCTAGATGCACAAGGTGGCTAGAGGCCCTGTGCACCCATTCTCTCTCTCTCTCTCTGTCTCTCTCTCTCTGTGTGTGTGTCTACCTCTCTCTCTCTCTCTCTCTCTCAAATAAATATATAAAATATTTTGAAAAAAAAAAGAAGTAGGTTTCAGGAGAGTCAGGGAGGGGCACGTTAGATAAAATGAACCAGGACTAAGGAGTTTTCTTTGTTGTTGCTGTTTTTTTTTTTTTTAAACAAAGAAGCTAGGTCTTACTGACTATATGTAGGTATATTTTCACTTATTCATTCACTTATTTGTATTGGAGTTTGCTAGGGATCCATCTCAGGGCCGTGTGCTTGCTAAGCATGTGCTCTGTCACTGAGCTTCATGCCCAGCCCTAAACAGGAGAACTTGGTAATATTAACAAAATATGTACATGTTGTATTTCTGCAAGGATCTTGTGTCTATGTAGGCCCAGAGGAGAGTAGCAAGAGATCTATATGCTCTTTCAGTGAGGGGTTAAGATCTTGTTCTCCCTCCAGTGTGCAGGGACATCTAAAATGGCCCTTCCTCCCAGGTGCTTCTTATCTGCCCTCCTCCTTCTGGTCCCCATAGTTTCACACCCCTACACATGCACATGTCCCTGGAATGCCAGGCTGGCAGTGGCATGCTATCAGTACATAGCCCCCAGGAACATTAAGGAGGAAGCAAGGAGAGAAAACGCCAGCAAGATTTGAATCATGAGTAGGATTAGGTAGCGAGTGGGAAAGTGAGTGGAGGAAAAACATCCCAGGCAAAGCTGATCACGTGGACCATGGTAGAGAAGTCACAGTAACCTGGCACACTGAAAAAAAGTAGGTGTCCTGGTGCCCCCATGCAGTATGGTGGTCAAACCAAGTTTTGTAGACAAAACTACAAACTTCAAGCTGGACATGGTAGAACATGACTGTAATCCCAGCACTTAGTAGGATCAAACCAAACCAGGGGGGACGGGGCTGGGAAGATGGCTCAGTGGATAAGGCACTCACTGTGCTAAGTGTGGGTATTGAATTCAGGTCCATAGAACCCACATGAAAAGATGGAAGCTGGCAGGGCATGGTGGCACACGCTTTTAATCTCAGCACTTGGGAGGCAGAGGTAGGAGGATCACTGTGAGTTCAAGGCCACCTGAGACTACATAATTCCAGGTCAGTCTGGGCTAGAGCAAGACCCTACCTTGAAACACCAAACAAGGGCTGGAGAGATGGCTTAACAGTTAAGGCGCTTGCCTGCAAAGCCTAAGGATCCAGGTTTGATTCTCCAGGACCCACGTAAGCCAGATGCACAAGGGGGCAGATGCATCTGGAGTTTGTTTGCAGTGGCTAGAGGCCCTGGTGTGCTCATTCTCTCTCTCTGTCCATAAATAAATGAAATAAAAATAAATCTTAAAAAAAAAAAAAAAAAGATGCCAGGCATAGTGGCGCACACCTTTAATCCCAGCACTTGGAAGGCAGAGGTAGGAGGATCGCCATGAGTTTAAGGCCACCCTGAGAATACGGAGTGAATTCCAGGTCAGCCTGGGCTAGAGTGAGACCCTACCTCAGCCCCCCCCCCCCCCGTAGAAAAAAAGATGAAAACTGTGGCAGGGGTCTGTAGTCCCAGTGTGCCTAGAGCCAAAAGTGAGACAGACACAGGAGGACTGCCTGAAAGCTCACAGGCCTGCTAGCAAATGCAGCAGTGATCAACATGAGATTCTGCCTCAAGGTGGAAGGCAGGAGCTGGCACCCAAACTTGTATGTGGACCTCCATAAGTGCATCATAGCATGCATGCACCTGCACTTACACGCATGGACATACAGGGACACACACACACACACACACAAAGCCAAATCAACAAACAAAAACAAACTTATTATTTTTCTGAAATTCTAAATTATCTTGGCATCCTGAATGTTCCCTAGCAGTCCTGCTGGACAGACATGCATGCATCTGGTCACAGTGCCTGGCCATCATGAGCAAATTCACAGCATCCAGGCAATTACACGGGAGACTCCAAGCAGCAATCAACATTAGGGAAATTTTTCTCATTATGCTCTGATTTCGAGTTAAGTTATTAGATAAAAAGGAAATTGGGGGCTGAGGAGATGGATTAGCAGTTAAGGCACTTGCCTGCAAAGCCAAAGGATCCCGGTTCAATTCTCCAGGACCCACGTAAGCCAGATGCACAAGGGGGTGCATGCATCTGGAGTTTGTTTGCAATGGCTGAAGGCCCTGGCACACCCATTCTCTCTCTCTCTCTCTCTCTCTCTCTCTCTCTCTCTCTCTCTCTCTCTCCTCTGTCTCTCTCTCTCTCTCTCTCAAATTAATTAATTAATTATATTTTTATAAAAAAAAAAAAAGAAAGAAAAGGGTGAATATTTCACGTTGCTCTAGGAAAAACTCATACCCTGACCAAGAATTGCGGGCTATTAATGAAAAGAACACTGCTGTTGTCTGGGGGCCAGCACGAAAGGAGGGCGACACCCAGGAGGGCAGCCCTGACTTCCAGAGAAAGCCGACTGACTCTCATGCCCTCTAGTGGTTCAGTGCCGACACTGGGATTTACTCCTTTGACTGCGGAGCTCTAACTGCAGGAACTGTAGTAATTGAGGGGCAGGTCCAGGCAGATCCTGAGCCCCAGAGCCAGGCTGAGAGTGTGGGAGTTCGGGACAGGGTGCACATACTGCGCTGTGCTGTGCCCTGCAGCCTCCTGCTACTGAGTGAGATTCACAGACTCAGATGGGAGAATCTGGCTTTAAATCTGCCCACAGTCAGTTGCCTTTGTTCATATTCATTTATGCAATAAATATTTCTACCACACATCAGGCCCCGTGCGAGGGGCTGGGCATAGCACCTGACCCACTTCAGTGTTGTTGAGAGTTAAACCAGAGTTTGCCCATAACTTTGGAATGTGCACAAAAGACAAACCAAACACATAAAGGAAATATTTGAACTGTCAGGGATCTGGGCTGGGGAGATGGCTCAGCAGGTAAAGGCACATGCTTTCAAAGCCTGCTGACCAGGGTTTGATTCCCCAGTGCCCATGGAAAGACAGATATACAAAGCGGCGCATGTGTCTGGAGTTCATTTGCAATAGCAAGAGTCCTTGGAATGCCCATAATCTCTCTCTCTCTCATCTCTGTCTCTCTCTCACAAAATAAATAAAAATATTTTTAAAAATTTTAATTTAAGGGCTGGAGGGATGGCTTAGTGGTTAAAGCACTTGCTTGCAAAGCCAAAGGACCCAGGTTCGATTCCACAGGACCCATGTAAGCCAGATACTCAAGGTGACACAAGCATCTGGAGTTCATTTGCAGCGACTAGAGGCCCTGGTGCACCCATTCTCTCTCTCTCTCTCTCTCTTCCTCTTTATCTCTGTCAACTAAATAAAAATAAAATATAAAAATTTAATTTAAAAAGAATTGTAAGAATTTAAAAGAATTATAAGGTTTCCACATAAATAATGCGTTTCCAGTTGAGCTATAATTTTCCTGCCACATTTGTACTTTATAACTCAACCATACAGGGTTTCTGCATCTTTGTCATGTAATAATCAATCAAAGTTGCATATGATACAAAACTAATGCTATGTGATATGCCTAGAGCCATTCCAAACTTACTGAAAAGGAGGGATTTGTCAGATGTTGATTTTTTTTTTCCCTTTTTTGGGGACATGAAATGCTGAGTTTCTGATACTGAAGGAATGACTTCACCAACAGAAAGCCAGCAGAGCAGGGAAGTTGTTTTGGAAATAGTCCTATTTATATGATACTTACTAAACTAAACCAGCATCAGTACTGGGACGGAATGTTGACACATTGCCTGAGGCCGAGCAGCTGAATGAAGTCCTGATTCCCCACTGATAGTTAACCCAGCTTCCTGCCATGTTACTGTTTTAAAGCTGAGTGCTCTTTAGATCCTTACTACCTGCTTAGTTCATACTCTGTCATCTTTCTACAATGTTTCATTTAGTTGAGAGAGAGAAAAAGAGTATGGGTATACCAGAGCCTCCTGCCACTGCAAACGCCAGACACAGGTGCCACTTGGTGCACCTGGCTTAACATGGGTACTCGGGGAATCGAACGCAGGCTGTCAGCTTTGTAAACAAGCACCTTTAAGTGCTGAAGCATCTCCCCGCCCCTCTGACATCATTTTTCCCCTCTGAGGGATTGCACAGACAACTCTCTTGTCCCTTTTCTGCTTTTCTCAAACCCATTCTCCATACAGATTTATCTAAACATAAATCTGACCGTGTCATTGCTCTGGGTTTTGTTTGTCTGTTTGTTTGTTTGCTTGTTTTTGTTTTTGTTTTGTTTGGGTTTTTTTCCTGTTTCTGACTCCATAGTACTTACAGGACAGTCAAGGTGTGTATGTGTGTGTGTGTGTGTGTGTGTGCATTGAATGATGGACCTGTTAGGTCTTCATTCTTCCCATCCCATCCCTGCTGGGGTCTTACAGGTGCTCTTAATACCTGTGTGGATTTCTAAATATATCGATCTAAAGATATAAGATTTCTCCTTGGTGTACCAAGTAGCTCTGAAAGCTGGGAGTGGTGGCACACACCTTTAATCCCAGCACTAGGGAGGCAGAGGTAGGAGGATCGCCATGAGTTCAAGGCCACCCTGAGACATAGTGAATTCCAGGTCAGCCTGAGCTAGAGTGAGACCCTACCTCAAAAAAAAAAAAAAAAAAAAAAAAAAAAAAAAAAGCTCTGAGGTGACAGAATCCCCCTTGAAACATGCTTTAAGTCTTCATTGACTATGCTTTATGAATCCTGTTATCAGTGAGTGATAGGTTTATCAGATTCCAGAATCTTCCTGCCCTTCCCTTCCCTCGCCTCTCAGTTGCATAGCATTCTCTGGCTAATTCTCTGTGAGTGCTCAGGGTTGCATTAGTTGGATTTTGACCTAACAGAGTAGAAATGCCTTAGTCACAAAGGCCCACTGTCCATGTTTTGGAAAGGCTACTAATGGGGCAAGGGTGGGGAGCCTCAGTCTTTCTAACTGAGGGTGCAAGCTCTTCCCCGGCAGATGCATCTGTACTAAGTATCTAAGTATTCCAACTTTACCAACCAGACATGCAAACATAATGAGGCCTGGCCTGCCTCATCCAATCTGTTCTTAGAAAAAAAAAAAAAAAAAGATGATTTATGCATGTGGTGGGGGGTGTGCATCAAGGTCTCTTGCTGCTGCAAATGAATGCCAGACACATGTGCCACTTTGTATCTGGCTTTATGTGGGTACTGGAAGAATCGAACCTGAGCTGACAGACTTTGCAAGCAAGTACCTTTACCCACTGGGCCATCTCCCCAGCCCCTCAAGTTTATTCTTGATATTTCTTTTATGCTCAGATTAGCAAGGTCACTGCATTTTACTTTTATTTGGTGAACTGCAGATATCAAAAATGCTGGGCTGGAAAAATGGCTTAGAGGTTAAGGCGTTTGCCTGTAAAGCCAAAGGATCCCAGTTTAATTCTCCAGGACCCATGTAAGCCAGATGCACAAGGGGGCACACGTGTCTGGAGGCCCTGGTGTGCCCATTTTCTCTCTCTCTCTCTCTCTCTCTCTCTGCCTCTTTCTCTGTCTCAAATAAACAAATAAATAAATAATTTTAAGTGCTATATCAGCTACTTTATTTTTTAAGATTTATTTATTCACATATTTATTAGAGACAGAGAGGGAGAGAGAGAGTGAGAATGGACATACCAGGGCCTCCGGCCACTGCAACCAAACTCCAGAGGCATGTGCCACCTTGTGCATCTGGCTTACGTGGGCCCTGGAGAATCGAACCTGGGTCCTTAGGTTTCGCAGGCATGCACCTTAACTGCTAAGCCATCTCTCGAGCCCATCAGCTACTTTCATGTTCCTAATACAAAATACTCAGCCAGATGCAGCTTAAGGGAGGAAAGGGTTTGTTTTGGCCTATAGTTTCAAGGGGAAGTTCTACATGATGAGAGGTAATGGTAAGAGCAGGAAACCAGTGTCCTATCTTCACATCAGCAGGGAGGAAGCAGAGAGCCGTGAATGCTGGTGCTCAGCTAGCCACGTGCTGTTATACAGTCCCAGATCCCCAGCCCATGGAATGGTGCCACCCCCAGTTAGGGTGGGTCTTCTCACCTCAGTTCATTTAATCTAGACAACAGCTCACAGACATGACCAGAGATTTGTTTCTAAGAGATCAACCATTGCAAGTACCAGTGTTAATTCCCCAGGAAGTAGAGAAGGAATTGCTATCAGCATCACTGTGTAGCAGTAGGCTGATGACTCCTAAGGGACCTTGTGATTCCATCCAGCAGTATCACTGTCACCTTGACAGAACAGCTTTAATCATATGTCTGGGTCTCATAGGGATCTTGACCCACATTTGAAGATGATCATGCCAGTCTATTATGGCCAAGACTAATAGAACTGCTATCACATTATTCTGGTCATCCATCGTATGCACTTATATGGCACCTATAGTACCCCAGAGAGTTCTACTCCAATTCTCACAACACCCTTGATGTAGGTATTGTTCTTATCACTCTCTAGGTAGGAAAACTGGTGCAATTTTCCCAAGATATCCGCCTGAGTAGTGCGCCGGGCGCTCAGGGCTTGGGCACTTTGCTCTTGGCATGTGCTCACTCTTACGGAGACTCTAACAGTTTGTGGTGCCTAAAAGCATGCCGCCCCTTGACATTTGGGGTGTGCTACACTTAGGCTCCTTGTGGAGTGAGACCTCAAGAACCAGTTGTGGGCTATATGCCTGAAAGAATCCACCACAGCATACCTTAGGTATATTTGAACACTCATGCTTATCCCTGCACTATTCACAATAGCTAACTCATGGGATCCATCTGCGTGCCCATCAACAGATGAACAGATGAAGCAATAAAGAAAATGTGGCATCTATACACAGCGGAGGGCTATTTGTCCATAAAGAAAGCAGTCATGGACGTGAGGGCGATCTGGCTGTGACATCTGTCACCCCACTGATTGCCAGGGTTGCTTTGGCTGATCTGGCTGGCTGTGTGGGTGTCCGCTTCCTCCCTCACTGCTCCGTGTGTGTTCCTCCAAAGCTCAGGTGAAGAGGAGGACCTTCCCAAATAGAGGAGGATGAGTCTTCCATCCAGGGTACACTTGAAGCTGCACTCTTCTGCCAGAACCTCCACACAAGCCCTCAAGAATGCACTCCTGACACGTGCAGGAAAGGGGATGGATAATCATGCTAGCCAAAGTAGATCAGACTCAGACAGACAAATATCTTGTCTTTCATATGCAGAATCAAAAGTTTAAAACCCATGAAATTGGAGTTTCTCTCTCCTTTCTCTTTCGTTTCCACACATACAAATAAGTAAAAAATCTTAAAAAGAATGTGAACTTTAGAAGAGGGAAGGGACTAGGGGAGGGTGACAAGAGAGGCCAATGGGAGGAGGGTGCATGTAATCAAGGTTCATTGCATACGTGTATGGAAACATTGTGAAGAAACCCATTCTTATTTTTTTTATTTTTTAAATTTTATTTATTTATTTGTGAGCAGAGGGAGAGAGATAGAAGACAGACAGACAGAGAGAGAATGGGCACACCAGGGCCTCAAGCCACTGCAAAAGAACTCCATATGCATATGCCCCTTGTGCATCTGGCTTACGTGGGTCCTGGGGAATTGAACCCGGATCCTTTGGCTTCGCAGGCAAATGCCCTAACCAGTAAGCTATCTCTCCAGCTCAACCCACTCTTTTTGGAATATATATATATATATTACTTATTTATTTATGAGGTAGGGAGAGGATGGATGTGCCAGGGTCTCTAGCCTCTGAAAATGAACTCCAGACACATGCACTGCCCTGTGCATCAGGCTTAAGTGGGTTCTGGGGAATTGACCCCCTGGGTCCTTAGTCTTTGCAGGCCATTGCCTTAACCAATAAACCATCTCTCCAGCCTGAAACCCCACTCTTCTGTGTGATTAATGTACACTAATTTTTAAAAATATTTTTATTTATTTAAGAGAAAGACACATACACAGAGAAACAGAAAGCCTAAGTGTGGGTGCGCCAAGGCCTCCTGTCACTGCAAACAAACTCCAAATTGTATGTACCACTTTGTGCATCTGGCTTTACATGGGTTCTGGGGAATTGAACCCGAGCCATCATGCTTTGCAAGCAAGTTCCTTTAACCACTAAGCCATCTCGCCAGCCCTACGCTAATGTTTTAAAGGCCCCAGCATAGCCATGTATGTGTAGCCAGCATTTGAAGCAAAAGCAGTGCCCAGAGGGTAAAGTCTAGGTTATCTCCCTGCCCCTTCCAGAACAGCCAAGGCCAGGAGGGAAGCTACCCAGCAGGAGTTAGCTTCTCTTATCACCATGGACTGTAAGTAAAAAGGAAAACTAAAATAAAATTTTATGTGAAAGGCCTCAGATTTTATCTAGCCTAAAAGCCTTCAGTTTACAGATGAGAGAGCCCAGGGTTCAGGGCGGGTAGAGAACTGCTTGCCCTTGCCCTTGTCCCTCAGGCATGCTGGTGCTCCCGTATACATTAAAAACTTGGGTAAAGTAGCATGTCAGTGGTAATTGTCTTTTCTGCCTCTGCTTCATTTTTAGTTTGTTTTGTTTTTGGAAGTGTCACCCTTTGCATTTGGCTTATGTGGGCCCTGAGGATTTGAACCTGGGTCCTTTGGCTTTTCAGGCAAATGCCTTAACCGCTAAGCCATCTCTCCAGCCCTTGTTTTATTTTGAGATAAGGTCTCATATAGCTCAGGCTGGCCTAAAACTCACAACATGACTGGGAGTTTTAACAGTCAGGAGGCTGTGGTAGGAGGATTGCCTTGAGTTCAAAGCCAATCTGTGCTACACAGTGAGTTCCAGGTCAGCCTAGGTTAGAATGAGACCCTGCCTTGGGGGGGGGGGTAAAAAGCCAGTCACACATCTTTTATCCCAGCACTAGGGAGGCTGAAGTAGGAGGATTGCTGTGAGTTGAGGCCAGCTCAGGTTACAAAGTGAGTTCCAGATCAGCTCAGACTAGAGCGAGACTGCTTCAAAAAAATAAACAGTAGAGGGCTGGAGAGATGGCTTAGTGGTTAAGCGTTTGCCTGTGAAGCCTAAGGACCCTGGTTCGAGGCTCGATTCCACAGGACCCACGTTAGCCAGGTGCACAAGTGGGTGCACGCATCTGGAGTTCATTTGCAGCGGCTGGAGGCCCAGGCACGCCCATTCTCTCAATGTATATATCTGCCTTTCTCTCTCTGTCTGTCACTCTCAAATAAATAAATAAATAATAAAAACAGAAAAAAAATTAAAAAAAAAAAGTAGGAGCCAGGCGTGGTACATGCTTTTAATCCCAGCACTTGAAAGGCAGAGTTAGGAGGATCGCTGTGAGTTCAAGGCTACCCTGAGACTACATGGTGAATTCCAGGTCAGCCTGGACTAGAGTGAAACCCTACCTCAAAACAGCAACAACAAAAATAAATAAATAAATAAATAAAAATAAAAATAAATAGAGCTAGAGAGATGGCTTAGCAGTTAAGGTGTTTGCCAGAAGAGCTAAAGGACCCAGGTTCAATTCTCCAGGACCCATGTAAGCCAGATGCACAAGATGGCACTTGCATCTGGAGTCCATTTACAATGACTGAAGGCCTTGGCATGTCCATTCTCTCTCTCTCTCTGTCTCTTTCTCTCTCTCTCTCAAATAAATAAAATTAATTTTTTTTTTTTTTTTTTGGCACTTTAGCTCAGGCTGACCTGGAATTCACTCTGCATTCTCAGGGTGGCCTTGAACTCATGGCGATCCTCCTACTTCTGCCTCCCGAGTGCTGGGATTAAAGGCGTGCGCCACCACGGCCAGCTATAAAATTAAATTTAAAAAATAAAAAGTTTATTATCTATAATTATGGAAGTTGTCAATAATAAAAAATTAAAATTTAAAATTTAAAAAAGCCAGGCATGGTGGTGCATGCCTTTAATCCCAGCACTCTACTCAGTTCTGCACACACCCCACGTATTTATTTTTTTTAATTCCTTTCTTTGTTTTTCCACCATTCCTCATCCGTTGCCCTCCTCAATACAGCTCACTGTGTCCATATTCTTTCAAGGCATTGGGTGTGGTACTTGGGGATCCCTGACTTGAATACTCCTGCCTGATGCACCAGATGAAATTCTACTCGTCCTTTGATACCCAAGGAACTAACTCTCTCTCTCTCTCTCTCTCTCTCTCTCTCTCGCCTTGCCTGTTCTTGAATGCAGTTGCTCCTTCTTCCATGTTCTTTGATGACCCTCCTAACAGTATTCTCCTTCCCCTTTTCACTGAAGAGAGTGTAGACATTATCTTCTTAGTCTAAACAGTTTGCAAAAAAAAAAAAAAAACCTCCTCAGAATCTATATGTGTGTGTCACTCTCCCTGGGAGCCATGAACAAACATTTATTCACCCCAGGTAGGGCACCAGTGAGCCCAGAGAAATGATTCCACTGAAATCTAGCTTAGTGAACCAGTAAGCTTACTTATAGGAACATGGATAGTGGATTATTTATAGGACTGTGGGTGACTCAAAGGCAGCTGCATCATTGGGAAGCCCTCCCCAGCTGGTGATGACTCACTGAGGCTGCATCCCTGAACTCCCTGACCGACCTGGAGCAGCTCCACACAGTTTCCTTCCCCCCAGAAACTGTTGACTGCTTTTACAACCTGGGGGGCGGGGCGGGGAGAGCTGAGTGAGTCTTCTGGGTTTCCCAAGCTTGGTAAATGTTATTAGCTTCCTTGGTCCAATCAGTCTCCTTCCTCCCAGCAGAAGAGAAGGTTTCCATTTGGAGGAAACAGCTACACAACAATATATGTCAAGGATTGTAACCGGGCGTTGGTGGCGCACGCCTTTAATCCCAGCACTCGGGAGGCAGAGGTGGGAGGATTGCCGTGAGTTCGAGGCCACCCTGAGACTACATAGTGAATTCCAGGCCATCCTGAACTAGAGTGAGACCCTACCTCGAAAAACAAAAAAAAAAGAGGGGGGGAGTTATTTTCACTCCCTGGAGACCTTACAATGTTGTTGCAGCCACCTCCTCCTCATTACTGGGCAAAGCACCCAACCAGGAGCAGCTGATGGGAGGAAAGTTTTATTTTGGCTTACAGTCTCCAGAGGAAGCTTCGTGGTGGCAGAGGAAAGGATGGCATGAGCAGAGGCTGGACGTTATCTCTGCCACAGCAGGTGGAAAATAGCAGCAGGAGAGTGAGCCTCACTCTAGCAAGGAGAAGCTGTCATCAACACCCTGAAGCCCCCCCCCAGAAACACACCTCCAGTCAAGCCCCACCTCCTAAACTGCCACCAGCTGGGGACCAAGAATTCAAATACATGAGTTTGGGCTGGAGAGATGGCTTAGCAGTTAATGTGCTTGCCTGAGAAGCCTAAGGACCCAGGTTCAATTCTCCAGGTCCCACATAAGCCAGATGTGGAGTTCATTTGCAGTGGCTAGAGACCCTGACACTCTCTTTCTCCTCCCTGCCCCATCTCTAATAAAGGAATAAATTTAAAAAAATAAAAAAATAAATTAAAAAAAACACATAGCTTATGGGAGACCTCTGATCTAAATCACCACAAATGCCATGAGAGAGGGTTATATATTAACAAATAAGCACCATGCAGTATGACAATATCCACACATCTCTGGCTTCTCTTAACCAATGCCAGCATGCTGGTACCCACTACTGGCTCAACATTATGAACTAGTGTAGGCACTGTGGCTTGTCCTCACCAAAACTCACGTGGAATCTTAGTCCCAGTGTGAGCTGGTTGAAAGGTGATGGGGCTTTTCTAGGGTCTTTGAATTTGCAGCTGGGGACCTTGTGGGCTGACAATGTTGTGTCTCTTTCTCTTGTTCCTCTTTCATGAACGTGCTTCTCTTACCCACACACCCTCAGATTCAGAATCCCAAATGAACCTCTTTCCTTTATCTTTTGTTTGTTTTATATTAGTTAGTTTGTTTATTTACTTGGGTTTTTTCTTTAAAGGTGTGCACTACCACACCAGGCTATTTTTTTGTTTTGTTTTTATTTTATTTATTATTTATTTATTAGAAAGAGAGAGAGAGAAAATGGGCATGCCAGGGCCTGCATGCAAATGAACTTCAGACACATGTGCCACTTTGCATTTGGCTCATGTGGGTTCTAGGGAGTTGAACCTGGGTCCTTAGGCTTTGCAGGCAAGCACCTTAACTGCTAAGCCATCTCTCCAGCCCCTTATTTGTTTTTTTGTGGTAGGGTTTCACACTAGCCCAGGCTGACCTAGAATTTACTATATAGTCTCAGGGTGGCCTCAAACTCACAGTGATCCTCCTACCTCTGCCTCCCGAGTACTGGAATTAAAGACATGCACAACCACACCTGACGATTAGTTTACTTTTGAGACTGAATTTCATTCTGTATCCCAGACTAGCCTCAAGGTCATGGGAATCTTCCTATCTGGACCTCCCAAGTGCTGTGATAATAGGGATGAGTCATCACACCAAGCTACATGTTTTTAGCTATGCATTTTCTATTTTAAAAATATATTTTTAAAATTTATTTATGAGCAGAAAGAGAGGGAGAAAGACTGGGCATGCCAAGGCCTCTTGTAGCACCAAATGAACTCCAGACACATGTGCCACTTTGTGCATCATGGCTTTACATAGGTACTAGGGAATCAAGCCCAAGTAGGCTTTGCAAGCAAGTGCCTTTAACCACTGAGCAATCTCCCCAGCCTTCAGTTACCAATTTTCTAATTGTATGTGAAAGTTCATAGCCCAAAATCATACTTCAACAGTATTTACCTGGGAAGAAGCTTAATCTTTTTCAGTCAATGTGAAGTCAGTACTAATATAAATATAATTAGTCAAGTAGGATGTAGGGGATTTACCTCATTGGTTAAGCAAGTCCAAGGCCCTGGGTTCAGTCCTCAGCACCAAGCCACATTAATTATTTTATTTCACAAGCGACTCTGTAAGCTCTGTGGTTGAATTTCCCGATTTTCACCCACTGTGAACTCTTCAAACAGTAAGAATGGATGTGTCCACGGGTCTGGTGATTGTCTCTATGGGCACCTGAGGAGAAAGGAAAATGGCTTTCTGCCCCCGTACCTCTGGACTGGTTGTGACACTTGATAGCAGCTCTGAGCTCCAGTAGGAAACTGTCCTTTGTCCCCATGCTACTTCTCAGTCCTTGCTTTCATCCACCTGCTGTCTCCCAGGTGACAGGAGTCTCTCCTTCCTCTCTCCCTCTAGGCTCCCTGTCAAGCCTGAATCTGGGAGGGTCATCTCAATCTGGAACTTCTCAGTTTTACCATCAATACCCCCAAGGCCCTGGGTTAGGCTGGAGATTTCCAGCTACCCTACATCTCACCTCCTTGAATATTGCATATTCAAATTCTGGAAGAGAGAAATGGGAAGAGCAGGCGGGGCACCTCCCTGTTTTAGCCGGGCCAGTCCATACTGATCCCTGCTGACTGGACCAAGAAAGCTGGGAGAAGAGTCAGTCATCTGACCCAAAAGATCCATGTCCCGCCGGGCATGGTGGAGCAAGCCTTTAATCCCAGCACTGCGGAGGCAGAGGTAGGAGGATTGCCATTATGTTCGAGGACACACTAGGACTAGAGTGATTTCCAGGTCAGCCTAAGCTAGAGTGAGACCCTACCTCGAAAAAGAAAAAAAAAAAAAAAAAAAAATCCATGTCCCTACCCAACCAGAGTCCTGGTGCGCATGTGCAGTGTGCATGATGTCATTTCATCCTTTCCACCTTCATGAATTTAATCATGTTACATAAATAAAGTCCCCTAATGGAAACCGTAGCCTAACCTGTAATTAAATATTTTATTCCACTAAATCTTACTTAGTTGGGAGATAGTCATTTGCAAAGGAGGATGTTTCAAAAGCAAAGCCATAAAATCGGGGAAATGAAGAATTTTAAGCTCTAACAGCAAGCATGTAGGGACAAGCATGAAACTCAGCTAGCTTTAAGGTCAGAGAAGCTGAGCCTTTGGCGTACGTTGGGGCTCTGCTCCTGTGGATGCTGTGCTCCGGACGCAGACAGACAAAACCCTTGTTAACACGCCGGCTTCCCAAGCGCTGCTTCCCCTTGAAGCTGAAAGCAGGACCCGGCTGGGCGGAGGCCCGTAGGCCCCTGAGCCACGTAGTCTCAGCTTCTGAGCAACCTCCAGATCCATTGCCCTCCAGGGGACCCCACCTACTGAGTGTCCCCAGTCTCTGATCTCCCTGAAGCCCCCTCAAGCCTCAGGCCCCTTGTCTCCCAGGCCTCACCAGCCCCCACCCCAATGGCAGGCTACTTTGAGCGGTGGGTGCCTCCGGGCCTTCTTGGTGGGCCTGGGTGTAACTTCTCACGCCCAGTCTTTCTCCTGGGAGTGCAAAGGAAACGCCAGATCATTCACAAAGCCTCTTTCATACGTTGTGGTCTGCCGTCCTTAGAGTTGTGGAGTGTTGGGTGCGGTGTGGCCCAGTGGTAGAGCACCTGCCCAGCCCGTGCCAGGCCCAGGGTTCAACGCCCGACGCTCAAGAACAGGAATAGCTGGGCAGGTCACTCACTGAGGCTGGAAGCTAATGGAAAGAGAGAAAATCAAACGGAGGTATTATAGAAACACCCAAGTGCCTTTCAATCGGTCTCCCTCAGCAGGGAAGCATAGACACGTGTGACCCACCCAGAGCCACGTGTGCCTCCTGCTGGGAAGAGAAGGTGAGGGTACTCTGAATTCCTGAGGTGGGGGCAGAGGCGCGCCAAGGCTTCCCAGGGAGCCCCAGGCGACAGCTCCCTGTGCGCAGCCAGGACCCAGGGCGGCTCTCCTCTTTGGGCTCTATCGGGGTGACATCCACCCTGTCCAGGCCTCCAGCCGTCACCACGTCCCTGTGCTGCACCCTTGTGCCCTGCGACTCGCAATGCTCCCCCAGCCCAGCCCAGTGGCTGCGCATCCCCGAGCCTGCTCAAGGGTTCTTCCCTCCTGACTTTATCCAGCTTTCCAGTGATGGGTAGACGTTTGACTCCCTAACCCCGATTTTATTCGCCACCGCAGAGTAGCCTTAGAGCAACTTAACTTCAGTGGTGAGATAAGGCTAGCAGATGTATTCGTCAAGTGTAACAGAGCCCGAGACTGGAGAGGGGAAAAGTGAAGACAGACTTTCATGAACTTTCCAAGCTTCAGTTTGCTGAGCTGCAAAGTGGGAGGGAAGACAAAAGGGACAAGTGACTCAGTTCCCTGGCAATGGCAATTTTCTGGCTTCCTTTGGTTCTTTTTTTTTTTTTGAGGTAGGGTCTCCCTCTACCTCAGGCTGACCTGGAATTCACTACGTAGTCTCAGGGTAGCCTCGAACTCACGGCAATCCTTCTACCTCTGCCTGTTGGGATTAAAGGCGTGAGCCACCACACTGGCCCTCTTTGGTTCTTGTCTCTCCACAGCTCACTGCCACTTGGGGTAAGGTCATGTGGGGAAGACCAGAGCTGAAAACTGGATCAGGGAAGTCCATATCCACAAGATACTCTTTTAATCTTTTCATAGGGATGACAAGGCACTGTTGGTGGTATCTGTGCAAGTTTGTACATTCTTTCAGGTTCCACCCTGGGATAAAAGGGGTGAACCATACATGCAGCCATTTACACTGAAAGGTCGTCACCTGTAGCTGAGCGTGCTGGCACACACCCTTAATCCCAGCACTTGGGAGGTAGAGGTAGGAGGATCACTGTGAGTTCAAGGCCAGCCTGGGATTACAGAGTGAGTTCCAAGTCACCTTGGGCTGGAGTGATGCCCTACTTCAAACAACAACAACAAAAATAATAATAATAAGAAGAAACTAAGTATGCTTAAAGTATGCACACATTGGGCCTGAGTAATATGTTCCACAACTCTACAAGGAATTTGTATGGAGAGCCAGGACAGTCCCAAGGCATCTGAACAAAGAGACCCAAGTGTTGGAGGCTTTTGGTTCCTCACTTCTTGAATAGCAGGATCTCCTGAGAGCTCTGACACTTGTGAGGCTCTCTTGCAAGGGAAGCTTGGAAAGAACATGGGAGATCTAAGTGGCGACGTGGCTGCAGCTGTACAGTCCTCGTTCCTGTCACAGGCTTCTAGGAGCAGGTGAGGGCTGGTCGATGGTCATGCACACATGCATCCCAGTGGGGAATTTGGTTTTCTGATGTGAAACTGCTGGTGGAGGCTTGAAATGTGACTCTGAAGAGGGTCACACATTGACTTTAAATTCCTCTATAGGGTGATTGCTGAGAAACTCAAACAGAAATATTATAATCACATTTGGAAACACAGGCCTTTAAGGTGGATGTGTCCACCTTAAGGTGTCCATCTGTGCTGAGTGACAGTCATGGTTTCTTGCTGTCTAGTCCTAATTATTAATAGTGTTCCCTTTCCTTTGGCCAAGTGCTTGGGTTTATATTTACATGTAATGTCACTCGAACACCTGACACTTGAATGTCAAAACTAGGATGGGATAACCTACATTTCACATTCCCCAAGATGTCCATCTAAGTGACTGTTTTCACCCTTGTTAAAAGTTCTTTCTAGGCCGGGCGTGGTGGCGCACGCCTTTAATCCCAGCACTCGGGAGGCAGAGGTAGGAGGATCGCCGTGAGTTCGAGGCCACCCTGAGACTCCATAGTGAATTCCAGGTCAGCCTGGGCTAGAGTGAAACCCTACCTCGAAAAACCAAAAAAAAAAAAAAAAAAAAAAAAGTTCTTTCTTGCACGCCTTTAATCCCAGCACTTGGGAGGCAGAGGTAGGAGGATTACGTGAGTTCGAGGCCACCCTGAGACTACATAGTGAATTCCAAGTCAGCCTGGACCAGAGTGAGACCCTACCTCAAACAACAACAACAACAACAACAACAAAGTTCTTTCTTTCAGCCAGGTATGGTGGCGCACGCCTTTAATCACAGCACGCGGGAGGCAGAGGTAGGAGGATCACCGTGAGTTCGAGGCCACCCTGAGACTACATAGTGAATTCCAGGAAAGCCTGAGCTAGAGTGAAACCCTATCTGGAAAAACAAAACAAAACAAGAAAAGTTCTTTCTTTCAAGCCAGGCGTGGTGACACACGCCTTTAATCCCAGCACTCAGGAGGCTGAGGTAGGAAGGTCCCTATAAATTCAAGGCCAGTCTGAGACTACATAATGAATTCTAGGTCAGTCTGAGCTAGAGTGAGACCCTAGCTCCCCACCCCCGAAAAAAAAAAAAAAAAAAGCAGTTGTCTAGCTTAAAGGGTGACACACAGCAGTCTGAAATCAGAAATGGTGATGTGTATGTAATATTTACCCAACATGAGGCCTCTGCTTGAGACATTTTCGTTTACTTGTTTTTAACTTTGTTTTTATTCTTACAGCCATCAATGCCTTTAAAAAGTACATTTAAGGATTTAGCATGCATTAATTATTTCTTTTGTGTCCTGATGTTAAATTATTTTATCTTGCTCATATGTCATGATAGTTCCACATAGGCTTGCTTCTAGCAATGATTTCTCTCTTGAAATTTTTACATAAAAGAAGCTGACATGTTTTCTGCTGCCCTGTAATTAGAAAGGTCCAGGGAGAAACCATCCTCATTGTTTGATCTTGTGAGTAGCTCCTGTCATGACAGATGCCACACAGATTACATGATCAAAACCAGTAGTCCAGTTCTGTAATAGGTGGGCTGTGATTAAAAAAATCACTTTTTTTTTTTTTTTTCCAGCTAGAGTTTCACTGTAGCCCAAGCTGACCTGGAATTCACTATGTAGTCTCAGGGTGGCCTCGAACTCACCACTAGCCTCCTTCCTCTGCCTGGGATTAAAGGCGTGCATCACCACATCTGGGAAAAAGTCACTTTTCTTTTTATCTTGTCTTTTCTTTCAAATGACATTTTAAGTGATGAATAGAAACATATGGAGCCATTAAGCAAGAAAGTTTGCACCTTTCCCAGTTAACAAAAATGGATTTGAAAACTTAGTCCCTAGTATCGTCATGGTAGCTCTCCATATGCCTGGAAGAAAATCAAATTTCAGGTTTGGCTGGAGAGATGGCTTAGCGGTTAAGGCATTTGCCTGCAAAGCCAAAGGACCTTGATTCGATTCCCCAGAACCCACGTTAGCCAGATGCACAAGGGGGCACACGTGTCTGGAGTTTGTTTGCAGTGGCTGGAGGTCCTGGCGCACCCATTCTCATTCTCTGTGTCCCTCTTTCTCTGTCAAATAAATATATAATAAAATATTTTAAAAAGAGCCGGGTGTGGTGGCGCACGCCTTTAATCCCAGCACTCAGGAGGCAGAGGTAGGAAGATCACTGTGAGTTCAAGGCCACCCTGAGACTACATAGTGAATTTCAGGTCAGCCCGGACTAGAGTGAGACTCTACCTGGAAAAAAAAATTAAAAAATATTTCAGGTTCTTCTAACTTTCCCAGCAAATTTCAAAGTCATAGCTCATAGCCATAGGCAGACTGGATGTTACAGCAAATTTTAGAGCCAGAAACTCAATTCAGAAAGCACAGTATACTTCTAGTTCATAGTGGTTTCTTCTAAAATATAGAACATCTCCATGACAATAGTATTTTCTTATCATATATATATTTTAAAGTATTATATTTTCAAGCCCTGTGTGGTAGGGCATACCTGTAAATCAAAAATCTATACTGTTCAGTTTAGCTCATATCATCCCATCATATATATATTTTTAAAAATATTTTACTGACAATAGTATTTTCCATGAAGATGTGAGTTACCAAGTTTATGTAAGTTTCAGAACACAGCTTTCCTGAGAAACTGATAATCAGTAAAAGGTTCATATGTTTGTGTGCTTGTGGGATATGTGGAGGAGCGAGCTCAATGGCATGGATAGTATTTTCTCAATTTGCAGTCTCTTATTGGGCGTGGTGGTTCCTGCCTTTAATCCCAGCTCTCAGGAGGCAGAGATAGGCGGATCACGGTGAGTTTGAGGCCTGTCTGAGACTACAGAGTGCATTCCAGGTCAGCCTGGGCTAGAGTAAGACCCTACATCAAAAAACCAAAATTAAAAAACCTTTTCAGGGCCCTGCGTGGTGGTGCATGCCTTTGATACTAGTACTCTGGGAGGCAGAGGTAGGAGGATCACCATGAGTTCAAGGCCACCCTGAGACTTCATAGTGAATTCCAAGTCAGCCTGAGCTAGAGTGAGACCCTACCTCAAAAAAACAAAGAGAAAAGTCAAAACACCTTTTCAGTTTACAGTCCCTGTACTTTTCTTTATTTATTTCTGTATTTGTTTTGTTGTTGTTTGTTTTTCTGTTATTTTTGTTTGTTTGTTTGTTTGTTTTTGAGGTAGGATCTCTCTCTAGTCCAGGCTGACCTAGAACTCACTCTATAGCCCAGACTGGCCTCAAACACGTGGTGATCCTCCTCCCTCAGCTCCCCCTCCCCCCAACTGGAGTGCTGGGATTTTAAAAGAGTGAGTCACCACACGCCCTGGTGGTCCTGCTTTTAAGGAAAAGCAACAGAACTCCAGTAAGGTGCATAGAAGATTTTCCCAGAGAATAGCTAGAGTTTCACGGTAACTTTGTCCATTTTACGGTCTTCGATGGTGCATGTTCATTATCTCTGCCATTCTGCCTGTCTCTTTTCTGCTTTCCACAGGAGTCTTTCTTCCTGGCGCCTCCGTGGAGGTGGCAGCCCGCTCTGTGGTAACACGTGGGCCGCTGAGGGTGCCTTGGCTGCATAAAGACAGATGTGGTTGTAGATGTTCTCCATTTTGCCGGCCTAGAGACCAACAGAGGCCTGAAGGGCTCTTAGGACACTTTCCAAACAGCCCAGGAGAGAACCACTGCCATCCACAAATGGGTCTTTGCTTGCCTGCATGGAGCTTCTTCCAGAAGGTCTCCTCTTTGTGGTTGCTGGCAGCTGGTGCAGGCTAATGTGGTGTCCCTGGTCCTGTGGGCTTGTGCCTGCACTGTGTCAAGTGACAGGTTATAGCTAAGAATGGGCTTTTCCCACAGGAGAGCAAGTTGGGTGTGTGTCAAAACCCTTAACCTGATCTTCCAGTGCTGCAGCTCCCCTCCCCTTCGGCACTGATAACTTGACAGATTGACAAGAGCTGTGTAAAAATTCAGATAATCCCTACCTGGAGCCTGAACATAAGGGATCCTTTTCTGAGGATCAGTTTTCTTTTATGCTGCTGGGGATCAAACCCAGGCTTCAGGATGCTAGGCAAGTGTTCTACCATTGAGCTACACTCTCAGAACTTTATCTCTCTCCCCTTCCTCCCTTCCCTCCCTCCCTCCCTCCCTCCCTCCTTTCTTTCTTTCTTTCTTTCTTTCTTTCTTTCTTTCTTTCTTTCTTTCCTTCCTTCCTTCCTTCTTTCCTTCTTTCTTTCTTTCTTTCTTTCTTTCTTCTTCCTTTCTTTCCTTCTTCTTTCTCTCTCTCTCTCTCTCTCTCTCTCTCTCTCTTTTTCTTTCTTCAAGGTAGGGTCTCAGTCTAGCCCAGGCTGACCTGGAACTCACTCCGTAATTCCAGACTGGCCTTGAAATCACAGCAATTCTCCTACCTCTGCCTCCTGAGTGCTGGGATTAAAGCCGTGGACCACCATGCTTGGCAAACCTTTTTCATTTTTATTATTGTTATTATTTGATTTTTCAAGGTAAGGTCTCACTCTAGCCCAGGCTAACCTGTAATTCACTATGTAGTTTCAGGGTAGCCTTGAACTCTCAGCAATCCTCTCATCTCTGCCTCCCTAGTACTAGGATTAAAGGTGTGTGCCACCACATGCGGGATCCCCTTTTAAACTTTTAAATTTGAGACAGTCTCATTAAGTTGCCCAGGCTGGCTTCAGACTCACTCTGTAGCCCAGGTAAGCCTTGAATTCACCATGTTCCTGCCGTAGAAGGTGGGACTAAATCCCATGAGTCACAGTTTCCCTCATGAACATTTCATGTCCACAGACATGGTGGTGAGGATGACGGGGGATTTTCCTGATTACTTTCTTGTAAGCAAGGTTATCAGCTGATTCTGTTGCAAAGTCTTGGAGACCTGGAGTTGCCTGCCTTATAAACACCACTGCCTATATTCCCTCTGCTCAGCCACACCTTTAATCTTCTAGAAGACCCCCGGCATCTTCTTGGATTGCAAGAAGGTGGAGAGGCCCTTCACTTCCCCTCCCAACCTGGGCATCACCCCACGCTTGCCTTGCATAGCTCCCTTTGTCCTTTAGAGACTTCCGCATTGTTATGGCCAAAATATGTCCCTTGTGCTGCCAAGACACACAGGTGACTCAAGGTCATATTCTGGCCTGTGGGCCAGCCATTGTTCTGCACACATTCCTGGCCTAAATCAATGTCAAATCTTGACTGAATGGGTCAAGGTATGATCAGGATAGACACTGTCCCCCCCCCAACCCCCCCAAATGGTATGGGGCCACAGATTAAAACACACACACTTTGGGGCTGTAGAAATAGCACAGGTCAAAGGTACTTACTTGCAAAGCCTAACTGCCCTGATTCAGTTTCCCATTACCCACGTAAAGCCAGATACACAAAGTGGCCCACGCATCTGGAGTTCCTTTGCAATCAGTGCTAAGAGACCTGTGTCCATTCATTCTCATTCTCTCTCCTTGCAAATGAATATTTTTATTTATTTATATATATGTTTTAAATCCCACTTTCCCCATCAGTTATTGTGTTCTTTTAGATCTCTGAAATAGCAGGCAAATGTTGCTGAGATTATTTCCCCATCCTTTTTCTTCTGTGGACATTGTGCCTCCTATTTTCCCTTTCTGGGAACTTTGCCAGCTTTTCAAGGACTGGGTAGAGAACAAAATAAATATTTGTAGGTAGTTTAAAAGGAGAACAAGTATGTTGGATGTAACTCTGCCCATCCAAAGAAAAGCATTTAAATTGCCTTTCAGATGTTTTCAAGTAATTAACTTGAGGACTCAGGAGGATGATATATATATATACCAGGTCACTTTTCAGATTTGTGATCAAGTGGTGTGCTAGTGTGCATGCGTGCTGGGGGAGGAGGAGTCAGAGAAAGTGAAGGCAAGTGAGTAAAAATTCTCTTTAAAGTTCAGGTGAGGAGACAAGTCAGCAGAGGGGGATTACAATACCTCTTTATTGATGTTAGACGTACTGTGTGCATCTGGCTTTGGTGGATACTGGGGAATCCAACCCAGGGCGTCAAGCTTTGCAAGCAAGTGACTTTAACCGTTGAGCCATCTCTCCAGCCAACAAGATTTATGAGATACTATTTTGATTTCGAAATTAAAAGAAAACACTTTTTAAAGGGTTCCTCTTTAATTTGAGCATTGGGCAGTTCTGTTTATTTATAGGTGGAATTGGCGGAGGGGAGGGGCGTTCATTCCAGCCAAGGTTCCCGTCCCTAATCGAGTGTGAAATGTTTTCCTTGCTCCCTGGGCTCTGCGTCCTGGGTAGGACAGGCCCTCGTCACCTGTTGGGCTGCAGGGGCGGGGACAGCGGCGGCCGGGGAGCTCAGCCCCTCGTCCTGCAGACGTGAGGACCGGCGGCGGCGGCGGAGGGCGGCTTGGGGGCTGCGGGGCGCGGGAGGCCCGGCGCTGGAATGCAGTTTTCCCAGGCGGGGGAGACTTTGCACCGGAGCGGAGCCTAGATCGGGGTGGGGTTTCGCACGGTCCCCTCCTCCCCAGGCCGGGGGCCCCCTTCCTGGAGCTTTCAGAAACTGCGCTCTGAAGTTCCCTTGGAGCCCGGAGCCGGGGCGGCAGGCGGGGACAATGGAAGAGAAAGAAGGCCAGAAATGTGAGCCGAGCCGGCCCTCGTCGGCAGACAGCAGACAGATGCACCGTAAGTAACAGATCAGTCATTCAAAGATGGAGTTACAAGGGCGCGTGCACCGCGCCGCCGGCTGCTTTTCAGAAACTGGGCGCCGGGCACCCGGGAAAGTCGACTTCTTGTGTGTGTGTGTTTTTGGGGGGAGGTTGCGGGGGGACGAGGAACGGGAGTTGCATTTTCAAATCGAGCTGAGGGCTGGGGTTTCTTTGGGGGCTTCACTTCATCTCTGGCAAGATTTTCCTAAGTAGCAAAAGAAGTGGTGCGTGATGTCACGTTTGTGGCCGGCAGAATGCAGTGACAAACCCACGTCCCCAGCGGCCTCGGGGCATCTCCCAGGGCCTTGGCGCAGGGAATCCACCTCCAGGGCTCTGCGTTTCCATTCATTGGTTGGGGGTTCCCTGCGGCAACTGCTTGCAGGACGCAAAGTTTTGCTGCACGTTAGTCAAGTCCAGAGTTCAGGGATGTTTTGTTCTGCAGATCCCAGCGGCTGGGGAGGGGAGGACTTGCCCACCTGCATGTTGGGAGTTGTTAGTAATCGGTACATTTTTCTCCAGACAGTTTCCTAATTTTTTTTTTTTTCATTGTGTTTTTAATAGTCTTGTCTTTTCCGGAGGGAATTTCCAGAAGTTTATGTTCTTCCAAAGAAATCGTGCAGGGAGGGTGGGTGTGGAGAGGACTCCTCTGCCCTCCCGCGTCCGCGGTCTGCGGTGCCGCCTAGCGCACAGCCCGGGGCCCGGGCAGCGGGAACCGCGCCGTCGTGAGCCGCCCAGGTTCATCCAGGGGCCGGAACGCGGTGCGCGAGCGCAGGGCAGCGCGTGGGAGGGGGCGGGCTGCGCGCTGGGGAAAAGGTGTGTGTGGTAAAATGCAAAAGGGAAGCAGCCCATGACTCATCCCCACACAGACAGAAGGGAATACAATTAGGAGAGAGAAATCCCCCAGCAAGATGCAGGAAATGCTGGAGAAGAGTCCCTGAGTCTGGTTGGCTGTGCCTCAAAGAACAGTGCCTGAGGGCCCCTGGGGTTGCTGGGGTCTGCACTTTCTTTCTGTTTTTTAAATATTACTTTATTTATAAGGAGGGGGAGGGAAGGAGGAAGAGAGAAAGAAAGAGGAAGAAAGAATGGGTACAGCAGGGCCTCTTGCCACTGCAAATGAACTCCAGATGCATGCGGCTGCGTCTGTCTTTACGTGTGTACTGGGGAATTGAACCTGGGCGTCAGGCTTTGCAAGCAAGTGCCTTTAACTGCTGAGCCATCTCTCCAGCCTTTCTCTTTTGATAAGACTTGATCATACTGGCCTGTCCTGAAAGAAAGAGTTTAGAAGGGGCCAAAAATCTAAATAAATAAATAAAGATGGGGCAATGAGAATGGGATCGATACCTTGCACTTGCATGAAATAAAGTTTGAGATGCCAGTGGCTCTTTTTTTTTTTTTTTTTTTTTTTTTTTTTTTGATGTTTCGAGGTAGGGTCAGACTCTAGGTCAGGGTGACCTGGAATTCACTATGTAGTCTCAAAGTGGCCTGGAACTCATGGCGATCCTCCTACCTCTGTCTCCCTAGTGCTGGGATTCAAGGCATGCGCCACCTCGCCCAGCACCAGTGGATTCTTACCTCCCTTGAAATGAAAGTATCTTCCACAGTCTCTTCCAAGAAACAACTTGGAGACCAGAGTAATTGATTGATGCTTCGCAGTCGGGGGTGGAACAAGTAGTGAAAAAAGGCAGCAAACCTATTTTCCTTCATTGAACATTCTAAGGGCCAGGGGCAAGGTGTGGTAGTAGGGGCAAATAATAAACACATAAACAAAATATATGCCATGTCAGATGGGTTATATGCCAGACTTAAGAAAAACATAGAGTGCCTAGTTAAATTTGAATTTTAGAGAATCAATGAATAATATATATATTTCTTTTTCGAGGCAGGGTCTCATTCTAGCCCAGGCTGACCTGGAATTCACTATGTAGTCCCAGCATGGCCTTGAACTCATGGTGATCCTCCTACTTCTGCCTCCTGAGTGCTGCTACTTCTGCCTCCTGAGTGCTGGGATTAAAGGCATGCTCCACCACACCTGGCTATTTTTTTTTAACATAACTATAGCGTAAATATTACATGGGGTATACTTATATCAAAACTATTTATTGGGCTGGAGAGATGGCTTAGAGATGGTGCTTGCTAATGTAGTGTAAGGGCCGAGGTTCGAGTCCTGAGTACCCATGTAAAGCCAGATGCACAAAGTGGCGCATGCATCTTGAATTCGTGTACAGTGGCTAGAGGCCCTGGTGTGTCCATTCTCTATCTGTCTCTCTCTCTCTCTTGCTCTTAAATAAGTAAATAAATCAAACTACTTATTGTGTACCTCCAATTCTACTTTTACTGGACATCCTGGCAAACCTATTAGCTACAAATAAAGTTACAGAGAAAAATAGGGCAAGAAAAGAGTGTAGGGAACGTGGATGGGTGTGAAGCTGCACACAGGCTTGTCAGGGAAGTGTTACAGCACACTTGAGGGAGGAACAGAAAGGGTGTAATGTGTTTGAAGGACAGCAAGAACTCAGGAAAGGTGGCCCAGAGCTGGAGTCTCAAGCCAGGTTTTGCAGGTCCTGTGGAAGAACTTTGGCTTCTATTTCAAGGGAAGTTGAGAAGCCAGTGGCGGCTCAGACTTACCTTTTAAAATTTTATTATCTATTTATCTGATTGTCAGGGATTGAACACAGGGTCTTGGGCATGCTAAGCTGGGACTGTACCTCTGAGTTGGATCCCTAGCTCCCAGGCTTGTCTCCTAAAGCACATAAGCCAAGTGGGGATGGGAGAAAGGCAGAGAGGCCCTCTAGGGAGGTTTTTGAAGTAAACCAGGCCAGAAACCACAGTGCTGGTTTAGGCTAGATACTGATAAGCAGCTGGTGATAAGAAAGCAGATTCTTGATGTATACTAAATGTAAAGCAAAAAGAATTTGCTTAGGGGCCTAGGGAGATGGCTCACAGTGAAAGGCACTTGCTTGCAAAGCCTGCTGGCCCACGGTTCTACTCCCCAGTACCCACATAAAGCCAGATGCACAAAATGGCACATACATCTGGAATTTATTCACAATGGCAAGAGGTCCTGGCGTGCCCATACACTCTCTTTCTCTCTTGGAAATAAGTACATTAAAATTATACCACAAAGGCTGGAGAGATGGCTTAGTGGTTAAGGTACTTGCCTGTATAGCCAAAGAACCCAGGTTTGATTCCCCAGTACCTACATAAGCCAGATCACAAGATGACGCATGTATTTGGGGTTTGTTTTCAGCAACTAGAGGCCCTGGTGTGCCCGTTCTCTCTCTCCACCTGCCTTTTTCTCTCTCTCTCTCAAATAAATAAATGAAAATTTAAAAAATTATACAAAAAAGAAACAAAAGAAAAATAATTTGCTTAGATTATATGATAGTTACAAGAAAAAGAAGGCCTGAGATGATTTAGAAGTTTTTGACTTCTCCCATCTCAGGCTGGGAGACTGGAGTTAGCATTGACCTAAGTGGGAAAGCATTCTAGAGAGGATGAGAAGGAACTTCTGCTTGGGGATTGGGGAACCGTGTGAAGGCTGAAAAGTTTATCAGGCATCTGAGTAGAGAGATTGATTACAATTTGGATATTGGTGATGAGAGTACAAAGAGGATTGGAGACTGAGAAATGTCCTATGATTAGTCTCTGTGCAGATTGCAAGGAAAGATTGAAAAAGGAAAGCATTAATCCTAGTTAGATTTTTAAGATCCTGTGCAGTTCTGGGTAAATCATACAATTCTGTGAAGGAGTATGTCTTCATTTCCGGAACTTCTGCTGAGTATGAGGACTTCAGGGCAGACTTGCATCTCTGAGGCCAACTAACATCACTATAATGGCTCCCGTCCACATCTAGCATTGTGTCCTTTATATCGGCTTATATTTTACCCAATTACAACATGGTGTTCCTGAACAAGGACCACATCTCCTTCATTTGTGCATTCCCAGCAGCTTAGGAAGCTCCAGGTACACTTTCTTAGACAGAGGCTAATGATACTACCCAAGAGACTTGAGTTTACCAGTCTGCTATGGGCAAGGCTTCCTGGAGTGATCATGTATCTTATTGTCCAAATGCAGACCTCTTTGAGAATGACGGGGAGAACCATAAATAATTTCACTGGCCAACAGTTGTTACCTAGAGCTCTTAGGGCAAGGTGAGCATATGGTTGCCTCAAGAATATTCAAAAAAAAGAACATGGAGTCAGCCAGGCATGGTGGCACACACCTTTTTCCCAGCACTGGGGAAGATGAAGTAGGAGAATCACCTTGATTTTGAGGCCAGCCTGGGCTAGAGTGAAACCCTACCTTGAGAAACCAAAAAAAAAAAAAAAAAAAAAAAAAAAAAAAATATATATATATATATATATATATATATATATAGTGCATAAGTCAAACATTTTACTGATAATGATTTGGTACATTTATTAAAGATGGAGGCAAGTTTACATACTAATGAGATGGGTATGTTTATTTAATATTACATAAGGAACTATATCTTGGTTGAATATTTGATACTGCAGGACCCAGAGCCTCTTCAGCGTTTTTCAGATTGATATTTTATTTTGTTTTTCAAAGTAGGGTTTGCTGTACCCAGGCTGACTTGGAATTCACTGTGTAATCTCAGGATGGCCCGGAACTCAAAGTGATCCTCCTACTGCTGCCTCCCAAGTGCTGGGATTAAAGGCGTGTGCCACCACACCCAGCAGATTGATATTTTAATGTTCAAAGCATCCATTCTAAGAATTCTCCTTTGCATAAATGCATAGCACAAAGTGGCAGAAGTATGTTTAGGCCCATTTTAGAAATTGTTGGAAATTTATTTATTTTATATTTTTATTTATTTACAAGCATTGAGAGACAGAGAGAAGAATGGGCATGTCAGGGCCTCTTGCCACTGTAAATGAACTCCAGACACTTACACTACTTTGTGCATCTAGCTTTATGTGGATACTGGGGAATTGAACCCAGCACCTGGCTTTGCAAGCAAGTGCTTTTAACCACTGGGCCATCTGTCCATCCCCTAATATTTTTTTTACATTAAGTTTGGAGTTGAGGAGATGGCTCAGTAGTCAGAGGCACTTGCTTGGAAAGCCTACTGGCACAGATCTGCATTGAATTTTCCAGTACCCATGTAAAACCAGATGCACAAGGTGACACATCATGCATCTGGAGTTCTTTTGCAGTGGCCAGAGGCTCTGGCATGCCCATTTTCTCTCTCTCTCTACCTCTAAAAACAAAACAAAACAAAATAAAAACCCTCAAGTTGGCAACTCAAATAATAACTTTTCTTTTCTTTTTTGAGATAGGGTCTCTCTCTCTCTCTAGTCCAGGCTGACCTAGAATTTACTATGTAGTCTTAGGTTGGCCTTGGACTCACAGCGGTCCTCCTGCCTCAGTCTTCCGAGTGCTGGGATTGAAGGCATGAGGTTAAAGGCTTCAAGCAGCAATTTAAAAAAAATTGTGCTGAGATTAAAGGCATGTGCCACCATGCTCGGACATTCTAATACAATCCAATCCGAAGATATACGGATTTTGATTTTTGATTTTTGATTTTTGATTTGATACTTATATGTTCCAAAATGACAGTAGGAAATTATTAGAAATTTTTGTTTCCTATAAATAAGCCACTATGTTTCTATATGAGTAACAAAGTGCACATACATTGACAACACTGAGAGTCAAAGCATGTAATAAATAGTAGGATCTGAGGCAAGGTGTTTCAGGGAGCATTTGTTGGCACCCTGTGGAGTGAGGCATATGCAGCGCGCACATTATGTGTTCTGAGCCAAGGCTGCGGTGAGGTCACGTGGTACTGCGTGGACAAGCACGGCTAGAAACACCTTGGACTCATCATATGTTTGTGAGTTAATTTTTGCTGTGGGTTCGGAAACCTTTTCACTATTGCCAAATTTTCATAACCCCGCAATCAGTTATGTGACCCCAGACAATGCGCAGTTTAAGGGGCTGTGTGCAGGAGTGGGAAGATAGCTCAGTGGGTAAAATGCTTGCCTTTCCAGCGTGAGGACTTGAGTTTCATCGTCAGTACTCACACAGAACGCTGGGCATGGTGGTGGATGCAGCCTCGTCACCTCAGTGCTGGGGAGGTGGCAACAGGACGATCCCTGGAGCTTGCTACTTAGCCAATCAGGCCTAATTGGTGAGTTTCAGGACATCAGAGTCCTACAATCAAGTGTGTGGTGTCTTCAGCAATAGGGTCTTTCCATCTGGTGGCAATCAGTGTGGGCAACCAAGAGCAATCTCTGGTATTGTCTGGGGCTTCAGAGACCTCCCTGAGCAACAATTCGCTGGGAGGTATCTCACACCTCACACTGGGAGAGTTTTTTGATTGATTGGTGTTGGTAGGCTGTCCTTGAACTCACTGTGTAGTCATGGTTAGCCTTTAACTCCTGATCCTCCTGACTCTCACCAAGCACTGGGATTACAGTTGTATGCCACAGTGCCAGGCTTTTGGTGGGTTTTTAATTCATCTGTCTTATGTTCCTTTTGAAGATCATGGGTTCCTCTGCATGGTCCGAGGGGCAGGCCTTCCTGAGGATGTCTCTGATGGCATCTTGTTCTGGCACTTACGGTCTTAAATAAAATCTCTATGCAGGTGGTCCATTCACCTATTTGCCTCCCCCAGCCCCTGACTGGCAGTCTCCTCCCATGGAGTGACAAATATGCA
The DNA here is from genome assembly GCA_036346955.1 of Dipus sagitta. Lineage (NCBI taxonomy): Eukaryota > Metazoa > Chordata > Mammalia > Rodentia > Dipodidae > Dipus > Dipus sagitta. The sequence continues at coordinate 156,929,472 of CM070773.1, forward strand.
GGTCTGTGGTCTAAAATAAGTAGTTTTTCTCCCCTTATCCTGTTTCATTCCTCAAACACTTATCACTACCTGCCTCTCAGATTGCCTGTTACCTGTTGTCTGTTTCCCTAGCCATCAGGTGGACTCCTCTATGTGGGGAGGGAATTGAGCTGATGTTGGTCACAGACTCCTTTTCCATGTATGGATCAGGCACTATGCATATTTCTGTGATGAATGACTGACTCAGTCAGTCACTTGCATTTTAAAAAATACTTATTTATTTATTTATAAGCTGTGAGAGACAGAGAAGAGAGAGGGAGAGAGAGAATGGGCACACGCCAGGGCCTCCAGCCACTGTAAACGAACTTCACATGCAGGCACCACGTTGTGCATCTGGATTTATGTGAGCACTGGGGAATCAAACTCAGGTCGTTAGGCTTTTCAGGCAAGCGCCTTAACTGCTGAACTAACTCTCCAGCCCATCAATCACTTAATTTTAGTCAATATGGCATAAGAATGCTTTTCTGTATTGGGAAGAGGCTGTTCCTATTTGGTCTAAAGTCTGTGCCAGGAATCATCTTTTCTCATTGACTTCAATTTTTCAGGCCCATTACAGGAATGCAGTGGCCTGCTTTCTGCTGTGATTTTCCTGCCAGTTTGTGTATGGTGATAATCTTTATATTAGCAAGAGGACTGGAACACTGAGCTAGCACCCAACAGAACATATGCTTATGCATTCGTCAGGCTCACCATTGTGACAACCCTCCAATCTTGGTGGCTTCGCATGGCCAGGCTTAATTTCTTGCACACACAGGGTGGACTGTGTGACATTCCTGGCTGGGTGGATCCTCCTGAGCGTCCCACCACTACACTGCCCCTCAGGAGGCTTCAGCTGGCTTCTTAGTATTCAACTAGTCAAAAGGAAAAGACTGCATGCCTGAAGATTGCTTAGGAAGCTCAGGGCCTGCGGCTGAAGGTGTTTCCCATCACTGCTGCCCATGTTCTATTGACCAGGATAAGTATAAGAACTCCACTAGATGGAGGGTCCTGGGAGATGAAGTCTCCCTGCGGGTGCAGCTGGAGAATGTTTCAGGTCCAACACATGGTAAGCGCTGTGTTTGCCACCATGCCCTGGGCCGCACAGCGAGACAGCAACTCCCCTCAGACAGGGCGTCTCGGCAACTGTCACTCTCACCTGGCGTGGTGACACACTGGCTGTCATCCTTGATAGGTTGCAGTGGGAAGACCATCAACTGGAGGCCAGCATGCGCTACATAAAGCCTATTTAAAGAGCTCCATCTTAAAGACTATAAAGAGCCTGCCACATGAGGGAGCGAAAGCTGACTGTCAAGAGACAGCCGTGAGCCGTGAGCAGTGAGCAGACTACCTAATCTTACCCGTCACCCCTTGAGTCAGGGTCTCAAGCTTTATCACTGTAGCCCCCAGCTGGCCCAGAAGTCACTATATAGCCCAGGCTAGCCTCAGACTCTTGACAGTCCTCCTGTCTCAGCCTCACCCGACCACTGGCATGGCAGGCACAAACCACCAGACTACCTGGTCTCCACCAAGGGATAAATTCTTAGAGAAGGGCCAGGAGTAACTCAGCAGTAAGGTGCATGTTTAGCATGTATGCTCAAAGCCCTGGGATTAATCTTCAGTGCTCGCTCTCGCTCTCTCTCTCTCTCACACGCACGCGCCAAAATAAGGAAAAATAATATATTCCAGGGAAGCAACCTGCACAGTTATATGAGTGTTTGGATGATGTAAGGCCCCAAGTCCCTTGCTGGTCAGTCAACCCAGCCAAAGCGACGTGTTAGACAAAGATACCAGCTTTCCATCAGCTGCCTGTCTGTGTAGCTTGCTCGTGCTTGCCCTTGGATGCTCAACTTCTTACCCACTTTTTGGTATCTGCCCTCCCCCAAGTGCCTGCTTTTTTCACATTCAGGATGTGGACACATCCCAGCAGGGAGCCCCTACTTCTCCAGGGCTCCTGCCCTTCCTCCTTACTTCTGCTCCCGGGAGTGTGCGAGGCTGCTGTTCCCCTCTGAGCTCGCTTTGCTCTTTGCCCTGCTTGAAGTGGGCTCCCAGGAGGAGTTTCTTCCCGCTCTGTGGGGATGGGGAGGGGCAGGAAGAGGAAACAGAGCTGCCTTTCAGCATGCCAGGCCCTTTCTTCGTGGCACAGTGTCGCTGCTTTGTGAGACACGGATTCCCAGAGTAGCAAATAGCCGGGCACACCCATATTTAAATATCAGCACCAAGACACATTCCAAACAAGAAATAGAATTCTATTCCTGTTTGGAAGCTTGGAGAATCCACACTGGAGCTTTTCTTTATTCATGTGGATAATGGAGAATTGGCTGGACTTGGGTCTCTGAGCACATTACTGTGGAATTGTCATACAGTGTCCTTTGCCTGTTCTTCCTCTTGTTTATTCGTGCCTCAGCTTGATTTTTTTTTTGGGGGGGGGAGTTAGAGGTAGGGTCTCACTCTAGCCCAGACTGACCTGGAATTCATTATGTAGTCTCAGAGGGCCTCGAACTCAGAGCGATCCTCCTACCTCTGTCTACCGAGTGCTGGGATTAAAGGTGTGCGCCACCACGCCTGGCTTTAGTTTTTTTTTTTAATCCACAAAAATGAGAAAAAATGAAAAAGCAATATGATAGTTCAGTGGGATTTCCCCTGGGCTAATGGTGGCAGAAGATGACAGTGGCCTCCAAGACCCTCTTCTAGCTCTTTTCACGGTAAAGTTCAATGAAGTGGAGACTACAGTCTCCAAGGTGTGACTGTTCTGGCTGTTTTGACCTTCTCTGATGACCCTCAGATGAAGGTGAATGAGAGTCTGTCATAGCTCTGCAGGGTGCAGCTTCTGTTCGTTGTTGAACTACAGATACATGAATGGTTTTTTCCACATATGTATGTATGTGTTTTTTTTTTTTTTTTGGTTGTTCAAGGTAGGGTCTTTAGCCCAGGCTGACCTGGAACTCACTCTGTAGTCCTAGGCTGACTTCAAATTTACAGTGATCCTCCTACCTCTGCTTCCTGAGTGCTGGGATTAAAGGAGTAGATGTGTGTATTTTGTGTGCATGGAAAGAAATCACCTTTCCAAAGACTGGTCCTGTTCATTAATCTAGCTATCTGGGATCATTTTTAAATATATTACTTTAATGATGTTAGAAGCAATCTTGGATTGCAAATGTGGCTCAGTTGGTAGAGTGCTTGCCTAACATGTTACAAAGCTCTGGATTGGATCCCCAGCACCACATAAATGAGTCATGGCTATAATCCTAACACTAGGAATATAGAGATAAGAGGATCAATTCAATGACATCCTTTGTTACATAGGAAGTTCAAGGTCAGCCTGGGATACAAGAAACCCCAACCCCAAAATAAATAAATAAACAAATAAAAAGCCTACAAGAGATAAAAATGTAATCTTAAAAAATCCACTTGAAAGTCAACGGCTGCTGGGTGTGGTGGTGCAAGCCTTTAATCCCAGCGCTGGGGAGGCAGAGGCTCAGGTGGGAGGAGTGCTGTGAATGTGAGGCCAGTCTGGGACTAGAGTGAGACCCTGCCTTGAAGAAACAAACAAAAACCAACCAGTGCTGTATAGCTTAGCTAATGCAAAATGTCGACCAGCCACACACTCAGGACAAAGCTGACTCACGTGTCTATCAGCCAGAGACAGGACCTTTCCGCACTGGCCTCTTCCCTTCATCTACTGGTGTGGTGTGGCTGTTATCGAGGGTCCTATACATGCCAGGTAAGCGCTTGACACTGTGTTCATCCCCACGCAGGGCTAACAAAGACCTGCTGAGGGTGGGGAGATGACTCTGGATAAACGTGCTTGCTTGCAAAGTCAGCCATCCTGGGTTCAATTCCCCAGTACCCAAGTAAAGCCAGAGGCACAATGTGGCCCATGTGTCTGTGATTTGTTGACAGTGGCACGAAACCCTGGCCTGCCTATATGCTCTCTTCAAATAAAGATAATTAAAAAAATATTTTTCATTTATTTGCAAACAGAGAGAGAGACTGAAACATTTTTTAAAAAGGATTTTTAGTTTTTTATTTTATTTTAATTAATTTATTTATTAGAGACAGAGGGAGAACGAGAGAGAGAGAGAGAGAGAGACAGAGAATGGGCGTGCTAGGACCTCTAGCCAGTGCAAATGAACTCCAGACTCATGTGCCAACAGTGCATCTGGCTTACATGGGATCTAGAAAAGCGAACCAGGGTCCTTAGGCTTTGCAGGCGTTCTCCTCAACCACTAAGCCATCTCTCCAGTCCCCCGAAACATTTCTTAAAACACTATATTTATTTGTTTATTTGAGAGAGAGAGAGAGAGAATGGGCACGCAGTGGCCTCCAGCCACTGCAAATGAACTCAGATGCATGCAACACCTTGTACATCTGGCTTATGTGGGACCTGGGGAATCAAACCTGGGTCCTTTGCAGGCAAGTGCCTTAACTGCTAAGCCACCTCTCCAGCCCACATTTTTTTTTTTTTTTTTTTTGAGGTAGGGTCTCGCTCTAGCCCAGGGTGACCTGGAATTTACTATGTAGTCTCAGGTTGGCCTCTAACTCATAACGATCCTCCTACCTCTGCCTAGCTAGTGCTGGGATTACAGGCATGCACCACCACACCCAGCCCTAAAAACTTTTTTTTTTTTTTGGTTTTCTGAGGTAGGGTCTCGCTGTAGCTCAGGCTGACCTGGAATTCACTATGTAGTCTCAGGGTGGCCTCAAACTCATGACAATCCACCTACCCCTGCCTCTCAAGTGCTGGGATTAAGGGCATGTGCCACCACTCCTGGCCTGAAAGCATTTTTTTAAAGAATTTATTATTACTTATTTATTTATTTGAGAGAAAGAGTCAGAGAGAGAAAATGGGCACACCAGGGCCTCCAGACACTACAAACTCCAGACACATGTGCCCCCTTGTACATCTGGTTTACGTATGTTCTGGGGAATCGAACCGGGGTCCTTAGGCTTCGCAGGCAAACAGCTTAACCACTAAGCCATCTCTCCATCCCCCTAAAAGCATTTTTTTAACTTTATTTTTATTTGTTTATTTGAGAGAGAGAGAGAGGGAGAAAGAGGCAGGGAGAGAGAGAATGGGAGCACCAGGGCCTCCAGCCACTGTGAATGAACTCCAGACACGTGCGCCCCCTTGTGCGTGTGGCTTACGTGGGACCTGGAGAATTGAACCTGGTTCTTAGGCTTCACAGGCATGGGCCTTAACCTCTAAGCCATCCCTCCAGCCCCCCTAAAAGCATTTTTAAAGCAATGAATCCTTCAATATTTTAAAAAAATATTTAAGAGACAGAGAGAATATGGGTGCACTAGGGCCTCTTGCTACTGCAAATGAACTCCAGATGCATGTGTCACTTTGTGCATCTGGCTTTACGTGGGTACTAGGGAATCAAATCTGGGCCTGCAGGCTTTGTAAGTAAGTGCCTTTAACCTCTGAGCCGTCTCCCCAGTGCCTGGAATGTTCTTCAGTTTCTCTCTCTATCTCAAAAAGAAGAGAAAAAGAAAAGGGAATGAGTGAGGATTTGCTCTACATGTCCTATACTATAAGCATTGACCTTGTATGTCTTAGTTTCTTGGTTCTAAGTAGAAGGCAGTTTGTCCATTAAAGACCAGCTTGGTAGCAGTCTTTAGGTTAGGTCAAAAGACTGACGAAACATAACCGGGACTCTTCCCTCGCGTCACTTTACGTCCCTTCAGTTATTACCTGTACCGACATCCCCCTTGTGTGGAGTGTGATAACAGGAGAAACAGAATTTTCTTTTTTTTTTTTTTCAGGTGAGTTTTTTTTTTATTATTTATTTTGTTAACAACTTCCATGATTATAAAAAATACCCCATTGTAATACCCTCCCTCCACCCACCCACTTACCCCTTTGAAACTCCACTCTCCATCATAACCCCTCCCCATCTCAATCAGTCTCTTTTTTACTTTTGATGTCATGATCTTTTCCTCCTCTTATGATGGTCTTATGCAGGTACTGTCAGGCACTGTGAGGCCATGGTTATCCAGGCTGTTTTGTGTCTGGAGGGAGCCTGTTGTATGGAGTCCTGCCCTTCCTTTGGCTCTTACATTCTTTCCGCCACCTCTGCTGCATTAGACCCTGAGCCTTGCAAGGTGTGATAGAGATACTGCAATACTGAGCGCTGCGGTCATTTCTTTCCATCACCATGATACCTTCTGAGTTGTCCCAAGGTCACTGCCATCTGAAAAGAGAAGATTCTCTACCAAAAGTGAGAGTAGCATTAATATGAGGGTGTGAACATTAACAGAAGTGCTTACTGGGCAGTTTGATAAGCATAGTATATACACTTAGCCAGACAACAGCAGACATTACACCCATAGGGCTCATGACTACCCCTGTTTTAAGTTTTCAGTATCAGGGATGTATTCCCTCCCATGGAACAGGCCTCCAGTCCAATTAGAGGGCAGTTGGTTTCCCCCATAACAGAAACAGAATTTTCAAGTGGCTCACATGTGTCAATGATTATCTGACTTATATGTAGGGTGATAGCTATTTTTTAAAATAATTTTTTATTTTGAGTATTTATTTCTTAGAGACAGAGGTGGGGGGAGAGAGAGAATGGGTGCACCAGGGCTGCATCTGGCTTGCGTGGGACCTGGAGAATCAAACCCGTGTCCTTAGGCTTCACAGCCATGCACCTTAACCACTAAACCATCTCTCCAGCCCACGATGGCTATTTTTGTTCCAGATACTGAAATACCTCTTCCAGAAACCATCTTTAGATTATATAAATTAAAAAATAATCCTAGTACCAGAATTAAACTGTAATTAAAATTGCACAAATGATGAGAATCACTGGAGTTAACTCTGCTGTAAGTGCAAAGGCAGGTAAGGGGCAACCTAATCACCTATAAACAACTTGTCTGACCAAGTGTTCTTACTTAGAATAAACTGAAGCAGAGAGACAGAGAGAGAAAGCAGTTTATGCAGTAGCATCCTTTTTTGTTAAACTTTATATTTTTAAAAAATGTATTTTATTCATTTATTTATTTGAGAGAGAGAGAAAGAGGCAGACACAGAGAGAGAATGGGCATGCCAGGGCCTCCAGGCACTGCAAATGAACTCCAGATGCATGTGCCCCCTTGGGCATCTGGCTTACGTGGGTCCTGGAGAATCGAACTGGGATCCTTTGGCTTTGCAGGCAAATGCCTTAACTGCTAAGCCATCTCTCCAGCTAAACTTTAAATTTTTTCTTTATCATTTTTCTTTCTTTCTTTTTTCTTTCTTCCTTTCTTTTTAAACTTTGATTTTTTTAATGTTTTGTTTATTTGAGAGGGAGAGAGAGAAAGAGACACATAGAGAATGGGCATGCCAGGACCTTTAGCCACTGCAAATGAACTCCAGATCTATGTGCCACCTTGTGCATTCGGCTTATGTGGGTACTGGAGAATGGAACCTGGGTCCTTAGGCTTATAGACAAGTGTCCTTAACCGCTAAGCCATCTCTGCAGCCCCACATCTTCTATTTCCAAAGTACATTTTTTTTGGTTTGTCAAGGTAGGGTCTTACTCTAGCCCAGGCTGACCTGGAATTCACTATGTAGTCTCAGGGTGGCCTTGAACTCACAGCGATCCTCCTACCTCTGCCTCCCAAGTGCTGGGATTAAAGGCATGTGCCACCAAGTCTGGCTCAAAGAATAATTTTTTATGTTTCTGATGGTAGAATATTTCCCCATTCTTGCTGAAATAAAGAAGAAAAGATAAAAAAAGAGATTTTTTTTCTAAGTTACATCAATATTTTCACAACTGCCACAGACCCTCTTGGTGTTCTGTAAATGAGACTTCTTGTGTGAAAGCCTTAATTGTGAACTGCGTGTCTTTTCACCTTGCAGAACCAGGTAGAGGCAATCTGCATGTAACAGCCCCGGAAGATGCCGAGTGCCGCAAGGCCAAGGAACGCCTGTCTAATGGGAGCAGTCGGGCTCCGGTTTCCAAGTCTTCCCGAAATATCCCAAGGAGACACACTCTAGGTGGGCCCCGAAGTTCCAAAGAAATACTGGGAATGCAAACATCTGAGATGGACAGGAAGAGAGAAGCTTTCTTGGAACATCTCAAGCAGAAGTACCCCCACCATGCCACCGCAATCATGGGCCACCAGGAGAGGCTGAGAGACCAGGTAGGGACGTGCTACCAGTTGGCGCATAGCTCATTGTTTTCGCGTTGGTTGCAGCGCTGGGGATTGCGCCGGAGCCTCATGGGTGCTGGCTAGCAAGCACTCTGCCACTGAGCTTGCCCAAAATAGGTGGGATAAACCCTTTTCTTAAGCCGACATCAGGCTTCTGGTTTCGCTCTTTTCTTTTTTTCTTTTTAATCACAGATGGGTTCCTTTTGTATTTGTGCTTTCTGCTGCCATCAGCTACCTGCTTTCTCTGGTTATCTTGACAGCCACACAGATATCACACAACTGTGGCCCGGAGTGTTTTTGTTCCTTGGCTGTGTGCAATTACTTTTCAGCAGGAGGAGCAGCTTTGGGGTCATAGGAGATGTGAGGTCTCCTCTATGAAGCACTCCGGTCGGCGTGTTATCAGATTGACCTTTGGGTGTGGAGAAGGTAGTGGGGGAGGCCCAGAGCCCTGCACGGTCCTGCTATGTGGGTGGCAGGAGGGCAGCTGCTGGTTTCCACCTTCCGGGTAGAGTGGCAGCTCAGTGTGTTCAGTTGCCAAAATTATGTGGAAATGGAGATTGGCATCACCTTGTACAACTTCAATCTACACTTCATTGTTTTATTTTTTCCTGTGCATGGAGTATTCTCCTCTAAGGAATCTGTCCCTGCCCTCCACCAACCCCCACCTCCACCCCAAGGCAGAGTTTTTTTTTCTCAAAATTTTAAAAATTATTTATTTGAGAGAGTCAGTGGGGGGGGGGCAGAGAACGAGAGAATGGGAGCGCCAGGGCCTTCAGCCACTGCAAACGAATTCCAGATGCATGTGCCACCCTGTGTATATGGCTTACGTGGGTCCTGGGGCATCGGACCTGGATCTTTTGGCTTTGCAGGCAAGCGCCTTCACTATTAAGCTATCCTTCCAGCCAGGCAGGGTCTTACTGTAGCCTAGACGGATCTGAAATTTACTGTAGTCCTAGGCTGGCCTCAAACTCATGGTGATCCTCTACCTCAGCCTTCCAAGTGCTAGGATTAAAGGAGTGTGCTACCATTCCCCAGATCTCATTGCATTTAAAATAAAAGAACAACAACAACAAACAAAAAAAAACCCAAACCCTTTTATTTATTCATGAGATAATGAGGTATGTGTTTGTCTGGGGTGGGGGATGGGCCCTCTGGTCACTGCAAACAAACTCCAGACACCAGGGGCCACTTTGTGCAGCTCTCTTTACCTTCTTCTCGCCAACCAGTGTCTTCTATTTTGATGTTGCAGTTTTCCCCTCCTAATACACAGGCCTTGTGTAGGTAGCATCAGCCACTGTGAGGTCATGAATATCAAGGCCACCTGTGTCTGGACGACATGAGTGTAAGCATTCCTCCACCTCCTTTGGCTCTTACATCCTTTCTGCCACCTCTTCCTCAATGGTCTCTGAGCTTTTTTTTTTTTTTTTTTTTTTTTTGGTAGTGGTGCAGGGGAGCATGAATATGATAGAGAGATCTCACTTTGTGGATTCTACCGTTACTTCCTCTCAGCACTTTGGTGAGTTTTTACTCACCCCAGGGATCACTACCATCTGAAAAGGGAAGCTTCTCTAAAACCACAAGTGAGAGCAGCATTAATACTTGAGCATAAACATAAGTAGTTAGAGAGCGCTTTGATGCATATAATACACCCGTCTAGCCAAACAACGGTACTAGTTTCCCCACTAGGACTCGTGACCTCCTCAGCCATAGGGTTTTGATTCAGTTTTCAGTACCAGGCATGAATTAATTCCCTCCTATGGAGTGGGCCTCAAATCCAATCAGAGAGCAGTTGGTTTTCCCCATGACAGATATGCTACCATTGCACCAGTTGGCACATTTGGCATGGCTGGCCAGCCATTAAACTTGGAGGGCCCACTGCTGGTTAAGACCATCCATGACTTTTCTCCCCCAACAGGCTGCAAAGTGAGCTTTTTTTTTTAAAAAAAATTCTTTTTAAAAATGTATGTATTTGAGGGAGAGAGAGGACAAAAAGAAAAACAGAGAGAGAGAGAGAGAGAGAGAGAGAGAGGGAGAGAGAGAGAATGTGTTTGTGTGTATGGGTACGCCAAAATCTTCTGCCACTGCAAAGGAACTCCGAATGCATGCGCCACTCTATATATCTGGCTTTACGTGGCTTCTGCGTAATCGAACCCAGGCCTCCAGGGCTTGCAAGCAAGAGCCTTTAACCACTTAGCCATCTCTTTAACGGTGTTTTTTTTTTTTTTTTTTTTGGCGGGGGGTGGGGGTTGGGTTTTTGAGGTAAGGTCTTGTTCTTGCCCAGGCTGACCTGGAATTCACTATATAGTCTCAGGGTGGCCTTAAACTCACAGAGACTCTTCTACCTCTGCTTCCTGAGTGCTGGGATTAAAGGTGTGGGATACCACATCCAGCTCCTTTAAAAATATTGTTTTTAATTTATTTATTTGTCGGGGGGGGGGAGAGAGATGGACAGAGAGAGAGAGAGAGAGAGAGAGAAATGGACACGTGCCAGGGCCTCCAGCCACTACAAACTAACTCTGACTTACATTGGTACTAGGGAATTGAACCTGGTTCCTTTGGCTTTGCTGGAAAGCACCTTAACCGCTAAGCCAAATCTCTACCCCCTCTTTGTTTTTTAACAAACAATTCATTTGCAACAGCAGGAGGCCCTGATGTACCCATCTATTCACATTATATACATATATATATATATATATATATATATATATATACACATATATATATAGGGGTTTTGTTTGTTTGTTTGTTTGTTTGTGTTGTCTTGTTTTTTGAGGTAGGGTCTCACTCTAGCCCAGGCTGACCTGTAATTCACTATGTAGTCTCAGGGTGGCCTTGAACTCATGGTGATCCTCCTACCTCTGCCTCCGGAGTGCTGGGATTAAAGGCATCTGCCACCACGCCTGGCTAAATTCCTTATTTTTTCCACTGTCATGTGTTAAAGGTCACAGCTTATAGGTTTAGAATAGGTAATGTGGTCTGAGTACATGGACAAGGGCAGGGTGCAAGAGGAGGAAGATATGTGTTTAATGAGAGGGAGAGGAAACGTGGCCTGGTGGCTTTGAGCTCTGAGCCTGGTTACATTTACCATACTTGGAGTTATGCTGTAGCTCAGCTGCCATTTCCGAGTAATGCAAAATGAACAGATGCCACATTCTGTCCCTCTGTCTCTATTGTATTCCATGCTGACCAACCAAAGGGGGAGAGATTTTGATGAACAAATTGCTATGATTTTTGTAAGGAAACCCCAATGAAGCTTTGTCTTGGCTGACAGAATACCTGTAGACACCACCTCGTCTTCTGTCTTTTCCATCTATTTTCTCTTTTCCTGACCTTTAATTTTATTTTTTTAAATTTTTTTATGAGAGAGAGAGAGAGAGAGAGAAGTGGCATGATGCTAGGGCCGTAGCCACTGCAAACAAACTCAAGACATGTGCGCCACCTGTGTGCATGCATCACCTTGTGCATCTGGCTTATGTGGGTTCTGGGGAGTTGAATCCGGGTCCCTAGGCTTCACAGGCAAGTGCTTTAGCCACTAAGACAGCTCTCCAGCCCTCCTGACTTTTCTTTCTTTCTTTCTTTCTTTTTATGTTATCTTTATTTATTTTTTTTCTTTTCAAGTTTTTTTTTTTTATTAACAACTTTCATGATTATAAACAATATCCCATGGTAATGCCCTCCCTCCCCGCACATTCCTCTTTGAAACTCCGTTCTCCATCATATCCCCTTCCCCTCTCAATCAGTCTCTCTTTTATTTTGGTGTCATGATTTTTCCTCCTGTTATGATGGTCTTGTGTAGGTAGTGTCACTGACCTTTTCTTCCTTATGAAATCCTTGGCTCCTCTCAGACCTCGGACTGGATGACTGCAGACTTCCTGTGGAGGAAGTCAAATAACACAATCTGATGTGCATCTCCAGACTCCGAGGTTCTTAATACCCAGTATTCCTGTGCGTGCTATGTCCTGGCTGCCTTCCTAGAAGTGGCCTCAGTGAGAACAAGCCAGTGGTGGGTGAATGGTATGTTGAAAATGATATATCTGGCACCTTCTGTGGTATCCTGGTAGTTGGAAAATCTAGGCATATTCTAATTCCTTGGCATTAAAACACAATGAGAAGGAGATTATCTGCTTCAGAGTGTGAGTCCAAACACGGGAGGATAGTGGTTGAATCTTGCACCTTCCGTAGTTCCCTGGTAGTTGGAAAACCTAGGCATATTCTAATTCCTTGGTATCAAACACAGTGAGGAGGAGAGCATCTCTTCTGCTTCAAAGGGTGAGTCCAAACATGGGAGGATTGTAGTTGAAAAACTTGCATTCAAATTTTTAGAACTCAGGTGGATTTGAGTTTTACTTACTCTAAATTACTGAAAAGCTACAAGGTTACCCTAATAGCCTTCTGCACAATATGCAGATTTCTTTAAAAGGTATTTTTTATGAGCCAGGTGTGGTGGCATATGCCTTTAATCCCAGCACTTGGTAGGCAGAGGTAGGAGGATTGCCATGAGTTTGAGGCCACCCTGAGACTACAAAGTGAATTCCAGGTCAGTCTGGGATAAGACCCTACCTCTAAAACAAATACTATATATAGTAAATTTGCAATCACAGAGAAAGAAAGAGAGAATGGGCATGCCAGGGCCTCTTGCTATTAGCATGCACCACTTTGTGCATCTGGCTTTATGTGAGTGGGTACTAGAGAATTGAACCCAAGCCATGAGGCTTTGCAAATAAGCACCTTTAAACGCTGAGCCATCACTGTCGTTTGCAGATGACCCCAGCATAATGATTATTTATATATGAGTAGCAATATTATTACTGCCTTCCTCCCCATGCTTAATTAAGCCTTTTCATTGTGCAGGGCAATCAGAGAGTGAACCCCATGTCCCGGAGGCTGAACGCTGAGGTGTGGACTCAGGCAGGACTGGTTGGAATTCCACCTTCACCATATACTGGTTATGGCATTTTGGACTCATGACTTATCTCAATCTCAGTTCCCTCACCTGTGGAAACACAGCTGTGCCCACGAGGGCCCTGGGGGAGCAGCTGGTGGCAACTCTCACCCTGTCAATGGCAGCTCTTGTCCTTATGCCATTTTGGTTTCTGATGTCCGAAGCAAAGTTTAAGAGGCGCTTATTTCAAAATTAGTGTTTGGAATCCTTTTTATTAGCCAATATTTGAGTACCTGGAGAGGTTTACTTTTCCCATTGTCAGAAAACAATTCTAATGTATTTCTGAAACTTGTATTTTTCTTTCCTTCCTGAAAGCTTTTTAAAAATGTTATTTATTTGCACATGCCATCACACACACGTGTGTGTGTGTGTGTGTGGTGGGGGCAGGTCATGGCAGGGTCCCTTGCCATTGCAAAGGAACGCCTATCAGGCTTCATGTGGGTGGCTGGAGAAGAGAATGCAGGTCAGCACTGTAGCCCCAGCATTTGTAATGCCAATGCTCCTAGGGGGAAGAGAGAGGTGGTAGCAAGAGAATAGCCAGGAATCTGGCCAGTTAGCCTGGTGAACAGTGGTAAAAACAAAGCCAGAAGCCCTGCTCCAAACAAGGTGGAAGGCTAGGACCAATGCTGGGAGTCCTCTGACCTCCACATGCACACTGTGGCATGCGTACCTGCAGTCACACAAACAGGCACACACATCACACACACATACAAACCAAAAAAGAGGAGCAAACTACCCATATTTGGTATAATTAAGGCATTGTTTACTCCTATTCTTCAAAAGTCACAGAAGACAATGGAAAGTACTAATGCTAGATGGAAAAAAAAACCCTTCATCTTGAGTAAAATATGTTAGGAATGGTTTTGTGAGACGTCATGTCTACAAGGTATATAGATGGGAAAGGAGGAATGTGAACTACCAACAACTAGGACCATGACCTTAAATACAAAATGTTTTCCAGATGAAGAGTGGAGTTAAAGGAAGAGGTCATGAGAACACACCACTTCCAAGAGCAGAAAGCTTACGATTTGAAGGGCTTTGCTGTGAGTCTCACAGACAGTGAGGGACATGCTTTCAGGGCGAAGCAAGTGACATTTTTGTGCAGAGAGTATTTGATATTACAGACCACAGAGAGGGGACAGGCTGTGTCCACTGATTCCTGCTTCTGTACACTATTTTTCAGTAACCAGTTGATCCCATTTAAATGCAAGTTACAGGAAGAAAGGCACTGACAGACAATGTCAACCTGGAAGCTCATGTGGTCAGTTGAGATCATCCTGAATAAGAAATCTTGTGGTTCATGTGTGGTATATGTTGTGGTGTGACACAAAAGTGCTTTATTTTTCATACATACAAAGTGTGTTGCTGGGAAGATGGCTTAGTGGTTAAAGGTGCTTGATTACAAAGCCTGCTGGCCCGGGTTCAGTTCCCCCCATACCCACGTCCATACCCATGTGTAAAGATGGATGCACAAAGTGGCTCATGCATCTGTAGTTTGTTTGCAGTGGCAAGAGGCTCTGGCACACCTATACTCTCTCATGAATAAAAATAAAAATGTAATAATATATTTAAAAAGTGAGATGGATGAAGATGCCATCTCAGCACAGTCTCTGCCCATGTCAGTAAAGGGTTAATGGTGCTCCCAGCATGGCTGGAGGTGAGAAGGCATTTGGCTTTAATTGCACAGTGTTGTAATGATGCTTTGCTGAGTCATTATGAACTTTTGGAAAACATTGCTATTGCCAGAGCTGTGCCAAGGATGGTGCTGTCCTAACCAGATCATACAGGGAAGCTAGAGAATTTGTATCAGTGACAGGTGAGTTTCGTGACATACTAGAGTCCAGTGGTCCAAGAATCTGATGTGTTGAACAAATCAGTAAGGAAATTCTTATTCTGAGAAATTTCAAATAACCTTAGATATGTCTAATGGAAGTGAGCCCGTTGTGTAGTGAATGATCACAAGTAGTCATTATCTAAATTTGAGTTACAGGAAAAACAAGAGTCATAGAATAGATGAGTATTTAAAATAGGTGCCGGTACCTAATTCCAAGCTTGGGGTTTCTCAAAGGGCTGCCATTTTGTTTTAAACCATTTTATTAGACACACTCTGTATATATAGACAATATACCAAGATCATAATCTCCTCTCACCACCCACTTTTTTCTCCCTTCTATGTCTCCCCTCCACTGGATCCTTCTTTCCAACTAGTCTCTCTTCTAGGACTGATTTTGAACTATGACTGACAGATTGTTGATGGAGCGCTTGCCTAACATGTACGAAAGCCGGGGTTCAATCCCTAGCAACACACACACACACACACGCACGTGCACACACATTAATATACAGACACACATTGTGGAAGTACATCTCAGCAGGTTTGGAATATTACACAGTAGGGTTTTTTTTTTTTTTTTCAGGAACTCGATGATTGAAAAGGTTAAATACAGGGCTTGTAATTTTACTTTCAAAATTCCAATGGATATTCATCATATAGAATTCAGAAAAATAGGGGGAAAAATCCCAAATGGGGATCATTTGCAATATGTGGCTTTTGATCCACATTTAATTGGTTGTCACCAACCTCAAAATTAGCTTTCATTTTAATTAGTTTTGTAGCAGAACAAGAGGTGCTATATTAAGTCAGAGCTCGGTACAAAACTCAAAATGAGATCTTAGTGGAAAGCCTGCGAAAGAGTCTCTGGGAGTCGGTGGGGTGTAAGAACCAAAAGTGCAGCTGTGTAATGGCAGGAGATACCTGGAGTGCAGTGTTCAGCAAAACCTGGAGAAAACTGCCACCAGAGGAGATGGAAATTTTTGGTCCTGAGGGATCCAGAGAGCACCAGTATGTTTAGTCCAATACGTTGGGGGCAGAACTCATATTGTGAATGTCCAAGTTGCTCCTTCTGTCTTTTCTGGGCGGCTGCTTTGCCATTTGCTCATCTTTCCACCTGCAGGCGTGCTCTTGGGTTGATTCAAACAGAGGCTCATTTGTTACAGACCTATGCACTGAACGTTGCTTTGGTACATCTGCCTGCTTAGGGATACGTCTCACTAGTGGAAAGAATATGAACTTTTGGGTGTGACATAACCGAGTTTACATATATATATATATATATATATATATATATATATATATATATAGTGGGATACTCTGCATGGTGGTAGTGATTCAGAAGACATTTTCTTGCAATAATTCATCCCAACTGTAGCAGATGTGGACTATGTGTCAAACACTTCTCACTCAAGAGAAAGCATCAAGAGTTAAGCCATAGTCCTCCCGTGGGAGCTTTGTCTGAGTAGAAATGTGGAACGGGATCAGTGAGGGTTAGGCATTGGGGCCAGGGACAAAAGCCAAGGCTCAGGTCCCTAAACAGAAAAAAATTTCTAGCAAATGTAATGAAAAACTTACCTGGAATCTATTCCAATAAACAAAGTTAAACATTTTAGCAAAATTATTACAAGTAAAATTATCAAAATGTTTGCAGTACTCTGAGATGCCTCTACGAATAAAGCTTTAAAGGACATTAAAAAAAAAAGTTAAGCCAATTCACATGAGCATTTTGGGGAAGTTCTAAGTGCAAAAATCCAGACCAGCATGATGTGTGGGCATGCGTTCTAGTATGCTAGGATCCCTCCTTCCCCCAGGGCTATTGACAGCTGTTTTAGGATTATGGAGGAAATTTCAAATTAGGGGAAAAATTTCTGGTTAACCCAGTAAAGTCAATGTCTATACTGTAGGAGCAACAAACATTCAGTACTGGGGCTGGGGGTGATCGGTGGCAATAAGGTTTGACATCCAATGGTGTAATAAAGGAAAGTGGGACTGCCGAGATGGCTCAGTGGTTAAGGGCAGTTGTTTGCAAAGCCTGCTGGCCCAGGTTCCGTTCCTCAGTATTCATGTAAAGTCAGATGCACAAAGTGACGCATACATCTGAAGTTCATTTGCAGGGGCAAGAGGCCCTGGTGCACCCATTCTTCCTCCCTCCCTCTCTCTCTGTCTGCAAATTAATAAAAAAAAATTTAGAATAGAAAAAAGAAGGAAGAATGATGGGCGAAAGGAAGGAAACAGAATAGACAGAGAAATAGTCAATGTTTTCAAAACCTAGTTGAGCTCCAAAACTAACAGTTTAGGGCTTGCGGTTTGTGAGAACGCATTAAGACATGGTACCGTGGACCTCCGCAGCTGCCAGGAGCTCCTAGCAGGGGAAAACATACAGGGTGAAATGATTTCACCCTAGAGGTCAGAATTTGAATGC
Source organism: Dipus sagitta (assembly GCA_036346955.1). Lineage (NCBI taxonomy): Eukaryota > Metazoa > Chordata > Mammalia > Rodentia > Dipodidae > Dipus > Dipus sagitta. The sequence goes on from CM070773.1 coordinate 156,946,824, forward strand.
GGTCTCTCCACTGACGGAACAGTGGAGGGCTCGCGTTTTCCTATTTGTATTTCCACGATGCCTGCTGGTTGGTGGTGCATTGCTGGGTAGGCTAGAGGCTTGGTGGGTAGAGGAAGGAAGATAAGAGAGACGATGGTGAGACAAGTGTGGCCAGGCTAAGGGGGGTGCATTGGCCTTTGGAGAAGGAGGAAGTGAAAGGATTCAAGGAGAGGGAAGCCGGCTGTGCTGGGCTTGAATGGCAGGAGCTGCAGACCCAGGACGTGGCTGAGGCCTTGAGTATGGAAGTAAACACGCAGTTTAAAGATCAGCTGCCAGTGCTGCTGGGAGGATGCTAACACTGGCCTGAAGTGACTGCAGTGTCTGGCAGTCATGGTGACACGACACCATGGACAGGGTGGCGGCTGCGCCTTGCAATTCTGAAATTTGACTAGAATTGCATTTTGATACAACAGACACTCGGAAGGAAAATGGGACCAATGACATGACAGTTTGGAAAGGGACAAAAGGTACAAAATGGACTAGCCCAAATGTAGCAAAAATGGTACCCAGGGCCTGGTTTCTGGCCTCATTCTGCCTACTTCCTGTGCCAGGATCATCTACAGGTCACCAAGTGCCGTGTGTCATTTGTCCACGATGTATGGAAACCCTTGGGGACCAGGGGCCTGGGGAGTACAATTAGGGATGATCACGAGAGGAAGTGACGTCACAGTGCCAGCCCTTGGCTCTGCTGATGGTGACGGAGGTGGAGGCGCTAGTGGAACGCGGTGAGCATCTGGACCAGACTCCGTGGCCTCTTCCTCTCCCAGCGCGCTCACTTTCCTCTCCCACAGCCCCGCTGGAGCGGCGACCTCAGTTTGGGTTCTCACCTCAGAATGTGTCTCTCTAGGTCTGCTCTTTCTCCTTCCTCCAAGTCCTCTTATCTGTGGTTTCCAGGGTGGCCACAAACCCTGGTTGGTGTGACGTGTGAAGTTGAGTCTGAGCATTGTAATGTAGGGGCCTGTCAGGTAGAACTTTGAACTCAGAGGTTGATTTTTAGAGTGTGCAACAAATACCTGGGCTTTGTGCTCTGTCATTGGGTCAAGCTTGGCCAAAAAAAAGGATTTTTGCATAAATGGAATGTGCAGTGACTCAGCTCCACTGGGATTTTTTTTTTTTTTTTTTTCCCGGCTGACCTGCAATTCACTATGTAGTCTCAGGGTGGCCTTGAACTCACAGCAGTCCTCCTACCTCTGCCTACTAAATGCTAGAATTAAAGGCGTGTGCCACCATGCCCGGCTTGCACCAGGATTTACTGACAGAACCTCTGGGGCTTTAAAGCATGCACCAGGACACTGAAGCCAAGCACGTGAGCTCAGTGGTGACTAAGAAAAAAATGGGTTCTGTGTGTTATTCATGTGGCTGGCTCATCTTGTATCTCTTCCTACTCCATTTCTTTGTTCTGTTTCTCTTTCTGTTTTTAAACATGTCAAATGAACTAAGGCATTCTCCTATACAAATGAATGCTAACTATGAAAAGTTTGAGAACTGCTAGGCATGGTGGCACAGGCCTTCAATCGCAGTACTTAGAGACAGGTAGGATCACTGAGTTCTTCAAGGCCACCCTCAGACTACATAGTGAATTCAAGGTCAGCTTGGGATAGAGCAACATCCTACCTCGAAAAACCAAAACAAAAGAAAGCGAGGGGGCTGGAGAAATGGCTTAGCGGTTAAGGCATTTGCCTGCGAAGCCTAAGGACCCAGGTTCAATTCCCCAGGACCCACGTAAGCCAGATGCACAAGAGGGCGCATGCATCTGGAGTTCGTTTGCAGTGGCTGGAAGCCCTGGCATGCCCATTCTCTCTTTCCCTCCGCCTCTTCCTCTCTCTCTCTCTCTCTAATAAATAAAGAAATAAAATATATATATATAAAAAAAGAAAGCGAGGAGCATTGGTGTTTAAGTCCAACAGGGACTTCTGCCCTCTGTGACTGATTTCCCATTATTCCACAAACACCTGTCTTTCCTTTTACGTAATACCAGTCATTTACTGCATGTATAAGCTTGGAAAGAGCAAATATTTTCATGCTTTCTCTTCTCAGGTTTATCTATTTCTCTCTCTCTCTCTCCCTCTCTCTCTCTTTTTTGATATTCTTTTCTGAGAGAGAGAGAGAGAGGGAGAAAGAGAGAGAATGGGCTTGCCAGGGCCTTCAACCACTGCAAACGAACTCCAGACACATGTGCCACCTTGTGCATATGGCTTATGTGGGTTCTGGGGACCTGAAGCGGGGTCCTTTGACTTTGCAGGCAAACGCCTTAACCACTAAGACATCTCTTCAGCCCAGATCTACTTTTTTTTTTCTAGGTAGGGTCTCACTCTAGCTCAGGCTGACCTGGAATTCACTATGTAGTCACAGGGTGGCCTCGAACTCATGGCAATCCTCCTACCTCTGCCTCCCAAGTGCTGGGATTAAAGGCGTGTGTCACAACGCCTGGCTGCTTTTTTTTTTTTTTTTTAAGTAAAGAATCAGCTTACATTATTCTTTCCAGGTAATCTGCTATCTCATTGCTTTTAGCTATAAAAAACTTTTTATACATTATTTGTAAGGGGAGAGAGAGAGAGAGAGAGAGAGAATGGGCATGCCAAGGCTTCTAGCCATTGCAAATGAACTTCAGGTGTGTGCGCCATTCTGTGCATCCGGCTTTATGTGGGTGCTGGGAAACTGAACCCTGGTCATTATGCTTTGTGGGCAAGTACAACCGTTGAGCCATCTCTCCAGCCCTTAATTTTAGCTTTTTAAAATATTTTTACTTAAGAGAGAGAGAGGAAGGAGGGAGGGAGGGAGGGAGGGAGGGAGCAAAGGAAGGAAGAAAGAACATGGGCATGCCAGGGCCTCTCGCTGCTGAGACTCCAGACACTGCTCCACTTTGTTCATCTGTGGGTACTGGGGAGTCAGATCAGGGTCTGCCAGCTGTGCAAGTACCTTTAATAGCTGCTGTTTTCCAGCTGCTGTGGCAGAGGTGGTGTCCAGCCTCTGCTCATGCCACGTTGTCCCCTGCCATCATGAAGCTTCCCCTTGGGACTGTAAGTCAAAACAAAAACTTTCCTGCCATCAGCTTCTTATGGTGGGTGCTTTGTTCCAGGAGTGAGAAGGCAACTGCACGCAGACACAGGGCTGGCGCTCTCCGCCGCATTAGGCTCTGCCGAGCAGGAGAGCCGAAAACAGAGCCTCTCCCCAAGGAGAGCCCAGTCTTTGCTTTTAAAGCTTTCTACCGATTGGACTGTGGAGGGTAATCTGCTTCTGTCAGAACCTGCTGATTTACACAGGGATCACATCTGAAAAGTACTTTCAGAGCAATGTTTGGACTGGTGTTTGACCAAAGGCCTGGGTTCCATAACTTAGCCATGGGACACACAAAATGATCTATCACTCTCTAGCACCACTGTAACTGTATAAGGGATGTGACTGGATAATGGTGTTTTTTTAAAAAATATTTTATTTTATTTTATTTATTTATGTATTTATTTATTTGAGAGAGAGAGAGAGAGAGAGAGAGAGAGAGAGAGAGAACATAGGCATGCCAGGGTCTCTAGCTACTGCAGATAAACTTCAAACACATGAGCCGCCTTGTGCATTTGGCTTATGTGGGTACTGGGGAACTGAACCTGGGTCCTTAGACTTTGCGGACAAATGCCTTAACTACTAAGCTATCTCTCCAGTCCCATAATTTTTTTTTTTTTTTGGTTGTTGTTGTTTGTTTTTTGGGTTTTTTTTTGAGGTAGGGTCTCACTCTAACTCAGACTGACCTAGAATTCACTATATAGTCTCATGGTGGCCTTGAACTCATGGTGATCCTCCTACCTCTGCCTCCTGAGTGCTGGGATTAAAGGCGTGAGCCACCACATCTGGCCCATAATTTTTTTAAATATATTTTATTTATTTATTTGAGAGACAGAAAGGGGGGTGGAGAGAGAGAGAGAATGGGCATGCCAGGGCCTTTAGCCATTGCAAACGAACTCCATACGCATGCGCCTCCTCTGCATCTGGTTTACGTGGGTCTGGGGAATGGAACCTGGGTCCTTTGGCTTTGTAGGCAAACGCCTTAACCACTAAGCCATCTTATCCAGCCCCCATAATGGATTTTTTAAAATTTTTATTCATTTGTTTGAGAGAGAGAGAGAGAGAGAAAGAGAAAGAGGCATCTGGCTCACGTGGTCCTGGGGAATTGAGCCTCCAACTGGGTCCTTTGGCTTTGTAGGCAAGCGCTTAACCACTAAGCCATCTCTCCAGTCCCTCTACTCTTTTTTTTAAAATTTTATAGACAGGATTTCATGTCATCCAGGCTGGGCTCAACTCTAAGTCCCTGTGTAGCTGAGGATAACCTTGAACTTCTGATCCTGTTGTTTCAATGTCCTGACTATAGGTATATGCCACCACACCTGGTTTATGCTTGTTTTTTCCTTTTAGTACTTGGCAGTTTTTCTTAAGACCAGAATTTCAGGTTGTAGATATTTCTAGAGAGTCATTACCCTTATCTACATCTTAGTGATCAGATCTGTTGGCCCTGGGGTATTGAGGGCTGAGCCTGGTGATACCTTAACCCCGTTCTGTGCAGGCCAGGACGGCTTACACACAGCCTTAAGTGAAATCAGTGCATTCTCTCCTGCTTGGGCATGGCCACCCCAGAGGCCCTCGCCATCCTCATGACATCGCTTAGGTAGGGGGATTTGTAGATCTGTATTTACCCTTTACAGTCCAATATGGCCTTTCAAGTTAGTCTGCTGAATAAATAATTTTGGCGTGGCTTAACTTAATTAAGATTTTAGTCCCAATTGCAAGCAAGTTTATTAAGCTAGAGGTAACAGTGTCTTTGGGTAAGTATAGGTAATAGGTTTAAATCTGAGTCTACCTGGATTTGAATTGAGACCCTAACCCTGAGTAGCTATGTAAATGTCCTCAAATAACCTCATCTCTTTGACTCTCACTTTGTGTGTAAAATGGAAATGATGGTGGTCATTCTGACTTCAAACTATTGCTATTAAGCTTAAATGAACTTAATGACTTATTATTATTATCATTTATCACGCTTGCGTAGGTGTGGTATGTGATGTATACATGTATGTGTGTCTGTGCGGCTCACCTGCAACTTGCTTGCAGTGGCCCGGCCAGAGCAGACCAACCTGCTGATGGCTCTGCATTCAGTTCCTATTTGAGCTAGAGTCCAGAGCTTGCTCCCATGACTGCCCTTCTTTTTGTAAGCCCTGGCGATTCGTGTGTGTTTTGGGGATCAAATTGAGTGGTCTCTCAGGCCTCCTCAAACTGTTATGCTTGTGTAGGAAGCGCTGTTAACCGCTGAGCCATCTTTCTAGCCCCAGGATTCTTTTAATGAAAAAGCATACACTGACATATGTTTTTGCTACATGACAATTTCTAAGTCATGTTTCTAAGAAATTATCAGTTACTTGCATTAATTTAATTAAATTAATTAATTTATTTATTTTGGTTCTTCGAGGTAGGGTCTCACTCTAGCCCAGGCTAACCTGGAATTTACTATGTAGTTTCAGGGTGGCCTCGAACTCATGGCGATCCTCCTACCTCTGCCTCTCTCTCGAGTGCTGGGATTAAAGGCGTGTGCCACCACGCCCGGCTCTGCACTTCCTGACAGGGTTGCCTGTGTGCCGGTTCAGTCCACCACAGGGCATGGGGGTCGAAGCAGCCCTGGTGGCAAGAACATAAGTCAGACAAGCCAGGAGGGAAAGGCAGGGGGGTGTGGTGGGGGAAGGCTGGACTAGAACCCTTAAGGCCTGCAATCTGCTTCCTCCAGGTAGGCACCACCTTCAAAAGGTGTTGCAGCCTACCAAAACCACCCGCTAGAGACCCAAGTACTCAAACACGCGAGCCCGCAGAAGAGACTTTCATCAAAACCATAAGATGCATTGTGTTCCAACTTGGTTAGTGGGGTGACAAGTTCATGATGTCACTGAAGTGTAGGCAGCCTGGTGCTTCCCTCATTTGGGGACTGTAAGAAAAATCCTTCTTGGACTGGCTGCCTCTAATCAAATCTTGGCACCTATGCCCAGCGGTCACGTGTTGTCCTTATTTGCCGAGACTGTTGTGACCAGAAACTTCCCCATTCAAGGTTCCCACATCACAGCAGTGATGTCATCCGTGGTAACTAATTCTTCTGTCAGTGTTTACCTCTGCTTGCCTGCCCATGAATGGGTTAATCGAATTGCTCTCACCTCCAAATTATTTCTGGGTTTATCTCCATGTGCTTTGCACAGTCTCATTTCTTTCTGATCTCTTTTCCAAGCTTGGCTTCAATAAGCAAGAGCTGAGATATTGTAATTTCCTAAATAACCCAAACCTATTATAACCACTCTGCCCGCCGGATCCACTTTCCCATGCTCTTCTCTCTCGTGGAACCTTGAGGAATAACTGTAATTGAATAGTGCCTCCACGGCATCTGTAGATTTCACCAAATCAAACTTAGATCTGGCTGGCTGTTGTTTTTGTTTGTTTCATGTTGTGTTTGTGCCCCGTTGGGTACAGCAAAAGCCAGGGCTTCATCTGCATGTATTTTCAACATACAGAGGCAGTAATTGAATCTCTGACAATAGCCTTTGCATCTCAGGAGGATTCCAACTCTAGCTGTCATATTAAAGCCAGCTAGTTCTTGGTTCCCTTCAAAGGCGATGTCCCGTTGACTGAGGACTGTGGCAACATGGAACTCTGGGAATTTTCAGTGGATGGAAACCAAAACGTTTTCAGCTCCTTAACAGCAGGAGTAATTCTGAGTTTTCGATGTGGGTGCCTTGCCGCAGTCGGCTGTTGAGCTCAGCAAGGTGGAGAGGTCAGTATTTGCTCTCTGACCTTCGAGGACAGACTGTGACGCCCAGCTTGCAGCAGGCCCTGTGATGAGTTAGAGGCTGCTCATGCAGCTAATGACACTGGTGTTACTGGTGGGGTCCTGCTTGAGGCTGCGTTAAAGCGCTCCTCGACTCACCCTCTTTGCAATGTCTCTGAAGAACTTTATGCTGCAGCACATGACAATGAGTTGATAACATTTTGATAAATTCCTGTGGGTTTAGACCAAGTCTTATTGCAAACTTTTCTGATGCCCGGGGTTCAGTGGTCTTAAGCCTGGGGAGTATGCAGTGTCTGCAGCAGACTTGCGGGTGGAAGGAAAGAATGCCAAGTCCAACTGCCATCCAAGAGTGTTTCGGTACAAATTTGACAGAAGTGTGTCCAAAGCTCTGGGGAATGAGTAAAGAGTCCATAAAATTTGGGCTAGTGAAAATTGAATAAATGGACTAGGGATTTTATATCTTTTAGAACCTGTTGACCGTTTTTTCAAAAGAAAAAAAAATCAATGTTTTGCATTATTAAAAGAACCAGGGCTGGAGTGATGGCTTAGCAGTTAAGCGCTTGCCTGTGAAGCGTAAGGACCCCGGTTCAAGGCTCAATTACCCAGGACCCACGTTAGCCAGATGCACAAGGGGGCGCACGCGTCTGGAGTTCGTTTGCAGTGGCTAGAAGCCCTGGCGCGCCCATTCTTTCTTTCTCTCTCCCTCCTTCTGTCTGTTGCTCTCAAATAACTAAATAAAAATAAAACAAAAAAAATTTTTTATTTTAAAAAAGGAAAGAACCAGGACAGACATGTAAATATATGCAGGGAAAGAGTTAAAATTTGCTTCCACACCTCCTCCCACTACCTCTGCAGCCACAGGCCCAGGGAAAGTGCTCAGAGGCACACAGGAACGCACTCAGGTAAGGAACCTGTTTTGCAAGTTTTCCTGGTTAAAAGTAGGTGGGGGTTGCTGTGAGAGCTGAGTGGGAAAGCCTCGGAAGGATCAATTGAAGATTTTTCAAAACCTGAGTTTTCAGAGTAACTTTATCCTGCAGAGAGAGGCACACATGTGCCATTGTAATTTTTTTCTCGCACTGATTAAGTGCATTGTTAGACAGGGAGGGGCAGATTAACGGATGCCTATAATTTTGACCATTGTTTTCTGCAAAACAGCTCAGCTTTGAAAATGAAGCCATCGTTCTTGGCTAAGTTGCTGCCAACAGCACAAATTATACCGTGCAGAGATTCAAAGCCCCTGAAAAGGTTTCATTAATGAACAATTTCAGACGATTGTTTAAGTCTTTGCCTGTCAGGTAACGTTGGTATGTAGGCAGGTGGGGTTAGGGTTTCCATGGAGATTTATGATGTCATGCTTGAAAGAGCATGTCAAGACAGCCAATTTAACAAAGTAGCTACTCAAAAAGTCCTATAGGCTACAAGTAGGTTTTATGCAAATGAAAAGAGTTTCACTGGGAGAAAAAAAAAACTGCAAAAGGAAACAGCAAAGGCATGGAGGGGAGTTTACCTGACAGCTCGGAAGGATGACCCCACAGTCCATCAGGCACGGAAACTTCTAGAAGACGAATTAGATTTTCTGCTCTTAATCGTCACATTACCTGTGGAGCTCTCAGTACAGGTAAATATGTGTTTTTTTTGCTTTTTTTTTTTTTTTTTATAATTCCAAGTTACTGCCAAAAAGTATTATGGTCTGTCTCTTGCATTGTTCTTTTGGCAGAAAGATTGAATCAATAGGTACAGTTTTCCCACACCGCATGTTCGAGCTCCAGTCTGTTTTAAGGGCTTTTTTTATTGAATGAACTGAGATTTTTGAATAGAGTTGAAAAGCAAGTGATGCATTATGCATTATGCTGGTTGTGCCCATGAATAACGCTGTAAGAACACCATAGATAAGGGTTAGCAGGACAGCTGAGAACTAAGATACGATCTGTATTTGTTGACTATTTCTAGATGCAGAGAGAGCGAGAGCGAGAGCGAGAGAGAGAGAGAGAGAGAGTTTCTTTTACTCTGAAACTGGAACTCAGTCTCTCTATATTTTCACTTTGTAGAATACAGAAACTAAGACCCACAGAATACCACAGAAATAGTCTTGGAATCAGATATAAAACCATGGCACTTGTGTTTCCAAGCGCACCCACCTATACTTTTCTCTCATAGAAGCTTCCTAGCAGCTTGAGTTATTGGTGTGCAGGCGTTTAGAAAAATAGGAGTTATGATTTCCAAGAGGGAGGAGTGAGGTCATGGAGGCATGCGTGGTGTGTTATAAGACATGCTTTTAAAAACAAACCTGGTCTCTTGGGGTTAGCTCAGTGGTGTTGTGTGAGCTGTCCTGTGAGAAGTCAGGTGCACCAGTTTAAAAAGAACACAAAGTAATTTGGAACTTTTGAAACAAAAACTGCTCTGAAGCAAGCCGACAGACTTTTAACATGTTTCAAAAAATGGTGTAACATATAGCACGAGACCTGAAATTTTGCCTTCAGATAATGCAGATGAGCACCAGAATTGGCACGCAAATTATGTTGCTGTCACAACTGGTGGTAGGTCAGTGACACCCAGGCATTTTGAGTCCTGTTTTCCACTTACTAGTCCTGTAACTTAAGCAAAGGAAATTCTTACCCTCAAGCCTCCGTTTTCACCTCCACAACGTATGGGTGCTATAGTGGATTGCAGCACAGCGCTGAGCTCTGGTGACTCACAGACTCAGGGTTGTTTTTCTTTATTGTTCACCAGGCACTGGAGTAATTATGAAGGGTAGGATTTGATTGTTTTCGTTCTTTTTTAGTCTTTACTTCAGTAAAGCTCTGTCTTTGTATTTCCTCTTTACAAATGAACTTAACTGGAAGGTGCAGGAAAATAGAATGTAATAATAAAGTTCCTTGCATATCCTTCCTTTTCCCCCTCATTTTACAGGATAGAGAAAAATTAATTTATTATTAACTCATAAGCAGCAGCAGTTATCTCTATAGGTTAATTAAAATTCAAAATGCTGCATTTGTCAAAGGAGCAAGGATATTAATGTTTCATACAAAATTAATTATGCTTGTACGTTTTTTTTTCTAGAAAGGTGACTGAAATAGCACTAATTTACTTTTCAGTGTTGCCTACTCAGAGGAGCTCAAGCTATTGCACACTTAGTTTGAAATTCATATCTCTCTCAGAGGTGTTGATGTCATAGGTATCTGCTTAAGTCACTGAGGGGCCGTGGGTGCCCGGGGTGCCCGGGGTGCGGGAGCCCCAGGCAGTGGTGTCCTCCTGCCCTTGGCACTCTACGTCCTGCTGTGCCACCATCACTCACAATTGCATTCTGCACCTTAAATGGAAAGACACTTGTTTTTTTTAACTTAAAAAAAACAAAAAACAAAAAAAATACTTTTATTTATTTATTAGAGAGAAAGAGAGAGGGAGGGCATGCCAGGGCCTCTAGCAACTGTAAACAAACTCCAGGCATGTGCCCCACCATGTGCATCTGGCTTACATGGGTTCTGGGGACTCGAACCTGGGTCCTTTGGCTTTGCAGGCAAGCGCCTTAACTGCTAAACCATCTCTCCAGCTCCATTCTGTTTTTTGTTATTGTTTAGCAAGAGTGTTTTTATGTTGTTGTTTATTTGTTGCTTTCCTGTTTGTTTATTTGAAGCGTCGTCTCACTCTGTAGTCCAGAGCAGTCCTCAAATGAACTCACGATCCTCCTGCCTCAGTGCCCCAGGTGCTGGGATTATAGGTGTGCACCACCATGCCTGGTTTTTTTTAGCAACAGTGTTCCTAGCTGGGGGGAGTCCTGTGGTAGTTCCACGGTTTTCCTGATGACTTTCCCAGTGTTTCCTCGCTGCTGGCAAAGGCTCCTCTAAGGAGCGTGGGTCGGTGCTCCAAGTCACATTCCAGAAGTGCTCCGGTTCTGTGCGGCCCGGCTGTGCGGGCTGTGCTCACTTTGTGCCCGAGTACTCTGTGATCAGGTGAGCCCAGCTTGGGATGCTGGGAAGAACGCCTCACCTTATCTCAAGGGCAGATCCAGAAGTCTGGAAGCAAATATTTATGTCATTCAAAGCTTCAGTCCCACAAAGCAGCAATTTCAATGTAGAAAAAAAGAGTCTTGAGGGCTGGCCATCTCCGCTGGTAGAAAGCTTGCCATAAGCTGTAACAACAGGGGGCCAACATTTCAAGTAAGTTCAGAATCATTAATGACTACTGTTTTTTTAAATTCTTTTTTTCCTTTTCCTTTTTCTTTTTTTTAAAAATATTTTATTTTTATTTATTTATTTGAGAAAGAGAGGGAGGGAGAGAGAAAGAGAATGGGCACCTCAGAAGCATGCACCCCCTTGTGCATCTGGCTTTATTTGGGTCCTGGAGAGTTTAACCTGGGCCCTTTGGCTTTGCAGGCAAGCTCCTTAACCACTAAGCTACCTCTCCAGCCTTTTATTCTTTTTTCTTAACTAAGAAACTTTGTGTGATCACATCATGTGTTAGTACCATCATTTCCCTCCTCCCTGCCCCCGAATACTGTTTTTTTTTATTATTTTAAATTGTACCTGGGTCCTTTGGCTTTGCAGGCAAGTGCCTTAACTGCTAAACCATCTCTCCAGCCCTATTGTTTAATTTTGACCAGCAGACCTGATTTTAAAATTCCATCCAAGTTCTCCATTACATTTACTTGTTGGGACTGGAGATATCTTCACTGAGTAGTGATTGTGTCTTGTAGAGATTTTGGCTTGATGGGGTTTGGTGAAGGTTTGTGGTCAGCGAGAATGTGTGCTGTCCATGATGGAAGAATCATGATGTAAGGGTTAAAACCTGCCTATAAGCCGGGCGTGGTGGCGCACGCCTTTAATCCCAGCACTCGGGAGGCAGAGGTAGGAGGATCGCCGTGAGTTCGAGGCCACCCTGAGACTCCATAGTGAATTCCAGGTCAGCCTGGGCTAGAGTGAGACCCTACCTCGAAAAACCAAAAGGAAAAAAAAAAAAAAAAAAAAAAAAACCTGCCTCTATTATTCACTTTTAGCACAGGCTTTCCACTGGGGAATATTTGTAGGTTTGTTATATGCCAATAAAATGGAGTACCCAGGGGTGCTGGAGAGATGGCTCACTGGTTATGGTACTTGCCTGCAAAGCCTAATGACTTGAGTTAGTTCCCTAGTATCTGTGTAGAGCCAGATACAAAAAGTGGTACATACATCTGGAGTTCATTTGCAGCAGCTGGAAGCCCTGGCATGCCTATTCTCTCTGTCTCTTTTGTATCGCTTTGTGCTTGGAAATAAATAAAAAAATGTTTAAAATATATGTGTATATTAAAGTAAATGGGGGCTGGAGAGATGTGTTAGTGGTTAAGGCTCTTGCCTGCAAAGCCTAAGGACTTATGTTCAACTCTCCAGGTCCCACATAAGCCAGATACACAGTGACACCAGTGTGCAAAGTCACACATGTATACAAGAGGTGCACGTATCTGGAATTTGATTGCAGTGTCTAGAGGCCCTGGCATGCCAATCCTCCTTCCCCCCTTTAAAAAAAAAAAAAGTCCAGGGCTGGAGAGATGGCTTAGCAGTTAAAGCATTTGCCAGCAAAGCCAAAGGATCCTGGTTTGACTCTCTAGGACCCAGGTAAGCCAGATGCACAAGGGGCACATGCATCTGGAGTTCGTTTGTAGTGGCTGGAGGCCCCGATGTGTCCATTCTCTCTCTCTCAAATAAGTAAATAAAATATATATATATTTTAAAAAAGGCCAGTCTGTTAGGCTTGCCTCAAAAAAAAAATATTAAAGTAAACAGGGGCTCAAGAGATAGCTTAGCAATTAAATCGCTTGCCTATGAAACCAAAGGACCCAGGTTTGATTCCCCAGAACCCATGAAAGGCAGATGCACATGGTGAGGCATGTGTGTGGAGTTCACTTGCAGCAGCTGAAGGCCCTGGAGCGCCCATTCACTCTATCTGCCTCTCTCTCTTACTCTATCACTCTCAAATAAAATAAATAAAATTTAAAAATAAATAAATAATACAGAACGTTATAGTTTACAAAGATTGAGGGCTTTTTTTGTTTATAATAAGGTAAGTCAAGAATACAAGGCACATTCTCACAGAATGTATTATGAAAAATAAAATAAAATGAAGCAATGCATTCATACACCCAGATCACTGAAGAAAGCCTTGGGCTTGATTTTGAACTCTCGTTCCTTTTGAATTCGGCTGAACAGAAGGCTTCCAAACCACAAGTGAGGGGCTTGTTTCGTACATTCTGTCAGAGCAAATCAGTACCTCTTTTCACTGCCATTAGATTTTGCCTCCTTTCTTTTTCTCAAAAGCTATTTCCCAAGCCCATGTTTTCCCTACATACTAGGTACGTTATTTTTTTAAACTTCTTAATATATCACAGCTCTGAAGCCAGCTGCAAATATTTGCAAAAGGAAACCAGTGTAAAATAAATATTTCTTAATGTAGTATTTTGTGAATAAACACACACTTGCCATTAATTGGTTAACCTAAAAATTAATGAGAAACAACTCAGCTTAGAGGAAAAGGGATGAAATCATGGCTGTGATGTGCAAATCAAGGGAAAGCCATAATTTAAGCAATTCCATTAAAGAGAATATAATTACTATTGCCCCAGGGAAGAGGTAGGTGATTTTTAAGCCAAATTGAGCTTTTCCTATATCATTAAAAAATATGGGCCAAGTTTCCTATTGGTAACTACAATATTTTCTCCTTTCAAATATTAAGCACCACTTGCTTTTAAGACAAATACATGCAGATCTCAAATGTTATTATGTATTCCAGTACAGTGCAGTAGAATACAATACAAAATACAATACAATACAATGCAATACAAATTTTCCCCTATAGGCATTCAAATCATTGCAAGTAAGTATAGGTATTAGAATTCCCACACATATTACTTTTTTTTAATTTTATTTTTATTTATTTGAGAAAGAAAGAGGCAAAGAGAGCTAGGGATAGAGAGAGAGAGTGCACGCATGCCAGGGTTTCCAGTTGCTGCAAATGAACTCCAGATGCATGTGCATCTGGCTTATGTGGGTCCTGGAGAATTGAACCTGGGTCCTTGGGCTTTACAGGCAAGCATCTTAACTGCTAAGACATCTCTTCAGCCCTTTTAATTATTTTTCTTTCTTTCTTTCTTTTTCTTTTTTCTTTTTTTTTTTTTTTTTTTGATTTTTTGAGGTAGGGTCTCATTCTAGTCCAGGCTGACCTGGAATTTACTATGTAGTCTCAGGGAGGCTTCAAACTCCCAGAGATCTTCCTACCTCTGCCACCCCAGTGCTGGGATTAAAGGCATGCGCCACCACCCCTGCCCCCACACATATTATGTAATGTGAAAAACTTTCATACCAATGATATCAATTATAAGTTTTTTTCCCCCCCTGAAGTAGTCTCATTCTAGCCCAGGCTGACCTGCAACTCACTCTGTGACCTCAGGTTGGCCTCGAACAGACGATGTTATTACCTGAGCCTCCCCAGTGCTGAGATGAAAGGCATGTGCCAACACACTTGGCTTATGATTATATTTTTTGGTAAAAATAGAAACCTTTATATGTATGAATAGGTACATATGAATAAAGCACCAAAGCTGATGAGAGTAAAGTGTCGTGATTCTTCAGGTAAAGGCGTGCGCCACCACGCCCGGCTTGAAACGTGGCTTTATTTTATGAGGTTGGATTTCAAAACGCTGTGATCAGCCCAAAACCTTTAACCTCTTGCCTCCTTGTCCCATGGTCCTGTTTTGCACCCCCTCCGTTAACCCCCAAAGTGTAGAGTGGATGAACCTGGGGGATTGGACAGACTTCCTGTTGCTGCTTGTTGGTGGTACTCAGAAAGTGGGGCGCCGGTGGGGGTGGGGGGAGAGCTGTTTGCTTTATCCTGCATTCAAGTCTGGAGATCACTTGTGAGGAATGTCAGAGGCACTTAGGAAGCAGTCTTCTTCCTGGCATAACAGGAAGAAAGCTGAAGACACAGAGAGAACTTTGCTCTGTGAGCAGACCCTCAGAATTCGCTTGGAGAACCAACACTCCTGGCGCTTAGAGCCTGCTACGAGAGAATGACGCCATTCCCCACCTTACGCTCAGTTACCTCCCAAGTGCTCAGGGTCTTCATGTGGGAATGAAAAGGTACGTGCTGGAAGAGATGAATTAGGCAACCCTCATAGGTCAAAAGAGACAAGTTTAGAGATGTCTGGCCTGAGGCCAGGTCTCTGGAAAAGCCTATGCGATGCCTTAACACAAATTTCAGTGAGGATCTGAAACTTAACTGGGGATGTAGAGGGTGGGGAGAAAGAGAGGGAAAGAGAGATAGGGGGAGGAAGAGTGGGGGGGGGGAAGAGCATGTGTGTCCCTGTTCAAACCCCAATGCTAGAAAACACAGAAAACCCCAAATAGTCCAAAAAAAGGGGGAGGGGAAAAGTCACTAAAACTTCATGGGGCTCAAGTTTATTTTTTGGGGGCATCAAAAACTTGCTAGAAATAGGAAAAAGCTGCCTCATTAAGAAAGGGCACAGGTTCTGAGGTTCACCATAGCCCTCTGCTCTGTTCCACACCTGCCTCACTTGCTTGCCTGACTCCTGCTCTGGAAATGACCTTATTGGGCTTTCTCTTGGGGGTGCTGTGTGAGGTGGACAGACTCACACCTTTGTGCTGGATAGACTGAGGTTTGAGTCCTGGTTCTACCACTGTTATTTTGTGGTCTTGAGCAAGACACGGTGTAAATAAGCTCCATTTCTGCATCTGTGAAAAGAAGCCAAACGTCCCTACGCTGCAAGGTGGTTTGCAGATCAGATCCAGGCTTGCGAGGCATGCTTAAGCTGACATGTGGTCAGTGCTCAGGACCTGGCACCAGTTCTAACGGAAACACCCCACACAAACATTCTGTGAGAAATGATCATCCACTGTCTTGGATTTTCTTAGGTTGTTTAAGGTGGGAGGGACCCATGAGCTGCTACAGGAATTGTTCCTGTGGACCCTGAAGCTGGGGGAGGTGACCAGTCTAAGATTACACTTAAAGGCAAACAGGGCCAATGCCACTGACCTTCCATTGACCCACAGAAGACCTCTGGGATATGGTTTCATAAAAATACTATTTATTTATTTATTTATTTATTTATTTATGTGTGTGTGTGTGTGTGTGAGAGAGAGAGAGAGAGAGAGAGAGAGAGAGAGAGAATGGGAGCTTCCAGGAAATGAATTGAACCCAGCCCAGCTGCCTTTGTAATCAAGTGCCCCTAAGTACTGAACCATCTCCCAGCCCTGGGATATGCTTTTGCCTAAATATGTGGATGTGAGCTGGGCGTGGTGGCGCACGCCTTTAATCCCAGCACTTGGGAGACAGAGGTAGGTGAGTTCGAGGCCACCCTGAGACTACATAGTTCCAGGTCAGCCTGGACTAGAGTGAGACCCTATCTCGAAAAACCAAAAAAAAAAAAAAAAAAGTGGACATGCGTTAGTAGGCGTGAGAGTAAGATAATACTGATTAGCATATCGATGGTACAGTTTCATGGGATCTTTGGATATAGGAAAAACCGACTACATTCATTCATCCATTCATCCATCTCTGACTCTAGTTCAGGTTGGTCTTGTGCCAGGCACTGGGAAAGCAGGACTAGAAGCGATGCAGGACCATTCACTGCTTCACAGAGCTTCACAGAGCTTCACAGAGCTTGGAGTCCAACAGATCACCGTCCATCCCCTGTCCTCCATGGCTTTAGTTCCCTTGGTTGCAGCTCCTTGAAATCAACTTCAGCCTGAAAATGTTAAAATCCCAGAAACAAACATGTCCCAAGTTTTAAATGACATGTGCTTCTGAGTAACACCATGAAGTGTAGCCTCTGCCCAGGGTGTGGAGCAGCCCCCTGCAAGCACGTCACACCATTCCGGGAGTCACTTAGTGCCCTTTTGGTTAGGGGGTCAGTGTTTGTGCTCATGTAACCCTCATTTTGCTTCATAATGTTCCTGACGTGTAAGGGTGACACTGTCCATTTGGATATGTGAAAGGGAAACCTATTTTTACGGATCTGTATACATAGGAAACAAACATAATAACATGTAAGATCTGCTACAGTGCCTGATCCCAGGCATTCACAGAGGGCAAGGAACATATACCCCAAACCATAAAGTGGTCTGCAGTGTAGAGAATTCCAGAGACAGAGAAATTCCATGAAGGAAATAGGAATACATGAGAGGGATCCAGTCTAGGAAAAAAAAGTAAGCTGTATGTTTTTCAGAGGCAAAGCATCTAATGCCGAGATCCAAAGATAGGAAGGAACTTGTCTACTGAACAACTCAGGTGGCCTGGGGCCGGTGGCTGGGAGGCTGTACCTGCAGGTAGTACTTTGGAGTGACGTTTTAGCCTAGTACAACAGGATTCAAGTAGGAGGGTGGCAGAATATTTTTACCTTTTGTTCACAAAGCCCCTTCTGGTGGGCTACTGTACTCCTAAGTCTGTGACCCTCTCCATCTCTGTGGCGGTGCTCAAAGTAACCCTGTGGAACTGCACAGTACAGTGTGGAGAGCCCCTGAGCCAGCCTCTCACAGCTTTGTGAGGCTCCCTGTGTGGTTTGTGCTTCTCTCAGGCTTCCAAACCTGAGATCCCGGAGCACAGTTCCTCCTTCTGTCCTTAACTGAAAGGCCAAGTGAGGGCATCTCTGTTCTTCTTCTTCTTTTTATTCTCTAGTTCTAAATGCATTTAGGATGTCCACTGGGGTTGCTAACATCTTTCCTCTTGACCATGAAACAGGTCCACTGGGATGCACTAACGTCTCAAACAGGATGCAGGTGTCATGTCCCCAAACCATGATGGGACATCTGACCTCTCCTTTGTCATCTGCTCCCAACCTGAAATAATGAAATCATTTATTTTTCAAAGAGCTCACTGTGAACCTGTCTTCCAACCTTACTTAGGCTGGATAAGTGCACTGGGAAGGTCAGCAGAGCAGATAAGCATAGGCTAGATTTTGGCTTGAGGGTTTGTTGATATTGTTTTGTTCTGGGATTGACCTCAGTGCCTCATGCTTACCAATTCTGCTCTCTATCTTTTGTTTTGTTTTGTTTTGTTTTTTAAGCTAGGGTGTCACTCTAGTCCAGGCTGACCTGGAATTTACTATGTCGTCTCTGGGTGGCCTTGAACTCTCGGTGATCCTCCTACCTCTGCCTCCTGAGTGCTGGGATTAAAGGCAGGTGCCACCAAGCCCAGCTCTTCTTCTTTTTTATGTTTTATTTATTTGAGAGAGAGAGAGAGAGAGAGAGAGAGAGAGAGAGAGAGAGAATGGGTGTGCCAGGGCCTCCAGCCACTGCAAAGGAACTCTAGATGCATGAGCCCCCTTGTGCATCTGATTTACATGTGTCCTGGGCAATTGAATCAGGGTCCTTTGGATATGCAGGCAAATGCCTTAACCGCTCAGCCCTCCCTCCAGCCCAATCCTGCTCTCTATCTACACCACTGAGCTACACTCCAGGCCTGGGTTATGGACATTATAACATTCCTTTGACGCAGTCAACACTGAGCCTGGTTCAATGTTGGATTTTTGTGAAAGTTATGGAAATGTGAGCAAGCTTTTTTATTAGCATCCAACCCCTAGCTGCGCAGGGGAGGAAGTGTGCATTGGAAGGGCTGTGATTTGGGTTAATCTGTGGCCTGCGGGAGCCACAGCAGATCTGAAGCTAGGATGGCGCCGGTCTTCCGAGGATACACCACAACTGCAGGCAGGTGGCCTGGGTGGTACAAACCATCCATCAGAACTCTAGGGTGGGGAGAGGAGTCTCAGATGATTCTCAAGCATTTAAAGGCCGTACCTGTACTCAACCCTTTGTATCAACCTCTTCTTTGGCTTTCTAGAAGTTCTAAACCCATGAAGCAGTTGGACACTGGCACTGAGACCATTGGCAATTTGGGCTTTGCCACTTGATGGTAGAGAATATATACACACACACACACACACACACACACACACACATATATATATATATGTGTGTGTGTGTGTGTGTGTGTGTGTGTATATACATATATATATATATATATATATATATATATATATATATATATATTGACTTGGATTATGCCAAGCTCTGTGTCTAATCTCACAATGCATCTACCAAGAACTATCCCAGTGTGTGCTGGGAGCTACCAAGATCCCCTTCCCACTCTGGCTACTCGTTCTGATTTTCCTTAATGACTGGTGTGGAGGTGAAACCTATCTGGCCAAGGGAGATGTATGTGAAAAGACTCTCGTGCTGGGTTTTTATTTTTTGGTGTCCATATCCGCATTTACCCAAACCCCACCCAGACTGCATTTGCATAGCAGCGAAAAAACCGGTATTTTCTATCTGTGAGTCACATTCCAGTCCTGAGCCTGTCCTCTGTCTGTCTGTCTGGTGTGGCGGGCCAGCTAGCTGTGCATGGAGCAGGAAGGTCCCGCCACTCGTGGCCAGGTCCTTAACTGCCCAGAGAACATTAGAGGTCCAGCTGATGGCTGCTGCTAGACTGGGCTATGGAGCCATCCGTCCGCTCTCGAGGGGATCGGCGAAGGAAGGCAGGAGGCCTCCCTTGTTTCTGCTGCCAGGGGCCCCGCAGCGCATCAGGACAGAGTCAGGTACAGAGATGGTGTGGTCCTGGGGTTGTTGGATCCTCTCACTGCGGCACCCCCACCATGCTGTGTTGTACCTTTCTCACTCCAGGCCACTTCTTGCTGAGTGAGAGCCAGAGAGGGCTATGCATCATGTGGGTACTGTTCCAGTTAAACTGTGGTTCTGAGGCTAAAGATAATTGTTCTCTATCATCAAACCTTGTTTAATGATAATTGAGTTGCTTATCTTATTCTGCAAAATCTCTTAATTTGGTACATGAAAGCAGGGAAGCGTTTTGTTCTTGATTATAACCGAGAATGTTTTTAGGTAAAATGTAATCATTGTAGCTTGCCTTGCTGGATCTGAATTAATGTCTGTGGCATCCTGGTCTGGAAAGGCTGTCAAAGTTAGAAAGCTGAGTGCTGCTAGTTAACAGGTCTCAGAAGCACCTGGGGTGGTGGTTCATGCATGTACCTAATCTCAGTGCTTGAGAGGCTGAGGCATGAGGACTGCCACAAGTTTGAGGCTTGCCTGAGATATATCATGAGTCCAAGGCCAGCCTAATCTACAGAGTAAGACAGTATCTCAGAAGTCAAATAGACCACAAAAAAAAAAAAAAAACAAACAAGCAAAAAAAGCAACTATTTTCAAAAATCAAGAGTTGTCATCCGTTTCTCATGCCTCTCCCTCTGGTGTTGCCTCAACATGTTGCCTGGTTGGTTTTGATGTTTTTGCAGTGGTGGGGGGATGGAACCGATAGGCTTGTGCATGCTATGCAGGAAGTCTACCACCAACCCGCACCCCAGCCCAAGAGGAGTTTCAAATGCACACTTCTGACCTGGGACGCCCTTACCTTGCAAAGGTGAGCAAAGCCCCCATGGTCTGTCTTGTTCCTGCCTGACTCAGACCCTTCATGGACACCTTGATCCATCCAGGGAGCCCGCAGTCCTCAGAGATTAGCCTCTAGAAGCCTCAAGGTTTCCCAGCACTGGAGAAATTGATGAGCTGTTTTCTCAAGAGGAAAACATTTTGAGACAGTGGAGAGACATTTGTGGAGGCCATTGTACAGCAAAACTTCACATCGGAAGAGCCCTAACCCGGGAGTGATTGGATGAATCCTTGTATCTGATCTATTATTTCACTGGCCTGTTTCCTACTACCACAGTTAAGACGTTTTGGGATAAACCTTAGGAAAAGGAGCACAGTTATCAAGTACGATGTAGGAATGGAGTAGAAGGGAAAAATGACTTTCCCTGAAGGAACAGAATCAACTGTGGGTTTATAGTAGAAATCACAGGCAGCATGCATGTAGATTTATTCTGGCTGTGTATGTATGTGTGTGCGTGCACACACACTTTGGAACTTTCAAACATTTTGGTTGAGACCATGCTGTTGCTAGTGTTAATGGAGGTCAATTCCATGGCCTTATGTGTTTGTTTTTCTGTTTTTTTGTTTTTTTTTTCAGTTTTCTGAGGTAGGGTCTCACACTAGCTCAGACTGACCTGGAATTCACTATGTAGTCTCAGGGTGGCCTTGAACACTTGGAGATCCTCCTACCTCTGGAGCCTCGGGAGTGCTCCGATTAAAGGCATGCACCACCACGCCTGGCGCCTTATGTGTTTTTAAAAAATATTTCTATTTATTTATTTATTTGAAAGCAGAGAGAGATAGAGGAAAGACAGAGAGATAGAGAGAATAGGCACACCGGGCCCTTTAACCACTGAAAACGAACTCCAGATGCATGTGCCACTGTGCATCTGGCTTTACATTGATATTGGGGAATTGAATTTGGGTGGTTAGGCTTTGTAGGAACGCACCTTAGTCTCTCTGCCATCTCTCTAGCTCCTTTATGTGTTTTGTTTATACATTTTTTTTTAGATTTTTAAAAATTTTCTTTATTTATTAGAGTCAGAGAGAGTGAGAATGGGCGCTCCAGGGCTTCCAGTCACTGCAAAGGAAGTCCAGACGCGTGCGCCCCCTTGTGCATCTGACTAATGTGTGACCAGGAGAATCGAACCTGGGTCCTTAGGCTTTGTAGGCAAACACCTTAACTGCTAAGCCATCTCTCCAGCCCCAGACACTATTTTTTTTTTAACAAAATGATACTGAGCAGATGATGTTAGAAGAAGGTGTCTGGAGAATCACTGCTGTGGACTAGGGCAGGTGATCTGGTCATAGATAAGGAAACGTGCTGCTGGTTTATATGCAAAAGAGGCCGGGGAATGAGACAGATGGTGAAGATACTTCGGACTGGTTTAGATGTACCCATTTATCTGGGTACACAAAAGTAAATGTATAGCACCAGGATGGTTGGAAATCCTCTTCCAGAGGTGGATGGAGTGAGGTGAGGAATCAGGGGACACAGTGCTGTTGTTGGGACGCGGCCAGTCCACTCGGAAGCTCCCGCTGAAGTGTGATGGCCGCGCGGCAGTGCTGGGAGGCCGGCGTGCTCGGGGCTGGGCGAGGGCTGCGCGTGGGCACTGCATCAGTTCCCCTCCTTCACATGGGAGCACTCGCCCTTCCACTCCCCGCAAGGGTTTCTGAAGCAGCCTGAGGCTTTTGCCGGTGCCCTGCTCTGGGTCTTTCCAGCCTCCAGAAGGAACCAAAACGAACCTCTTTTCTTCATCTCAGGGCTTCTGATACAGCCACACAGAACGTGGCTCGCAGCAGGACGGGCAGGGCAGCGACTTCCATCAGAGGATGCCGTGATTCTGCCCCTGCCCTGCGAGGGCGTTTCAGTGTGTTAGGGCTCTCAGGTTCTAACCTGTTTCCTAATAATGCCGTCTTAAAATTTTTGGTATTCTAAGAGAATGAAGAGGCAGCTCATTAAAGCAGTGAGAAGGCGAACTTGTAAAAGGTTCTGTCTGCCTGAGGAGTAAGGCCCGCGCGCCAGGGAACGGAGCACTGCACCCATGTTTCAGTACATAATTCTAGAACTTAAGTGTGGTGCACCCAGAACCATTCCCGGAATCCCGGGCTTCCGTGAGCCTGACAATGACTCTCAGCAGCGAGTCATTACACATGGCTTTTCCCAGCAGGCTGTGTTGTCTTAGCGCCAGGGCCCCAGGGCACCTGGAGATAAACAGTATCTGACCCGCCATCGCAGGGAAAGTGAACTCGCTCCAGCTACCATGGGATTCTGTCTAAAATTACTAAGTCAGGGATTTGTTTTGCATGCATTACTATATATACATATGTATACACACACCACACACACACACACACCACACACACACACACACACACAGAGAGAGAGAGAGAGAGAGAGAGAGAGAGAGAGAATTATCTCTGTATGTCTTCAAGGAGGAAGGGCAGGTGTGGATTGGAGGTCCATGGACTCTACATTAGGAGCGCCTCAGAGCTTTTCTAGGTCTCTGGAGTCATCTAAATAGGAACCTTGTCAGAATACTTGGCATTCAATATGGGCCCTGTTCAAGGGTCTTTTCTGGAAAGTTCTAGAGAACCTAGAACTGAACTATCCCTACCACATCCATCCTCTTCAAGCAGCCTTGAAGGCAAACAAACTCACAGGGAGCCTGAGCCCACCCTTGGCCAGCTATTCTCAAATGGAGAAAGAAAGTGTGTGGAAGCAAGAAATCTCCACTCCCAGCCCCTCAGGCCCAGCCCCCCCCCCCCCACACGAACACGCTCACGCATGCACACACCCTAGGTCTGAGGCTTTTCCTCCTGTGAGACTGAATTCTGAAAGGCCAGATCATGCCCTCCTCTCCTCCTCTTCCAAAGAGCTCAAGTGTCTCCATTAGGGATTTTTCCATGGCTTAAAATTCCAGTCTTGCGGATCTCCCCCTGTAGGAAACTGAGGAGCCTCTCTTGTGTTTGCTTTTCTCACTTGTAAAGAAAACATAAGGCTTTAGTCTTTAGCTGTGAGAGTCCAAGGAGGAAAGAGAGATAATTTAAATCAAAGCTCCGTGGTTGTAAAGGCATCAGCGTGGAGGATGGTGTGTGTGCTGCTCGCTTGCTGGAATAACGAAGCAGGTTAAGGACTAGGAAAAGCAGATAGCTTCAGCCAGCACATTCTCATGCCTGTGCTTAGAAAGACTCTCAGAGCAATCAGGAAGACCTTGACCACAATGAACAAAACAGTAAGTTTCTGTCAACCACTTGTAATTGTACAATTGTATTCTGGAAAGCATATCCTTCTAAAATTATTTTTATTTATTTATTTGAGGGAGAGAGAGAGAGAATCAGTACACCAGGGCCTCTAGCCACTGCAAACGAACTCCAGACACTTGCACCACCTTGTGCATCTGTTTTATGTGGGTCCTGGGGAATTAAATGCGGTCCTTTGGCTTTGCAAACAAACGCCTTAACTGCTAAGTCATCTCTCCAGCCCTGAAAAGCATATTATAAAAGATTTTTTTTTTCTTTTGGTTTTTCAAGGTAGGGTCTCACTCCAGCCCAAGCTGACCTGAAATTCACTACATAGTCTCAGGGTGGCCTCGAACTCACTGCGATTCTCCTACCTCTGCCTGCCGAGTGCTGGGATTAAAGGCGTGCGCCAGCACTAAAAGATAATTTTGACATATAACTAACATCCTTGTCTGGACTGTAAACTTTTTTTGTAACACTTGGCAAAAATTGTCAAATACCAATCTGTTAGTTATTTTGTCTTACCTGTTCTGTCTGTCAGTATGTCTGTGTGCACACATATATGGAAGCCATAGGACAATCCTGGGTGCTGGGTGCTATTCCTTAGGTGCTGTCCACTACTTTTGAGGACAGGTCTCTCCTCTCATTGGCTTGGAACTTGTGAGCCAGACTAGACAGGCTGGCCAGCAAGCCCAGACACCTGCCTATCTCTGCCTCCTCAGCACCAGGATTACAAACACTTTGCCACCACGCTCAGCTTTTTTTTTTTTTTAAACATGCATTCTTGGGATGAAACTCAGGTGTTCATGTAAGGCAAGCACTTAACAGCCCCACAATGTCCATTCTTTGCCTAGTCTGGAAAATTCATGACGAGAAGTAATGGACTCATAGTATTGGGGATGAAGGGTAAAACTGACTCTTGGTAAAACAGACCTAGTTGCAAAGTTATATGGTAATGGCAGTCCTAGGAGGTGGCTTTCAAAAATCACAGATGTGCCGGGCATGGTGGTGTACACCTTTAATCCCAGCACTCAGGAGGCAGAGGCAAGAGGATTGCTGTGAGTTTGAGGTCAGCCTGTGGTAGAGTGAAACCCTACCTTGAAACCCCTCTCCCCCAACCCTCCCTGCCTCAAATGCCCATGTGTCAGTACCTCTCTGCCATTGTGCACTGCCCTTCCTTAGATGAGAATTAGTGGCTGTGGAAGTTTGACTTTTCAGCTGGTTATATGGAATTGGGCACTGGTCTTCCCAGTTGTCCTGAAGATGTGCATGGAGTCTACTATTGAGCTGACCTGCTGGAGTCTGATTTTTCCATTCTGATGGGAAGTGGGTCCTGAGTTCTAATTCTGTATTTAGGACTCGTCAAGCACTTTTTACGCAGGCTTTGAGGTTTTTGACAGTGGCATCCTCACAGGGAGCGCAGGAGCAGGGGACGGGAAGCTGACGTTTCATGGAAAAGAAATTTGCTGGAGCCACACATGGGAAAAACTCTAAATTTAGATATCTGAGCTCTTCGCAGCAGCTGAGCCAAGACCCAGTGACAGAATGGTTTGGCTTTTCAGAACCCAGTTATTCACCTACAAGGGCACAAACTATCAGAAGAAGGAACCTCCTCGATGTTCATGTTTGTAGGAAAAGGAATTCTGACATGCAAGTAGCATTGTGATGTATTATGCAATTACATTACAGCTTATACAGTGGTGGATCTGCACCCAGCCAGTATGTGCATGTCATCGTGCTCAGCCCTGGCAGGATTCTCAGGGGAAAAGGCAGTGAAAATGAAGACAGGAATTTGGGTTGGTATTATAGAGGAGGCCAAGGATGGTTGATTTGTTGTGTGTGTGGACATAGTAGTCATCCTACCTGTGTGTGGACAAGCATGTAAGGAGAACGTGATTAAGGTGGAAATCTGGTTGATCTGGTTCTTGTCCTGAGTCTAAGTGACCGAGCATGGGCACGTGTTGCCAAGCGGGTGGATAGATGGTTCAGTTACTGCAGGAGTCCCAAGCAGATGGAACGATAAGATAGTTCAGTAATATGACAGGAGTCCCAATCTGTGGAACTAGTGAAGTGGGAACAAAATGCCTTATAAAAGCACTGTAAGTCACTTTGTTGTCAAAGAGGAGGTACAGGGTCCACTGGTCTATGAACATAACCCTAATACAAAGACTCGGGGTCTGTGTCTCAGATGCGACATGGTGCTGCCTCTAAGGACATGCGTTCCAGTTTTGCTGCCCTGGTGGTGCGTGAAGATGTGTGTGTGTGCGCAGGCTCAGCTTTACCCTCTCCTCCACGTGGGTATACTCACACATAGGCGATCAGCATCAGTTTGTCAACTTCCCGGTGGTGCTTTAGCAATCATGATTCTGCTGCTATTCTTTATTGGGAAGTGTTTGTAGAGGTGCTTAGATTTGAAAATGTGCCAAACTGTAGACTGTTCTGGTGGGGGGGGGGGGGCGGGCGGGCGAGGCTTCCAAGTAAAACCGTGGGTCATTTCACTGTGCTTGCCATACTGGGCCATTGTATTGTCACCTGTCTGGGTTTCAGCCCCACTGTGGGAGAGCTTCATGTCTTGAGTGTCTCATGGAAGGGTTCTTGGATTCCTAAAGCCACTTGACTGTTTCTTTTGCCCTATTTCCTTGGGACTATTAGGGAAAAAAAATATTTTAGATTCTCAAAGTTTGACTTGTGGTCTGAGGCAAATAGTCTACTTGCCTCCCATGTATGTTAGGATAAATGACAAAGCATTAAAAGGCTGTTTCTTTTCTAATGCATATATGTATGAGTGTTTTTCTTTGTGTGTGTGTGTGTGTGTGTGTGTGTGTGTGTATGCGAGTGTGGATGGCACCTTGGGTGGCATCAGCCTCCTCTGAGACATTGGCCTGGATGGCGCTCACCAATGAGGCCAGCTTGACTGGCCAGCCAGCTTCAATGGTCTACCTGTCTTTAGCTCCCCAGCACTGGGGTTACAAGCACACACCACAGCACCTGGTGTTGGCTATTTCTTTCTGAGACTTGTGTTATCTCTGGCTGGCCTCACGCACTTGAGGGGAGTTATGCTTCCATTTCATTTGTGGTTAGTTTATAATAGTTCCATTTTGGAAAAGATGTGTGTATGTCGTGTGTGTGTGTGTGTGTATGGCTATTAAGTACCTAGTTTGGGAGGAGTAGTTAAGCTTTGGTAAGGTGATTATAGATTTAGTAAGGGATAGTAGTAATAATACACAGTTATTTCTTGTTATCAGTGGGGGATTGGTTCTAGGGCCCCCACAGATGCTCAAGTCCCTTATATAAAATGGCATAGTAATTACATATAACCCATGTGCATCCTCCCCAGAACTTTAACTCATTTCCAGATTACTTATCTAATGTCATGTCAGTTCTGTGTAAATAGTTCTATCCTGTTTTATTTGGCGGAATAGTGAGAATAGATTTGACATTTTTAACACAGGTTCCATATTTTCTCTGGATATTTCCAGCTCACCGTTGGTTAAATGCAAGAATATGGAACTTACATATACACAGCACTGGGTATGGAGGGCCTACTGATCATGGACCCCCAAGTCCACGCAACATGTACATTGTGTTTTATTCTTTCTGTTCTCTGAGGGGAGAAAACAGGGTAAGACTATTTTCTATTTCTGTATGCTTTTGTAATATATCTGAAACACGTAGAGGAACAGGGGAGAGATGGCTTTTTGTCTGTTTCTTTATTTTTATTTATTTGAAAGTGACAGAGAGAGAGAGAGAGAGAGAGAGAGAATGGTCACTGGTCACACAGGGCCTCCAACCACTGCAAACGAACTCCAGATGCATGTTCTACCTTGTGCATCTGGTTTATGTGGGTACTGTAGAATCGAGCCGCAAACCAGGGTCCTTAGGCTTCACAGGCAAGTGCTTAACTGCTAAGCCATCTCTCCAGCCCTCTTTGTTCATTTTGAGGTAGTGTCTCATGCTAGCCCAGGCTAACCTGGAACTCACTCTGTAGCCCCATGTTGGCCTTGAACACCCAGTGATCTACCTACCTTTGCCTCCAGAATGTAGGGACTAAAGGCACGTGTCCCCATGCCCCTAGCTAGATGGCTTTTGCTCCTGTCTGGAGAGATGCCTTTTTAAGGAGCTACTGCTAATGAGCACATACCTGGTATTATGTGGGAAGGGGGTGGGCAAGGGAGCAGCACCAACAGTGCCGGATTCTGTCTAGTTAATGCTGTTGTGTAAGCAGATCAAGGTGGCCTCTGTGATAATGTGCTGAACTAGTAAGACCAGCTTTGGAGTTCAAAATAAATAAAAGAGGGAGAAGGAAAGCAAAGCCTATTCAAAAAGGCTGCTGCACAGAACATTCCAGGAAGCTGCTGAGCTGAGAGGGGCAGCGCAGTTACTTCTTTCAAGGGATTGTGACAGAGGATAACCAGGATAAGAACTTGTACTATAAAGTCACCATGCGCAGGGGCGGGGAGGGACGGGCAGTGTGCTGGAGAGACAGCTCAGTGGTTAAGGCACTTGCTTGCAAAGCCTGATGGCCTGGGTTCGGTTTCCCAGTGCCCATGTAAAGTCAGCATGTGTGTCTGGAGTTTGTTTGCAGCAGTGGCACTAGGTACTGACGTGTCCATTATCCTTCGTATTCTCTCTCTGCTCCTGAGTAAATGAAATATTTGAAAAAACAACATAGGGGTTTGTAGAGAACAAGGAAAGGAACTATCTGAAACAGGATTTGTAACAACGAACAATTTCCTTACATTAGTTAAATTAAACTTGTTATTGTATTGGCCTTGACAATTTTCAAGGACATTGACCTTCACCATTTATCTGTGCTTTAGAACTTCATGCTTTCAACCACATATGAGGTCTCTGTTGATCGTCAACTTGGCTTCAGGTGTACTAATGTTTAATTCAGGTCTGGTCTTTTTGAGAGCGCCCGATCTTTTATAAGTGACAACAGTGCGGCCCCTGTCTTCATACTGGCTCATGCTGCTCGAGCGATGGCCTGCTCTGCCCCACAGAGGTGCTCGTCCTTCTCCTTCTTCATCCTTCTCCACTCTGGTCTTTATCCCAGGATGAAGTCGGAATGAAAACTCTTCTTTGTTGTTGCAGCTGAGTTGGAAAAGCAAAGGGTAATGGAACACTGGGCGACAAGCCACTGCTCTTGCCTGTCTGGTTCTGTTCGTTTGAGACAGGGTCTCCCTGTGGTGTCCAAGCTGGCCTCAGACTCCTGCTATGGCCTCGCAGGTACTGGAATTACAAGTGTGCACCCCCCGCCCCAGTGAACACTAATCTCTTTTTTCTTTTAGGTGTGTGTGTATGTTTCGGTACATGCATGCATGCATGTGCACACCTATGGTATGTGCATGTGTGTGTGCACAGGTGCATGGTCCCCCAGTACACACACATGTGGAGGCCAAGGAGGATGTCAAGCGCCTTTCTCTATCACTTTTGTGTCTTATTTCCTTGAAACAGAGTCTCTCACTGAACCTGGAGCATAGACTAGGCTGATCAGTAAGCCCCGGCAATCCTGCTGTCGCTACCACGGGTGTTCCAGGTGTGCACAGCCATTCCTTGATTGTTACATGGGTGCTGGGGATTGAGCTCAGGTTTGCATGCTCAGGCAGCAAGCACTCTTACCCACTGAGCATCCCACCAGCCCTGATCAGCTTTTCTTTTTTTTTTTTTTGAGGTAGGGTCTCACTTTAGCCCAGACTGACCTGGAACTCACACTGTAGTCTCAGGCTGGCCTCGAACTCACAGTGATCCTCCTACCTATCTGCCTCCTGGGTGCTGGGATTAAAGGTGTGTGCCACGACGCCCGGGCCTGCTCGGTCTTTATGGGTTGTGCAAATACTTCATCTTTTCTCCACTCTGTTACCAGTTCTTTTTTTTTTTTTTTTTTGTTTTTGTTTTTTTGAGGTAGGGTCTCACTCTAGCTCAGACTAACCTGGAATTCACTATGTAGTCTCAGGGTGGCCTCGAACTCACAGCAATCCTCCTACCTCTACCTCCCGAGTGCTGGGATTAAAGACGTGTGCCACCACGCCCAGCCTGTTACTAGTTCTTTATGACCATGAACAACTCTCCCTAGATGACAGCATTCAAGCATCCGCAGGAATGGTATTGCAGTCGTCTTACAAGTTGTAATTGTAGGTGAAAGGTTTAGAATCAAAATGCGTCAGGTTTTATTTCATTACAATGAGGTTGAATTATTTATAACTTTGTGCCTGTTCTCTTCTGGGTAAATATAATTAAATAATTTCTAACTAGCTGTCCAGTAAGAACCAGAAATTCATGTAGTACCTGGGAGGATAAAGATTGATAAAGACCATTTATGTTCTCAACGATCTCTAGTCGAGTGGCAGAAACCAAAATACATGGACCCAGAGGGATGAAACTTCCGCTGGGCATGTGTGCGAACCTCACAGGAACTCTGAGGAGGAGAGTTCTCCCCCAAGGTGCAAAGACTTTCAGAATGAAAGGGACATTTGAATCAATCTTGAAAGAATGATAGATTGCTAATAATGTCTGTGTGGCTTTTTTAGAATCAAGTTATTTTTGTAGGTAATACTTAAGAAGAGCTACAAAAGAGGAAGAGTGTCGTTGATGGGAGCGTAATGCGTTCTTTTCGTCTGGGCATAATGTGGGTTGAGAAATGACTTGAAGTTCGACTGCTGCATGGCTTCCTGCCACTGTGCCGTCTGTGGGGTCTTCATCATTCACTGTCAGTTGATTTTTTTTTTCCATAAATTGCTTTTCCTGTTACCTTACATTTAATTAAAGAGATGGCGTGCTTTCGGGTTCCCCTGTAATTTACAGTGGCAGCCAACCCCTGACTCTGATTTCCTGCCCCGCAGCTCCCTTCTCCAGCAGTTAGTTAATCAGCTGCGCATGCAGACTAACAGTTAATGGAGGAGATGCGGGGTATTTACTACCGTGCCAGGGATCAAACCCGGGCCTCCTGCGTGCTAGGCACGAGCTGTAGTACTCAGCTACAGCCTCAGCTCCACGAGCTGCTGTTTGGTAAAAAAGAAGAATCTCTGAGTGGACGGGACAGATTCTGTGCAAATCATCGCTTCTGGGTTTGTTTAGATAGAAAGGTCAGATTTCGTATGTCGAATGTTCAGAAAACCAGGCAAAATAACGATCCTCCCTACACATTATTACAATGACCTGTTGCATTTGAAATGGCTCTTTTAAATAGGGCATAACACTGTGTTTTATTTTTCTCCCAGCCAGTTAACTTGCTAGCCTCCTGCCAAGATCTGTCCATTTTAAAAAGGCTTGCTTTAAACATTCATCAAGAAAACATATAGCCAGAGACTGATGCTTTGACAGCAGCGTGAAGGTGAATCTTTGCACCCAGGCGCCCATTTGTTCCATGCCCAGCACATGGAAGGCAGAGTGCTTCGTGGTGGTTTTCCTCTGGGACGGGGGCCCTCGCCCTTGTTCTGTGTGCCCTCCCATCCCCCACACCTCAGAATAGATTTGATTTTTCTCAAGAAAGTCTATGAAGCCGGGTGTTGGTGGCACACACCTGTAGTTTCAGCACTTGGGAAGCAAAGGAGGGAGCACTGCAAGTTTGAAGTCAGCCTAAGCCGCCTACGAATTTCCAGACCATCCTGGGTGACGGACCAGACTCCATCTCAAAAAATAAAGAGTGATGGTGCTGGTGACGATGAAAGAGGGAAGGGAGGGAGAGAAGGAGATTCGTGATATGTTCACACAATACAGGTAATTGGAATGTAGTGCACACCTTTTCCACACCTAAGGATGGGGACCTTGTGTCATATAAAATACTAAAGTTTTGCCGGGCATGGTGGTGTACCCCTTTAATCACAGCATTCGGGAGACAGAGGTAGGAGGATCACCATGAGTTCGAGGCCGCACTGAGACTACAGAGTGAGTTCTAGGTCAGCCTGAGCTGGAGTGAGACCCTACCTCAAAAAACAAACAAAAACAAAAACCCTAAAGTTTCTAACTCTTGAAAAAGATGGCGAGAGGTCCTCTAGTCTCTCATCTCACCATCTCATGTGCAGGAGGCCCACACCCAAGTCAGCATCTGTACAGAAGTCTCTTTTCTGTGGAGTGAGCACTGGGCTGGGTAAACAGAACAGAGGTCAGGTTGATGAGTCCTGGTTCTATGTCCACCCAACTCACTGATCTGCACTTTTGCCCTGTCTGTGGAATGAAGGTGTTAGAAAAGTATATCCTTAATGTGCTCCTTGATTGGACAGAGAGAATGAGAAGGGCCTCCAGCCACTGCAAATGAACTCCAGATGCATGCACCACTTTGTACATGTGGCTTTACATGGGTGCTGGGGCATCAAATCCAGGCTGGTAGGATTTTCAAGCACGCACCATTAAGCACTGTTTCTCAGCCTGAGAGCAAATGATTTTTAACCCCCTTAGTAATGCTTTCATATTGTGAACATTTATTCAGGATCAAAACTTGAGGTTGCTGACGTAAAGTCACTTCGGTCATTGGGCACTGAGCAGTCACATGTATTCTGTCCTAGGTAGCTCATTTCACCCAGTTTCCTGGGCCTAATAAAGCTGATCTTGTGGGCTATCAGTTCAGATGCCTATACCCCATTCTTCCATCGGCATAAAGGCAATTTATGTGAACATATTCCACTGAAATATGTCACTAGACTGCATGAGTAATGGCATCTTATTTTCATCTTTTGGCTAATTAGCAAGCATGAAAAATAAATGTGATGGATTATGCCACTTCATAAGTGGAGCTTAGATTTCTTTCCCCGGATGGCACTCTAGAGTAATCCTGTCATGTGCTCCAAGCTCCACTGTAAAGCAGTCTTTTTTTTTTTTTTTTTTTTTTTAACTATTAACCATTAACCACACCTTATGCTTCCCTGTTTATTCTATTGAAGGGAAATGGGTGAGATTGCCAGATTTTTTTTTTTTTTTGAGAATTACAGGGTTTTCAAATCATAATGGAGAAAATTACTGAAGTTCAATGTCATTAAAAAAAGCGTTTTCTTAATTTGCCTGCAATTTTTCCTTTAATGGGTACTTTTACTTCATTTTCAAAGTACATTTTAAGCTTTCTTTTCCGATTTGGCATCAGAATTATTACTATTTTTAATGCCTTTAATTTTAGGATTATTCTCTATTTTGTTTTTGTTTTTTTGTTTTTGTTTTGTTTCTTGAGGTATGGTCTCGCTCTAGCTCAGGCTGACCTGGAATTCACTATGTAGTCTCAGGGTGGCCTCGAACTCATGGCGATCCTCTTACCTCTGCCTCCCCAGTGCTAGGATTAAAGGCGGGCACTACCACGCCTGGCCTATTCTCTTATTTTGATTGACACAAATTCTGTCATTCCAGAAGGGAAAATATCAACACATTTTTGGATATGGAGCTCAGTCATCCTTAGTTTTGTAATCACTTCCCTGGGTGTGAAAGTTAGCACTTATAGACACTGGGAAGACCTTACCATATGTAACTAGCATGTTATGTGAACTTTAATTGATAGTGTAGATCTCAAAGTGCTAATTTCAGTTATGAATATAACCATTTTTGAAAACTCTTTTATTGACAACTTCCATAAATATAAACAATATACTATGATTGTAATCCCCTCCCAGTATAACCATTTTATTAGTTCATACTTGTCACTAGGAAAATGAAAAGTAGAGTAAATGAGATTGTGCACATGGGGAGCCCTACCCCCCTTTTCCCCACACAGTTTGTTCTAATGCCATATGGTTATGGACCCCAGTCTTTTCAAGTGAAATTCTCAACCAAGTCTGACCTGTCCGCCTACAAGATGACACAACCCTCCTTGTGAGGTCTCTGCAGAACTCATTTTCACTTCAATCCTGCCACAGGAAGCACAGAAAGACCAAGGACCGTTGGGACACTCGCATGAACAGGAGATATTGGCAGGAAGGGCTCTGGGCTGGAGGCAACCTGGCATTTCCCTATTCACCCTAGCTATGACAGTGACAGGTCCTTCATGCCTCATCTGTCTGTCCTCAGTACCCCATTCCTATAGCTGGCAATGTGTTTGCGGCGGAAGACTAAATGATGAGCATTACCAGGAAACTTACTACTCACTTAGTGATGCTGATACTCAGAATGGGAGCTAGGAGGGCTCACGTCTAGTTTTGTCTTACTTCTAATTCATTATATGGCCTTAGCTTCTTTAATTTTTTTTTTTTTTTGGACTTGGTTTTTTTATAGTGGCTAGAGGCCCTGGTACACACATTCTCTTTCTCTCTTCTCTATCTTGCCCTCCCTCTCTTTTCTCTGTCTCTATGTGCAAAGAAATAATAATAACAATTTTATTTTATTGATTTTATAAAAGATTTCTTTCTTTCTTTATGAAAGAAAGTATGGGAGCACCAGGACCTCCTGCCACTGCAAACGACTTCAGATTCACGCACCACTTTCTGCGTCTGGCTTTATGTGGGCACTGAGGAATTGAACCCATGCTGTTAGGCTTTACAAGCAAGCACCATTAATTGCTGAGCCATCTCTGCAACCTGTATTTTATTATTATTTTTTTGAAACAGGTCCTCACTCTACCCCATTCTGACCTGGAACTCACTCTGTAGCCCAGGCTGTCCTCAAACTCAGTGATCCTCCTACTTCTGCCTCTAGAGAGTCAGGATTAAAGGCATGCACTGCCATGCCCAGATTAAAAATGTAATAGTTTTATTTCACAATTGTCTTTGAGATTTTTTTTTTAACTTATTTCTTTCAAGGTGACATAAGCCAAAGTTCTGGAATTTCAGCAGAGTTCTGTTCCCACATGCTCTAGTGATCTCTGTGAAACGGACCATGCTGACATGTTCTTTTTGCTCTTCTGGCTTGTTTGCCTGGGGGGAAAATTCTTTACTTTCTTTTTCTTCTAAATGTATGCTGGAATAAAGTCCTCTTTGAGAAAAACAAACAGAATAGCATCCGGCTCAGTTTTTTCTTGGGTCTTTGCACTCATAATGAAGTCATAGACAGAAGCAGTGTCAAAGAACTCCCACTGAATGAGTCCATGTCCTGCTCCAAATAAGCTGGCTTGTTAAGTTGGCAGGCTATAAG
This sequence comes from Dipus sagitta, assembly GCA_036346955.1. NCBI lineage: Eukaryota > Metazoa > Chordata > Mammalia > Rodentia > Dipodidae > Dipus > Dipus sagitta. The sequence continues at coordinate 156,981,372 of CM070773.1, forward strand.
AAAAAAAAAAAATATATATATATATATATATGAACTAATTAACATTTTAGGAGTTATTTTAGCAACAGTAAATTAATGTAAGAGAAACTGGCATTTTTTTACATGAAATGCCTCTTCAATTTGACCAACTTTGTGGAGACTTGGGGAAGATCAGGGAGAATTATGCTTAGAGGCTGATCAAGTTCTCTATGGTTACCATCAAGAGACCAAATGGTTTAATTCAGATTTGCAGAGGATGAATTTAGAAGGACCTTGAAATGGTCTTTTTGGTGGATAGAATATACGTCGACTACTCCTGACTTCCTCCACACATTCATGTGCCTCAGCGCACACACACGTACCCACACATACCCACAAACATGCATGGGCAAGGAAAAGAACAGGGAAAACAGAGCTGGTGGTAAGAAAATGTAATTATTGCTTACCTTGGAAACTTGAAAATACATATAACAAAGTGGCACCGAAATTAAAAAAAAAAAAAAAAAGATTTGGAGAACACTGACAACGTGCCTTACAGAGAATATCGACATTACTCCTAAATTGAAGGAGTGGCTTAAGAGTGCATTTTTCTCAGATGAAAATCAACTGCAGTGTAAACATACACAGCAGTCTTAGTGCAGGAGGGAAGTGTGTATCTGAGGTCACACCTCCCTGATGAATATGGAGTGATTTAGTGCAGGAGGGAAGTGTGTATCTGAGGTCACGCCTCCCTGATGAATATGGAGTGATTTAGTGCAGGAGGGAAGTGTGTATCTGAGGTCACGCCTCCCTGACGAATATGGAGTGATTTAGTGCAGGAGGGAAGTGTGTATCTGAGGTCACGCCTCCCTGACGAATATGGAGTGATTTAGTGCAGGAGGGAAGTGTGTATCTGAGGTCACGCCTCCCTGATGAATATGGAGTGATTTAGTGCAGGAGGGAAGTGTGTATCTGAGGTCACGCCTCCCTGATGAATATGGAGTGATTTAGTGCAGGAGGGAAGTGGGTATCTGAGGTCACACCTCCCTGATGAATATGGAGTGATTTAGTGCAGGAGGGAAGTGTGTATCTGAGGTCACGCCTCCCTGATGAATATGGAGTGATTTAGTGCAGGAGGGAAGTGTGTATCTGAGGTCACGCCTCCCTGATGAATATGGAGTGATTTAGTGCAGGAGGGAAGTGTGTATCTGAGGTCACGCCTCCCTGATGAATATGGAGTGATTTAGTGCAGGAGGGAAGTGTGTATCTGAGGTCACGCCTCCCTGATGAATATGGAGTGATTTAGTGCAGGAGGGAAGTGTGTATCTGAGGTCACGCCTCCCTGACGAATATGGAGTGATTTAGTGTAGGAGGGAAGTGTGTATCTGAGGTCACGCCTCCCTGACGAATATGGAGTGATTTAGTGCAGGAGGGAAGTGTGTATCTGAGGTCACGCCTCCCTGATGAATATGGAGTGATTTAGTGCAGGAGGGAAGTGGGTATCTGAGGTCACACCTCTCTGATGAATATGGAGTGATTTAGTGCAGGAGGGAAGTGTGTATCTGAGGTCACACCTCCCTGATGAATATGGAGTGATTTAGTGTAGGAGGGAAGTGTGTATCTGAGGTCACACCTCCCTGATGAATATGGAGTGATTTAGTGCAGGAGGGAAGTGTGTATCTGAGGTCACGCCTCCCTGATGAATATGGAGTGATTTAGTGCAGGAGGGAAGTGTGTATCTGAGGTCACGCCTCCCTGATGAATATGGAGTGATTTAGTGCAGGAGGGAAGTGTGTATCTGAGGTCACACCTCCCTGATGAATATGGAGTGATTTAGTGCAGGAGGGAAGTGTGTATCTGAGGTCACACCTCCCTGATGAATATGGAGTGATTTAGTGCAGGAGGGAAGTGTGTATCTGAGGTCACACCTCCCTGATGAATATGGAGTGATTTAGTGCAGGAGGGAAGTGTGTATCTGAGGTCACGCCTCCCTGATGAATATGGAGTGATTTAGTGCAGGAGGGAAGTGTGTATCTGAGGTCACGCCTCCCTGATGAATATGGAGTGATTTAGTGCAGGAGGGAAGTGCTTATCTGAGGTCACGCCTCCCTGATGAATATGGAGTGATTTAGTGCAGGAGGGAAGTGTGTATCTGAGGTCACGCCTCCCTGATGAATATGGAGTGATTTAGTGCAGGAGGGAAGTGTGTATCTGAGGTCACGCCTCCCTGATGAATATGGAGTGATTTAGTGCAGGAGGGAAGTGTGTATCTGAGGTCACACCTCCCTGACGAATATGGAGTGATTTAGTGTAGGAGGGAAGTGTGTATCTGAGGTCACACCTCCCTGACGAATATGGAGTGATTTAGTGCAGGAGGGAAGTGTGTATCTGAGGTCACGCCTCCCTGATGAATATGGAGTGATTTAGTGCAGGAGGGAAGTGTGTATCTGAGGTCACGCCTCCCTGATGAATATGGAGTGATTTAGTGCAGGAGGGAAGTGTGTATCTGAGGTCACACCTCCCTGATGAATATGGAGTGATTTAGTGCAGGAGGGAAGTGTGTATCATCTGAGGTCACACCTCCCTGATGAATATGGAGGGTCTTAGTTCTGGAGGAAAGTGTGTTTTTGATGCCATACCTCTCTAATGAATGTGGCAGTACCATGTGAAATGAAATCCTCATTTTTAGAAGGTCTATTTTATGAGTGGCAATGATGTCTGGCTTCTTTTTTCCTTGGGTGAAAATATCCATTATGATGGAGTAAATCACAATTATTATGTCTTATTTTTCATAAAACATCACACTTTATAGAGGGTTACATAAGTCCTATGACTCTGTGCTTCTGGCACAAGGCCATGATTACAACTTGGAAAGTTCTTAGACCTGCAAAAAAAAAGTGGACAAGATGAACTGACTGCATCTGACTATCCTTTGCTGTTTTACTATAAATCCTATTTTATGCATTATTATATTTACATATTTATCACATATTTACTATAAATCCTATTTTACATGTTATTATGTACATATATACATATTGGAAAATGTAGAGCTGGGTAGATGGCTCAGTGATTAAAGGCACTTGCTTGGAAAGCCTGACAACCTGAGCTCGATTCCCCAGTACCCATATAAAGCCAGATACACAAAATAGCGCATGTGTTGAGTTCATTTGCAGCAGCAAGAAGCTCTGGCATGTCCATTCTCTCTCTCTCTTTCCCTTTACCCTCTTTCCCTTAATTTTTTTTTAATCTATAGGAAGTGTACTTAATTCTCATTGCTATCTGTGGATGCATTTTATTCTGCATAATGCCTGACTTTATCAGTGAATACTAAATTTTCCAAAGGTTTGGTGTCTGGAAACCTCTGCTCACAGTTTTGCTAACAAATCAACACCAAGCATCGTGTTTTTGTTTAAAGACACCTTCTATAGCATGGATCAATCATCTGTTCAGGTATATCCAGCTCAACAGCCAACCATACTGTGAGCTGTGCTGGATGAAGCTCATATCTGTGAGGCATATCACAGTCTACTATATGTAGGAACACTGGGAAGCCCACCCACAATCCACTCAAAAGGGATTTGAAATAGAAACTTTATCAAAAACAGCGAAGAAGGAAAGCACAGAAGAGAACATGTGACAGCAAACAGACCGTGAGTAGGGCCACTTTTTTACAACATGAGGAGTGAAACAAGAAGTTAGTTCTGTTCTATCTAAGGAGGCACTTTTTGGTATTGTTTTCTGTTCTGCTCGGATTCATAAATGAATATGAAAATTCTGGGCATATCATTGTGGGGGGTTCCATATAAATCTTAACAAGTAGGACTGAGGGAATACGCATATGGTTATGGTTGGCTATGTAATAGGTTTATAGTATCTGTTTTTTTTTTTCATGAACACTTTATGGGTGAGATTGATGCTATGGGCTATGTTGACTGACGCCTTCATGGAATATGATTAATGGCAGAATTTTCTAAAGTGCAAGCTCCTCCATAGACAAGCCATGGGCATAGCCCTGGTTATTGCTTCTACACACACACTCTCTCTCACTCTCTTATTTATTTATTTGAGAGTGACAGAGAGAGAGAGAGAGAGAGAGAGAGAGAGAGAGAGGCAGATATATATATAGAGAGAATGAGCACGCCAGGGCCTCCAGGCACTGCAAACGAACTCCAGACGCGTGTGCCCCCTTGTGCATCTGGCTAACGTGGGTCCTGGGGAATCGAGCCTCTAACTGGGGTCCTTAGGCTTCACAGGTGAGTGCTTAACCACTAAGCCATCTCTCCAGCCCTCTCTCTCTCTCTCTCTTTAAATATTCCTTTGAACTTGTCCTTCTTTTTTTTTTTTTTTTTTTTGGTTTTTCAAGGTAGGGTCTCACTCTACCCTAGGCTGACCTGGAATTCACTATGGAGTCTCAGGGTGGCCTCGAACTCACGGCAATCCTCCTACCTCTGCCTCCCGAGTGCTGGGATTAAAGGCGTGCGCCACCACGCCCGGCTCTAGCTTGTCCTTCTTCATACAGATCCACAGTGGGCTTGGCAGTACTGAGAAGGAAGCAAGCAAGCTGCTGCCCCAGGCTTGACTGTTTCTCTTTCTGCCTAGGTCTACTCAGAATGTGGAGAAGAGTTGAATTTAATTCATAAATTCAGATACTTGAAGCTATTGACTTTGCGATTACTTAGTGAAATTGATTGAATTGGGTTGCAAGATCATTTGAAATAGCGCGTGGTTCCGTTCATGCCGTCTTGCATGCTATTTAGTAAGAACAGAGACTAACAAGTGGAGTTTGATACTCTGTTGCTCATCCATTTTACTGATATCATTGAACATAGCACAGGAACACGAAGGTAATGACACTATGACACTTCATCTTTAATGTCCTTTGTGAAAAGGTGTTTTTCAGAGATACAAAAGCAAATGACGTCATTCCATTTTGCTTTGCTTGGTGGACAGCATTCCGTGTCATCCCTGAGCAGCTACTAAAGGTATTCCTGAGGAAATCTGAGATGATGTTTTCCAGCAAGTCTTTCTCTCTTTTTCTTTGGTTTTGCGAGGTAGGGTCTCACTAGCTCTCAGGCTGATCTGGAATTCACTATGTACTCTCAGGGTTGCCTCGAACTCTCAGCAATTCTTCTACCTCTGCCTCCCAAGTGCTGAGATTAAAGGCGTGCACCACCACACCGGCCCTCTTTTTTTTTAATTTTTTTTTTTTTTTTTTAGTTTTTATTTAAGAGAGACACAGAGAAAGAGAATGGGTGCGCCAGGGCCTCCAGCCACTGCAAATGAACTCCAGATGCATGCGCCCCCTTGTGCATCTGGCTAACGTGGGTCCTGGGGATTCGAGCCTCGAACTGGGGTCCTTAGGCTTCACAGGCAAGCGCTTAACCACTAAGCCATCTCTCCAGCCCCGAGTCCAGGGAATTTTTTTATACTCCATGCAATAGCGTTCTGCTAGCTTCTGGATGTCAGTCCTGTCCATGTGTGTGCCCTTCACCTTGGACCTGCCGACTGTTCCCACAGCCCAGGAAGGCTGTCTTTCGGACCCCGGGAGAAAACAATGGGGAGACTTTCTGGGACCAGCCATAAGCTCCATGAAGAAAACCATTCTCAGCAAATGGGAGTGTAAAAGGTCAAGGTTAAGCTAACCGTAGCTTCTGGAAGGTCTTCACTTTTGAAATGAAGGGAGAGGGTGGATAAGAATTACTCAGTGAGGCCCAACACACAAGACTCCGGTGGCTACGTGCTGGTAGCGAGAGGCATTGTCTGTAGTGAGATAAGCAGGCATTTTGAAGTTACACAGATCTGGTTTTGAATTCATTTATGAGCTCTACATCTTTGAGAAAGCCATTTAATCCTACTGACCTTTGTTTGTAAAATGTCCAAAAATAGCATGCAGCTTGCACAGTTGTGTGAAGAGGATCTGTTCAAAGCAGCTGTCAGGTTGCAGCCACACAGTGCGCATGAGGTAAGAGGTAGTTAGTTCCCTAAGAGCCTCACACTTTCCTTCTTCTGGTCTGGACATTAAGTAAGGCACTAGGGGAATGAAAGGAGCAAGAGAGAGAAGGGTAACGGGATGTTTACAGTCTAATGAGGACTGCAAATAAACGAGTAGTTAGGCTAGACCAGAGTAAGTTCCCATGATAAAAGAAGTTAGTGTCATAAAATGCACAGAAATCGCTTTTCTTTCTTATTTTTAAAAAATACACTTATTTATTTGAGAGACAGAGAGAGAGAATGTGGATGTGCCAGGGCCTCTTGCCACTGAAAACAAAATCCAGATGCATGGGCCACATTGTGTATCTGGCTTTATATGGGTACTGGGGATTTGAACCTGGGCCTCCAGGCTTTGCAAGCACGTGCCTTTAACAGCTGAACCTTTTGTCCTTTTTTTTTTCCTTTCTTTGTTGTAGACAGGAATTTTTTTAAAAATATTTTTTTATTTTTATTTAGTTATTTATTTGACAGAGAAAGAGTGAGAGTGACAGAATGGGCATACCAGGGCCTCCAGCCACCACAAATGAACTCGATGCATGCACCTCCTTGTCCATCTGGCTTATGTGGGTCCTGGGGAATCAAACATGGGTCCATTGGCTTTGTAGGCAAATGCCTTAACCACTAAGCGATCTCTCCAGCCCCAGGAGAAATTTTTTAAAAATTATTTATTTAAGAGATAGAAGCCAGGCGTGGTGGCGCATGACTTTAATCCCAACACTCGGGAGGCAGAGGTAGGAGGATTGCCGTGAGATCGAGGCCATCCTGAGACTCCATAGTGAATTCCAGGTCAGCCTGGGCTAGAGTGAGACCCTACCTCGAAAAACCAAAAAAAAAAAAAAAAAAAAAAAAAAAAAGAGGAAGCGAGAGAAAGAGAGAATGAGAATAGGTGTACCAATACTTCTTGCCACTGCAGACAAGCTCTAGGTGCATGCACCATTTTGTGCATCTGGCTTCATGTGGGTACTGGGGAATATAACCCAGACTGGCAGCTTTGCCAGCAAGAGCCTTGAACCCATCTCTCTAGCTCCAGGAAAATTTTTCATGTTATGTTGTATAAACAAAATACTGAAGTTACAGAAGGAATTGTTCTAAATCCTAAGATTCAGTTTTGTTAGGCTTGGCATTGTTGGATTTTATAAAGTAGCATCAATGCTATTTTTTTTATTTATTCTGGATTTTAAAAGTTGGTAAAATATGTCATTCTCAAGAAGTAATCCATGTTAACATTTTTGTTTATAATTGTCAGTATTCTATCTATGTAGAGATATTTTTAGATGAAAATGGGATCATTGGGAACACTCTAATCTTTTAAATTTGTCAACATTTCATGAGCAGTTCTCAAGTCATCAAGTGACATAATTTTTTTACCTTCACTCACAGCCTCTAAAACTGAAAATTCATCCATCTCTTCTCTCCTTTGGTGCCTCATAGCAAATCTCAACTTCAAAGGCTGTCTTCAAGCAAGAAATGTCAAATTACCCTGTCATAACACCTTTGGGAGTCAGTATCATTCTTGTCTCTCGCACCAGAGTTGTCAGTTGTGACATGTGATGGGTCGCTAGCGTCTGTTATTCATAGAGTGGCATGCTGCAATTGTCTCCATCTCCACCAGAAAGTATTAACTAATCTCTTAATCTCTAGAACACCCTGTAGCCAATAGAAACATTAGTACTGCATAAACTAAACCTTCAAAGATGTATTGCTGCAGGGAAATGAGTCCCTGGTTTTACCATCTCAAACATGGGAGCCAGAATTGCTCCTAGTGCATCATATATGGCGGGTGGTTGGCTAGTGGAAATCCCTTTGCTAGTCCTAGTCAGGAGGTATGCTCTCAAAACTCAGGATTGAATCAAAGTACGTTTCTCAAGCTCAGTAATTTCAACAACCGGATACTTGTGTCAAGGTGAATTGTGTGTCATCCCTTGTATTCTTTATTGTGTCATTCCAGGTAAAAATGAGCTCAGTGGGTAAAGTGCTTGCTCCTCACCCAAGTAAAATGCAGGCGTTTTGGTGAACACCAGGGAGGCGCAAACAGGGAATCCCTGGGGCTCACTGGCCGGCCTGTCTAGCCAGGTCAGTGTGAGCAAGACACCGCGTCTAAGAGTCAAGTGGAGAGTGGCTGGGGAAGACCCCTGACGTCAGCCTGTGGCCTCCACATGTACAGTCATGCGCGCACACACAGCGCCCACACAAAACTACCTCCATGCATGTGCTAATTGTGACGGTATCATTAAGGAAAGGCTGATTCATATGAATTGGCAGTGAGCTAAATTTGTAGGGATGATTGAAAAAAAAGAAAGGAAATAAGTTCATTATTCTTTTTTTAATTTTTTTTGCTTATTTTTATTTATTTATTTGACAGCAACAGACAGAGAGAGGAAGAGGCAGATAGAGAGAGAGAGAGAGAGAGAGAATGGGCATGCCAGGGCCTCCAGCCACTGCAAAGGAATTCCAGACGTGTGCGGTCCCTTGTGCATCTGGCTAACGTGGGTCCTAGAGAATCTAGCCTCGAACCGGGGTCCTTAGGCTTCACAGGCAAGCGCTTAACTGCTAAGCCATCTCTCCAGCCCAAGTTCATTATTCTTATGCATTCTCCTTGAAGTACCTTGTGTCTTGCAATTTGTTTATGTGCATATTGCAGCCCCATTCTGGACTAAAGAGAGCCCAGTGCCATCCTTGACTTCAAAGTCTTTAGCATTAGTAGCATCTGAGGCATAATTGACTTTAATATATAACTATAAAATCCCCAGTGTCATTCAAGTAAAGAGATTACCATGTAGCTGGGCAACCTTACTGATTAATGAGCATGTGGAAAATTTCTCTGAGAAAATGAGATCTTCATAAAAAGAACCAAAGAATTTTAGAAGAAAGATATAATAAACCAAAGGTTGATGGATTCTGCATATTAAACATAACTAGCTATTAAAATATTTATTTTATTACAATTAAAAAGAGTAATTAAGTTAAAGCTTACCATTAACAATGTGTGATTTATGTGGAAACTTTTACAGTTAACTGTAATGAATGCAAAATGGAAAAAAAAAAATACCAATTAACTCTAGGTGAAGCTCTTTGTGTCTTTTTCCGGTGGCAGAGAGAGAAAAATGATCTGAAGTATGTTTTTATGGTCCTAAAAAGGAAAATAGTATCACTAGTGGGCAGAAAGAAATGCTGAAAGGCTGCAGCCTCTCTCTGGTCAAAGCTAAGTCATCCTGGGGGTTTGAAAATTAATTTTAAAATTCATAGTATGCAGGACTCAGAGAAGGCTCATTTATTGAACAAATGACTTACCTAAATAAAATAAAAACATATGACCCCTTTATCCCTGTTACTGGGACCAAGTGTTGTCATATACATCTTTAATCACTGAGCTATCTCTCTAACCATGACTTTTGTTTCTATTTATTTATTTGAGAGAGAGAGAATAGGCACACCAGGGCCTCCAGCTGCTGCAAACGAACTCCAGACACGCTAGCTTGTGCATCTGGCTTACCGTATGTACTGGGGATTGAACCTGAGTCTTTGGCTTTGCAGGCATATGCCTTAACTGCTAAGCCATCTCTCCAGCCCTTTAATTATTTATTTTAAAAATAGTTTTACTTATTTATTTGAGGAAGAGTGAGTATGGGTATACCAGGTTTTTATTTATTTATTTGAGAGAGAGAAAACTGAATATGGGTGTGCCAGGGCCTCTAGCCACTGCAAATAAAGTCCAGATGAATCTGCCACTTTGTGTGTCTGGTTTTATGTGGGTCCTGGGGAATAGAACCTGAGCCATCAGGATTTATAAGCAAGTACCTTTAACCACTGAGCCATCTCTCCAGTCCTTCTGACTTCATTGTTTTCTTTTCAAGGTAGGGTCTCGCTCTAGCCCAGGCTGACATGGAATTCACTATATAGTCTCAGGCTGGCCTCGAATTTACGGATCCTCCTACCTCTGCCTCCCTAGTGCTGGGATTAAAGGCATGCGCCACCACGCCTGGCTCTTTGACTTCAATTTTTAATGACCTTGATAAGATGGAGCAATACTGAATACTGGTGAGGTCTTCGGTCAACTGAGACTGTTATTGTTTGTTTTAATCATGATTACCCAGGGTTGGGGTGTTTGGGAGGAGGACCACAGAAATCAACATCGTTCTCTTCACATCCTTTCAAAGATACAAAGCAGAAGCCTGGTTTATTACTGAGCATGAGCTGAGTTTCTCCCCAGTGACGTGACCCACCCGTGTCCTTTGGTGAGGTGTTTGTTCTTATTTCTTGCCCTCGCTGAAGTGGGCTCACTTCCTGATCGAGTTTTGCGCGGGCCCTCTCTCTGCAGCTTCGCTTCTGTTTCACAGCCACGACACCTTGCACGCTGTAGATGACCTTAGACAGGGTCTGCCTTTTGTCTTTGCGGCTGATTCTCTGGAGAGCAGCACCCTACTTTCAGATTCAGTGGTAGGTATTGTAGATTTAATTTCATGGGTTACAAGGCAGAAAGTCCCCAGGACATTTATATTTTCATTCTTTGTGGACTCTGGCTTTAGAGAGCACAGAAGACTTCCAACGACAAGAAGAAAGGTAAAAAAGGGCAATTTAGATAATTTTATCCTACTCCAGCTTAGATGCAGTTTTACACCTTCTTACCGAAGCATTTTGCCCCTTCCAGAAAAATATATCTTTTTGACAAACAAAAATATCCATGATGTCACCTTTTCTACCTAGTGATAATTGGAAGGTCCACCTGCTCAGGCCACTTATTTCACTTTTCATCGTAAGGTGGAAGGTTATAATTCCATTTGAGTCAATCAAATAATGTAAAATTATTCAGCCTGTGCCTATGGTTTGGGCTTAAGAACATCCTGCCCTTTGCCTCTCTGGAGTTTTCTCATTGCTTTTGAGTTAGGATGTTAAGGTCAGGAAGAGCTTTTGTGAGTCAAAACCAGCCACATTCATATGTGAGAAGAGTTAGGTAGACAAATCAAATTTTTTAATTACAGGAAATCACAGACTACTTGGAGAGTCAATTAAAGATGTGTTTTTCTGTGGAGGAAGACCATTTCTTTTAGAATTTGGCACCCCCCCCCCCCCCAAGCTCTTGGAAAGTCAATTAAAGGTGTGTTTTTCTTGGAGGAAGACTGGTTCCTTTAGAGTTTAGTGCACCCCCCGCCCCCAGCTCAGCATAAGAAATACCATGTTCTTTCGTACCTATTTTCTGGAAGCTACAATCTCCTGCTGTGAATATGGAAATCATTTTTTTCTTTGGCAATCAAATAAATTAGTTAATGGGATTTAATAGTCTACCCTTGAGGTGGCTTGACATTTTTACAGAATATTGACTTTGCTTGTGGTTTGACTGAACTCAATATATGACCTCTGATAATCTATCATAACCCCTGCTTCTCTGTGATCCATGAATTTCCTTGAATTTACTAGTTGGGAATTAATGAAATAAAACCACATTTCAATTCTCAGAACTGTCTGGAACTCAAATGTATTAAATATGTCTTACTTAAAACATTGGGCTGGGGCTGGAGAGATGGCTTAGTGGTTAAGTGCTTGCCTGTGAAGCCTAAGGACCCCAGTTCGAGGCTCGATTCCCCAGGACCCACGTAAGCCAGATGCACAAGGTGGTGCATGCGTCTGGAGTTCGTTTGCAGTGGCTGGAGGCCCTGGTGCGCCCATTCTCCTCTCTCTCTCTCTCTGCCTCTTCTCTCTCTGTCTGTTGCTCTCAAATAAATAAATAAAAATAAAAATGTTAAAACATGATGACATTTTTGTTTCTTATGTATGTAAGAAAGAGAGAATGAATGGCTGTGGAAATGCATGCATCTGGATTTGTGTGGGTACCAGGGAATTGAACCTGGGTCTGAAAGCTTTGCAAGCAAGCACCTTTAACCACCAGGCCATCTCTGCAGTCCTGTTTTTCTCATGTGTTCATCCTGCTCTTCAGTAGCCACTACAGAAATACATGAGTTTGGGAGGGTGTCTTTGGTCATTCCTCAAAGTCTGCAGAGCTGAGTTGGCAGAATATAATCCTATAGCTGAAATTTAACCAGCCTTTGAAGCTTTATTCTATTCTTTCATATGTATAGGCACACATGGGCCACAGCATGCATATGGTGGTCAGAGGACAACCTTGAACTTGCTATGTAGCGAAGGCTAGCCTTGAACTTCTGACCCTCCTACCTCAACCCTCCCAAGGGTTGGGATTACAAGTGTGTACTACTACACTAGCTAACAAATATGCTTTAGAAAGCAGTCATATGCCAGGCAGTGGACTTGTAGATCCATTGCTTAATGCTTGTCCTCAAGCCTAGTGAGAGAGATAGCATAGGATCACTATACAGGATTGAGTTCTTACTCAAGGAACAGAGTAAGCAGTCAGCCCCAAAGGATGCACCTATCACTGGAGGGAACAAGGAGACAGAGGTAGTTTAGATCCAGGGAAAGCTATCTAGAGGAGGCATCCTTAAATTGAGCCCAATTGAATAGGATAGAGTTTGGCCAGACAAAAAGACTATGTTGGAAGCAAAGAGATCTGTGATACAGCCAAGAAGTGGCTGGTAAGTTGTTTAATGAACACATGTATGCAAGACGTCCTGGGAAGTTCATGCTTAATTCTCTGGGCATGGGAAAGTAGCTTAGTTAATTTTCCTGTCACTGCTACAAATACCTGAGACAACAACTTAGATGAGGAAGGACTTGTTTTGGCTTATGGTTTTAGATCATGGTTATGTGGCCCCCACACCCTGGTGCAGAGCCTCCTCGTGGTGGCAGTGTGGCCCACAAGCTCCTCCACCACCTGGCCGGCAGGAAGCCGGGAGGAAAGAGAGGATGGCCGGATCAGGCAGAGCCATGAAAAGGCCTGCTGCCAGTCTCCTCCTTCCTAAAGTTCCAGAACCTCCTAAAATAATGCTGTCAGCTAGGGATCAAGTGCTGAACATGGGTCTGTGAGAGGGACTTTTTCATGTCTGCATGATCATAGGAAGCAATTGAAACATTAAGAAACTATTAGAGCCGGGCGTGGTGGCGCACGCCTTTAATCCCAGCACTCGGGAGGCAGAGGTAGGAGGATCGCCGTGAGTTCGAGGCCACCCTGAGACTCCATAGTGAATTCCAAGTCAGCCTGGGCTAGAGTGAAACTCTACCTCGAACCCCCCCCCCCAAAAAAAGAAACTATTAGAGAAGATAAGGAAAGTGACCACATTTCAGGCGTATCCAGTGAGAAGGTCTGAGTCCCAATTTATTGAATGCTGCACTAAGATGTTTCACACTTTATTATAAGTGAAACACTTCGTTATAAATAAGATAAGGCTAAGACATTGCGGTGAGGATAGCGTCAGCATGGCTGGATGAAGCGAGCTGGAGGTCATGCCGCTTTGCCAAGCGCCGACTCAGTGAGGGGCAGGACCAGTGAGACAGGTAAAGTGATTCCTCTTTTGGTAAGATTTACCGTTAACTCCAGAAGATTGTCAGAACCTGTGGTACTTAGAGGTTTCAGGAAGCCTGAAAGGAGACACCCTGAGGCATGGAGGGAGCTGGTGGGTAGACTGGCTTTCAATATGGGAGGACGAGGAGGCAGGATGGAAATATCTTTCCCACTGCTAGTGACAGAAGCCTGGGAGTTAGAGCTAATTAAAAATTAGGCTGTCCGGGGAGGTAGAAGAAGTTGGAAAAGGCCTAATGGCTGTCTTTGGATTTTTTTCTGATGAGGTTCTTTCACTAGCAACGTCTGAAGAGGCTGGTGAGGAAGATGGCTGGCAGAGAACAGAAAAGGGTTTGTGTGAGTGCGTGGAAGAAGGGAGGAATGTCATCAGGTTTTGACCGTCTCGATGAGAGAGACCCCTGAGGTGATGCAGCAAAGAAAAAGAAAGGTAGTGAGTCATCCTGGGGCCCAGTGGGGGTGCAGATCTCTGATAGTGTGTGGCCAGAGGGTAAGCGATCTTGATCGGTTAAGGGCTTTGAAGAAGTTTGAAGTGGCAGATACTGACTGCTGGACTGTTTATGAAAACATGTATGTCCAAGAGAAGATGGAAAGAAGATGAGGTCAGAATGGGGGCTTTTGAGAGCTGAGAGCTTTCAAGCAGAGCTTGGATAACACAGTGGAGAATTTCAGATGTGAACCACCAATTCTCGGCAATGCTCAACTCTAAAACTGGTGGGGTGGAGTATGGACTAGGGTCTTAGAGAGGAGGGGCAGAGCACTCGAGGCCAAGATCCTAAGGACACTGAATCCACAAATTGAGAAAGCAGGTGAGAACTTCAAAATCTTCAGTGAACGGTGGCGTCACTACCTGACCAGAAGAAAGGATCTGTGTGACTGGGAGTGTGCTCCTCAATAAAAGAAAGCTTCCTTTTTTTTAAAATTTTTTTTTTGTTTATTTTTATTTATTTATTTGAGAGCGACAGACAGAGAAAGATGCAGAGAGAGAGAGAGAGAGAGAATGGGTGCACCAGGGCTTCCAGCCACTGCAAACGAATTCCAGACGCATACGTCCCCTTGTGCATCTGGCTAACATGGGTCCTGGGGAATTGAGCCTTGAACTGGGGTCCTTAGGCTTCACAGGCAAGCGCTTAACCGCTAAGCCATCTCTCCAGCCCCAGAAAGCTTCTTATGTGTGTCATATTAATTGCGAGCTTTTTTTTTTTTAAAAAAAATACATATTTACTTATTTGAGAGAGAGAAAGAGACAGAGAGGGAGAAAGGGAGAGAATGGGCACACCAGGGCCCCCAGCCACTGCAAATGAACTCCAGATGGTACGCCCCCTTGTGCATCTGGCTTATGTGGATCCTGGCAAACACCTTAACTGCTAAGCCATCTCTCCAGCCCTGACTGAGAGCTTTCAATCACAGTTTTCTTTTTTTCTTTTTTTTTTGGTTTTTCAAGGTAGGGTTTCATTCTAACCCAGGCTGACCTGGAATTCACTATGGAGTCTCAGGGTGGCCTTGAACTCACCATGATCCTCCTACCTCTGCCTCCCGAGTGCTGGGATTAAAGGCGTGCGCCACCATGCCCAGCTTAATCACAGTTTTCTCACTGAGTTTTAAGATCTTAATAACGGATGGCTGAAAATATCACCTGTTACACATCTGTAGATGAGGTTTCTTTTATTTATTTATTTTTGCTTTCTTGTGTGTGTGTGTCTGCGCACGGTGTGTTGGGGGTTAGTGTGTGGTGTATGCACATCTGTGTGCTCTTCCTTCGCCCTATGTGTTCGCCTGCAGCAAGTGGTGGGTGTCACAGTCAGGTTGGCATTGCTGGCAGATAACACCCAGCGGCTGACCACCTTGTGGAAGGAAAGGGTTTATTTTGGCTTATAGACATGAAGGGACGCTCCATGATGGCAGGGAAAACAATGGCATGAGCAGAGGGTGGACACCACCTCCTAGTCAACATCAGGCAGACAACAGCAGCATGAGAGTATGCCAAACCTTGGCAAGGGGAAGCTGGCAGTAACACTCACAAGCCCCGCCCCCCCCAATACACTGCCTCCAGGAGGCTTCAGTTATCAAATTGCCACCAGCTGGAGACCTAAGCGTTCAGAACACATAAGTTTATGGAGGACACCTGAATCAAACCACCACATGCACCCCTGATCCCCATAAACTGATAACAATACATGATGTCAAATACAATGTATTCAGTCCAATTTTAGAAGTCCCCATAGTTTTCTCATCAGTCCCAGTGCTGTTCAAACATTCCCATAGTCCACGGTCTTTTAACTGAGCTGTAATACCAGGAAGAAAAAAAAAACCCTTAGTGGCACAGAATTAATATTCACACTGCAAAAGATGGCACTGGGCATAGCAAAGAAATTGAGCCAATACAAGATTTAAAACAAACAGGGTAAACAAACTGTGTAGCTCCAAGTCTGACAACTCTAGTCAGTGACAAGTCTCCAAGTCTGGTAATTCTAACCAGTAACAAGTCTCTGGAGTTTCAATTCCACCCCTCCAGCTAGGTTACTCACAGTCCTGGAAAACTTCATCTGGTGCTGGCAGCTCTCTTTGGCAACCATCCCATAGTCCTGGCTTCTCCATTGGATTTCTATTGCAGCCCACGGTTTATCTTCATGGCTCCACTGGGCTCCACAGAGGTAATTCAACAAGCCTGCTTCATACTGCCCATGGCCATTTCCAAAATACAAAACTGTGCTGCAAGTTCAGTGACCCTCTCTTTCCTGCATTTGTTATATTCCATAGTACCAGGTGGGCTACCAGCTTGTTAATCCAGGTAGAAATAAAACAGACTTTGAAGAGCAGGATACTCCTTCAGCATTTCACCACCTTCAAAAGAGTCTGCATTCTTCCTGTTGTCCCAATGCAGGTCATCTCAATCTCAAAGGCTGTAATCTCTCAAACCATTACAGCTGAATGGGCAGCAGCTTCAGCCCAAACATATCATTTCTTTCTGTGCCATACCCCTCTGCTCACACCAGTCCATTTCTATGTGATGCAACCCTGCACAAGTTCTCAAGGACATAGTTTAACAGCATCTCTCACACAAACTGCTTCTAGCCCAGTCCAGGCATAGCTCTTTCTCCTCCTCATAAGTCAGACCTCACAGTCCTTCGTTCTTACTGCATTCAGGTTTTTGAACTCTGATCTGAATGGTCCATCAAGCTTTACTTACACAACTACAAAGTGTCTCTTAGGCCGAGGTTTCAGATATTTCAACATTCCTCTCACAAATCAGTTCCAAATGACCAAAGCCATAGTCAGGTTTCTAGCAGTAATGATCCCACTTCTCGGTACCAACTTTACTATTACAGTCAGGTTCACATTGTTGGCAGAAAACACTGGACCAAGAGCAGCTTGTGGGGGAAAAAAGGGGGGGAGTTATTTTGGCTTACAGACTCAAGGGGAAGTTCCATGATGGCAGGGAAAAACGATGGCATGAGCAGAAGGTAGAGAACAGCAGTAGGAGAGTGTGCCATACCCTGGCAAGGGGAAACTGGCTATAACACCCCCAACAATACACCGCTTCCAGGAGGCTTCAATTACCAAGTTGCCACCAGCTGGGAACCTAAGCATTCAGAACATATAAGTTTATGGGGGACACCTGACAGGGTATTCCCCTTTGTTGGCGAGAGGAGAATGTCTGACTCCATTACTCTTTCACCCATTCTTATTTGAGCCAGTGTCTCTTACTGATGTCAGAGCTTGCTGTTTGTTGGTGGTCTGGGCACTTCTTTGGTACGTGGCCATGCCCATCTTTTTATGTAGGATCTGGAGACTGGAATTCAGGCAATTTCAGACCCCCTCATGTCCCCTCTGGTCCTCATGCTTGTAAAAGAAGCTTACTTAATTGCTGAGCCATCTCTTCAGCCTCTAGATGAAGTTTTTATAGGTTCCTAAAACAAAAAAAAAAAAAAAAAAAGCAAAATGTAAGAATGTTCATTCTCCTTTTCTGAGTTTCATCTTATCATAATAATTACAACAGAAACAGAGCTTTAACAAAGTATAATATGAATAGATGTCTCTTTTAAGACCTTTCAGTTTGGAAATGTTAAAATAAACCTAGTTGGAATAATAAATTCTTCTTTCTGAGTATTTTCCTTCTGTCTCCTACCTTAGAGGTACTCTAGGTGATGTGGTAGTTTAGATCTTGAATTCCCTCCAAGGGCCATGTGTTGGAGGCTTGGTCCCTAGTTGATAGCCCTGTTTGGAGGGGGAGCAACCTTTAGGAAGTGAGGCCTAGTGGAAGCAAGTTAGGAAATTGGCAAAAATCCTTGAGATAATGGGACTTGAGACCCTCCTCTTCTTCTCTTTGTTTTTGGCCACAATGAGGTGAGTGTCTCACTCTACTACTCATTCCCCACCATGATAGATTGTCTTGTCACAAGCCCAAAATCTGTGTGGCCAAGTGACCATGAACTGAAAACTTCAAATTTTCCCTTCTATGTTAATTTATTCTAGATATTTTGTTACAAAACCAGAAAGTTAATGTAGATACCATTTCAGATTCCTTCTTCTGGATCACAATGGCTTTGGGAAGGAAATATAATAGTTCACTGAGGAGTTGTTATGGAAAAGAAAAGAATCAAGATGCCTTTTCTGCCCAAATACCCAAGGGCAGATACCCTATGGGATGTTGCCACAAGCTGTCTAGAAAACTGGGACTAACCACCCACACCTGTTCTTCCAACTCCTTGCAGCATGGGGGACTTAGAAGCAGCCTCTGAGGATAGTAACGTGGAGGCTTATCCTTGTAGACTTTTTGTTTTTTTTTTTGGTTTTTGAAGGTAGGGTCTCACTGTAGCTCAGGCTGACCTGGGATTCACTATGGAGTCTCAGGATGGCCTCGAACTCACAGCAATCCTCCTACCTCTGCCTCCCTAGTGCAGGGATTAAAGGCGTGTGCCACCACGCCCGGCTTCCTTGTAGACTTTTACCAGAAGTACTACACTACTCTTGTGTGCCACCACTGACTTGAAACAATAGCCTATTTCTTTTTTCTTTTTTTAATGCCCCATCGGGAAAAAGACCCACTCTAGTGGACATGTTTCCCTTGCAGATTTATTTACTTACTTACTTATTTATTTATTTATTTATTAGGAGAGAGAGCAAGCGAGCAAATGCATGGATCTGTAGCCATTGCAAATGAACTGCAGATACAAGCACCACTTTGTGCATCTGGCTTTACATGAGTCCTAGGAAATTGAATCTGGATTGTTAGACTTTGCAGACAAGTACCTTAACTGCTGAGCCAACTCCCCAGCCCCACCCCCTGCAGATTTTTAAAAGTCAAGAGTTATTACAAATACAATGAATTAAAAGCAATTTATTTTTATTTATTTATTTGACAGAGAAAGAGAGAGAGAGAGAGAGAGATTGAGAGAGAGGGAGAGAGAATGGGCACACCAGGGCCTCCAGCCACTGCAAACGAACTCCAGATTCATGCACCCCCTTGTGCATTTGGCTATTGTGGGTCCTGGGGAATTGAACCTGGGTCTTTTGGCTTAGCAGGCAAATGCTTTAACCACTAAGCCATCCTTCCAGCCCCAAATACAAGGAATTTTAAAAAATCGAATCTAAGAATCTTCTGGCTCTGAAGAAGTCCATTGGCTTCACTCACAAGCAAGAAGGATTTGTTTTATATAACCATGAGCAGGTTTGGGAAAAAGGCAGAGAGGCATTGGGAGGCCTTCTAATCCACCTTGAATCAAAGATTTCTTGTTACCTTCTTAAAAGCCTGGCAGAACTTGCCTGGGTTATTTATGGCACAGATTTGTGACAGAATTACATTTATAGCTAATGTGCTCATTCCAGAAATGGAGGAACCCATTTCACTGCTGTTTGCATGATAAAGAAAATTAACTGATGTGGTTAAGGAGACTTGAGTGGAGATTCTGGTGAATTGAGAACACTTAGCCCGAGTGCGGTGTGGAAGAGAGGAAGAGGAGGAGGGAGAGAGAAGGGGAGAGGTAGGAAGGAAGGAGGGAAGGAAAGGAAAAAGTCAGCAAGGAAGGCAGGTGGTCTAAAATATTTGTATATCTGGAAATACAGACAGTCAGCATTTTAGTTGCAGCATTCTGTGAAATGGGAACTGGACTCATACTTGCTGGAGCAGCGCTTTAGAATGTATTCACCTCTGTGTATGCCTAAGGAAGTTTATTCCTTCTCCAAAGTCCCCCCTCCATGGAATCCCTTCTTTTCAACTAGTCTCTCTTCTACCTTTTGTTTCTTTGTTTATTTTTCAGGGTAGGGTCTCACTCTAGCCCAGGCTGACCTGGAATTCACTATGTAGTCTCAGGGTGACCTCAAACTCATGGTGATCCTCCTACTCCTGCCTCCCAAGTGCTGGGATTAAAGGCATGTGCCACCACGCCCGGCTTCTCTTCTCTTCTAATGTCATTTTTCTTCCCTCCTGTTATAAGGTCTTGTATAGGTAACACCAGCTACTGCGGGGCCATGACAGCCATGGCCACTTTGTGTCTGGAACACAGTATTGCAAGGCGTTCTGCCCATGGAGGGTGTGATAGAGGTGTCTCACTTCGTGCTGAACACTCCACTGTTACTTCTTGTCAGCACTTTGATGAGTTTTCTTTTAATTTTATTTATTTATTTGCAAGCAGAGAGAGAAAAGAGAGATAGAGAGAACAGGTGTGCCAGGGCCTCCAGCTGTTGCAAACAAATTCCAGATGCATGCTCCACTTTGGGTATCTGGCTTCACATGGGTACTGGGGAATTGAACACTGGTCACTAGGCCTTGCAGGCAAGCGCCGTGACTGCTGAGCCATCTCTCTAGCCCCACTTTGAGTTTTAAGTCTTGCCAGTGGTCACCACCATCTGAAAAGGGAAACTTCTCTAGGCAAAAGTGAGAGCAGCATTAATGTATATGCATAAACATAGGTGTTTAGAGATTAGTTTTGAGGGCATACTGTGTTTATTTAGCTAGACGACAGTAAATAGTTTTCCCCATATGACTTAGGACCTCTCTAGCCATGGACTTGACTAGGTTTTCAGTATCATGCATGAATTCCCACCTGTGGAGTGGGCCCCAAATCTAATCAGAGAGCAGTTGTTTTCCCCCTTAACAGACATGCCAACATTGCACCAGTTTGTGCATTTGGCCTGGCCTGGCCAGCCTCGACTGCTTCAGAGTGCAATCACACATCAGAGCAGTTGTCATGTAACTAGAAGAACACAGAGACCTTAGGTTTGCCTTTGCTCTGCAGGACATTTTAGGGCTCCTGATGTTTCCTGTTGGGACGGAAAAGGTGTCCTGTGGCCTGGGGTTTGAAGCGTTAAGGTCTAGAAGGCAAGCACACTGTGAACACTCCACATCTGCAGGGTGCCACATCGCATACATGCCACCTGATAACGTGGAAGTTGTGGGATTCAAAGTGCAGTAGTTACTACATGCTTGCAAAGTCTGCTGACCTGGGTCAAGTCTCCAATATCCAGGTAAAGCCAGTATATCTGGCTTATGTGGTTCTGGGGAATTGAACCTGGGTCTTTAGGCTTCCTAGGCAAGCGCCTTGAGTGCTAAGCCATCTCTCCAGTCCAACTTTTAATTAATATATCTGCTTTCCTCAAGCTTTACAGAAGTGTCCATAACTGTCAGATCAGGAAAAGGAGACATTATTCTCAGTAAAACCCAATGTAGGAAACTTTAGCATTTTTTTTCTTTTTCTTTTCTTTTTGGTTTTCCAAGGTGGGGTTTCACTCTAGCTCAGGCTGACCTGGAATTCACTATGTAGTCTCTGGGTGACATCAAACACACAGCAATCCTCCTCCCTCTGCCTCCCGAGTGCTGGGATTAAAGGCGTGCACCACCATGCCCGATTTTTTTTTCCTTATCAAAGATTTATTAGATTGTTTCCATTTAGGGCCTTCTGTGTCAGTGGTCTCTTTATTGGTCTTAAGGTCTTTGTCATCTTTCACCCCACCAGCCTGTCCCTCCCACTGCTCTGAGGATGGTTCCAAAGCTGAGTTCTCGATACCCCAATCAAAAAAGGGCCATCCCAGCACTCGGGAGACAGAGGTTGGAGTAGCTCTGTGAGTTCAAGGCCACTCTGAGACTACGTACTGAATTCTAGGTCAGCCTGGGCTAGAGTGAGACCCTACCTCGACAAGCCCTCCCCCGCCAAAAAAACACCCTCACTAGGTATGTTGATTTCTCTGGTTGTCAGCTCAACAGTATGTAGAATCACCATGGAATGAAAACTCTGCTCATATCTGTGAGGGATTTTCTAGATTAGTTTAGTTGAGGTGGGAGGACCCACTCTAACTGTGGGACTATATGACTTTCTTGGACTAGATGAATTTCTGTTTTTTTCTTAATTTAATTTATTATTTATTTGAGAAAGGGTGAGAGGCAGAGACATGAGAGAGAGAAAAAGAGAGAGAGAGCGAGAAAATGGGCATGCCAGGGCCCGTAGCCACTGCAAACTCCAGACACATGGGCCACCTTGTGCATCTGGCCTTACATAGGTACTAGGAAATCGAACCTAGGTCCTTAGGCTTTGCAGGCAGGTGCTCTCCGGCCTCCTTGGAGTGTGTGAGAAAGGAGAAAGCTGGCTGAGCATTCAGCACCGTCACGCTCTCTACATCCTCCCTGCTGATAGGATGACCTGGCGCGAGCTCCCTGCTCCTGTCACGCTTTCCCCGGCACGATGGACATCCCCTCAGAACTGTGAGCCAAAGTGAACCCGCCCTTTCCTTAAGCTGCCCTGGTTGGGCATTTTGTCCCAGGTATGAGAAAGTAACTGATACAACGGGAGACACGGGAACCAGAGCTGCGCTTCTGCAGTTCACCCAGAACTTGTGTGAAGGAGAGATTCCATGACTAGCCATTGAATGACTGACGAATGAATTACATTAAAAGTCGAAGTTTTTTTGTTTTCTTTTTTTGAGGTAGGGTCTCACTCTAGCCCAGACTGAACTGAAATTCACTATGTAGTCTCAGGCTGACCTCGAACTCAAAGCGATCCTCTGATCTCTACCTGCCAAGTACTGGCATTAAAGGTGTGCATCACCAGGCCCAGCTAACCGATTATCCCATAGTCATTCAGACATAGAAACTGTGACCCAATATAGATCATTTTCTGTAACCATTTTAAGTTCTAGAAAACTGTAGACCTGGGCTGGACAGATTGCTCAGTGGTTAAACGTACTTCCTTACACAGCCAGCTGGTCCGTTTCTGATTTCTTAGCATCCTTGTAAAACCAGATGCTTAGAGTGACACTGCACCTGGCATTTCTTTTGCAGTGGCAAGAGATCCTGACATGCCCCCTCCTTGCAAATAAATAAATAAAAAGTTTTTTAAAAAGTGCAAACTCTTTCCTGACTTTAAAATCTCTGATCTATTACTTTCAGGCCACCTTTGTAGTGCTTGTTCTCATTTTCATACAAACACTGTGACCCTCCATGAACAGGTATAGAGACAAACCTTTGTTAATTGGGTCAAATTAGAGATTATGAACCTCCCCCCGCAAAAAAGCACAAAACATAAAGCATCAGAGAATAAGTGTTCATGTGGGCACATTGGTTCGTCATCCATCAGTGTATGACTAGGGATCAGTAAAAGGCAAAGAAGATAAACCAATATGAAGGTTAGGAGGATGTTCTCTGTCCATGTCTGAGGCTGAGTGTCCACTTCACATGTGCTTGCTAATAACCGATGAAGCAGATGACGGTGGAATATGTTGAGAATTTCACAATGCTAAGGAATTTGACAGGCACGTCTTGGATGTCTGGGAGTGGGGAAGAGCATGTGCTATAAGGAGGAGTGCCTGCCTGCAGCTTAGGCCAGACAAAGGGAAAGTGCCAGCCACTGGGGCACTGTGGGGATTTGTGGGCCACTTTTGCTTGGTACACTGACTGGGATAGAGACATTATGTGGGCACAGGACAAGGACACGGACACTAAAGGTCCTGCAGGGAATAAGATAGTTTTTCACTGTAAAGAATCCACACGAGGCCGTGGCTTATGAACATTTGGCCAGACATTTGCAGCTAAAAATGTCTATGTCACTAAAATTTTAACATATCTTAAAGTCTTTCAAAAATATTTATTTATTTATTAGAGAGAGAGAAATGAATGGGTGCACTAGGGCCTCTAGCCACTGCAGTCGAACTCCAGATGCATGCGCCACCTTGTGTATCTGGCTTTACATAGGTACTAGGGAATCAAACCCAGGACCTTAGGCTTTATAGGTAAGTGCTTTAAGTGCTGAGCCAAATCTCCATCTCCTAAAGATATCTTTATCAAAAGTTTTTATTTATAAATTATAAATTTATATATATCATATATTTCTTTATAAAAATTATATATATATATATTTAGAAAGAGCATGTCCTTGCTCAAACCCATCTGAATACTGTTTGTTTTGAGACAGGGTTGTCAAGGCTGGCCTGGAACTTGCTATATGTAGCTCAGACCTTCCCTAAACTCAAGAACCTCCTATGTCTGTCTCTCAAGTGTTGAGATTACAGATGTGCCCCACAATACTCAGCTGTCTTCTTGTGTCTTGTGATGTCATCGCAACTGAGGAGTTGTATAGTAAAATACATCTTATGTTTATATAAATTTTTAATTCATATGTAATCTATATATGTTTTTATATTTTATTTACTTATTTGAGAGAGCGGGAGGCAAATAGAGAGAATAGCCTGTAGCCACTGCAAACAAACTCCAGCTGCATGTGCCTTCCACCTTGTACATTAGGCTTATGTGGGTACTGGGGAATCGAACTTGAGTCCTTAGGCTTTGCAAGCAAGCACCTTCACCACTAAGACATCTCTCCAGCCCCATGTCTGTCTATCTATACACAAACACACTTATATATAAAGAGAGACAGAGAGAGAGAGAGAGAGGAGGCTCATGTAGCCCATACTGGCCTGGGATAACAGATATGCACCTCTGCACCCACTCATTTTTTCCTTATATATCTAAGAAGACATTATATCGATTTTTGTAATTTAAGTATATGTGATGAGACAAGTTTTTTCGTTATTAATTATGTCTCAGCATATAAAAAGAGGTATTGAGGCCAGGAGGTATGAGCATGGGTGGCCTAGGCCGGTTCGTTAGTTCTTGTGGGTTAAAGAAGATCGGCTTAATGAGAGTGCCAGTCACAGGAAGACCCTCATCCTATGGGCAGAAGCTGAGTGGGAAGGCTGCTGCCGGAAGTTGTCCCATGCAGACTCCAGGCTCAGCGAATGCCCAAGGTCGTCCTTCCTGTCACTTCTACTGTGTGCCTAACTGTCCTCATTTCTTGTTTCTGTAGTCTTGGAGGGGCAGAGTGAATAGTGGAGACGATACTCTTTTCTTTTTTTGAGGTTTTTCGAGGTAGGGTCTCACTCTAGCTGAGGCTGACTAGGAATTCACTGTGTAGTCTCAGGGTGGCCTTGAGCTCAGGGCGATCCTCCTACCTCTGGCCTCCTGAGTGCTGGAATTAAAGGCGAGTGCCACCACGCCCGGCTGAGATAATGCTCTTAAAGCACCTGGCACCAAGATACAAAAATGCTGCAAATTGTAAGTGGCATAGATAATAATCCTCCTGTGTGGCAGTTTGAGAATGGAAAGTAAAGAAGCTATCTCATTGACTACTGGAGACGTCGTCTGAGTTTTCCATGATTCCTCAAGGCTGTGGTTTTTAATTTTTTTTTTTTTTTTACTTATTTTGTTGTATGTATGTATCTGTGTGTGCGTGTGTGCTTCTGAGTCATGTCCCTAGCCCAAGAAGGGAATTTTATAAGTTAGCTTTTGCATTGAAGTGACCACAATATACAATAGGAACAACTTAAGGGAGGAAGATTCATTTTGGCTCATAGGTTCGGGTGGGTTCATGGAGGGTAAGGAAAGGCAGAGCTGTCTGGTTCCTGGCGGTGAGAATGTATAGGAGGCTTCTCACATCGCGGAGAACCAGGATGCTAGGAACCTGGGATCCTCAAATACTTGCTCCTAGTGACGTATTTTCCCCAGCCATACGCTACCTCCTAAATTTACTACATCCTCCCCAAAATAGCAACAGCAGATGGAGAACAAGCATTTAGGACAGGTGCCTGTGTGGGACAATTTGAATTCAAGTCCTAACAGGGATCGAGAATGATTGTCAACAAGGTCGGGGTGCGCAGCATCTGAAAGAGCACTGTTGCTATTCACTGAAGTACGAACGGAAGTTGAGGGAGGATCACGTCTAAGAGACAAACTCAAGTTGGGTTCTGAATGTGATGCATTTGAAACATTGGTGGTATATGGGTCTCCCTTAGCAAAATGTGAGTCCTTGGATTTAAGGCCATGTCTCCCCTTACCTTAGAACTCATCAGTTAGTTGGCAGAGTTTGGCCCCTAGGATGTCCAACACTTGCACTTAAGTAGGTGGAATTCAGATTTACATGTGTGAGGGTTTCTGAAGGTAGTGAACAACTTTGCCTGTGTCTTCATGTAATTTTTTATAAATATGTATGTGTGGGTATTGCTAGGCACTGCGAGGTCTTGGATATCGAGGCCAATTTCTGTCCAGACGGTTGTATGTAAGGAGTGGTGCCCTTCCTTTGGCTCTTACATTCTTTCTGCCACCTCTTCCACAGTGGGCCCTGAGCCTTGGAGGATGTGAGATGTTTCAGTGCTGGACACTCCTTCATCCCTTCTTCTGAGCACTCTGTTGCCTTTTGGGTCATCCCAGAGGTCACTGCCATCTGAAAAGAGAAGCTTCTCTAACCAGAAGTGAGAGTGGTATTAATATATGAGTATGAACATTAAGTGTAGTGCTTTCAGAGCAGTTTGGTGAGAGTAATATATGCATTTATCCAGACAAGAGCAGGCTTTATACCCCTAAGGCTCATGACCTCCCCTGCCATAGGTTTTTGATTAGGTTTTCAGTACCAGGCATGTATTCCCTCCCATAGAGTGGGCCTTCAATCCAATTAGAGAGCAGTTGGTCCCCCCCCCCCCCCCCAGCAGACATGCCAGTATTGCACTCATTCAGTCATTTGGCCTGTCTGGCCAAATTTGAGGCTTCCAGTTTCCATTGTTTTCACCACTGATGACTTCTGTTTTCCCTAAGTCTGCATACAGTGTTATATATATTTTTTAATTTTTTTAAACTTTATTTTTATTTAAGAGAGAGATAAAGAGGCAGAGAGAGGAAGAGAGAGAATGGGCATGCCAGGGTCTCCAGCCATTGCAAATGAACTCCAGAAGCATGCGCCCCCTTGTGCATCTGGCTAACGTAGGTCCTTTGGCTTTGCAGGCAAATACCTTAACCGCTAAGCCTCTCTCCAGCCCTCTTCATATATTATTTTTTTAAATCAGGAATAGATATTGATTTATTTTTAAAATATTTTTATTTTTTTATGAGAGAGAGGCAAATAGAGAGAGAGAGAGAGAGAGAGAGAGAGAGAGAGAATGGGCACATCAGGGACTCTGGCCATTGCAAACCAGCTTCAGAAGCATGTACCTTAACTGCTAAGATATCTCTCTAGTCCAATTCATGTTCTTTTTAATCATAATCCATAAAGCAGAGAAAAAATAATTGGAAATAAATGCTGGAAGGAACATTTTGGAAATGGGTAGAACCAGAAATGATGCTGACAGCAGGTTTTAGAAGTGAAAAGTAGATTGTGCTCAGGCCAAATGTAAATAAATTAGCATAAACCATCATACTTGATTTCCATACCTATTGTGCCTGACGTGGTCGATGCAACAGCTGCTTCGATGGCCTCAGCTGTGTCGTTTCTCCGGCATTTTCTTTTCATGAAAATCTATTGCATGATTGTCATTGCTTTGTCATTTCCAATGTGACATTAAGTTCTTTTATTACTGTTGTTATTTGTATATGTGTAGTAAGTGTGGTGTATGCACATGTATGTACTCATGCAGTGCCTTGAGTATTTGCCTGTAGTGGCCCAGGAAATATCAGGTGTTCCCGTCTGCTTCTCACCCATCTCTCTTTCCTTGTGTTGGGACCTCTTTCTGATTCCAGAGCTGGCCATTTTCAAGCCCCAGTGATTTTTTGCAGTCTCTGGTCCCCACTCCCTCACAGGATGGGGGGTCATAGACATGTGTGGCCATGCCCAGTTGTTTATGCAGGTTTTGGAGTTTTGAGCTCAGGCTCTCAGGCCCCCTCGGGCCCTTGTTTGCACAGGAAGTGTGCCTAACCACTGAGCAATCTTTTCAGACCATTATTTTTGCCTGACCATAATGATTAAGAAAAATCTTAAAAAAAAAAAAAAAAAGAAAAAAAACAAAAGTCTTGTGCCAGGCCCGGTGGCATGCACCTTTACTCCCAGCACTCGGGAGGCAGCGGTAGGAGGATTGTCTGGAGTTTGAGGCCAGCCTGAGACTACATAGTAAGTTCTAGATCAGCCTGGGCTAGAGTGAGACTCTATCTCAAAAAAGAAACAAAAGAAAGAGGGGGCTGGAGGGATTGCTTAGTGGTTAATGTGCTTGCCTGCAAAGCCAAAGGGCCCTGGTTCAGTTCCCCAGGACCCACGTAAGCCAGATGCACAAGGTGGCACATGTGTCTGGAGTTCGTTTGCAGTGGCTGGAGGCCCTGCCGTGCCCATTCTCTGTTTCTTTCTCTCTCTCTCCCTCTCTTTCTCTCACTGACTCTCTTGAATAAGTAAAGCTTAAGAAAAAGAAAGAAAACAGGAAGGAAGGAAGGAAGGAAGGTCTTGTAACAGCCATTCATTTTGACGAGCCAACTCTTTTCCTTGTTTTTACTTGGCGTTTTATTGTTTTAATATTTGCCATAAAGGCTGTCCCAACAGCTTCTCATAGAGGTTTGGGAGAAGGCTTCTCTGTCATATGAAGAAGAGTTGGAAAGTTGGTTAGATTTTTTATGTTAGGGTAAAAGCTTATAAAGCTCCCCGAACGATGACTGGCAAACATCCAGTGTTGTATAAATGTCGAAAATATAAAATTAACTACACGAAAGCAGAACCACTCACCACAGGGAGGAGAGGCGTGTTTAGAGAGACATCTTCCACGGAGGCTTACAGCACCTGCTTAGATCAGTGGTGATGTCAGTGCAGGGTGGAGGAGCAGGCGTGGTGCCGGGAGGTGAAGGGTGAAACGAGGCCGTGGTTCTACCTGGACATGTCATCTTTTTGGAGCCTATGGATTATACACTAGGCGGTTGGAAACAGCTCGGGAGGCTTAGCAGAGATCATGGCCTGTAGAACACCTTTACAGGTAAGGGAATAAAGCAAACAGAGAAACTGATTAAAGATGGAAACCATACTCAAGGGACCAGGTGTCTGTGGTACCAGTGCTCTGAACATGGGTGCTGGAGTTCAGAAGGAAAAGAGGGTGTGCTTTGCCAAGACTGCTAGACTCTTTTATGAATATCCAATGGCAAATGTAACAGACAAAATATTACAGTTTTGAAAAATATTTTCAATTCATTTTTTAAAAGTATGTATTTTTCATTTGCAAGCAGAGAGGTAGAGAGCCAGAGAGAAAATAGGTACAGCAGGGTCTTTTGCCACTGCAAATGAATTCCAGACGCATGCACTTTCTTACAGTGTGAAACTCTAATCAAGTTTTAGTTAGTACCAAATAATACCGATGAAAGCATCCTACTACTGTTAGTACACCTACCACAGCCAACTTTTTAAAAATATAGCATTTATTTGATAGAGAGAGAGAGAGAGAGAGAGAGAGAGAGAGAGAGAGAGAAAGAGAGCATGGACATGTCAAGGCCTCTTGCCCTCAAAAATAAACTCCAGATGGATGCACCACTCTGAGGAGCTGGCTTTATGTGGGTGTGAGGGATCAAACCCATGTCAGCAAACTTTGCAAGCAAACACCTTTAACCACTGAGCCACAACCTACTTTCGAAATCATTCATCCTAAAAGATGATGGCGTGTTCTGACTCCGCGAAAGCAGCAATAATTTGCAACTTTGGGCATTGTTTTGCTATTAGTATCAGTTGTATTTGGGACTTGGGGGATCTTTAGGAGTTAAAGTTGAATCACATTTTACCCCAAGCCTAGATGCCACAATAAAAAATACAACGAGCCTTCTTGGACCTTCTTTGTGGATACCTGAATGCTGTCATGGGAAAATAGCAAACCCTACACCTGTGAACTCTCCGAAACTCGAGGTCCTTGAGCCTGGTGTTTCAAGCTGCTTCGCTGGCCACTTGATGTTTTGGTGATGTTTGGGAGGAGTCATGCTGTGAAGCTAGAGAGCCCCACAGGGAAGGCTGGGTGCACATGCTACCTGCAGGGGAAACGGCAACAGCATCTTCCAAGAGGTAAAAATAGCTTGGCTGTGGTCACTACCCCTGAAGCCAAGTGTCCCCTTTCACTTCCTGTTTTCTGCTGGTGTTCTGCAAAGGGACGTCTTGTCTTCCAAAGTTTGGAAGGCGAAGTCTCCATTCGTGCCAGTTTAAGCATCTAGGATGTGTCTGGTGTTCATGTTGTCATATGTTTCAAGGGTCCTTGCCCCGGAAATCAGTTACACTTCACATTCCCTGTATCTACTGTTCATTCATCCTGCAAGGGGGTTGAGAGTTACTTGTCAGGCACCAGGTGGCTTAGATGCTGACACCTTGACATCCAATCGTAGGCAGCAATTCTCTTATCAATAACTCTTCCAGAGATCTTCCTTATTTACCCCCCATCACAGGTCTTACACATTCTGACCATTTCCTCTGTAAACTATATTGGATCAGTTTGTAGATTTTGAAGTTATTTACAAATCTCCTTATGGAAACGTTATGGACTTGCAATGGAAGTTCTTCATTTTCTATAGCTCTGAAGTTGAGCTCCTATTTTTTCTTTTCATTGTTTTTTGAAGTAGGGTCTCATTCTAGCCCAGGCTGACCTGAAACTCACTCTGTAGTCCCTTGAACTCACTATGAACCTCCTACCTCAACCTCCTGAGCGCTGGGATTATAGGAATAGAGGATTGTTTTTTTCAATTTTGAGCTCCATTTATTACAATATTTATTTATTTGAAAGAGAGACATAGGGTGGTAGGGAGGAAGGGAGAGAGAGAGACAGAGAGAGAAAGAGAGAGAGTGTGAGAGAGGGAGGGAGGGAGAGAATATGAGAATAGGCATGCCAGGGCCTTCTGTCACTGCAAACAGACTCCTGATGGACGTATGCACCACGTTGTATCTGGCTTTATGTCAGTTCTGGGGACTCCAACCCAGGTTATCATGCTTTGCAAGCAAGTACCTTTAATCACTAACTTCTCTCTAGCCTTAGCACTCCTTTTCTTGAGATAGGGTCTCACTCTACAAACTCATTATATAGCCTGGGTTGGCCTCAAACTTGTAGCAATCCTCCTGCCTCAGTCTTCCCAGTACTGGGATTATAGATGTGACTAAGCTCATTTGTAAGGGATCTTTTGCTACAAAGCCCATGTTAGTAATCAGGAAAGGGTTGAGGGGGGGAGGTATTCATCACTGAACAATGTGGCTACTGGTGGTGTTATTTCCTATGTCAAGTTCCCTGGCAGACCTGACATAGGGCTCAAGTGATGTGGTGACATGGAGATGTGGGTACCATATGCCTTCACACTAATACTGCTTGGCACTTGCTGTCTTCTTCCTGTTGAAACAGAATGTTCTACATCTCCCCCTCGGCACACTACAGCTGGCATGCCGTCTCACTGTGGAGAAACTCCAATGCAGATGCTAAAATTAAAGTTGCACGTTTTGTGATGGAGGGGAGCACAGGCATGATAAGTCACTGCCTGAGTCATGGGATCATTGCCTAAGATATGGAACATTCGTGATTTCTGGAGCCGTATTTAACTGGCACTGTAAAAGGGAAAAAATAGCATAAGATCATTGGAAACAATAAATCAACTTACCTATTCTTATCAATAATCCATCCATACATATATAATGTTATATATATACATATATAATGTCATACATATAAGTATTATGTATATGTTGTTCAGGTACTATGGTCTTTATTGATAAGCAATATAGAGAACCTTCTCTTTAGACTCTCTTGGCCCATCTTCCCTGTCATTTCCCCAGGCCTGTCCCCTCTCAGCCTCTTGTTAACTGAAAGCACATGTGTTTGAGAATAGAACCTGGAAAAGGAATGCGCATGGCCCTCATATGGAAATACCATTCAAATTCCATATGCCATGAGATAATACACTGGCTAGACCATCAGAAGTCACCCCAGAAAGGGGAATTTGGATTGGAAAAGGATCAAAGGAATTGTAAGCTACTATAATTGACTGCAGTTAAGCAGTAATAGGTAGTCTGGACAACTGGATAAAAGCCAAGTTTAAAATCACAAGTAATCCCGCGCCCTTTTAGAAGGAGATGAGATTGGCTGCGTGGGGAGGAGGGTGAGCCCTCCCCTGTCTCAGCATGTAACACACACCTGGCCTTCTGAGCTTTGTCTTACATTCTCTGAAAGGGATGAAGACAATGAATGCAGCCGTGAAAACTCCTATTTGTGCACCAGAACCATACATCCACAACAGCTTCTTACCTCCTTTGTTCCCACTTAGAAAGAAGGTTCTGAACGTTCTTGATTGCATCTGATGTTAGCTGAGTTCCATGACCTCCTTCATTTCCTTTGTCCCCTATACCTGACACAATGTCCAGTGTGACATACTTTTAGAATGAATACCAAGTGTCAAGAAGACATGGAAAAAGCTGGGCATGGTGGTGCACACTGTTAGTCCCAGTACTTAGGAGGTTCGCTATGAGTTTGAGGCCAGCCTGAGACTCCATGGTGAAGGTTAGCCTGGGCTAGAGCGAGACCCTACCTCAAAACAACAACAAAAAGAAGACATGGAAGATACTAGTGAGGGAAGAAAGGGCGGCAGCAACAAATTGTAGCTCTAAGAATAAGTGCTGTCTTATAGCAAAACACGCAGGTGTCCCACCAACGGCCACATGTGTGAGCCACTTGGAAGGCTTGTGCTTGGGGTTCTGTTTCGTGTAGTATGTGAACCTGATTCAAAACTGAGTAACCTCTCGCCCCTTCTTTCCTCATCTGTAAGAAGAGGACAATGTCCTTCTCTAAATTATGGGACTTAAACCAGACAGTGCAGGCCAGCTGCTTGTATGTCCCCGGTGCTGAGTAGATCTTCCCTGGTGATTCATTTCCACCTTCCTTGCTGGCATCTGTTTATCACACATTGCTAGCCCGGAAGAGTGGTTTCTTAGGAGACAGTCCCACTGCTCTTCATCTTTATGGTCAGTACAGAGAATTTTTATTTTCTCTTGTAAACTGTGAGTGTTTTTCAAAGAACTACTGTCTCAATAGGCTCATCTAACAGGCCCTCTTGTATTTGCTCATGCTGCTGTCTCCTAAATTCTGTCACTATCATGTCGGCTTTTATTTTTTAAATTTTGACTCACCTAGGTTCTTCTAAATTGAATATTAAATAAGAGACGTCTTAAGAAATGTATGTTAAAAAGCCGGGCATGGTGGTGCACGCCTTTAATCCCAGCACTTGGGAGGCAGAGGTAGGAGGATTGCCGTGAGTTCGAGGCCACCCTGAGACTCCATAGTGAATTCCAAGTCAGCCTGGGCTAGAGTGAGAAATGTATGTTAGTTTTCCCTACAATAACAAAACATCTGTGATAATTAACTTTGAAAGAGAAAAGGTTTGTTTCTGCTTGGTTTTAGAGGTTCCACCCAGTGATCAGGTACCCCCCTTTCGTTTTGGGCCTGTGGGGAGGCAGTGCAGCATGGCAGGAGCGTGGAGTGGAGGAAAACCACTTCCACTAGGAGCCAGGGCGGGGGAGGAGGTTAACTCCCACTGGGAGCTCCAACCATTTCCCATAGTGCGATCCTGGGGACCAAGCCATTAGCACACAAACCTTGGGGGGACATCAACATTCAAGCGACAGCACACTCTTGATTAAATCATTACTACATGGCCGTCCAACAACCGTATGTAACAGGAATAACAACCACGGACATTCGCTCTACTTTTGCCATATGCCAGGCATGGTGTGTGTATATAGGTTGCTTAATCCCCACACTAACCAGGGTGGTGTCTGCTATCAGATGAAGAAACTGGGGCTTTAGCAGTTAATGGCCCGAGGCCTCCAGCTAGTGAAAGATGAACATGACTCAATGACAAGGACTAGTGTCAGTGAACAGGGATATAGATGAGCTGAAATAGGAAAGCCAGCCCAAGACTTTTATTTTCTTTTCAAGAAAGATAGTCTTCATTTACTTTTATTTTTTATTTATTTGAGAGAGAAAGACAGAGAAAGAATCAGAGAGGGAGAGAGAAAGAGAGAGAGAGAATGGGCATACCAGGGCCTCCAGCCACTGCAGACTCCAGATGCACGAGCCACCATGTGCATCTGGCTTACGTGGATACTGGGGAATTGAACCTGGGTCCATAGGCGTTGCAGGCAAGCACCTTAACCACTAAGCCATCTCTCCAGCCTCAGTCTTCAGTTTTGAGGAAATAAAGAAAGCTATGGGGCTGAAGAGATGGCCCAGCAGTTAAGAGTACACTCTCTGCACTCATGAAGGCCCATGGAGGCCTGAGAGATGGCTCATGTAAGTTAGATCCCCGCAGCACCTACAAACAGCTGAGCATGGCCACATGCACCTGTAACCTCAGTCTGGTAGGGAAATAGACCTGAGAATTACTGGCTGCCATGGAAACATTCAATAGGAATGAGTGGAATAGTGAAAGAGGAAGACACTGGCCAACGTTCTGCTGCAGCCAGCATAGGCAAGCACACCCACGTTAGGCAGGTACATGGGACACTGTATGAGCACACACCACACCACTCTACCCCCCCCCCCCACACACACACAAGTGGAAAAAAAGCCATGTGTTACAGAGTTTTTTTGTATCGCAGATTAGGGAGCCTACTCTGGAGTCCTCACCTGCTGGGGCAAGATCAGAACACAGTGAGTTCCACATTCAAGTACTTCATTCCAAACGTTCCTCCAAAGCACAGCCCCTTTCATAAGTATAGAGAAATGAATTTACCCAATTTTCAGATGTCAGTCACTGTTAATTTA
The DNA here is from genome assembly GCA_036346955.1 of Dipus sagitta. Classification (NCBI taxonomy): domain Eukaryota; kingdom Metazoa; phylum Chordata; class Mammalia; order Rodentia; family Dipodidae; genus Dipus; species Dipus sagitta. The sequence continues at coordinate 157,015,747 of CM070773.1, forward strand.
AGTATTTAAATCTTTAAAAAAATTTTTTTTTGTTATATATATTTATTTATTTGAGAGCGACAGACAGAGAGAGAAAGAGGCAGATAGAGAGAGAGCGAGAGAGAGAGAATGGGCGCGCCAGGGCTTCCAGCCTCTGTAAACAAACTCCAGATGTGTATGCCCCCTTGTGCATCTGGCTAACGTGGGTCCTGGGGAGTCAAGCCTTGAACCGGGGTCCTTAGGCTTCACAGGCAAGCGCTTAACTGCTAAGCCATCTCTCCAGCCCCGAGTATTTAAATCTTAAGCAAGAGTCTCCTTGATGTCAAAAATATTATTTTCCCCAGCACCAGAAACACCTAACACTACCCCGCAATTACCCTAAATTCAGAGCTTTTGTGCCCTGCACGGTGCTTGATACAACCAGGGTCACACGTGTCTGCAGGCTTGGCTCTGACAGCTGCGGGGTGGTCGGTGGTTGAGCTGGAAAGGGACCGTCTGTTTTCCACTTAGGCTGCTCATGTCCTAGCAGTGAAGGGATGTTAGTGGGCTCATCCTTAGCCTCTCAGCATGCCTTACATACAGAAGTCATCTAGTCAGTGCTGGCCAGGGACCCAGCAGGTGCTTGTTTGTGGCGTGGAATTTTCTAGGGATCCTGTGATGAGGGGAACCCGCCAGGAGCGATGAGGTGCTGCTCGCTGAGCAAGCCGGTGATGCTGATGGCCGTGTCGGCCTTGCTGATGCTTTCAGTCAAGGTGCTTTACATTGCTTGGGAACTTTGTTTTTATCTAGAGGAAAAAAGCTCTTCCATAAAAACAAAAAAAAACACAACAAAGTTCAGCTTTTTACTCTAAGCATATTTTAGAAAATGAATAGGATGATAAGAATAAGAACTAAGAACTTTGTGTATAATTGGGGTGACAGGAGAAAGAGGGCAGAAGCCTAACTGGAGTTTATTCATGTTTGTTTGAAGACTTACTGCCCCTAAGTATGGCTCATTTGGCAAGATGCTGTCTGCCCTCCAGTATGGACTCTCTTTGACTTAACTTTCTTCTCTGAGGCAGGGAAGTGTCTCAAGGCATGAGGTGATATGAGGAGAAGCAGTTGCTATCAACACCACGGTTTATTTGTGGATTCTGTACCACCTGCCTCCTCCAGCGAGGACACGTTTCCTCCAGAGGGGCAGCGCTGTTTCTCTGCGAGGCTCTTGGCCCAGATGCAAGGAGAGGAGTCCAGCTGAGCCGGCCAGTCAGCTGGTCATTCAGGAAAAAGGGATATAAATAGAAACGGCTGGAAGATTGAATGTGTTTTTCTGCTGTGGAAAGGTTAATGGAGGACTAGGGAGATGGCTCAGCAGTTAAAGGCATTTCCTTATAAAGACCTGGCCTGGGTTCAGTTACCCAGTCCTACATAAAGCCAGTTGCACAAAGTGGTGCATGTATCTGGGGTTCATTTGCCGTGACAAGAGGCTCTGGCAAACGCATACTCAGTCTCTCTTTCTCTCTCATAAATAACTAAATAAAAAGGGTTAATTGGGAGCTCTAATTCTATTTATTTATTTGCAAGGAGAGAGAGAGGGTGGGGGGATTGGGAGAGAGAGGGAATGGGTATGCCAGGGTCTCCAGCCACTGCAAACAAACTCCACATGCATATGCCACTTTGTGCATCTGGCTTTACGTGGGTACTGGGAATTGAACCAGGGTTGTTAGGTTTTTGCAGGCAAGTGCCTTAACCACTGCACTATCTCTCTAGTCCTTCCTTCCTTCTTCCTTCCTTCCTCCCTTCCTTCCTTCCTTCCCTCCTTCTTTTCTCTTTCTTTCTTTCTTTCTTGCTTGCTTGCTTGCTTTTCCTCCCCTTCCTTCCTTCCTTCCTTCCTTCCTTCCTTCCTTCCTTCCTTCCTTCCTTCCTTCCTTCTTTCCTTCCTAACTTTCTCTCTCTGTCCCTCTCTTTAACATAAAGTCTTGCTTTGTTACCCAGGTTGGTCTCAAGCAGTCCTCTTGCCTCAGCCACCAGTAGCTGGGGCTACCAGTGTGCACCACCACCATGCTAGGCTCATGGACTTTTATTTTTATTTTTTTGAAATGGAAACTATACTTGTCTGGTAGAAACTGGTGACAGATATATAGGTCTCATCATATATGAGGGAGACCCAGACTCCCGGTGTTCACGTCTCCCCATCTGCCTCTGTCTCTTCTGTTTTAACCTCTTGATGAATATGCCACAAGAGAGTGGCACTCAAACATCACGCGGATTTGCTATTGATTTCTAAGGAGCCCAGGAGGATAGACTCCGCAATGTCTTCTTGAAGACAGGGACAGAGCCCTGGTTCATCAGCAGAGATGATACAGAAGTTGTGTTTTTATTTGTTCACCAGCACTGACAGCTCCTGACAAATGCTCTCATTGGCAGGCTTGGGGAGAGTGGGGGGTGATTAAATGTTCTTGTTTCTGAGTGAGCAGGCGGTGTGATCAGAGGAGCCCATTATGCTGAGCACAAAGCCCATCAACATCCCAATTAGGAGGGAAAGGAGTGTGGTTGTGAAAATATCAGTGGGTTGTGTTGTTAAAGCTGTCTGGGTTGAGAGCCAAAATGGGGTTCTTCGGGATGCAGCAGCTCTAGAGCGCTTGTGTATTTTCGCGTGGGATGCCTCCTCCCGAGGCATCTTTGGAATGTCACCTGCAGAAATGTGGTGATTTGGGCTGCTTATAGATTGTAGAGTGGGTGAGTCCATCTCTGAGAGGTGATGTTTTGGGTAGGGGTTCTTCTGCCCCTTGACCTTGCAACAGGTCATAGGTAAGAGAACTGGCTTGTAACCACTGGCCAAGGTTTTGGTGGATGACCTCCTAGGGACCAGGAGTCAACCTCTAAGAGAGGTGATAGAATCCTAAGCAAGAGAGCTTCAAAAGTATTTTTTATCTTCATTTATAAAATAAGTCTTCTTTGCCTTGTTAATTTTTATCCAATTCCTAGTACAGCTCTGTTTAACATATAAAATAAAGGGAAATAGCTTCACGTCACTTGTTAGTTCCTGGTAGCATTTCTGCTTGTGATTTGGGTATCTTGGGAACATGGTGAAGCAATGCAGCTGGGACAGCCCTGGGACAGCTGAGTGATCCGTCGGGGTGGCACTTTAACAACTCCTGAAATGAGGGAGGATGGAGACACCTAGAAGGGGCGTCTCTGGAAGGCCAGAGCAGAGGAGAGGGGTACACAGCAAAGGTGGTGTGTTATGGGGAGTGTCAGAAAGGTTCAGGAAGCATTGTAAAACATCTCAGGACCACGTTCCACTCTCTCCACTCCTGACTTTCAGTATACCTACAGAGAAGCACTGCTGTGACATTAAAAAGGAAGAGAAAATTGTCTTGAGATCTGGAGGGGATTTTTTCAAAGGTGAAAATAAGTCCAAGTTTCCTAGGGAGATCATGACAAATAAAAACTTCTCCCTCTTTCTCCCAGATGCTCTGCTTCAGGAGTGGAGAGAAACGCAGGGCAGGCTGCGTGCTTTCCCGCCGCTTGTTTTCTGTGGGGTGACCCTGAGCCCTGGGGACTCTGCAGGGAAGGAGGCACCGCTCTGACTAATTATGCATACGGTGACTTTCTGTTGTTCTACAGAAACTCACCCTTGCGCCAGGAGGCCTTGCCAGGAGATCCTGGCTTGGCCCAGACCATTAGCTAAAGTGCCTGTCACCAGGCTTTGAGCTTTCCATGTTCCCACAAGAGGTATCCGCCTGTGAAATGATTGTCATTTTGTCTGTTGCCAGAATGGGCGTTAAGTAATTTTAAATCATGCACAGTAAAATGGGTATCAGTTAATAATTAACACATTTTTGTGTGTGTGTGTCTGGTAACTTTAACTTTTGGTTACTAAATCAGGGACTGGACAGAAGTTTATCTCTTTAAAAAAATATTTTATTTTTATTTATTTATTTGACAGAGAAAGAGGGAGAGAGAGAGAGAGAGAGAGGATGAATGGATGCGCCAGGGCCTCCAGCCACTGCAAATGAACTCCATGTGTGCACCCCCTTGTGCATCTGGCTGATGTGGGTCCTGGGGAATCGAGCCTTGGTCCTTTGGCTTTGTAGGCAAACACTTAACCGCAAAGCCATCACTCCAGCTCCAAAGCTTACCTTTTTTTTCTTTAAATATTTATTTGCAAGAGGAAAGAAAGAATGGGCACACGAGGGCCTCTTGTCATTGTAGATGGACTCCAGATCAATGCACCACTTTGTGCATCTGGCTTTATGTGAGTACCGGGGATCTAACCTAGGCTAACAGACTTTGCAAGCAAATGCCTTTAACTGCTGAGCCATCTCCGTAGCCCAGGAAGTTTATCTTAATGGTGTCTAGTTGTGGGGAATCAAAGGGGGCATATGTAAAGATGTCTGATAAAATTAAGGTTCTAAGGAAGATGCCCTTTCTTTAAACACATTAAGCATGTACGCCTGCCTGTAGGACTCATTGTGTGGCCCAGCATAGAGCACCTCCCACTAGGGTCTTGGTTTGTTCTGAGGGTATAACCAATAGCCGGCTGCTCTGCCCTGCTTCAGGTGATGTCAGACACACCACAGTCCAGCTGTCCATCTGTGGGGCGAGTCACCTCGGTGTGAGATCAGGTGGCAGCAGGATTTGTTTCATAGTATTGCATGGTGCTGCTGGTGGGGATCAGCATAGTTATGTCCTGCCCCAGAGTGGCAGCGAGAGGCTTGCCATGAGCCAGGACCTTCCTGTTTAAAGCCGGGAAAGCCCTGGACGACCCAGCATGCTTTGCTGCCCCTTGTGGGGCAATCATAGTGCAATTGCTCATCTGTGTCAGTATTACATTTCTGTGTGTTAAGTTTTGCACTCTCTGTCCCTCACACAGACTGGACTTGTTGGCCAGTACTCTGGCCCATGCCTAGGCCATACCGTCGGCCCCTCGACATACTTCGGCTGAAAACAAGCACAAGAAATGACCTTGGAGGATGTCACATTCCACTTCTCCACCAGTCTGATGCTTTGGCGTTAGGGCTTGATCAAGTGCTACAGGCTTAGATGACAGGGTGCCTTCCAACCATGACTGTCCTTCTCAGGCCTGCCCACATCTTCCAACAAGAGGTTACTCTTTATTTCAGTACAAAAACATAAAACAAAAACCCTTGCATCTAAAACTTAAAAACAATAATAATAAAGTTCCAAGCCAACGATTAGATGTCTATATCCCTTGCTGCTTCTATCATTCTGTGGTCTGTGGAAAATTGTGAAATTTCCAAAATCTTTGAAGGAAGCGAATTTAAATAGGACTGTCTGCTTCAGCGGTTCTTGTGATAGTGAGAGATGCTCACTGTGTGGTCTTTTTTATTTTTAGTAAAAGTGTTGGAAAAATCAGGTTGTTTTTATTTCTGATGTCTAGGAGGGCTGGTGAGATTGTATAGTCTGGAAAATGCTGGAACTATAAATTATTATAAATGTCTGCTGGTTGGAGAAATTCGTGTACCAGAAATGCTGCAATATGTAAGTCAGCCTATAGATATTTACCTTGTTCATTGCCCCAAAATGTATACACTGGCCGAAAAGCATAAACGAAGAACCTATGTTCTCAGAGAAATATGTTAAACTACGCTATTCTTTTGTGCAACAAGTTTTTATGCCAGATTTCTTGCTTGTCCTTAAGCCCCCCTATTTTGTGTTAATTTATTTTTTGGTGCCTTCACTCTAAATTTTAGCATGGGTTTATTTTCCTGATAGACAAATACATTCAAATAGTAACGCCTTCTAGCTTTTAGTATTAACCAAATTGTGATGACTTTCTCTTTTCTGAGCTTTCGTTTGTTTTCAGCATTTTGAATGCTGAGTTTTCCACAGGACTGCTTACCTGCTTGATGCATGCAGGAGCAGGGTTGTCAACACTCCCTTCCTGGGGCTGGAGGTGCCATTAAGTGGGATAGAGCACCAGCCTTCTCTATGCAGACAAGTGCGCCTCCTTGAGAGAGAGGGAAACCCCATTGCCTGGGTATCATAGGAACGCGGCTCCCTAAGTATCCCTGTGCTCCGAGGATCAGTGTCTTTACTCAACAGCATGGGTGCTACCCCCCCAAAAGGAAATGATGGAGGAACTCCCTTCCTCTGGTTCCTAGCTTTAACTACCGTGGGGCAGTGAGGAGAGAGTTTGCTATCACATTGATTTCTTGCACTGATCTAGTGGAGATCTCTCATTCAAAGATACCTCTGCACTCTGGGAGAATAGGTAAACCGGAGTTTCCCCCAGTGTTTCCTGCCCTTAGCTTTTGTTTATAAAGTCACATGTTACACTTGTATTTTGAGCCACCAGACACTCAGTTATGTGGGTGGGATAGACTCCTCATTGGGACAGAGGCTGTTTGACTGCTTCCTTTGAGGATCTAGTCATCTTAAGGCTTATTTTAGTTTTGTTTACTTAGTCTTTTTTGGAGGTTTATGTGTATTCATGCATATTCATATATGTACAGGTGTGTGTGGGTGCAGATGTGCATGTGTATGCAAGCCGTGGGAGGAAGTCAGGTGTCTCTCTCAATTGCTCACCACATCATCATCATTATTATTATTTTAACTACTTATTTATTTGTAGTCAGATAGAAAAGAGAGAGAGAATGAGAGAAGGAATGGGCACTCTGGGGCCTCTTGCCACTGCAAACAAACTCCAGATGTGCATATCACTTTGTGCAGCTGGCTTTATGTGGGTGCCGGGGTATTGAACCTGGGTTATCAGGCTTTCCAGGTATGTACCTTTAACCACTGAGCCATCTCTCCAGCCATGCCACCTTATCTTTTAAGACAGGGTCTCTCACTGAACCCACATCTCAGTGCTAGCCAGCAGACCCCAGGGATCCTCCTATCTCCACCTCCCTAGAGCTGAGCTTATAGGCACACATTACTGTCCGGCAGTGTCATGCATTTCGTATGGATACTGGGAACCCAAGCTCAGGTGCTCATGCTTGTGTGACACCCACTGAGCCATCTCCCCTTATTTTGATTTTTTGCCCTGCTGTGATGGTCCTGAAGCCTTGCACACTGAGCTTCAACCTTGACCTTCAGGTCCATTTTAACGAAGTGTCTGTTTCTAAAGTGTTTTATCAGAGGTAACTTTGTTGTTACTGTTTCCGTGGTTACTATTGCCATGGTCTTAGGTTGATTCTAGAGCTCCATTAAGCAGGGTCTTGCATAGGCAGGTGCTCTGCCACTACCCCAGCCATACCGGTAATAGTTTGAAGTGTCATTTCCTCTGAATCAAGTTCCTTTGCCAGAACATGCTTACTTGTCATTTTGCCAGGTGCCCTATCTGAATGATCTTTTTCCTATGCATGAAAACATAGTAGCAGTTAAAAATAAATGTCTTCTCCCCATACTTTGGGACAAAAGCTTTTATTTAGTCCATGTTTACTTTTCTTGGTATAACAAAGAGTGATGAGAATAAAAATGTCATTGTTGGAAATTGGATCAACAAATAATTTTGGTAGAGAATAAGAAATTTGGTCAAAACATTTGAGTGAGATAACTGTGGTGATCTTCTTTATAATAATACATGCACATTCAGGGTCCAATAATAGAATAAGCATGTCTAGAATCCCAATCTATGTTCTAATCATCAATGTGTAGGTAGAAGATTCCCCAAGCTTGCTCCGTGCTTGGAGGTGAAAAGAAATGACTAGGAGCTGCATTTAATAAGCAGTCAAGTCCAAACAGCTTAGTATTTGTCACCTAATAACTTAGTGGCTGACTGAAAGTATAGCTACACAAATCTAAAAAAATAAGTATTTTTTTCTTCTGTTATCTTCCCTGAGCCTTGGAAGAGGTGAGGAGGTGAATATCTCTTCTTTCTTGAGTCTGTATCCTGCTGACCTGCCCAGCAGTGCTTGAATGAATTTATAGCCACCACAATTCCTTATTCTCTCCCCCCCCCCCACACATACCCTTATCAGTACTTTTTCTGGAGAACCATGACTAACACATTTACTAGAAGGATGTGGGTACCTGTTGAGCATTGCACCACTTCTCAGAGCTTGGAGTTAGATTGGACACCATTTCTTGTTCCTCACTGATCTTTTGTTTTGTTTTGTTTTCATCACAGTGTCCTCTGCAAACCACACCTTGCAGAGATGATATATTCAAAGAATGCAAATGATTTCATGTTGAAACTGCCAACTCCCTCAAGCTAGCCGTTTGTACAGTGCTCAACTACTGCTGCTATGTTGCCCTCAAAAGCTTAAAATGTAGCAGCCCCCCAGAACTATAGTTTTAACAAGTCAGCATCAAACCTCTGAGCCTTTGCCAAAGCACTGTAAGTTCCTAGAATTTATTGGAATTAATTTGCCTGCATGAAAATTCATATATCCAGCTCTGCTGACTGTACATTTGAGTAAAACATTTCTAGGAGATAATTAAAACTCATATTAATGGCAAAGCTATGTGACAAACTGAAAGGAGGTATAGTCAAATATACAAAACTCTAGAGTTTTTGCAATTACTGTTCCGCATGTAACTGGTTGTTTCATCAGGTAAAAACTGATTCTGAGAACATAACATGGCTGGAATCAATGACCTGTGTCTTATATGAAACATTAGTTGGCACCTATTAAATTTGAATTTTAAAGATGAAAATAAAGGACAAGGAAAACATCCAATTCCAAGTCTCTACGAAGGTTATGTTTTTAATTCCTTACCACAGGGAAGGCTAACGAATTTGCAATTACACTTCATGTGTGGAGATCTGTAGAGGAAAAATAAATTGGTACCAATCTATCCAGTGGCCATAAATCTGACCAAGAATGGCTAATCCCAGATAAAAATTGTATGCTTGGGGCTGGGGAAATGGCTCAGTGGTTAAAGTGTTTGCCAAACAAGCGTAAGGACTTGAGATCAGATCTCCGTGTAAAATGCTGGGCATGGAGGAGGCGCATGCCTGTCATCCCGGCACTGTGGAGGCAGAGGCGGGAGGGTGCCCGAGCCTGGCTAGCTGGGTCAGCTGGGTGCATCGGTGAGCTCTGAGTTCAGTGAGAGACTTCACTAAAGAAGATAAGCTGGAGGGAGACACCCCACATCAATCTATGGCCTCCACATGCTTGCTCACACTTTCACATTGCTGCCCCGCCCGTACACGTCCAAACACACACACACATTTTAGCCCTGATGTTGATTCATTGCCTCTTTCTTTCTTTCTTTCTTTCTTTCTTTCTTTCTTTCTTTCTTTCTTTCTTTCTTTCTTTCTCTTTCTTTCCTTCCTTCCTTTCCTTCCTTCCCTCCTTCTTTCTTTCTTTGTCTTCCCTTCCTTCCTTCCTTCCTTCCTTCCCTCTTTCTTTCTTTCTTTCTTTCTTTCTTTCTTTCTTTCTTTCTTTCTTTCCTTCTCTCTTTCCCTTCCTTCCTTCCTTCCTTCCTTCCTTCCTTCCTTCCTTCCCTCCCTCCCTCCCTCCCTCCCTCCCTGCCTGCCTGCTTTCTTTCTTTCTTTCTTTCTTTCTTTCTTTCTTTCTTTCTTTCTTTCTTTCTTTCTTTCTTTCTTTCTTTCAGGTAGGGTTTCACTATAGCCCAGGCTGACCTGAACTCATGGCCCCGAACTCATGGTGTTCTTCCTACCTCTGCCTCCCAAGTTCTGGGATTAAAGACATACATCACCACGCCTGGCTCATTGCTTGCTTCTTGAGGTCTTCAGATCTTTAGCTGGCAGTGCTGTTTTTTAGGATGACCCAATCATTTAAAAAATTCTCCTAATCCTAGTTTACACATTCCACTCCTTTCTGGTTCAACTGTTATGTTCAGGAGGTCTCTGTTAAACCTGGAGATCGGCCTGTTAGTACTATTGCATCCATCCATTTATCTGGATAATTAGGCTGAGTGTGCACCCTCATTTTTACCATGGGGATAAAAAGCAGTGTTCAGCAGTGGCTGGCGGGAACTGGTGTAATGGGCTGGAGAGGCACCTCACAGGCCCAGGGCTGGCTCTCTACTTTCCCACCACCCCCCGTGTCACCTCGGAGCACTTGCAGCTTTGCAGAAAAGGGGTACAGCTGCAGTGAGTGTCAGGCAAAAGTAAAACGGGAAGCTTCCTGTGACCCTGTCATCCCATTTTTCCACAGACACACAAAAATTGAGAGCAGGATTGAAAGAGAACCTCACATACCATGTTCAGAGGAGCAGTACCCACAAGAGTTAGGGGCGGAGGTAACCCTTGTGCCCATCGGTGTTTCAAAAGATGTGCAGCACATGGAAGGAGGTTCCAGTGCATGCGACAGGGTGGGTGGGACATTGTGGCATGTGACACGAGCCAGGCGAAAAAGGCAGGACTCTGTGGTTCCATTTCCATAAGGTAGTACACAGCAGGTGTAGTGCTGCTGCCGTGGTTGAAGAAGGCAGATGGAGAGTCGTTCAATGGGGATACAATTTGTGTGTGTGTGGTGTGTGTGTGTGGCGTGTGTGTGCGTGTAAGAGAGGGGGGCACCCCAGGGCCTCCTGCTGCTACAAACAAACTCCAGACATATGCACTAATTTGTGCATCTGGGTTTATGTGGATAGTGTGGAACCCAAGCTGTCAGGCTTTGCAAGCGCGCGCCTTTATCTGGTGAGCCATGTCTCCAGCTCTGAGGTTCAGTTTTGCAAGATGAAAAGAGTTATGGTGGTGACATCACTCAACAGGGTGAGTGCCACTGACCTGAACTTAAAGATAACTTCAATGGTAAATTTTATGCTCTGTGTTTTTACTGCACTGAAAATAAAAAATTACAGAGAAACAAAACATCTCCATAGGAATTCAGTTCTAGTTGGTCAGCAGCCCAGGCACAGGCTGGCCCAATTCTGGCCTGAAGTGACCTTCGGGCAGAGCAGGGTTCCAGCCATCCCGGAGGAAGACAACCGCCCGCAAACTTGGCCAAGTCACACTGATAGAAATTTCACACACAGGCCACAGGTGTCCTTAAATCCCTTGGGGCTCTTGGTGCCTGCCACATCTCCGAGAAGCACAACTCTGTTTTTGGCCTTGTCTTGTAAGTGTTCATTAGAATTTTATAGACACCTTCTGTTTGTAGTGAAAAGGAGGCCGGAATGAGGCTGAGAATGAGGGACCAAGGTACCCAAGCCTTTGTGATTAGTATATTCAGAGAGCAGTTTTCTCTTGTGCTTTATAAGGTATTGTGTCTTTTAAAAATATATTTTTTATTTATTTGAGTGAGAAAAATAGAGAGAGAGAGAGAAAGAGAGAGAGAGAGAGAATGGGCACAGCAGGGCCTCCAGCCACTGCAAACGAACTCCAGATGCATGTGCCACTTTGTGCTTCTGGCTTACATGGCCTCTGGGGAATTGAACCTTGGTCCTTAGGCTTTGTAGGTAAGTGTCTTAACTGCTAAGCCATCTCTCCAGCCTAACTGTGCCTCCCCTCCCCCCCTTAATTGGAGAAGATGTGAGCCTGGTTTATGCCCTCTTGTTTCTTCAAGGGCCTGGCCTCTGCTGGTCAGTAGCACCTCACTGAACATAGACTAGTGACTAGAATGGTTTCATTTCTACTTAATGCACAGAGTTTGCTGCATACTTTAGCAGCTCACAGAATAGGGTAACTCATTGTGCATTTGGGGTGTCTTCTCATTCCATAACCATCCTCCAGAAGGCTCCCTTCCACCTCTTGCAGAGAATTTGGTGGGAATCAATAGCAAACTCTACCCATACTGTGAATATAAGTCACTCAAGTGACCTTTGGTTTTCAGTAATAGTTCTTTACTTGTGGAGTGCAGGTTGCTAACAGCCCTGTGGCTCTTGGTTTTCAGCATTTCTTCTGCTTTTTAATGCCATTTTGTAAAAACCAGCTGTGCCAGGAAGGAAAACATATTGATCGAATCTTTTCCATTGGAAGAAAAATTTGTGTGGCATTCAGATTACCCTTAAGGCAGATGGACTTTGAAGAAAATGGTAGGGTTTGGTTGTGTGTAAGTTTAATTAAGTTAAAAGTGTTTAGTTTCTTTCTTTTTTAAAAAAATCCGAAACTCAATGCACTCTAGTTAATATTGGAATGACAAACAAAAGTTTCTAAATATCAAAGGAAGAATAGTAACTATCATGCTACAATTCTATGGTTAAACATTAGATTTTTAGACCAAGGAAGGCCTGCAAGCATGGGGAGCGAAATATGCATAAAAGATCTAGTATTCCAGGATGGGAATATTGTCAAGGATTGGGTTTTTTGTTTGACTTTGTTTTTCATGTAGGGTTTCACTGTAGCCCAGGCTGACCTGTAATTCACTCTGCAGTCTCAGGGCGGCCTCTATCTAACTCACAGCGATCCTCCTACCTCTGCCTCCTGAGTGCTGGGATTAAAGGTGTGCACCACCATGCCTGACAAGGATTGGATTTTTATCCCTTGTACAGCTCATTAGTTTAATTGTTTTAACTTTTTAAATGAATCTGTTTTTACTTTATTTATTTATACAGAGAGAGAGAGAGAGAGAGAGAATGGGCATACCAGGGCTTTCAGCCACTGTTAACATTAACTCCAGATGCATATGCCACTTTGTGCATCTGGCTTTACGTGAGTAATGGGGAATCGAACCTGAGTCGCTTGGCTTTGCAGGCAAGCACCGTTAAGTGCTGAGCTATCTCTCCAGCCCCTGTTTTTAACTTTTTATCGACAACTTCTATACATACAGACAGTAGACGTGATCATAATCCCATCCCGCCATTGCCCTTTTTTCTGCTCCCCATTCCTGCTCCACTGATGCCCTTCTTTCAGTTAGTTTTTTTATTTTGTAATTGTGCTTCTCCTGTAACCTTTGTACTATTTCATAAACCTCCCCCCCCCCCTTTAAGGTGATGCTGTTACTTGTATGTTTGTCTTGTCAAGTCTTGTGAACCTTGTGCTAATTTCTTGGGTAGGAGCTGAAGATTATCTGTTTCTGTAATAATGTTCATACTTGCTTTTATTCAGAACAAGCCTTGCTCTCTTAGGTTGATCATAAACTTGACTTCTCAGAAATTGCATATGCAGGCCTTGAGAATTAAAAGTATAAGCAGGTGATATTGATGGGCTAGTTGGTGACCACCATTTTCAATCGAAGCAACCCCTAGAAATTATCACTTCTACTCATGAACAATACCAAAGCCACCTGGAAATAAGCAGAAAATTTAAACCTAGCTCAGGTTTCTGGATTGTCGTCATCCTAATGTTTTCTCATTACAGAAATGTGGGGCAGCAGTTGGCGACAGATTGCGCTTCGTCTTGGACGCTTTCTTGTTCTTTCCAGGTGTAGAGATGGGCTCCCATTTCCAGGATAGCTGAGGCAAGCTATGGCAGGCCGTTCAACTCTTGTTATTGGCCAGGAGTAATGGGTACATGAAGCATTACTAGGGAACCACGGAAGCAGGGGACCTGAGGAAAGTTCTGTTAACATCTCTGCATGATCACATAAGCACGCCAGAGAGAAGGCATCTTCGCCCTGGCCTTTCTTTCCCCTTCAGTCTGGAGAGAACATGGCTGTCAAGCAAGGTTTTGTCATATGCAGTGCAACCTCTAGTCCCTCCTCAGTGCCTTGTACCTAACACCTTGTGGATAGAATCTCTTTGACTTTTTAGACAAAATTAAATAAAAGTAGCCAGTTGGCCTTGGAAGTCCCCCATGGGACTGGTCTAGCCATAAGATCTGAGAACGTTATGCTCCTTGATGCACACCGTAGAAACCAGAGCGGTAGACATGAGTTGAGGAAAGCTTGTAAGCAGGTGGTCCGGCCGGAGTCTTGTGCTTGGCCTGAGAATATGTATTGATTTGAAGGCATGCATTCTTGAGAGAGGGTAGATGAGGAGAAGACAATGAAGAAGTCTTATTTGCCTCTGTCTGTCCTGAGTTTTGGCTTTCAGTTTGATAGTCTTTCTATCCAGAACCATTTTCTTGCATGATTTTATGTTCTTTGAATTAGAGCCCTGACACACTTTTTTGGATTACTCTTTAGTCCATTGCCCGCCTCCCCCATGACCCTAGAAATATAAGTGGGTAAGGAGCAGACGCCATTTGTATAGCTTGTACAATGTTTACATATCATTAAAAAATGGTTAAGTTATGAGCGCTGTTTCTCAGATTGGAATTCAGAGGATGTGGTACGAGAAGGAAGCAGGCTTTCTCCCGCCTCACCCCTTGCTTGGAGTGCTAGCGTGTTTCTTCCAGAAGACGTGGCTGGAGCTTCTAGTCTTCCATTGTGCACATATGGACCGTGGTGTGGAGATGTATCCCCCAGTGGTTCCTGTGTTGGGACCTTGGTCCTCAGTGTGGGGGCGATTCAGAGAGGTGGTGGGGTCCTTTAGGGGTGGGGCCTCATGGGGACTATAGGAGTGCCCTCTTCCTATTCTCCCAACTTACCACTTAAATGTACACTTTTCTTTACACACGTGCTCCCACCATGACACCAGTTGCCATGAACTCATATATCCAAGGGGATTGTCACCAAAACCTGTGCCATACTGTTTGGACCTCCAAACCTGATCTAAATTTACTGCTTTTGTAGATAAATGACTGAACAGCAGGTGTTTTCTCATAGAAACAGAAAACAGATAACACAATTTTCTGGTACCTTTGAGAATTACTTCTTCTTAGAGATCCTTAGGAACTAGGTCCAGGTCACAGGCCTGTAAAAGATGTTTACATGACCATCATTATTCCTTTTTCCTAGACCACCAGTGCAGAATGAATAGAGTGCCCCTTCCTGCCTTCTCTTCTTAGGTTCCCTTGCATTGGAGAGAGTTGCTTTTCTGTCTAGTGAAGCACTTCAGTTTGTAAGGAAGCTTCCTTTGGTAATAAATAGTTACACTCGTTTTTTAAGAAATATTTTATATTTATTTATTTAACAGAGAAAGGGGGAGGGAGGGAGGGAGGGAGAGAGAGAGAGAGAATATGGGTGCACCAGGGCCTGCAGCCACTCACTCTAAACGAACTCCAGATGTGTTTGCTCCCTTGTGCAGGGTCATGGGGAATCGAACCTGGGTCCTTTGACTTTGCAGGCAAATGCCTTAACCTCTAATCCATCCCTCCAGCCCTCGTTTTTTTTTTTTTTTAATGAATTAACCTTTAACATTTTTATTATTATTTATTTACAAACAGAGAGAGAGAAAGAGCGAGTGAAAGAGAGAGTGCACCAGGGCATAGGGCCACTGCAAACGAACTCCATGTACCACCGTGTGCATCTGGCTTTATTGAACCCTAGTTGTTATGCTTTGCAGGCAAGTGTATTAACTGTTGAGCCATTTCCCCAGCCCCACATTCATGCTTTTAGTTTTGTTTGTTCTCCATGCAGTGCTCTTTTATTTGTGTGTAACACTGTTAGTGAAATATTCTGAAATATTCAGCAGGGTTTGTAAGCAAGTACCTTTAACAGTTTAGGCACCCCCCCTCTCCCACCTTGGGGAAAAAAATCTTAAATTATAATTCCATCTGTCTTCCTCCCCTCACCCTAAAAAGTAAGCCCCTTTACCTAAGAGTTTAAAAGATTTTTACTTTTTATACCTTGATGGCAGAATGCTCAGGTCTAGCTTGTGAAATACAAATGTTGATGATAGACTAGTTTGAGAGTCGCTGACACATGTGCTTGATGCAGTAGACGTGGTTGTGGCTCATTTTCTTTGGTGTGCTCCAACATTTCTCAATCTGAAGGTGTGAAAGGCATGGTCACCACACCCAGATGCATGCGAGCAGTGATCTCTCCTAAAGTGCCATGCTTTTCCACTTGTCAGTCGTGTTCTCTCAGACAAAAATGGCTTTTCCTACTCTTAGGCATTTGTACTTTCTAAACAGGCTCTCAAAAAAAGGGCGGAGGTCTGGGAAGATGACTCAGCAGTTAAAGACACTTGCTTGCAAAGCCTACTGATCTGCGTTCAATTCCCAAGCTACCTACATAAGCTGGATGCAGTGGTGCATGTGTCTGGTGCACTGGCAAGAGACCCTGGTGTGCCCAGACACACGACAGATAGATAGATAGATAGATAGATAGATAGATAGATAGATAGATAGATAGATACATAGATACATAGATACATAGATACATAGATATATAGATAGACAGATAAAGGGGCTCTTCACTAAAGGTTTTTGGCTGTTTTTTGGGGGGGGGCGCGAGGTAAGGTCTTTTTCTAATGCAGGCTGACCTGGAATTAGCTCTGTAGTCTCAGGCTGGCCTTGAACTCACAGTAACCCTCCTACCTCTGCCTCTCAATTGCTAGGATTAAAGGCATGTGCCACCATGCCCACCTGGTAGTTTTTGGCATTCTTGTTCTTACAATGCAGAACAGAAAGCTAATATCTTTCGAAAACTTTCACAATTGCATGAGCTAATCCTGGCCTGGGAAGCCCTGTTCATGGAAAAGCATGGTTGGAAGTTGAGGGAAGAGAAAGATGTGCAGTAGCCAAGAGTTTCTGAATGATGTGCGGTGCTTCCAGCAGAGAAAGATGGTGAGTTGTTAGCTTTTTAGAAGTGCTTTTTGCATACTGTTTTGCCTTTGCTTTTGTTAAGTTACTGCTTCTTGGTATTTTCAAATGACAGCATAAAATCTTTGGTTTTGATTTATTTTCTGGGTGATAAGATGCGAAGTGCAAGCTCATCACATTTCTGTGAGATGAGGTGCAAGTTTTTGTAGTCCTCTAAACCGCTATTGTGCATTCATGGCGAGAGCTAGCTTGGCTATTGTCAGCATTTTAGAAAACCACCTCATGAGTGCAGCCCGCACAGTGTAATGTAAGATGCCAGATGCAGATTCTTCATAAATGGAAACTGAGCAGGCTGGCATCACTGTGGTACCCAGATCAATTATGGCCTATTATGTAAGAGAGATGATTCCCTATTAGATTCTTCCTGCATCCATCTTTGTAGGCAAGCACTTAACCACTAAGCCATCACCCCAGCCCTGCTTAAGTCTTTTCTATGAGTAAAAATATGAATACATTCCCTTTGCTTCAGAGCCAACGGCAAAAGGCAAATTGCCTTAAGCTATGAGCATCTCTGATTGGATAATTAATCCTTTGCAGACCTGGAAGCAGTGGCACCGCAGCTGATTGGATGATGAATCCTTTACTGCAGAGGCAGTGGCACACCATGGGCCATCCTTGACCAGCCTGCATTTAGTAAACCAGGAAATTTACTTCCCCTGGCCTGAATGTTCTCCTCTGCTAGATAGGAACACAGAATGTGTGTGTTTACTACTTTTTTTTTTTTTTTTTTTTTTTTTGAGATAGGGTCTCACTCTATCCCAGGCTGACCTGTAATTCACTATGTAGTCTCAGGGTTGCCTTGAACTCACAATGATCCTCCTACCTCTGCCTCCTGAATGTTGGGATTAAAGGCATGTGCCACACCTGGCTAAAAAGCAATGGTCTTAAGGAATAAGAATAAATTTGGAGAACTATCCATTAGATAGCATATGAGGAGATTATGTGGAAAAACACTATTTGAAGTTTGCCTAAAATCTAGGAAATAAGAAAAGTGAGAGCAAGGAAATCTCTAGTCTTGACTTATCTGATGCATAATTTAAGATTTTTAAAGTGTTCACTAGAGTCTTAACACGTCAGGTCATGTGTGTACCCCTTTGCACAGCAGTTTCTTTTCACCTTTACAAGGACATAAAAGCAAGTCACCAGGCAGATAGTTCTCAGGTTTCAGAAGTAATATTTAGTCAAAGCAAAGGGAGCCTCTCCCTGGACTTCTGATGCAGACCTTGCCGCTGAGATGGCCCGAGCAGCGAGAGCTGCAGAGCACGAAGTCAGGCGTCATCACCCTCTCCTGCCGTACCTGAATCAAACTCATCACGAAACAGCAAGGGCTCTTTATTTTTATTTATTTATTCATGTGTGAGAGAAAGAGGAAGATAGAGAGAGAATAGGTACACCAGGGCCTTTAGATGCTGCAAAGAAACTCCAGATGCATCTGGCCTACGTGGGTCCTGGGGGATTGAACCTGGGTCCTTAGGCTTCTCAGTGAAACACTAAGCCATCTCTCTAGCCTTAGAAGGGACTTTTTTTTTTTTTTCTTTTTTGAGATAGGGTCTCGCTCTAGCCCAGGGTGACCTGGAACTCAGTAGTCTCAGGGTGGCCTTTAACTCACTGCCATACTGCTACCGCTGCCTCCAAAGTGCTGGAATTAAAGGTGTGCACCACCACGGCCAGAGGGGCTTTTAAAAATTTTTATTTGTTTTTTATTTTAAAGAGAGAATTGACATGCCAGGACCTCAGCCACTTGCGCCACCTAGTGGGCACGTGTGACCTTGCTCTTGCCTCATCTCTGTGTGAGCCTCACCTTTGCGCATCTGGCTACCTAGGATCTGGAGAGAGATGGAACCTGGGTCCTTAGGCTTCTCAGGCCAGCACCTAACTGCTACAGAGAAAACAAACAATCAGCTAGGACAGCTACCCTGTCTAAAATTAAGCCTAACAAATGTAGCAGTTATTATGAAAGCTGTTAGAGATTTGTAGGACCTAGGAATGCTACCCACCAGCAGTCTTCATGAATTCAAATTGATGATGGCATCTCCCAGGTGTTCCAAAGGAAGCTGTCCATGTAGAGAGATTAGATGAAAAAAGACGTGGGAATCCCACGTTACCGCCTGTGCCTTAATGAAATTCCAGTTCAGGAAATGCAGAAAGACCACTCTTACGAAGGCAGGGGAGGTAGGCACTGGCTGCTGAATAAAGACTTGTTCTGACAGCTGAGTCAGGGACGCAATGCTGTGAGCTGGGTGGCCAGGCCGGCAAGGACTCCAGAGGCAGAAAGTCAGGGTAGCTGCAGCAGAAGTGAGAAACAGCTCTCCCCACACAGCAAGGGAGGCAGCAGAGCCCAGGAATGCGCTCCTGTGGACTAGAGGAGACTGGCTCTAAATGACACCCATGGGTCACATTGTCTCTTTTCCCCTGAAGCAAGATTCCTTTGTTCTAAAGGAGGCAAAGCTGATAGATAGCGCAGGACAAGTTGGAGGAGTGAGCAACATGGTTAGAAGAGCTAGCAAATTGTTGTTATAACCAAGTTTTTGTTAAAATCGGTGGTAACCAATATTAATCTGTCAGAATACTGAAATATTCTTAATGGTGGCCTCAGAGCCCACGTTTTTGAGAATATACCACCTAGAAAAGGAGCCATATGTCATTTTGATGGAACACAGAATGGTCTTGAAATGTCAAATATGAAATATTTTATGACCTCGAAGAAAATTTGGTGATGTGAGAGGGAGGGAGGTCTATCACAGAATTCATCTGGAAATACCTTGCAAAGTACCTGCAGACTGGGCAGGGGAAGGTGTTTTCAACTGAGTCTGAGAAAGCAAATCTTGCCTGATTAGAGCAGCAACCTAGGGAGAGGGGAAGATAACATCTTGGTTTGGGGAAAGCACAGGTCATACCTGTGAGCTCTGGAGGCATGATGGGTATTTAGTTTAGTTTAGTTTTTTGTTTGTTTGTTTGGTTGGTTTTTTGAGGTAGGGTTTCACTCTAGCTCAGACTGACTGTGAATTCACTATGTAGCCTCAGGGTGGCCTCGAGTTCTTGGCCATCCTCCTCCCTCTGGGATTAAAGTTGTGCACCACCATGCCCGGTGCATGATGGTTATTTCACATGCGACTCTCTGAGAGGCCACCTCACAACACACTGCTGGTGTTTGATTAGGAACTCGTGGTCACTGTGCTGTATGTAAAAGGGAGTCATGTCAGTAAATGCTCTGAAGTGACCTGGACTAGACCCAAGTCTTACCGAAAGTGTCCAGTGATCAGCAAGGTGTGCAGAAAATACCGAGGATGAATAGGTGGCAAGAATGGAAGGGTGCTTAGGGCCAGTGGTCAAAATGATGGTCACTTAAAGACATGGTCATGTCAAGGGCAGAAAGGAGAACACTGACATAGTACTCTTTTTTTTTTTTTTTTTGGTTTTTCGAGGTAGGGTCTCACTAGCTCAGGCTGACCTGGAATTCACTGTGTAGTCTCAGGGTGGCCTCAAACTCATGGTGATCCTCCTACCTCTGCCTCCCGAGTGCTGGGATTAAAGGCGTGCGCCACCACGCCCGGCTTCATAGTACTCTTACTTGTTACAGTTATAAGGACAAATGCATGCTCAGGAGGCATGTATTTTGAGTTTATCTGATACTGGCATTCCCCTCAGATGCAATATGGAGTACACTTCTTTCTTAGCCCCTAAGTTGGTCCTTTTTAGGTCAGCTACCCTACGCTCTTAAGAGAAGACTGTCAAAGTTACATTCAGCAGACCAACAACCTCCCAGGGTCAAGTAACTAAGGACACCGTACTAAGCTCTTATTTTAGCCTTAGTGAAGCCACAATGTGGTCTTAGCTAGTAAAGGAGGGATGGGAGGCATTGACAAAGCCACTAAAATGATTTAAAGTTTGGGAAAATCAGTACTTCCAGGCCAAGCAAAACTTGAACTGAGCATGAAAGAATGTTGACAGATAAGTTATTAATCTCAAGTATGCAAAATCTACTAAGCACATATTGGTGACAGTAGTTCTGTATTTCTTTTGATGACAAACTTAGAGGGCAAAAGCTTGACAGCATAAGTGACTCGGAATTGGTGGAAAAGAAGATGGTGTGACATACTGAACACTGAGATAACTCATGGGCACCACGTGCCTCCTACCAAGGAAGTTCTAAAATTATGAGCAGTTTCCTTTGGGGAAGAAATACATGGTCTGTATTTATAAAATGATTGAGTTTGTTCTCAAACAGAAAATGAAGAATGCTCTTGTCATTTCAACCATATGTCAAATGTGTATTGGTTGGAAAGAATGTCTTCTTTTGTAAGAGGGATTTATTGGCAGTTTCCTCTTCCTACCACAACTGTGTGCTCATCTTCCTTCTAATTACTGTTTAACTCCCTTACAGTAGTGTTTATAGGTCTGTATGTATGTGTTTGCTTAATTGGCAGTCTCCTGGGTGTCCCTGAGCTCTGTAAATGAACCTTGTGTACCCTGCTCCCCATTGTAACTCCAGTTCAGGCACCAAATTGGGCACTTAGCTTTATTATTTGGAGAATGAATGATGGATGTTGAAAGACGTAGCATGCAGGGGTCACGGGCTTAGAAGAGTGTCATTTCAGGGATGATTGTAGAGGCTGTCATACAACTCCAATATGTGCTTCCTGATTTGCGTTATTATTTAAGTCTTACTGTTATTGGAAATACATGCCACTTGAATCAAGGAACTTCCTCTCTCACCATATTCTTTCAGAGTGGAGATGGGATCCACACGAAAGCGTGAGTGTGGGTGTTCACAGCAGCCTCATTCACAATGGCTAAAAACGGAAACCCTTCAACTGCTGAGTTTGATTAGCAAAGCATAGAACATCTAAACAGAGGAACAGTGTCAACATGCAGCAGTCTTGAAAACGTGCTGCGTGACACAACCCAGTCACAGGGGACCATCTGTGACTGTTCCATTTTTATGAAATACCCAGAGCAGACAAATCCCTATCATGTAATGTAGGTTGGCATTTGCCAAAGGCTGGAGAAGTAAGGAGGAAATGGGGAGTAAGTGCTGATGGGTATGGAGTTTCACTGGGGGATAAGCACAGTGTTCTCAAGCACACTGCCAACATAGTGCGACTCTGAATACACTGGATTCATCATTGGATTGTGGGCTGCAAATGGGTTCATTCTTGGGCCAACTGGGAGCATGGGTTGGACCCAGGAACACAAAGAACATGCAGTTCAGTTGCTACCAAGTTTAAAGCTTTCTCTGTTTCCCAGTTTTGCCTTTGGCTAACTGTACGTAAGCATTTCCATTTGGCAAACATGCTTCCTCCAAACTGGCTTCCCACGGCGTGGCTTTTCTCCATCGGCACGCGTGCACACCTGGTCTGGGTCCTGGCACGATGCTTTTGGGTGCATGTTTCTGTGTCTGTCTTCCCTTCACACGGGAACCTGAGAAGTGTGGTCCCTTCCCTGTCACCTCTGTGTCAGGCTTGATTTAGTCAAGATTTTGCTCTCTGACAAGAGGGCCACAGGTGTTTGCTGAGCTGTCTATATTTAGATGCAAAGGCCCAGAAAGATTTTGTTTAGTGAAAGGGCGCAGCAGACTCTATGATACGTCTAACAGAATTTAACAGAGTTTCTTGCTTGGTTGCTTAGGACAGGTTTTTGTTTTGGTTTGGTTTTTGGATGTGTGTATGGCATGTGTGTGTACATGTTCACATGTGTGCCATGCATGTACATGCACGTGGAAGCCAGAGATTGACATTGAGTATCTTCCCAGATCTCAACATCTTATTTAATGAAGTAAAATCTCTCACGTGAACTCCAAGCTCTGCTAGTGGAAGCCAGCCTGCCCACGGACTCCCCTATCTCTGTGCACAGAGCAGTGAGATTTACAGGCGGTCACCACACCCACTGGCATTTTTGTGGGTGCTGAGGATCTGAACTCTGATCTTCACACTTGAGCAGCAAGTGCCTTATCCACTGAGCCACCTCCCCGGCTCGGAGAAGGCTTATTTATTTATTTGGTTTTTCAAGGTAGGGTCTCATTGTAGCCCAGGCTGACCTGGAATTTCCTATGTAGGAAATTGAACTCACATTGATCCTCCAAGTACTGGAATTAAAGACGTGCACCACCACACCTAGCTAGAAGGCTTTAGAGGTGTTTTTTTTTTTTTTAACGTAAATATTCAAATGATTTTCAGTGAGGGTTTCAAGGCTCTTCAATGGGTCCTGGGCAGTCTTTTCAACAGACGGTCTTAGGAAAACCAATATCGTCATGTAAAAGCTGAGTTTGGTGGGGATTTCATGGATATGACACCAGACAGAGAACAAGTAACAATGGAAAAAAAAAAGGTAAATTAGACTTTATCATAACAAACTTCTTTTAGGTCTCAAAGGACAAGGTCAACAGAGTGAAAGGGCAACCTCATGGTGAGATCAAAATACCTGTCAATGTTCATAGACCACTGCAGAAAAGGAGGTGAAAAGAATGTGAGAGCCAGTGAGGGGAAGAGTACTTTGAAACGCTGTCTTCCGGACAGTCCTGACTTTACGGTGGCTGTTCTTACCTGCACAGGTCCTGTACAATATTGGACCCATAAACATGTCGTGATAGATGATGGAAGAGGGGGCAAATGACATCAAAACAGAACAGAGACAAGTTAGAAAGAAGATGTTTAGTGACAAAAGAAGCAATGAGAGAGGATTATGATCCAAAAACATGTACAAGAATAAAGATTGTCAGTAAAAAGTTAAAAAGTTCTAAAATGACATTTTGAAAAAAGACGTGGAAACAGAGGAAGCATTTAATATTTAGGAAGAGGAAGGGCATCATAAGGAGGGAGGAAGAGAACAAAAGAGAGTACACAAGCTTTCTTAATGCACTATGCAATGATACTTCATTAAACATGAGTTTTAAGTCACAATTGCACCATTTCTGCTAATGCTACAAGTCCTTCTCTTTTATCTACCATCAGCTTGACAATAATATTTTGACAAAGAAAATCATCTTAACATGGTTTTTACTGCTTTGTATAAATCTCTTGATTTAGTTGTGTCTTTTTCTAAAAAGAGTGCTTTTATTTAAATTTTTTAAATATATTTGAGAGAGAGAGAGATGTATGGATGTGTCAGGATTTCCTGTAACTGCAAACAAACTCCAGACACGTGTGTCACTTTGTGCATCTGGCTTTATGTGGGAACTAGACAATCAAACCTAGGCCATCTGGCATTGCAAGCGTGTACCTTTAACTGCTGAGCAGTCTCTCCAGCCCGAGTTGTGTCTTTGAATGGTACTAAAGAAGCCATCAGTGACACTGGATTTGTCTTCAGTACCTCTAACAATGACAGCACCTTGACCCATGTTCATTGCATCAAAGCTGTTACCAAGGCATGAAGGTGAAAATTAGTGGTGCAGTCTAAAAACTTTTTTTTTGATAATTTAATTTGTCAACCTATTCTTTGGTGAGAAAAACTTATTTTAGAAATATGCCTTTTTTTTTTTTGTTTTGTTTTTCGAGGTAGGGTCTCACTCTAGCCCAGGCTGACCTGGAATTCACTATGGAGTCTCAGGGTGGCCTCGAACTCACGGTGATCCTCCTACCTCTGCCTCCCGAGTGCTGGGATTAAAGGCGTGCGCCACCACGCCTGGCTTTGCCTTTTGTTTTTTAAGGTAGGGTCTCACTGTCTAGCCTAGGCCGACCTGGAATTTACTATGTAGTCTCAACTTGGCCTCGAACTCACAGTGATCCTCCTACCTTTGCTTCATGAGTGCTGGGATTAAAGGCGTGCGCCACCACGCCCGGCTGGTTTTGATACTTTTGCTATTAAACATGCCTCCTTCTAAGTAGCTTTTACAATGGGACCCATCCAAGCTATAACTTTTTGCATGAGTATGCAGTGTGCATGTGTGTATGCTTGTATACATGTGTGTGTGCAGGTATACATGTACACGTATGTGCATGTACGTGGAGGTGAGATAGAGGCTGACACCAGCTGTCTTCCTCAACTCATCTCCACCTTATTTCCTGTGCCTGGACCCCTCATTGAACTTAGAGCTCACTGATATAGTTAGGGTAGCTAGCCAGCAGGGGTCCACCTGTCTCCATCTCCCCAGTGCTGGGATTAAAGATATGTCCCATCTGGCTTGTATTTTTTATGGGTGGTGGGGATCCAAAGTCAAGTCCTCAAACATTTGAGTATAACCACCAGTTCAGATGTGGGGAAGAGGATAGTTGAGAAACAAGTGATTGTCATTAAGCTCAAGCATCATAAAGAAGATGTGCCTGTCATACCTGAATAATTTAGTAGAAGACTAAGTAATAGAAAAGACAGCAGTTTATAGCAGAGCAGAACTCATTTTAATTACATTTTTTTCAGTTAAATTACTATACATGGAAAAACTTCATACACACAAGTATAGACATCCACTTACATAATTAAGTGCTTTACCCCCAGTTCTCAATCCTCTCTAAGTAGCCATTGTTAGTTTCTTTGAGAACCTTTTCCCAAATGGCTTATATATATCCCAGTGAGAGATGTAGAGCACATTGGTATGTTATCACAACGTTCAGTTCCTCTGTAGCCTTGCTTGTTGACTCTTCAAGGAACTCTATCAGCTCATGCAGGCACAATTGTTTTCTTTTTAAATATTTTTATTTTTATTTATTCATTTGAGAGAGAGAGAGAGAGGGAGAGGGAGAAATAGGCAGAGAGAGAGAGAGAGAGAGAGAGAGAGACAGAATGGGCACACCAGTGGCTCTGGCCACCACAAATGAACTCCAGATGCATGTGCCCCCCCCCCCCCGTGCATCTGGCTTACAGGGGTACTGGGGAGTTGAACCGGGTCCTTTGGCTTTGCAGGCAAGTGCCTTAACTGATAAGCCATGTCTCCAGCCCAGACACAATTGTTTTTTTTTTTAATTTTTTAAAATATTTTATTTTTATTTATTTATTTATTTATTTAATGATTAAATAGGGCCGCGTGCGGTGGCGCATGCCTTTTTTTTTTTTTTTTTTTTTAGTTTATTAGTCAGTTCTGTATTCAGCAAATACAGTCAGTTTGGTACCATTATTAGGCTCATCCGTGACCTACCCCCTCCCCTTGGCCCCTCCTTGTTGAGGTATACGGATCATGCATTGTGGAGTTAGCCCACAGTTATGGGTAAGATAAATGTCTCTGCATATCATGACCCAACATGTGGCTCTGACATTCTTTCCGCCCCCTCTTCCGCAAAATTTCCCTGAGCCATGTTGGGTTCATTTTTGGTCTGCTTCAGTGATGAGGTGTTGGGGGCCTCTGAGGCTCTGGCTCTCTGATTTGGTAGGAGTTGATTTTTCTCTGTGCTGATCTCCTTCCCCTTTGTGCTGGTGTCCGGTTCATCAGGAAAACAGCCCCCTTGCTTGTTTCTCCAATTTTTCTTAGTTTCAGCCGGGGCCCTTTTGAGGTATGATGGGGTGGCTCTCTCCTTAGGATCTACATCTATCTTTCTTTCCCCGGGATTTGCAGCGCAGCTAGGCAGTCGCCATCTTGGCCGGAAGTCCGACAGTGGAGTTTCCACAATTGTTTTTAATGAATGTAGTTTAGCACCATGTGCATTATCATAACTTAATAAGTCAGTCTCCTATACAAATTATATGATAGATAGTTCCCATTTCCACTGTTCACCGTGCAATTCTTGCACTCAGTCTTTATTGTTAGAAAGGCAAATCTGGCCTGTTTACATGTATTCATATATGACAACCTGCTTTTATTTCTTGGTAAGCTTTTATTCTAGCTATTATTCTATATATGTTATATAGGATTAATTCCTTTTTTCTTTAAACATTTATTTATGTATTTGAGAGTGAGGAGAATATGTGAATGGGTGCACTAGGACCTCATGCCACTGCAAATGATACACATTATATTTGTAATGGGGAATATGCATACACATTATATGTGTAATTGGGAATGGAATTTGGTTCGTCAGCCATCTCTCCAGCCTTAGGGTAAATTTCTAAAAGTAGAATTGATCTAATGTTCATACATTTTACCTGGATGGTTGTAGGAATATGGCCATTCCTGCCGTATGCGTAAGTGAGGGTAGGTCATTTTTGCCTACCTCTGGTTATCAAGATTTTAGGTTTCACTTACCTAGTGAGGGAAAGAAGAAGCTTATTATTTTGATTTATAATTTTTAAATTTTTGATGTTAAAGCAGTTTTATATGTTAGCCAATTTTGTGTATATGGAAAGTTCCAGTTGTGTTTTTGCCTACTTTTAATTGGATGGTGTGCCAATTAGATTCCAAATGCACTTCATAAATTGAGCAATTAGTTTCCACCATGCTTGATGTAGAATATTTTTCCAGTTTGTCTTTTCATTTCGTTTGTGAAAAGATGTCTCATCAGGTGAGCACGCTTGCTGCACAAACATGAGGACCTGAGTTCTCTTCCTCAGCACCATGTGAAAAGCCAGCTATGGCTACACATGCCTGTCATCCATCCCAGTGCTGATGGGAGTGGAAACAGGAGACTGCTGGGGCTTGTTGGTCAGCCAATCTGAGCAGCTCCGGGTTCAGTGAGAGGCTCCATCTCAAAGAAACAGAGAAGCGTGATAGAGGAGGGCACCCAGTGTTCTGCTCTGGTCTCTGGACATATGTACATGGGTGCATGCATCTGCACGTGTGCACACACATGTTCTACATATACATATAACACACACATGCACAGAAGGAAAAAACAGTGGATTTCATGCAATCAAATTTAGAAATCTTTCCTTGCATATTTCTGCTCATGGAGTGATGTTTTTAAAAATTTACTTTTCTCTTCCAATATTATATATTTAAAAATGGCACTCTCTTCTAGTACTTTAGGAGTTTGTCTTTAGCTATAGTATTTAATCTGTCTGAAGCTTATTTTGACATGGGGAGTTTGAGTGGGAACTAGCTTGATTTCTTTTGCCAAGTGGCCAGTCAATTGTGCTGCTAGTGCTGACTGAATAACTCATGTCTTCCTCACTGATTTCAAATGCCATGCCAGGAGATCCAAGCTTCTACTCATGTTTGGGTCTGTTTCCAAGCTCTGTTTTTTCTCTCCTCCAATGCTAAGAGTGTCTGAGTTACTGCATCGTAAGTGGTGGGTCGAGCTGGGACAGAGCCAGCTGTTGGCTTTGGTCAGGTCACTGTTTGGAGGCTCCTTAATGAAGGGGCCTCTGTTTCAGTTTCTCCATGAACATTAGAACTCATGCTCATTCTGACATTATATTACCAAGAAAGAATCAACTTTTGCTATTATGGTCAGCTTAAGAAGACTGAATCAAAACTAGAAATAAATAGGATTTTAAAAATAGCATCCAAGCTGGAAGTGGTGGCGCACGCCTTTAATCCCAGCACTTGAGAGGCAGAGGTAGGAGGATTACCATGAGTTTGAGGCCACCCTTAGACTACATAGTGAATTCCAGGTCAGCCTGGGCTAGAGTGAGACCCTCCTTCGAAAAACAAAACAAAACAAAACAACGTAGAAAGATACAGGTCTTATCTAAGTTGTTTCTTAATATTGTTTCTATGACAACATTCAATAAATAAGGCATTACTGTACCCATTAACACGTGCATTTGTGGGCAATCAGCCAAAAAAGTGTTAGAGTTTGGTGCCATGACTTTCTCTGTGGCACATCAGAAGTACGGGTTGCCGGGATCTGATTGATGTCATATGAAGGTCTGGGCTCTGAGGGCAGCTGGAGAGACATTCATTCTCTGAGGTAAGTCTTGCTGCGCTGGACCGTGAGGTTTGGGGTAGATTCCAAGTCAGTTCTGATCGTATTGTTGAGGAATGTGGAAACCTGAAACCTTCCTTTAGTTAGTACTGTGAACAGCGAAGGAGGATTTTACCCTGAGTTAAGTGGATGTTTTCCAACCAATGATGAGATTTTAATAACAGAAGTGTAACCTTTCATTTAACACAGGTCTGTACTTAAACATGGTCTCAGGATGTCCCCACAGTGAAATCTCCTTATTTGTACATGTATATTCAAGAGCGAGACTTTTCTATTTATGTGGAGGGAAACAAATGAGCCCCTCTCTATCTGTGTTCCGTGTGTTTAATGGTGGGGTGTGTGTTGGCTCCTGATTTTAAACAGACTGTGGAGTCAGGGGCTGATACAATTAAGAACTGTTCTTATCTGGGAATGGCCTTCCCTGAGAATCCAGTAGCAGCTGTCCAGGTGGTAAATCCATCCTAAGCTGACTGAGCAATTTTCTGCTTTTTTTTTTTTTCTTCAGGTGAACAAACAGACATAGGGTGCTCCCTTGTCCCAGACAGATCCCAGCCAGAGAGGCAGTATGGCATCATGAGCACAAAGGTGTATGTGGCATAGTCTGTCGACTTGCTTTGGTTTCAAACATGAAAAATAAAAACATTTTTCAACCCAACTAACGAGCTAGCAAGCATAGTGATTTCTTCACCAACAATAAATATTGTAAATGAACTCCACCTCTTTCCTAGCCAACAAAGAATTGTTATGAGAAGCCAAGGTGGTTGGCACTTGAGGGACAGCTATAGCTTTCGGCTTGACTTCCCTCAGTCTTGAGCACAGAACTGTCTGGTCCATAGCAGTGTGATCGTATCTGACTCTGCAGAGAGTACTTTCCAAATAAAAAGGGTATCAGGGGCCCTAATGAGCCTGTCCAAAGGGCATGTGTCCATAGCCCAGCACTTAACGTTAGCACGTGGGCAAATAGCTCAAAGAGTGAAGGGATGAGGAAAATACTTGAGGGACCATCAGGCTAAATACAATGTGTCCAAGGTTTCCATTCAAACTTGATTGAATCCAGAGCCATTCTGTTATAGAGACAGCTGTTAGGATCAGGCTTCTTTTGTCTAAATATACAAGCAAGGATCTGTCCCTGAACACCAGTGATGTGCTAGGAATAATTTGCCCTTTCAGCCCTCCTTATTTATTTACTTAGATTCATTGTCGAGGAAACTCAAGGTAGGGGATTTTCTGTCTTGTACATTATGTTCTCTACTATTTACATATTTTGACTGTCTGTAATATAATTTCTAATCATAGTAAAATGGACATCACATAAAATTTACCATCTTAACCATTTAGATTTATGGTTCAGTACTGTTTCTTATGCTCACATTGTTATACAAGCTACCACAAGATTTAAAAATATCTGGGCTGGATAGATTGCTCAGTGGTTAAGGCACTTGCTTGCAAAACCTAATGACCCGGGTTCGATTCCCTAATACCCATGTAAAGCCAGATACTCAAAGCAGCGCATGCATTTGGAGTTCATTTGTAGCAGCTGAAGGTCCTGGTATGGCCATTTTCTCTGTCTCTTCTGTCCTTTTCTCTGTCTCTGCTTACAAATAAATAAAAATAAAGTAAAAAAATATATAAAAAACTGGAGCTCTGTCCAGTGAATTACAGCTCTGCATTTTCCTCTGCTCTCACACCTGTCAGCTAACATTCAGTTCTGCATTACTCTGACTTTGACTACTCTAGCTCATTCATGTAAGTGAAAGTGTATGGTGATTGTGTTTGCCCTTGAAGTTCATTCACATTGTAGCAGGTATCAGAAATTTCTTCCTTTTCTGAAGTAGGGTCTCACTCTGGCCCAGGCTGACCTGGGATTCACTATGGAGTCTCAGGGTGGCCTTGAACTCAAGGCGATCCCCCTACCTCTGCTTCCCAAGTGCTGGGATTAAAGGCATGTGCCACCACGCCTGGCTAGAAATTTCTTCCTTTTTAAAGGGTGAATAATACTCTATTGTTTACTGCTTACTAGTGACTTTTGCATTGCCATGACAAAATATGTGACAGCAACAAGTTCAAGGAGGAAAGCTTCTTTTTGGCCAACAGTTTGAGGGGGATCAGTTCTTGGTTGATTTGCTCCTGGAGCTTGGACATAACTCCGTGGTGGCAGGAGCAGGTGGTGGGGGAGAGCCGTTCACGTCATGAGTGATCATGAAGCAGAGGGCACAACAGAAAGGGTGCAGGCATAGTATTATCCTGAGGACTTAGCCTAGTTACCTACTTCCTCCACCTGGGCACTGCCTTCCAGCAGCTAGAGACTATGCATGCGTAATAAGAGCTATGTGGGGGAAATTTCAGATGAAAACATGTGTATATGTCTATATTCCCATATTCATCCTCCAGTGGGCATTTGGGTTTTGTTTACCTTAAATAAGTAACACCTGCATGAGTTATCATTGCCCACTTGACCATATTTTTTTTCTCTTTTTTTTATTAACAACTTCCATGATTATAAAAAATATCCCATGGTAATGCCCAGCCTCCTCCCCCCCCCCCCGGCCTTTCCCCTTTGAAACTCCATTCTCTATCATATCCCCTCCCTCTCTCAATCAGTCTCTCTTTTATTTTGATGGCATCATTTTTTCCTCCTATTATGATGGTCTTGTGTAGGTAGTATCAGGCACTGTGATGCACGCCTTTAATCCCAGCACTCAGGAGGCAGAGGTAGGAGGATCACCATGAGTTTGAGGCCACCCTGAGACTACATAGTAAATTCCAGGTCAGCCTGAGCTACAGTGAGACCCTACCTTGGGGGAGGGGGGAAAGGACTTGACCATATTTTAGTAAACTGTTTTAAAAATCTGGAAAATTCGTACTTGTCAGTGAGGGTGAAGACACAGAAGGGTAGTGCATATGATTGCTTTAGAAACAAACTGGAGGGCCTGATCACTCGTCTTGACACCTTCTTATCTCTGTTTTCAGCTCAGGCAGGTGCAGAGTCCATGAAAGAAGCCAGCAGCTGGGGGAGGGCGCTTGCGTGTGTTCAGACCTGTCTTCCTCCCCGTGAGCCCTTGAGGGTTTGTCTCCTCAAGCAGACTGTGTTCTCTTTCTTACCAGAGCTTTGAAAAGGCTCCACCAGAAAAACATTCAGAGGTTGGGAACATGGTACTGGAAGGAGGCATTTAGATTTTCAACATCCTTTTTGCTAGAATATTTTCCTTCTTATACACATTCTTCACGTTTCTCGGGGAAAGACAGAAATGCAAACTTAGGCATTTGTGTTTTATACACGTGCTGGCTTTGACCACTCTTGGCACTGAGTGAGTAGATTAGTAATTGGGATTTTGCCATGGAAAAAAGGCTTCTATCATAACGTTCATTTTTAAAATAATTTTATTTTCATAGTTGGGGATTACTCTGTTGGCACTAGGGGAGGGAGAATGAAAAAGTATACTGGGCTAAAACTCCAGGTTAGTAATGAAAAGAACAACAAATGCACACATGGTAAAAATTTCTATATTATTTTTGAAGAAATTCTTTGAGTTTTTTTCCAGTATTATTGCAGAATAATTGACAACATTGTATGCAGTACATCCTGGGTATACAGCATGAGATTTGATATATGAATACAGCATGATTACCACAATCAAGATAATTAACAAATTCATC
The DNA here is from genome assembly GCA_036346955.1 of Dipus sagitta. Lineage (NCBI taxonomy): Eukaryota > Metazoa > Chordata > Mammalia > Rodentia > Dipodidae > Dipus > Dipus sagitta. Next base: position 157,047,562 of record CM070773.1, read on the forward strand.
ACCCTCACACGCTTAGAGTGCTTTGAGTTTTGAGGTAAATGTGCATTGTACCCATATGTAAATGTCATTGCATTCTATTCCTTGCTTTAAGAATATTGTTGTGTAACTGAAAGGTAATTAACTAGCCCAATGAACTTACACAGTGTGATTATTTTTATCCTACAAGGTCTGTGGGTAAACTTGCTTCTAAAATAACAGGTACTCTTCATTTTAATGTTTGCATAATAGACTCAACTTACTTTACATACAACTGTACAATTTAGTGGTGAAAGTTGAGTTGAAAATCAATTATTAACGAAAACAAAAGTATTGGTGTAAGCCTAATATAACTAATTAGCTAATGAAAAGCATAATTCCATTAGGATTTTGTTTTACTTGTATATGCTTTTCAGGAACAGTCCACAGTGTCACTTGATAGGTAAATAGCTAGAAGTCACATTTATCACTAGTGTAAAATAGCCTATCTAGCGTAGTATAGTATAGCAAATGGGCCCATTTGTTGGCCCTGGGTATATAGTCACTATAGATTATTTTAATGTATGAAAGTTATTTTTTTTTTTGGCATAAAAGATATTTTTAACCAATGTTTTCTTATTTGTGGCTTAAGCACTTTTAAAAAAGTTTATTATTATTATTATTATTATTATTATTATTATTATTTTGGCTTTTCAATGTAGGGTCTTACTCTAGCCCGGGCTGACCTGGAATTCACTATGTAGTCTCATTGTGGCCTCAAACTCATGGTGATCCTCCTACCTCTGCCTCCCAAGTGCTGGGATTAAAGGCATGTCCCACCATGCCCGGCTCTAAAAAGTTGTTTTTGTAAAAACTATTGTCATGTGACTTTCTGTGAAGACATGAGTTCCCCAGATAGGGCACCAGTGACAGACCAGAGAAACGGCTCCACCCAAGTCCAGCTTAGTGAAGCAGTAGGTCCACTGTGTTGTGGGTGAGGGGTTACTCTCACGAGCCTGTAGCTCATGATGAAGAGTCTAGCACCCCATGGGTCATGGCCCAAAGGCTAAATTCTTTGAGGAAGGCCTGAGAGTCCTTTCTCTCCAGAACTTGTTACTGTCCGGGAAGGGGCAGCTTGTAAATCTGAAGAGTTTCCTGAGTCTTAAAAGTTTCATTTATTTCCTGATTGGAATCAGGCTCCTTCCAGGAAAGAATGTTTCAATTCCAAGGAAATAGCTACACAACAGCTACTTAAAAAGAAAGTTATTTTTATATGACTACAAAATAGGAGCGGGGAAGACGCTGACATCTAAATAGGAGCTAGTTGGAAAGAAGGGATTCAGTGGAGGGGAGGTTTGGAGAGAGGAGAAGGGAGAGGGAACATGGTGGGAGGGGATTATGATCATGGTATATTGTCAACATGTACAGAAGTTGCCAATAAAAGCTTTATTTTATTTTATTTATTTATTTATTTATTTTCTGTTTTTTTCAGTGTAGGGTCTCACTCTAGACCAAGTTGACCTGAAATTCACTATGTGGTCTCAGGGTGGCCTCGGACTCACAGTGATCCTCCTACCTCTGCCTCCCAAGTACTGGTATTAAAGACGTGCACCACCATGCCTGGCTTAAATTTTTTTTTTTTTTTTAAGAATGAAAAGGCAATAAATAAATAAATAAATAAATAAAGCAACTTTTTTAAATAAAGCAATTTAAAAAATGGGTCATTTAGTGAGCTCTTGGAACAAAAGAAGAAAAATTGTACACATGTCTGGATTGGCTACTGCAAGGTCCCTAGAATCTTTTTTCAAAAAATATTTCATTTATTTATTTGTTAGATAGAGTGTGTATGTGTGAGTAAGGACATACCGGAGTCTCCTACCACTGCAGATGAATGCCAGTGGCATGTGCCATTTTGTACATCTGACTTCATGTGGGTACTGGGGAATTGAACCCCGGTTGTCAGGCTTTGCAAGCCCCGTTATCCACTGAGCCATTTCTCCAGCCTTCCTGAAGATTTTACAGGTAATGGAAATCTCAAGAACAAGTCAGGCTGAATTTTCATCCCTTCTCCCTGAGCAGTGACTTCAGGGGAGATGTAGGGCCCTGGCAGGACTGAATGGTCCTCTGAGCGTGTAACTTTCCCTAGCGTAGACACGTACATTCAAGAGGAGCTGGGATCTGCTACTCATATCAGAGGCTGCACTGATTCTAACAGGTGTGTTATGACTTAGTGATCTTGTTAACATATGTCCTTGATCTCTTGAAAGAAAACAATGAAGGTCAGAAGTAGCCAACACAGAAAGCTACTCCCTTCACTGCATTCCCCTGACATCTGTGTGGGTGCTGGCAAAGGTTTTGGATAGAGGGAGAACAATGCATAGGTATTTGTTGAACACTGTGCCAGACCCTGACTTTATTTCAGGGAATCCTAACTGCAGCTCAGGCTGAACTTCATGGCGACCATCACAGTTCACAGATGAGAAGACAAAGCGTGTTTCCTAGCCAGGATCCTTTGCAAAACAAGACACCTGAGGCCATTCACTTCTACTGGTGGCATGGTGAACACTGGGACGTGCGTGCTGACAACCCAGGCTCACTAAGGAACACTAGACAAGTGCTGGACGGACTGAACTTCTTTACGAGAAGAGCGCGCCACCGAGAAGTCAAGTGCGGATGAGTTCTCGTCCTACGGAAGTGTCTGTCCTGAGTAGAGCTGGCGGGCTGCCCGTGCGCCAGTGGTAGTGCAAAGCTGACGCACGCCTTAAGCCTAGAGAACTGAGGAGCAGGCTGGAGGGGACGGTGTTGAAAGAACTGAGAATGCGGTCTGAGTAGCATCTCGAGTCCTGAGGAAAGCAAAGGCAAAGAAAGTGAGGAGATTAAAAGTAGACCCGATGAGCACTGCTTTTGAAAATTGCTTTTATTTTATTCTCTATGCCCCAAATACATTTTTTTTGTAAAAATATTTTTTATTTATTTAAGAGAGAAAGAATGGGTGTGCCAGGCCCTTCAGTCACTGTACACGAACCCCAGTCGCATGTACCACCTTGTGTGTCTGGCTTACGTAGGTCCTGGGGAATTGAACCTGGGTTCTTTGGCTTTGCAGACAAATGCCTTAACCACCAAGCCATCTCTCCAACCCCCCCCCACCCCCAGATCATAATGAAAATCATAGCATTCTTTTTTTTGTTAAAGAAAATATTTTTGTGGTAATGCATTATCTTCTAACTCTAGGCCGTGGAGCCTCCAAGGTTGAAAGTAAATTATTTTATAGGCTGCAGATGCTTCCTGGTCTTAGTAGTGCCATCTGGCTGCTGAACGAGTGAAGACATCAATGGAAGGACAGCATTCTTCCATTTCATGTAATTCCAGGAGCAGCCATAGGCCGCCAAGAGGAAGCTGGAGGGAGAGGGGTGGTCATATGTAGAGTGTGAACTGGCCAAGAAAGTAAATTACCCCGACTTTTATTGTGTGTGGGATAATTTTTATTGCACTTCCCTTGTATGCCAGTATTGTAGATGAGCATTTTGCCTTGTTTGAGCCTTAAAAGGTCTTTGTGTTCATTATTTCCCTTTGATGTGCTTTCATGACAGTTCAAACTACACAAGACATAAAATATTAGTAATTAAGAAAAACTCTCCCTTTAAAGAAGAATTGAGGGAATTATTCTGTCTTCATCTAATTTTTGACTTTTCTGGAAGGACCTAATAAACTCTTACGCATTACTCATGGACCTTAAAATAGAGTATGCATGTGTATATGATTTCCTGTGTGGTCTAGACATGAACTTAGTTTTATTCTTGTTAGCTTGAGATTGATAGAACCAAAGACAGTTCATTAAACAGATGGGCCCCAAACTGGTCCCTGGTATGTGTTGGTGCTGAGTATGTGTATAAAAGGTATGCATGGGGCTGGAGGGATGGTTTAGTGGTTAAGGCATTTACCTGTAAAGCCAAAGGACCCAGGTTCAATTTCCCAGGACTGATGTAAGCCAGGTGTACAAGGTGGTGTGTGCATCTGGAGTTCATTTTCAGTGTCTGGAGGCCCTGGTGCACCCATTCTCTCTTTCTCTCTTACTCTCTCTCTCTCTGTCCCTTTCTCTCAAATAAATAAAAATAAATAAAATATTTTAAAAAAGAGATAAGAGGAAATACAAACAGGAAATTTCTTACTTACAATGTCTTAATTATTATTTTCATGGTTGATCATACCTAACAGGCCATTGCATTTCAACTGCTACTTTTTGGAAGAGTGACTATGTGCCTTATAAATAGATTTATTGCATCTAACACATTAAAAAAAAATTCCCATCTGGTTTCCTTTCTTTCCCTCTAAGTGTATTTTCTTCCTTACTCTGGGCTTAATTCCTTTCCAGAGCCCCTGCCAATGTTTATGACCATGCCCTTGCAAGCCCATACAAGGGTAGTGTGCAAGCTCATCTTCACATGGTCACTCAGCACTGTGTGTATGTGTGTGTGTGTGTGTGTGTGTGTAAGGGGGGGTGTGCTACAGTCACTGCAGAATGGTGACGTTTAAGTGCTAGCAGAAGTGGAGCTGGAGGCCAAGGGTGAACATAGGACTTTTCTCCCTCGTGGGCTGGGGAATAATAAATAACATTGAAGGTAAAAATTAGTTGTCTTTGCATCAATTATTTCATATTTAGACCCAAGAATGTTAATAAATATCCCTTTAAAAGATGGTACTAAATTTAGTAATAGTTACATTGATTTAAGTAGACTACGGTTGTTATATCCCTGTTTTTCTTTTTTATTTTATTTTATTTTTATTGATAACTTCCATAATTGTAAACAATACCCCATGGTAATTCCCTCCCTCTCCCCATTTTCCCCTTTGAAACTCCATTCTCCATCATATGCCCTCTCCTTCTCAATCAGTCTCTCTTTTATTTTGATGGCATCATCTTTTTCCTGCTATTATGATGGTCTTGTGTAGGTAGTGTCAGGCACTGTGAGGTCATGGACATCCAGGCCATTTTGTGTCTGAAGGAGCACATTTTAAGGAGTCCTACTCTTCCTTTGGCTCTTACATTCTTTTTGCCACCGCTTCTGCAATGGAGCCTGAGCCTTGGAAGGTGGGATAGAGATATTTCAGTGCTGAGCACTCCTCTGTCATTTCTTCTCAGCACCATGATGCCTTCTGAGTCATCACAAGGTCACTGCCACCTGAAAAGAGAAGGTTCTCTAACCAAAAGTGAAAGTAGCATTAATATATGGGTATGAACATTAAGAGAAGTGCTTACTGGGCAGTTTGGTGAGCATAGTATATACATTTAGCCAGACACCAGCAGACGTTACACCCCTAGGGCTCATGACTACCCCTGTGGCAGGTTTTCAGTAGCAAGGATGTATTCCTTCCCATGGAGCGGGCCTCCAGTCAAATTAGAGGGTGGTTGGTTCCCCCTATAACAGATGTGCCACTATTGTACCTGTTGGCTCATTTGGCCTAGCTGGCCAAACATAAGGCTTGCAGTGTCCACTGATGAGTATCTTCACTGGTGATTTTTCTCTCTCTCCCATTGAACTGCATGCAGCATGGCTTTTTCCAGCTTTCTGTCAGCTGGTCTACATGGAGGGGGTTTTCAACTCCAGCAGGATTTCTCAGTGATCTTGCAGCCCAAGTATGTAGAGTCTTCAGCAATAGGGTCTTACTATCTATTCCTGATGGGAAACCAAGGGCCTCAGCAATGGCCTGAAATGTTTTGGGGGCATCAGGGACCTCCTTGGCTATCAATTCACTGGAAGGTATCCCATTCCTGACACTGAAAATTTTCTAGTAACAATCTATCTTGTCCAAAAAGGCAGGTTTCCATATGACTTATTTATACCCTGTTAGATTTTAGTTAGCCATCCCTCCACCTTTCCTTTACACAGTCTCTTTCCGTGACCTCACTTAGGCCTCCCCCCCCCATTTAATCTATTCTACTTACATATATACAATACCATCCTATTAAGTCCCCCCTCCCTCCCTTTCTATTCCCTTTATATCCCCTTTCTAGCTTACTGGCCTCTGCTACTGAGTTTTATTTCTACTCACATAGAAGTCCAATCATTTGTAGCTAGGATCCACATATGGGAGAACATGTTTATGTCCCCATTTTTCTGTGTGGTTCCAGGGAGTGAACCCAGGGCCTTCTTCATTCTAGATGAATGCTCTATGACGAACTACATCCCTAGTCCATGTGTATCTCCCACTTTTAAAACTAGAATCTAGCCAGGCATCATGGCACATGCCTTTAATCATAGCACTTGGGAGGCTGAGATAGGAGGATCCCCATGAGTTCTAGGCCACTCTGAGACCACATAGTGAATTCCAGGTCACCTTGGGTTAGAGTGAGATCCTACCTCAAAAAAAAAAAAAAAAAATCTATAGGTGTGGCAGGAAGGTTAGGCTGTTGGGGGTGTTTAGAACTGAGTCCTTATATGTCATCCTCCATAGTCTATCTGTAGGTTACCAACCCTGCCTGCTTACAGGTCTGTCCTTTCCCTGTTGTGATTGGATGTAAAATGTCTGCCATAGGCTTTTGTGTTTGAACACATGGTCCCCAACTGGTGTCACTGTTTGGCAAAGTTGTGGAGCCTTGCTGGAGGAAGTGGGTCACTAAGGGCAGACCTTGCAGTGTTATTTCCTGGCCCCATATCCTATTCACGCTCTGCTTCCTGGTTGTGGATCCAAATATTAGGTGAATTCTTTTTCTGGGGGAAATGCTGATCAGTGTTTGCTCCCCCAGGCAAAACAACCCCTGGCAATGCATAGGCCAATTCCACTAAAGTTTATCTTCTTGGCCACCCAGTGAGCTTATTGGACTTCCTGACAGAGAATGGGCAAAGGGTTACTTGTAGGAGCGTGAAGACCTAAAGCAGCCACATTGAAAACAACCTCATCCCAGCAAGGACAGCAGCTGGCCTCCTGCCGCCATGCTTTCCCTGCCATGAGGGACTGTGACCCCTTGAAACTAAGCCACAAAAAACCTTTTCCTTCCTTAAACTGCCTCCTCCTGCCAGGTCACAGCCACGAGTAAAGCAATGAATACATCTGTGATAGATGGACAACAGTCTGCACATGCTGATGTCTGGTAACCCCATGGGGATCCCAGCAGAGGAAAGTAGTTCCTTTCAGATGTCCTCCTGAAGGGTGGCGTGTCCATCCGGGCTCTTCTCCCTCACTCCTCATTGGCAAACCTGACCCTGACCTTGACTGCACCTTGAAGTCAGTGGAGCACTGACTCGCCTGGCCACCACACTTTGGCTTTCCTGGAGTGGCAAAGGCTTCAACAGATGACTCCATAATAGAACTTCACTGGATGACACTTTCACCCTTGGCATTTTCAGCTGACCAAGAACTGCATTGTGAGGGGAGGAGGGCTGGCTCACAGAGATCATCCTTTAAGGAGACAGGCACTCTATCAAGCAACTACCTTCTTTTCAGTGTTTTGAATGGAATAACCATGGGTCACATGGTGTGTTAGTTTGAATATAAAGTGTCCCTGTGTGTTTAATTAATCACATGTGCTTGTTATTAGCCCTCACATTTGGTCCCCAGCTGGTGGCGATTTGGAAAGTAGAGCCTTTAGGGGAGGTATGCCTCTGGGAGGAGGGTCTCTGAGCTCTATTAGCTCCAAGCCCAGTATGGAGAGGTGGGAGCTGGCTTCATTCTCTTGCTGCTTTCTGTCAGCTGCTATGATACAACATGATGCCCAGCCTGTACCATCTTTTCCCCACCATGGCGAAGCTTCTCCTTGAGACTGTGAGCCGAAATAAAATAAGCCCTCTCCTCCCATCGTGGGTTTTTTTTTTTTTTTTTTGTTATTTGAGGTAAGGTCTCACTCTGGTCCAGACTCACCTGGAATTCACTATGTAGTCTCAGGGTGGCCTCGAACTCAAGGCGATCCTCCTACCTCTGCCTCCTGAGTGCTGGGATTAAAGGCATGTGTCACCACGCCCGGCTCCATCATGGTGTTTTTGAATTTACAGGCTAGTAAAGTATAGTCTTGAGGTGTAAACTTAAAAACATTGCCTTACCCTTTTCACAGATGGGCGTGTTGTTCTGCTCATTGTACATTATGGTGAGAAGAGTACCAATATTTTCTTTAAAAATATAATCTTTCTTTTTGCCCACCAATCAAATACTCTGTTTTAAACTCAACCCCCTGTTGTGGATTATATATTTAATTTATTTATTAGAGAGAGAGAGAGAAAAAGAAAGAAGCAGAGAGAGAGGGAGGGAGGCAGAGCGTGAATGGGTAAGCCAGGGCCTCCTGACTCTGCAAACGAACTCCAGACACATGCTCCACCTTGTGTATCTGGCTTATGTAGGTCCTGGGGAATCAAACCTAGTTCCTTTGGCTTTGCAGGCAAGCACCTTAACTGCTAAGCCAGCTCTCCAGCCCTGTTCTGGATTTTAAAAGTCTTCATTTGCATCTCAAAATCAGCCCCATATCAACCCTGGTAGTTGACCTTGGAGTATACACACACACACACACACACACACACACACACACACACACACGATGAGAGTCAAGTTTATTCATGATCAGCAATCTTGCCTGAAAGAGTGAGTTACTGTTCTCAGAGACAGAGGAGCTCCTGCTATGCATTAGTGGATGATAAGCAAGTGGGATTTATTAGCATTGTGAGAGGTAGGAGGTCATCATTCTACTTTGTAAATTATGAGAGAGGCCATGGGCCAGAAAAGAAAGTAACTGCATGCCAGACATTTCTGCTAAGAGTTGAATTGCCATGGAGCCACTAATCTGATAATTATGAGTGACCTTCTCAACTTTGTCCTAAGCCTCCATGCTTGGGAGTACAAACCTAAGGAGGGAATGCAGGGTTGTAGGGATTTGGTGATTAGAATGTCAAGGCCTCCAGAAGAACCCTAGAATGGCCCCATCTCCCTCCACAGTGGCCTCAGCCCCACAGCAGCCTCCCGGGGTGTCTAAGAGGAAGGACCGTTTTGGAGAGCCATCTGGATGACATGGCTTCTACTTTGCCCTTTGAGTTCAGCCTTCCCTCTCCCTCATTGTACCCCAAAGCTGAATCATTTTTCTCTCATAGGAAGGAATAGGTAGCCACTCATCCCCTGCCCCCCAACAACATACAGCCAACCCCTATTCCTCCAGGCCTGGCAGATATTTCAGATGAAAACGTCCATATAATAACAATGTCATTTTTTAAAGATTTTATTTTTATTTTTTTTTAATTTTTTGTTTATTTTTATTTATTTGAGAGCAACAGAGAGAGAAAGAGGCAGAGATAGTGAGAGAGAATGGGCTAACCAGGGTCTCCAGCCACGGCAAATGAGCTCCAAATGCGTGTGCCCCCTTGTGCATCTGGCTAATGTGGGTCCTGGGGAATCGAGCCTTGAACCCAGGTCCTTAGGCTTCACAGTCAAGCGCTTAACCTCTAAGCCATCTCTCCAGCCCTAAAGCTTTTATTTTTATTTATTTGTTTATTAGAGACGGGGGGGGGGGGGGAGGAGGAGGAGGAGGAGAGAGAGAGAGAGCAAGCGAGTGAAAATGGGCACGCCAGAGCCTCTAGGCACTGCAAACACACTCCAGATGCATGCACCACCACATGCATCTGGCTTACATGGGACCTAGAGAATCAAACCAGGGTCCTTAGGCTTCACAGGCATGTGCCATAACCGCTAAGCCATCTCTCCGGCCCCAATGTTATTTTTTAAAATCTTTGTGTATGTATAATGTGGGGGCTTATATGCCACAGTATGTATGTGAATGTCAGAGAACATCCCTGATTATCTGTCCTTGCCTTGTATCTTGTTTGAAGTCACTGCTGTGCAGGCCAGGCTGGCTAGTGCACAAGTTTCTGGAAGATTCTCCTGCCTCCCATCTTCCCATAGGCGGTCACTTGCCACAATGTCCAGCTTTATGTAGGTTCTGGGGATCCGAACTCAGATTGTCATGCTTGCACAGCAAGTACTTTGAACTTCTGGGCCATCTCCCCTAGTCAGACTAACAGCGTTATCCTAAGCAAAAACCATCTTTTATAACAGCACTGGTTTTTGTTCGTGAGAAACAATTTCTAGTTTCTTTCTCTCCCAGATATATTTCTCATTAGAATTGTTCTATCACATACTTTCCACTTATTTTTGTCATGTTCTGACTGGAGAGTTACTGTCACAGTGTGTGTGTGTATGTGTGTCTGTCTGTGTGTCTGTCTTCATTACAGTCTTCTTAAGTGGTGTGTGAACGCCCTCCCACGACTCTGTGTGTCCTGCTTATGGTCTGTGAGTTGTGGCTGTTTGTGCCTCCGAAGCTCCCTCTGACGACGACCTGACTGCCGGGGCAGGAACACTTCAGTCCGGCTAAAGGGCTCTTCTCTCCCTCTCTAGCACTCTCAACTCCCATTCTCAGAGTAGGCCAGAAGCTGTTTGCATACTTAGAGACTGTGTTTCCAACTTTTTACTCTCTCTATTTCTAGGCAGTTAGCAAAGTCTGTTTAGAGTTGAATTGTTGGTGCTTACATTCCATTATAATTCGTTGTAATTAGAGGGTTCAGCATTCAACTTCTTCAGAAACTTCTGGAATCCAATGTTCTGATAAAAAGGATTGAACCTTTGTTTTGTGAATTAAAAGAAATGTCTAAATAGTAGCTACCAGAGTATCTGAACTCCACTCCCAGGACTTCAAAGTCAGGCTATAGAGGGTTTTCTTGTTGTTTTTTGATGTTGTTGTTCCATAGTCATGTTATAAACCTAAATTATAATGTCAAATATACAATTTGTAAAGCCGGGCGTGGTGGCACACGCCTTTAATCCCAGCACTTGGGAGGCAGAGGTAGGAGGATCCTGTGAGTTCAAAGCCACCCTGAGACTCCATAGTGAATTCCAGGTCAGCCTGAGCTTGAGTGAGACCCTACCTCGAAAAACCAAAAAAAAAGAAAGAAAGAAAAAATACAATTTGTGAGGGGCTGAAATGGCTCAGCAGTTAAAGGCACTTGTTTGTAAAACCTGCTGACCTGGGTTTGATTCTCCAGTGCTCACATAAAGCCAGATGTACAAAGTAGCTCATGCATCTGGAGTTAGTTTGCAACAGCAAAAGACACTGGCATGTCTGTTCTCTCTCTCTCTCCCTATTTCTCTCTCTCATATAAATAAATAAATAAATATTTAAAAATAAATAGGAGATATCAGAGCCTCATTTCTTTTTTTGGTATTTATTTATTTATTTATTTATTTTTATTTTTTATTTTTTCCTTTTCTCAATTTTTATTAACATTTTCCATGATTATAAAAAATATCCCATGGTACTACCCTCCCTCCCCCCACTTTCCCCTTTGAAATTCCATTCTGCATCATATCCCCTCCCCATCTCAATCAGTCTCTCTTTTATTTTGATGTCATGATCTTTTCCTCCTCTTATGATGGTCTTGTGTAGGTAGTGTCAGGCACTGTGAGGTCATGGATATCCAGGCCATTTTGTGTCTGAAGGGAGGACGTTGTAAGGAGTCCTACCCTTCCTTTGGCTCTTACATTCTTTCCGCCACCTCTTCCTCATTAGACCCTGAGCCTTGGAAGGTGTGATTGAGATGTTACTCAGTACTCCAGTCACTTCTTTCCTGCACTATGATACCTTCTGAGTCATCCCCAGGTCACTGCCATCTGAAAAGAGAAGATTCTCTACCCAAAGTGAGAGTAGCGTTAATATAAGGGTATACATATTAAGAAAAGTACTTACTGGGCAGTTTGATAAGCATAGTATATACATTTTTCCAGACATCAGCAGATGTTACACCCCTAGGGCTCATGACTACCCCTGTCTTAAGTTTTCAGTATCAGGGATGTATTCCCCCCCATGGAGTGGGCCTCCAGTCCAATTGGAGGGCAATTGGTTTCCACCATGACAGACGTGCCACTATTGCACCCGTTGGCTCATTTGGCCTGTAGAGCCTCATTTCTGATGTCTTATCTTACCCCACCTCCTTTTTAAAGTGTTTAGCGGGCTGGAGAGATGGCTTAGTGGAAAGGCAATTGCTTGCAAAGCCTAAGGACTCATGTTCAACTCTTCAGGTCCCATGCTGAACCAGGCACACAAGGTGATGCTAGTGCACAAGGTCACACATGCGCACAGAGGGCGCACGTATCTGGAGTTTGATTACAGTGGCTGAAGGCCTTGGTGTGCCAATTCTCTCTCTCTCTCTCTCACTCTCTCTCTCTTAGGGGAAAAAAAGGCCAGTCTGTTGGGCTTGCCTTGAAAGTAAAGTACTAACGTGTTCAGCTCGCGCCAGGCCTCTGCTAAAGCACCGCTGTTTGGGACAGTGGCTCAGGAGAGTGTGAGCTGCCCTGCGCCCTGCTGCCATGCATACGTCCCAGAACATCAGTGACTGAATCGCGGCTAGAATGCATCGCCCAGTGTGTGTGATAATGAGGGAAAACAGAAACCTTGGGTTTGGAAGCTCTTTTTTTTTCTTTCTGAGTATTTTTGTTTTAATTTTTATGTTCTATATGGGGGGAGGGTTTTGGTGAAAGGCCTCGCCAAGCAGAAGTCCCATATGAGAAAGGCCTTTTCCTCCCCTGGAGGAGCTGTGGGAGTAGCCAAGAAGCAAGGCAGCAGGGAGAGTGGGTGGTGGGGCAGAGTGCTGGTGGTTGGTTAGTGGCTGCCGGAAGTGAGACCTGGCAGCTTGGTGGCGAGACTCTGAGAGTTGGCCTAGATCCAAGTCTCTGGAACTTGTAGGCCTGTTCAGTCTGGAGGTCCTGCTGTATGGAACACACATTTTGAAGCCCTCACTCAGATTTATAAGGTTGCAACATCAGCAACAACAAAAAAAAGAAAAAAGAAAAAGATTGCAGGTGCTGGGAAAGTGGCTTAGTGGCTAAAAGCACTTGCTTCCTAAGCCTGACATGCCAGGGTTCAGTTCCCCAGTACCAACATAAAGCCAGATGCACAAAGTGACAGATGCATCTGGACTTTGTTTGTAGCAGCGAGAGACCCTAGCTCTCTCTCTCTCTCTCTTTCTCTCCCTCTCTCATACTTTTTTTCTTTTTTTTTTTACCCAAAAATACTGCAAAGTAGGTATAGAACACAGGATAGAGCTAAGCCTGTTTTCACTATAGCTCTAGCAATGTGTATGGCTATCGTTCTGATGGGACAATGTGTACCAAAGGACTTTTTCAATACTGTAATATTCACCTTGGTCATTCTTTTCTAGTTCCGTGTCTCAATATCCACTCTTTCTACTTTAGAGCATAAGACTGGATTTCTGAGAGATTTAAAATAGTTAATATTCTCATGCAAAAGCAAAGGCTGGGGAAAAAGGCTGGAGAGATGGCTTAGTAGTTGAGGTGTTTGCCTGCAAAGCCAAAGGACCCAAGTTTGATTCCCCAGTACCCATGTAAGCCAGATGCACATGGTAGCACATGTGTCTGGAGTTTATTTGCTGTGGCTAGAGGCCCTGGCATACCCATATTCTCTCTCTCTCTCTCTCTCTCTCCTTTTTTTTTTTCTCTCTCTCTCTCTCCTTTTTCCTCTCTCCCCCTTAAAATAAATAAATATTTTAAAAAGCAAAGATAGTATTCGGATCAACAAATGCTTTGGCTAAGTATTAAAAGGTGACTGGTGGTGTACAAAAAAGTTCTTCCTAAGCCTGGACCTTCCCGGTTGGCAAGGAGCAGTTGGAAGTGAGCAGAGTTGGAGAATTGATACTCATTTTGCAAGCAGCCAGATGATGGTAGTGTTTTAACAGACTAGTTACATGCATCCCGGGTGAATATGAGCAAGGGACTCTGTGAGGCAAAATGGAAAGGATGACATAGACCCAAAGCCCCAGTGGGGAGGGTGCCCTGTTCCCTCCAAGTCTGGAGTGTCAGCTGCTTTCTCCCGGCACACCGTCACATCAGAAACTACATTAAACTTGCCAAGCTCAGGGCACCCCCTCGTGGTGCAGCCCATGACAAGCTTCAGTGTGCTCACCTATACTGTTGGATAGGATTTTATCATTCTTTTCATCTTGAAGTTCTCAAATAAATCCAACTTTGTTTTTCTCCTGTTTTAAATTCGTCTGTAGTGATTTATGGCATATTCAATGCTAATTTTTTAGGATCATTGTTTTCTAACATGATTTTACCCACTTAATTATATGTGCAAACTTTTTGTTTGGTTTGGAGACAGGGACTTGCTATGTATAGCCTTGCTGCCTCAAACTTGAGATCCTCCTATCTCAGTCTCCCCAGGCTGACCTGCAATTCACTATGTAGTCTCAGGGTGGCCTCGAACTCAGGCAAGACACCTATCTCTGCCTCCTGAGTGCTGAGATTAAAGGCGTGCTCCACTACACCTGGCTTGATAATACAATTTTTTTAAATGTATTTTTATTTACTTATTCGAGACATAGAGAGAGGCAGATAGAGAGAAAGAGAATGGGCATGCCAGGGTCCCTAGCCACTGAAAATGAACTCCAGACACATGTGCTGTCTTGTGCACCTGGCTTATGTGGGTCCTGGGGAATCAAACCTTGGTCCTTAAGCATCACAGGCAAGTGCCTTTACTGCTAAGCCATTTATTTCCCCAGCCCAATGATACAATTTTCATAGGTTTCAAATTCCTGTATATTTTACGTTAGACTGTGACAGGAATTGAGCCTTGTCTAGCTGGGCATTGCTTCGGTCTCATCCACAGTCTACCGCTGTCTAGTGTTGTCCAGGGTTTACAGATGAGGAGGGTTATTAAATGGCCATCATGTGTTTTTCAAAAGCAGGGAGACAATTTCAGAAATGTGAATACAGCATTTTATATTACTCAAATCTTAACCCAAGTGAAAAGTAATCTTGAATTTTGTACTGGTAAGCTCAAGAAGAGTATATGGACTATAGAAGAAAGGAAGACAGGAAATATGCATCCATGTTCCATGCTTAGCAACCTCAGCAATGGCCCTGGCTGGGCAGTCCTCTCGTAGACGACAGACAGGGTGGATTTGCCAGGGGTCACAGCGTAACTACCTTGCCCTCCCCACTATGGACACGTGTTCCTTGGATCTTAACATGTTTAATGAATGCAGTGTATTGACCTGCAGTTTATCTAACTAATCAGGTGACTTCTAAGAAGTCATTAGTTAAATTGGTATAATGTCATGCCAGAAAATCTTCAACTTATGCTTAAAACCAGAATTTAACTTTTATGCTAAAATTTGAAGTTTTTAAATTTTACCAGTCCTCGAAGTTCTTTGCCATCTGCCTCTCATTCTGCTCTGTGGAAACCTGCGTAGCACATAGCCACTACATTGTTAGACAATCATGATTATAGTAAAAACTTAGAAGTAGGTGGACCAAGAGGAGACAACTGAGCATTGTTCATCATTCGTGCTGTGTAAACAGTGCGTGCTCTTCACTTCTCATTCTGTCTGCTGTATTTGTACGTTGGTATTTGCCCAGTGCTCGCCAGTCCTGTTTAGCTCTTCTCAGGGAAGTCTCCTCAGCTCTGACTTAGTTTATGAAAGGGCCTGAGAGGTCTGAGTATGTAGCTTAGTGGTAGACCCAGCAAGGGAGGAAAAGAGGGAGGAAGTGAGGAAGGGAGATTTTGAAGTTCTTTTCCAACCACACCCATTCTTTCAAAGAGATCTCAGGTATCCTTCAGTACAATAGGAGTGTCTGTAGTTTTTCTTTGCCAGTTTCCTTTCTGATAGCCACTGATTATCCATGTTTGGAAGAACTAGCAACTTTCTGCTTAGTTTTTATAGAATTGTTATTTTTGCCACCCCAACAATTTCCTTGAGGTGGTGGGTTAACATCTGCTTAAGCTTGATAGAACTTGTTTAGATTCAATAATCTGCATTGATGGTCACTGTCATTGATGAGAGCCCTTCCCACTGCTCTCAGGGTTAGGAGAACAGTTTATTTTCTAGTCAAAGCTCTCCGTGAGCTTCTAAGTAGTGCCCACCTGACCTAGGTGGTCTGTGGAGAAGCCTGATAGAATGCAGCTTTCGTTCTGTGCTTTCTTCTTGTCAGGCTCAAAACTTTTACCCACATAGATGGAGCCTGCTGAGAAATGAAGATTTCTCTGCGAGTCTCCTTTTGTGATCTTGAGAAAACTGCTCAGTGACTATAAAGACTAAAAGTCTATTTCGTGCATTTATTTATTTATTTATTTATTTATTTATTTATTTACAAGCAGAGACAGAGATAGAAGACAGATAGAGAATGGGCGCACCACGGCCTCCAGCCACTGCAAATGAACTCCAGATGTATGCACCACTTTGTGCATCTGGCTTCACATGGGTACTGAGAAATCAAAGCCGTCTCGTTAGGCGAGTGCCTCAACCGCAGATCCATCTCTCCAGCCTTTTTGTTTGTTTTAAAGGTCACACTATATAGCTCATAGGAGCCTCCAACTCCAGATCGCTCGTCTCTGCCTCCTGAGTGCTGGGGTTATGGGCTGTGCTGTCTTGCTGGCTACTGGTCCCATGCTCTTCAGCTTCCCTCTTCCGGGATCCTCCATCTTCCAGGAAGAGCTCCTCGCACCTCCAGGCTCCTTCCTTGCTTCTGTTGGTGGGAGACTTCCACCTTCAGGTGGGTTTCCGTGGCCACACGCACTCAGTGGAGGTCAACAAAGAAAGAGCAGGAGAGAAGGCTTCGTTTATTTGCTCGGAGTTTGAAGCCTTCGCTTTCTCTCACCTTCACCTTCTCCGCAAGTGCTTTAGCTCCAAGTGCCGCATTCCCACGGCTGTGGAGTCTATATTCCTATGATGAGTTCCCTGATGATGTCAGGTCGGAATCTCCTTGTGCCCCACCCACTTCCCGTTTCTCGTTTCTGGTTGGCTGTGAGGTGCTGGGTCTCCAGGTTCTCCGCCCCCAGCCTTCACTCCCTATCTCCTTCTAATGGAAACTGTGATTTTTTTCTTTTTTAATTAATTAAGTTAATTTCACTTAGTCATTTATTTGCAAGCAGAGAGAAATAGAGAGAAGAGAGACAGACAGAATGGGTGCGCCAGGGACTCTAGCTCCTGTAAGCGAACACCAGATGCATATGACACCTTGTGCACCTGGCTTTACTTGGGCGCTGGGGAATTGAAGTCAGGTCATATAGACTTTGCAGACAAGTGCCTTAAGTGCTATACCATCTCTCCAACCCCAGAAAGTGTGATTTTTTTTTTTATAGCCTTTTGCCTTTTGCCAACACTCAGCAGCACTTCAAATTTATCATCTTATTTCCATCGTGCAATTTTATTTACCACGCACCTCTAGGGCTTTCTTATTTGTGGTCCGCTTCAAGATATTTCTTCAGTTAAAACCAGAAGGCCCTACAGCAAGCCTCTTCTTCCTAGAGAGAATCTATTCACCCAGAACAGGGCTTTTATGAGTCACTCTAGCTGATAGTTCTTAGAATGGTGTCACTATTCTTTTCACTTAAAGGTCTCATCAGATTATCTTACTGCTTTTAACCTCTTAGTGTTAGTGTATTTTTGAGTAGAATATTTTAGTACAGTCCTTGTCTTCAAACCTATCTTTTGCCTTTTATACTTAGATTTTTTTATACTTTAGATTTTTTATTCAAAGGTTCTTTTTCTTTTAAAATATGTTTTCTTTATTTGTTTATTTGAGACAGAGAGAGAGAGAGAATGGGCATGCCAGGGCCTACAGCCACTAAACAAACTCTAGACGCAGGCACCCCCTTATGCATCTGGCTTTTGTGGGTCCTGGGAAATTGAACCGGTGTCCTTTGGTTTTGCAAGCAAGCACCTTAACCACTAAGCCATCTTCTCCAACCCCAAAGGTTCTTTCTCTTCTTGTAGTTTGTATCAGATATATGTGGGACTATATTCTAAATAATGTAAAGATACTCAAATGCACATATATACAACATACGTGTGTATGTATGTATAAAATGCTAACATGGATAGTGGATATTGTGTAATTCAACTACACTGGCATTTATATATTATACTTGATCTTAGCCAAAACGCTGAGAAGGCATTTATTTATTTATTTATTTAGACAGGGTCTTTCCGATGTAGTCCAGACTGGCGTTGAACTCATGATCCTTCTGCCTCAGCTTCCCCGATGCTGGGATTATAAGCGAGTACTACCATATCCATCCACAGCAGAATTTAGAGCTGTAGGTTGGCAGGTTGCATGGCTATGTATGAATGCATACACTGTAGTGGCTGATTGTAAGGTACAATAAATGATCATCCTTGCATGAAGATTATATAAATTACCCTTTTCTTAAATATTTTCTACCATGATTTTTTTTAAAAAATTAATGTCTAAAAATGTATCAGTTAGCATCAAAGGAAATTGAAATACTTACACACTGGCAAAGTAAGCACTCCAAACCGACAGCAGACTCCAGTGCCCGCCGAGTTCAGATCTTTACATTTCTGCTCTGCATTACAGTGTTGCTCTACACCTTTTCACAATGGGTGTGACATCCTGTGTGACATTGTGCCAGCAGGGGACACTGCTCAGGACAACATTTGTAGAACAACTCAGGGGGTCACTGACTCAGTGACCAGTGCCAATCACAATGATAGCATTGCTTCTCCGCAGCCCAGGGCTTTCTCCCTAAGGAAGATAATCCGTTTGGGATGGGCAGCTCTGTCAAGTCCTCCGTGGCTCCCAAAACAACATCGGGGGCAATAAGTCAGTTTGACACATTCTCAAATGAAACAGGCTGAATTCAGACACCTGTGATAGGACATTTGGGGAAAACGCACTGGTAGTGCAAATATAAAGACGGGAAGCTGAGGATGACTCGCGGTCCGAGTGCAAGCAGGATTTCCTGTGAGTTCAAGCACCCGCAGACACAGCGGAGATGGCCATGCACATCTATAAGTCCAGTCCTGTGTGGAGCAGAGGCCAGAGAATTACTGGGACTCCCTGGTTAGCTAGCCAGAAAAATGGCAGTTCTGGCATCAGTGAGAGACTCCCATCTCAAGAAAACACATGTATGAATACAGTGTGGAGTACCACATGTTCTCCTCTGGCCTCCACACACATGCATACAGGGTGTGCATATTTGCACACACACACAAGTTAAAAAACACACACGCACACACACAGTGACTGGGGAGATGGCTCAGCAGGAAAAGGTGCTTGCTTGAAAAGCCTGCCCAGATTCAAGTTCCCCAATACCCACGTAAAGCCAGATGCACAAAGGGGCACATACATCTGGAGTACATTTGCAGTGGCAGGAGGCCCTGACATGCCCATACTGCCCCTCTCCCATAAGTAAATAAATACATCTTTAAAAATAAACAAATAAATATATGGATGGAACTGTCTCCGTTCTTTCTTTTTTCTTTCTTTTTTTGTTAAAAAGAACATTTTATTTATTTGTTAGAGAAAGAGGCAAAAAGAGAGAGAATGGGTGCACCAGGGCCTCCAGCCATGCAAACAGACTCCCGAGGCATGTGTCAACATGTGCATCTGGCTTTATGTGGATACTGGGGAATTGAACCCAGGTCCTTAGGCTTTGCAGGCAAGCACCATAACCACTGAGCAATCTCCAACTTTCCACTTTTCTTTATTTTGGTGGGGAGGGGCAACTGCAATTAATTGTTATCATGAATGAACAGATGATTCATTTGGTCATCCTACTCTTCTTTTCTTTTCCTGTTTTCACTCTTGTTCTTTTCTATTTTTCTCTCTCTCCTGGTCACAGGCTTTGCAGTGCATGCTGATCTCTCTCCAGGCAGAACTTGACATTCAAAGGTACTTGATGAAAATTGAATCATCTCAGCGAGTTAGTACTCTCCCTTTCTTTTTCTGCACCGTGCTGCGCCTGATCTTGTGCCTTTTTACTCAGCTCTGTGTGGCATTCTAATCAGTGTCATGGACTAAAACCACATTGTCTGTATGTTCCCACTAACCCCGGGCCAAGATTCACAGCCATCAAAGTCAAGTGTGCATTATTTACGGCGGTGAGGATGGGTGTTAAGATGAGTGTACCTGCATGCTTGCTTGGAAAGGGCTCACATGCTTTTCTCAGCTGTGTTTGTGGAATCGCTATTAACACAACAGCAAGTTGGGGAATCTTTGCACAACCCTTTGAAAAGTGGTCTTCTGTAACCAAAGACCCAAATTCCTGCTGGTTTACGAGGCAGGATTTTTATGGAATTAAACCAAGTCTTGTATCTTCTAATAACCCCAGATTCACGTGCCCGACTTCACTCAGTTCCAGCAAATCCATAGTGGGTCCAGATCAGCTTAGGGACACATTCTTCAGTGGCAACGATGGGAACAAACACCGCTCTGGGGACACATGGCTGTCTCATATGCTTTACCTGTAGCGAGTGGGTATACTGTGACCCTTGTCTTGCACAAGGAGACCTAGGCACAGGGAAGCTAGGTAACTTGCCCAAGGCCACAGTGGCAGAGGTAGGATGTGTCTACAGGCAATCTGCTGCAGTAATCAGATGTCACCTCAGTACTTATTTGCTCAAAAATCTCAGTGCCCTTGGTTTTATACTTGCTTAGTTTAGAATGTTTAAGTTGGAAGAATGTTTGGCTCACTGTGGGATGCCAGTGCCAACTGACATAGTGGCACATAGCCACCCACATCCTTTTCTGCCCTCCGAGCCATAGGGGTGGTTTTTCCATTGCCTCCTGATCTTGTACACACCGGAGCCGTCAGCTTTTTCTGGGATGTGCAAATGCACTGTGCACCGGAAGCGCCTGGCTGTCTGCCTTTGTGCAGAGGTGACCTGCCTCCCCCTTGTCAGTCTCCAGTGACCATGCTGCCCTTCCCACCTTCCCTTGAAAGATAACCATCCCTTTGATTGCTGTCTGTCTGTTTTTCTCTTTCTCTCTTTCTTTCTTTCTTTCTTTTTTTTTTTTTTTTTTTTGACAAGAAACTCAAGTTAGAAAGTTCCAGCTCAAATAAATAGACTTAAATGTTAAATTTGGGCTGCATGTGCTGAAGAGAACCATTGTCATACCCTATAGCAGCCTAATTCTGATAGATCTTTGATTCTTTCCTCTATCCTCATGAGTTCTTAACTTCTTTCACATTTCTATAATTCATGCACAATAGAGGCATCTTTACGACATCCTTGTACATGTATTGTGCATTAAATAGATGGTGGACAAAGGAACGCTATTGGGAGCCCTTCCCTGCTGCTTCACACGCTCTCCCTGACTGTTTGGCCTATTTTTTTTCTTTTTTCCTTCTTTTTTTTTTTTTTTAATGTGGTTTGAGACTTTTCCATTATAAACAGCACACAGTCTGGTATCCCTTCCCATACATTTTTTGGTACTGGGGATTGAACCCAGGGCCTAGCTCATGCTGAACCACTTCCTTCTTGTTCTTTCTTGAAAGAAAGGAACCCTTCATATATTTCCTTCCTTCCTTCCACATATCAGCAGATACTTGGATATCTGAGAACAAGAGCTCCTTCAAGCATTTTGGGGGCATTTCTATAGACAAGTTACAATGGTAATGGTGTTTTTTGGAACTCCCACTAAAGTAGGACAAAGGTTAAGACTGGAAACTGAAAAGTCTTATTCTCCCCTTGATGAATGAGTAGTTCTCAGGTGACCTGTGATGTCGAGCTCTCTATTTTGAAATTAAAAGTAACCATTCTCCAGTCTCACCTGACCAATGCAGAAGCTGCATGAACACATTGAGACATGCGTGTGTCCTAACCTCATGAGCCCGGGGCCACCCTGCACCAAGCAAGGCCAGCTGGATTCTTTGTGTCATGCATGATTCCCCGTGTTCTTCAAAAAAAATATTACCTTACTACAATCATATCAGGAGGAAAACCTGATTGATTTATTGGTTGATTGGTTTTTGTGGTACTGGGGATAGAACCAGGGTCATATACGTGCCAGACAGATGCTTTACCACTGAGATGCACACATCCCCAGCTCTTCTGATTCTTTTGTTTATTTTTATTTATTTGAGAGCAACAGACAGAGAGAAAGAGGGAGAGAGAGATAGAGAGAGAGAGAGCACGCCAGGGCCTCCAGCCACTGAAAACGAAGTTCAGATGCCTGCATCACCTTGTGCATCTGGCTTACATGGGTCCTGGGGAATGGAGCCTCGAACCAGGGTCCTTAGGCTTCACAGGCAAGTGCTTAACCACTAAGCCATCTCTCCAGCCCCTCTTCTGATTCTTTTTCTTAAGTAAGAATCGAGATTCAGAAAGACTTCATGCAGTTGTCCCAATACATGGCAGTGTTAGAGTTAGTCTGTATTCCACAAAATAACATGATAAGATCAATAAGGTTTTATATTCTTTATCTTGTCTTCAGTATGGTTCTCTGAACTCATAGTAACAGAGAAAAAAAAGGATTTGGAGCCCAGAGTTGGAATTTTCCTAAGTTCCTCCCTCCCTTGGGGATGGTGGTGGTAGTGGTGTGTGTGTGTGTGTGTATGTGTGCGCGCGCGTGCGTGCGTGTACGCGCAGCGTGAGTTTGAAATAAACAATCAACTCCATTCTGAGAATGCATGAGAGAGGCTGGCCAAGCACTGAATACTTGGTCCGTCGCTCCTCTGGCCAGGATTCCCGAAGCTGTCTCCAGTGTGGATTGGTGAGGACAGAGGACAGAGTCCCTGGGACACTGCCCACACCCTCACTGCGGTGGGGACTTTGGTCCTGGGGAAAGCCTGCTGATCCCACAACAATGCTGTTAAGCTTTAGGGCTCCACCCCTGACCTAGGGCCTCACATCCTCCCAGAAAGCCTGAACCCCAGGCTGCTGCAACAGGTTTGGTGATGGCTTTTGTCAGCAGACTTTCTGAGGTGAGTCTTTAGCGCTGTGTGCTGCCCTGGCCATAGTGTACCTGGAATTTCAAAGCCTGCAAGCAGGTTTCTTCCCTTTCCTTTCATCACCGGTGCAACACCATCCTCACACAGACACCTTTTATCCTGAAGCCTTTTAAACCCACTCCTGACTCTGAATTCCCAAGGCATCTGCTGCTGGCTCCTAGGGAAGCCAGTGTGGACCGTGGAGCCAAAGCCTGTTCAGCTTTTTGCCCGTTTGTAATGGATCCTTTGCTTGTTTCAGGAAGAAAGGAAGGGATAAATTAATTGATTGCAAGGCAGCATGCAATAAAGAGACATCAACCCTAAGGTGTTACTGTAAGGATCAAAGGCAAAACCTCATAAGAGGAGGAAGCAGATTTACAAATGCAGGTTTTGTGATTTATTCAAACATTAGCTTTAGCTCCAAGCTTGCTGACATCTGCTGTATTGTACAAAATTCTCCTTCTATGACAAGGCAATACTACTGTTAACCTCTCAGGAGGCAAACTAGTTTGCGTTGCTTTAAATTCTCACAGAAATACTGGCATCACAGGCAGGGCCAACAGATGATCAGCAAAGTTCATCTTGGCTCTTCATTTTGTATCTGTGAAATTCACTGTAGAAAGGAATGTCTGAGAGGGTGAGGTCTGATCTGGAGAAATCCAGATGTGGAACTTTCTGATGACCACGCTTCCTAACTTGGTGGGAGGGTTCTCAATGGAGATGTGGTCTTTAAATAGCCTGTGTCTGAGGCTGGCTTTCGGGAGGAGGCAGAGAGAAGCCCTTTCCCGTGAGCAGTAAGTCAAGAAGAGTCTGGGTCTTGTTACAGGTAGGCCATCAGGAGGGCAGGCTGGCCTCTCACCCTGGAAGTTTGCATAGCTCCCCTGCATTCTAACATGGTGAGCAGCACAGGCCGTCTGCTGGGCAGCAAACTTGAGCAGCAACGCCAGGCAGACCCGAACCACCAAAGGGGAAAGAGGAGAGTCATGGCAGCTGCAGCCAAGGAGTTGGGAAAGGAGACGATATTTCATGTCGTAAAACGTCACTGAACTTTTAAAAGCTTTAACTACTGTGATGATAATCAGAACTGCTTCTGGAAGTCTGTGTATTTATTTGAGAGAAAGGGAGACTACACATGGGTGCATCAGGGCCTCTTGCTGCTGCAGGCGAACTCAAGACACAAGTGCCTCTCTGCACATCTTGCTTTTTTGTGAGCACTTTACCTAAGGACTTCAACCCGGGCCAGAAAGCTTTGTAAGCAAGCACCTTTAGCCACTGAGCCATCTCTCTATCCTGAAGTCTGTCTCTTTAAAGGTTGAAACACAGTGAGCATGCCCGACCCGAACTTCACTACTTCACGGTTCTGATTCCCTTCTAACTCTATCTAACTGAGAGTTACTGCAAACCTGGTTTCTTGCCAAATTATCCATGGCATGAAAACTGAGAATGTAGTTTTCATCCTGTGTTATCCCCATGAAGTTTGTCATTATTCCAGGGGCCACTTATGTGCAGAAGCCTTTTAAGCTGAAATCCAGCTGCACGAAAGCATACAGAGAAGGTGGCAGTGGGCATGAGCCAATCACCATAAATATGAATCCACTGGATCCTAAGTGATCCCAAAGGTGAAAGTCTTCCCTTCCCCTGGGCTGTTCTTTAATGTTCTTGAGAATAGCGTTGTGTGTGTGTGCGTGCGTGTGTGCGTGCGTGTGTGTGTAGGCGTGGTATGTGCACGTGCATGTGCTCATGGGGAACCTATGCGCTTGCCTGCGGTGGCTGGAGTGGAATGGAGGGTGCTCAGCTCCGTCACTCTTCCTCCTGTTCTTATTTGAGCCAGTGTCTCTTACTGATCCCAGAGCTTGCCATGGTTTCAGGAACTCTGGCCCTTCTCAGGTCTCTGCCCCCCTTTATGGCACTGGGGTAACTGTTGTGTGTGGCCACACCCAGCAGGTCAGGTCAGTCCTGGAGACTGAACTCAAGTAGTCTCTTAGACCTCCTCAGGCCCTCTCGCTTGTACAGGAAGTGCTCCTAACTGCTGAGCTGTCTCTCCAGCCCAAAATATCTTGTTTATTCAGTACTTCTCTACTATATGGAAGCAGTGCATTCTGCCTTGGGAGAAACGAAAGTATCTCACCTGTAATACTGTCATCAAAAGAAAACCAGTGCGAAGATTTCAGTGTATTGTTTCCATTTTCTAAATTGCGCAAGGCATTCCTTAAAAGCATCTTTGTTATTATGGCGTAGTATTCCAGAGTAGGAGCACATTCTCATTTGATAGCCAGCCTTGCAAGCTGTTTCTAGGTTCTTCGATTCTGTTACAGGTGTCATGTGCACACATTTGCTCTCAGATTCTCCGGAACAGGAACTGTCATTTTTCTTAATTTTCCTAAATTAAATTCACCTTGACTTGGCTTCAGCAACCGTCAAGAGATTTACTGTCATGGTGTTCAGGAAAAATACTGTCCCCTTGCTTGGAGTCATAAATAAGTCCTGGGGATCTTGGCTGGTCCATTGAATCTGAGTGAGGGGCACTCTGCATGCATGCAGGTGCACAGGGGACCGTGCCAAGCCCCCAGGATTGAGCACCTAAGCACCCTGAACACAGGCTCCCAGTCAGGGATCCTCCTGGAATCCATGTGTCCCCAACTTGAAGAACACCATCAATGTCCCCATGGCCACCACCAGACTGCCATCCTCTTCCTGGCCTTGAGAAGTCCTCCAGTCCACTCTTAATGCTACTATGTCACCTCCATGTGCTCTAGATTCATCTCACCTTTTTTTGCCCAAACTTGGAAGAGAATTTCCAGGGGAGCACGCAAAGCATGCCAACAACCTGACACCCTGGCAGAGCCCTGGGATCAAAGTCTTGCCAGTTTCCCAGGAGGTTGGGAGTCAGTACAGAAATTCCATAATTTTCATGGCTTTTCCTTGCAGTCACAAGAGCAAGATAAATACATGAATCCTATCAAAAGATGATGTTAACACGCAAAGAATGCCCTGCGGAGTGTGGCCCTGTCCTTAGAAGATGGGGACACATCCATGTGCACATCGAGATGCCCTTGTTATTTCCTGCTGGCATCTCAGGGGAGGACTTGTGTGGTGAGAATTCATGGGCAGAGGATGCTTGGGGGTATCAGGGAACGACTGGCAGCTTTGTGGGTGTCCCCTGCGGATGGCCGTTCACGGGCAGGGGACAGTTGGCCGTGGATGTGATAACAACCGCTCACGGGGAGGAGCAACTGACCTTGCTCCACTGCTGACTCATCGGGTTTTACTCCAGACCAAACATCGTTGTTTTCACAGGTGAAAGTCATGAATAATGTCTGGGTACTCATGGTGAAGAGGGAGGAATGTGATGAAATATTAGCCTTGAAGAAACATGGTATAGGCAAGTTTATTAAGAAACATTCATCGAAATAAATCCTACAGAAAACGGTTCCTCTTTGTCCAAATTGGGAAAGGGACATGCTAGTTCTCCCATGCGGCTTTGTGGTCCAGCAATTCCTGGTTGCTGGTAAGCCAGGCATAGGTTAGGACCCCCAATATGAGGTGGCAGAAAGACACTACACACACGCGCGCGCGCGCGCGCACACACACACACACACACACCTGGCCGTGAGTCCCAGAACTCACTTGCAAAAGACAGGTGCACAGCCTGGGGGCCTCAGTAGATGTTGCCACCTGGGATGGATGTATGTCAGGAGAGGCCAAGTGGGAGTCAGGTGTGCTTTACAGAGCTCTCAATCTTTCTTCCCATCTTTTATCCCAAACTTGGGCTTCAAAGGACAGCAAGAAAAGTTGCAGAAGGGCAGGCAGGTGATGGCCCTGGGGACTGTCGAGAAGGTTCTGTAAGCTAACGCAGGAGCTTTGACCTTCCACAGTGACAGGATCTTCTTCAAGGCAAGAGCATTGCTGCAGCGCACACAGTTATTATTTGTCCGTCTCTTTTGCTCCTAAAGCTAGAAAGTCCATTCCAGTTGAAGTTAGGCTTTTGCCTAGGTTGAGTTGAAAGTGTCCCAAGTGCCAGAAATGGAGTTCAGTAGTGTCGAGTGCTGAGGTGTTAGCGCTGACTAAGGAGGCCGAGGATGAGTCACTGAACGCATGAGGGAAGCCGCGTTGCATTTCTGTGTTCTCTATGGCAAATCGGGTGAAAGAAAACTTCATTAAAGCAATGCTGATTTTTCTTTTCAAAATAGACTGTAATCTGCAGCAAAATGAAGCCTTTGACTAATGAGACACGCTACCGCTGCGATCGTTAGCATCTCACAGAAAGCTCCATTTCTAGACCTCAGCATTGCACTTTAGAGTTTAAAGGTTGGAAAATGTGAATGAAAAAAAAATCACCAGTGATTTTTAGCTTCAATATACTCTCTTTGGCTGTAGTCCTCATATGAAACCACATTGCAAAAACAAACAAACAAACAAACAAAAAAACACAAATAAATGTGAGCCCCTGATAAAGGAGTGTTTGTTCACAACGGCAGCAAGCATAGCAGCCTTTTCAAAGTGAGCGCTGCTCCAGATCCAGGTCTTCTCACCACCCGGCTACATGGTCTCGTAGATACAAGGACTGGACAGGAAATAGGAAATCCACGTAAACTAATTTCATAATCCTTTCTTCTTTGTGTCGTGGGCATCTTAGAGTTATGAAATTTATATCCTGAAACAATGTGAGCTCTCAAGAAGTTCAACCTCTGGCCTTTCACACATGACTGTGACCAGTGAGGGCTGTATATTGATCACTTTTGGGTAGGATCTGACCCAGAGCCAGCACCTCTCGACTCCTGGTGCGGTAACTTTGGCAGGAAGCGGGTACCCTGGACCTCAGGTCCTTTTGTTTGGTAGGCGCTAAGTGCCCATGGCTCAGCCTCAATTTCCTCAATGGCAGCCACTATTACAAAGTTACAGTGATGGTTAAATGAGGTTACCAGGTAACCCAGGCCCAGGGCAGCTGATTAGTCCCCTCCCTCCTCTTCCTTTCCTGTTATTAGGAAGGGAGGGTTCGTAGAGATACAGTTGGAGTGAGGTATAGGTAAAGAGAGCTACATAGGTCTGTTGCACCAGCTCTGCCTGGTGAGAGAAAGTCCTTTTTGAAGAAGGTGTAGGGTTGAGGCACTTGGTGAACTGGGGAAGTCTCTAGAATGTGTGGTGAAAATATTGAATGCCAAGGAACTTCATGAAGCAACAGAGGAATCCAGGTTCGAGGACGCTTGCACCCTGCTCAGGAGGCCCAGAGAATCTTCCCCCCATCCCGTTTTCTCCTCTTTTCGAGTCAGCTGTCTGTTCCACCTCATAGGCCACAGAGCAGTGATGGAACAGGCTATGCAGGACCCAGAAAAGGCTTTTATCACCGGTGACAGGAAGCCAAACCTGAAACTGTGACTATTTCCCCTCTCCTCTGCCTCCTGTCTCCCCTCGGGATAATGACAGCACGGATAGTAAGAGTTTTGTTGTTCACGTGTTTGGCCTTATTTTGGTGCTGGGGATTGAACCCAAGCCTTCTGCATGCTAAGTATGCAATCTGCAATTGAGCTACACCATAGGCTATAAGCTGGAATCTTTTTTCTTTTTTTACTGTTTTGCAAAAATAAACAGTATCCCTTCCTTGTAACCTACTGTACTTGATTCTTGGCTATTTTTTTTTTCCTGTTTTATAAATTTTAATCCTGGAGGGACAGTATGATGGAACGGCTCCCCAAACAGAGCATCCTGGTGATAACTCACATTTGAATCCACGAGGCCCGGGCAGCCTGGGCTGAGAGGACTTGTAGGACTGGTGATTATCAGTAGTCACTTGCTCACAAAGCGTAGAGGCGTCTGACATGACCATCAGCGCAAAATGGAAGGTTCTAGCCGGGCGTGGTGGCGCACGCCTTCAATCCCAGCACTTGGGAAGCAGAGGTAGAGGGATCGCCGTGAGTTCCAGGCCACCCTGAGACTACATAGTGAATTCCAGGTCAGCCTGAGCTAGAGTGATACCCTACCTCGAAAAAAAAAAGGGGGGGGGGAAGGTCCTGGCAGAGCTGGTTGTAAGGAGCCCCAGGTGGACTGCAGCAGGAAAGCAGGAAGCCCCAGGGCTACTTTCTTTAGTCTGAGCCCCCCCCCCCCCCCCCCCCCGGGTGCCACGGCTCTCTCCTCTCCCACACTGGTCTGCTTCCTACCTTCTCTTGGATTCTTTCTGCTGCGCCTTCCTCGTTTCAGACACAGTGTCCACTGTCCTCACATAGGTTCTGTGTTCCGAGGCTGTTTCTGAGGGAGAACATTTGGTTGAACTAGCCAAGCATGGGCGCTGATTGCTCCAATCAGGGAACACGGAGCTGGAAGCGGGCGACCATGCGATGCTCTTCATTGCTTAGCTTATAGCAGCTTTCAGAATCTTCCACACCCAAGCTTTGCTCTCTTCCCCACCTGTCCTTGATTTCAATTTTATTTATTATCATTGTTTTTTTTAAATATTTTATTTTTATTTATTTATTTGGGAGAGAGAGAGAGAGAGAGAGAGAGGGAGGGAGACAGAGAATGGGCATGTCAGGGCCTCCAGCCGCTGCAAAGGAACTCCAGACGCATGCGCCCCCTTAGCATCTGGCTAATGTGGGTCCTGGGGAATCCAACCCGGGCCCTTTGTCTTTGCAGGAAAACTCCTTAACCTCTAAGCCATCCCTCCAGCCCTGTTTTTATTCCCCCTTGATAGGGGCTTTCGATAGCCCAGGCTTGCTTCAAACTCATGGTAATCCTCCTACTTCTGCCTCCTGAGTGCTGGGATAAAAAGTGTGCGCCACCACACCTGGCTTAATTTTTTACTTTTTATTGTGGTGGCCCTGAGGATCAAGCCAAGGGCTGTGAGCCTGTTGGACAAGTGCTCTCCCACTGATCTACCAGCTCCTCCCTTTCTAGTACCCACAGCTATCCCTCCTCTGCAGCTCTTCATGGGGACATACCTCCTGGCCCTTCTTGTCCTGTTATTTTTGACATATAATTCTTGGCCCCAACATATACCTTAAGTGCTTTATGAGCTCATGAACCTTAGGCAGTGCTTGCCACATTCTTCTCTCCATGCCCAACACTGTGCTGAGTAAAGACTATTCCAAGTGCAATTTTTTCCAATATATTAAATTGTGGAGTATTTGACACTCCTGTCAGCAATTTCCATCGAATTGAGTGGTGTCTTGGCAGCAAGCTGGCATCCAAGGGGAGGGTACAGTGTGTGAGGGGAATGCTAATAGGTGGGGATAGCTTCTAATGAGAAACTGACTTAAAAGGAGAAATGTATATTGGGATCTCAATGGTTATGAAGTTAAAAAAATAGCCTTTACATCTTTAATTACCCACCGTTATAGCCTTGAACAAGAAACAGAGAGTTGATGTTTTATTAACTTCTAGGCTTGTATCTTTTTGCAATGGAAAATGACAGCTTGTCACATATGTGCCATAGGCTGTAAAGATGACCAAGTAAGCCAGGCATGGTGATACATCACTCGGGAGGCAGAGGTAGGAGGACTGCCATGAGTTCAAGGCCACCTCGAGACTACATAGTGAATTTCAGGTCAGCCTGGGCTAGAATGAGACCCTACCTTGGGGCGGGGGGGGGGGGGGATAGATGACCAATGGCAGAGGTGGCAAATGTAGTTATATTACTTAAAGGAATATTATTTCTTGCTATTTTCTTAGGCTAAATATGTCTCTCTCCCTATATTTTTAAGTTAAAAATGAGAACATCTTGTTGTTGTTTTTTAATATATGCTTTTATTTTGTTGTTTGCAAGAACAGCGAGAGAGAGAGAGAGAGAGAGAGAGAGAGAGAGAGAGAATTAATGAATGTGGGCATGCCAAGGTCTCTTGCCACCGTCAATGAACTCCAGACACATGCGCTACTTTGTGCCTCTGGCTTTACGTGGGTACTGAGGAATCAAACCGAAGCTGGCAGGCTTTGCAATCAAGCACCTTTAACCACTGAGCCATTTCCCCAGTCCAGGAATGAGGACATCTTAGCTTGATAGTCTGTGAGTGTGGTAACCAGGAAACTACTTTGCTGTGACCACAGTCTTTCCATCTTGGTATAATGTAGGCAGTTGTTTGGGATGAATTTCTCTAGTCAAGTGTAGTCATGGATTAATCCATGGAACTGAAAAAAAGAAAAGGAAAAATCCCGGAAAAACAAAAATACTCTCCAGTGTCAGCTGTCCATCATAGAATCTGACTTCATGACAAATAAATCAGGAAATTAACCGCTTTAGAAACCTGCACAGAACACTTTACCAAAGGGGACAATTTTCCTGCTCATGGGGGTCGTTTCTGGCTAGAATCTTGGTTTATAGTCTCATTGGCTTTGTTCCCCATGAACAAGCTGGCCTCCCTTCAGGGTCACCGAAGGGGAAGGAGTGACCTTGTTCCTCTTTCCTCTCTGGAAAGGTCCTGAGAGGTGCAGCGACGGGTGTGCAAACAGGTAATGCAGCGGCAGAAGAAACTGATTGTCCCGTCCTCATCGGGGTTCCCCAGCATATCACACACAGGCTCGTGTTATCATTCTGAGATCTGTCGCCAAATCCTTAATGCACGATATGCTACAGAATTTTCAGGGTCTCTTGATCAAAAATCATAGGGAATTTCAAGACAGCCACAGCAGAGCATGAAACCAAATGCAAACCCGGTGGAAAACGGGGTCCTGCATGACTGAAGAGATTGTGTCCCTAGGAAGCTGGCTGTGCCTTGGGAGTTAGATGTCTTGGTGATTAACTTCCAGATGCACAGGCAGTCTTAGGAAGGCTGCAGGAAATGAAGGGACCAGCTCCCGCCTCCTGCCCACAGCGCCCACCAGCCCACCAGCGCTTCTGGCATCTTACTAAGAGAAAATTTATCTGCCTGACCAATTTCGTTCAGTTTGCCTTCCAGGTCAGCAGTGGCCCAGGGAGGAGAGAAAGCTGAGATAATGTCCTAATTCCTCACAGCCCCCAGGTTTTCTGGCCCCCTCCCTTTGCCCTCTACATGTAACCCAACCTTCCATCTCCACATGATAATCCGAGCAATCTAGAAAATGCATCCAACCCATTTCCCTCTCTGAATGCCTCAATGCCATTCTGCTACCTTCACGTTATATTGCGAATTCTCACCTTGATTTTAAGGCTTTGTGGAGTCTGCTGTCCCCTCACTAAGTCTCCAATGTCCACAACTTCTCTATGCCCTGGGGGCTGGGCACCTCCTGTTCCCCACAAATGGGATGCCTTTTTCTCTGAGTTGATTGCGTCCTCCAACTTCCTTTCTTCTTGGAGATCAGAATTTATGTGTTTCTGACTCTGCACCCAAGTACATCTTACTTACAATTGCCACTGCCAATTCAATCGCACCTTTAATTTCTCTTCAACGTCTGTCTCTGTTCTGAATTATAAACACCATGTGGGCAGAAGTCAGTTTTGTTTTGGGCATCATTTCTGCCCCCAGTACTGAGTGCAGTGGCTGGAGCAGAGCGGGTATTTAGTAGGTGTTTGTTGACACAGGAGAAGGCATACAGCACAACGCATATCCTAAAACATTTATGTATTAGAGACAGAGAGAGAAGAAGCCAGATAGAGAGAGGTGGGGAGGAGAGAATCAGCGTGCCATAGCCTCCATCCACTGCAAACGAACTCCAGGTGCACCTGGCTTATGTGAGCGCTGGGGAGCTTTGCAGGCAAGCACCTTAATGGCCAAGCCATCTCTCCACCCCCCACAATGCATACTTGATAGTAAATTACAATTATGTTATCTGCTGTTCTTCACAAATTTCACCGGTTAGTTTGGGAGCTGTCTGACATCAGTCAACATGTGGTCTGTCTTACTGAATCTCCCACAATGCTCACCTGTTGTCTGTGCTCAGTGACTCATGTGCTGGTAGATCATGAGCATTCTTTTCCTTCCTTCCTTCCTTCCTTCCTCCCCCCCCCCCCCCTCTCTTTCTTTCTTTCTTGGTTTTTGGTTTTCCAAGGTAGGGTCTCACTCTAGCTCAGGCTGACCTGGAATTCACTCTGTACTCTCACGGTGGCCTTGAACTCA
This sequence comes from Dipus sagitta, assembly GCA_036346955.1. Classification (NCBI taxonomy): domain Eukaryota; kingdom Metazoa; phylum Chordata; class Mammalia; order Rodentia; family Dipodidae; genus Dipus; species Dipus sagitta. Next base: position 157,080,256 of record CM070773.1, read on the forward strand.
CGGCAATCCTCCTACCTCTACCTCAGGAGTGCTGGGATTAAAGGCGCGTGCCACTACACCCAGATTTTATTTATTTATTTATTCTATTTATTTTTGAGGTAGGGTCTCTCTGTAGCCCAAGGTGACTTGAAATTCACTATGTACTTCCAGAGTGGCCTTGAACTCATGGCGTTCCTTCTACCTCTGCCTCCTGAGTGGAGTGCTGGGAGGCATATGTTACCATGCCTAGCTGTTTTTTTGTTTTTGTTTTTGTTTTGGTTTTGGTTTTTGAAGAGGCAGGCATCCATGTTTATTTTACGTGAAGAAAAAATACTATGTAATTTGCTTCTTCTGGGGTATTAAAATTTTCCCTAATATGAATTTGCCTTTAAAAAATATTTTCTTTGCTTGTTTATTTGGAAGGAGAGAGAGAATGGACCACTGAAAACGAACTTCAGATGCACGCACCCCTTTTGTGCATCTGGTTTGATATGGGTACGGGGTAACAGAACTCCCGATTATTAGGTATTGCAGGCAAACGCCATAGCCAGCGAGCCGTCTTTCCATCCCTCCTTTGTCTTTTGCTCTGCAGAGAAGGAGCAGTTTCACGGGCTTATGTATGGCAGGCAAGTGTTCGCCCCTGAACTGTGTCTTTAGTTGATAGTTTTGAGATGCGGTCTCACTGTGTCATCCAGGCTTAGAACCCACGATTCTCTGTCCCCCAGATGCTTGGATTACAAGTGTGAAGTGTCTCTCAGCAGGGCTGGTGGCCTTTGCTTGTCTTCAGCTACATACTGGATAGTAGACACACCCAGCGATGAACATTCTTTTTTAAAAATATTTTAATTTTATTTATTTATTTATTTATTTATTTTTTAATTTTTTTTTAATTTTTTATTTTTTTTTATTTATTAGTCAGTTCTGTATTCAGCAAATACAGTCAGTTTGGTACCATTATTAGGCTCATCCGTGACCTACCCCCTCCCCTTGGCCCCTCCTTGTTGAGGTATACGGGTCATGCATTGTGGAGTTAGCCCACAGTTATGGCTAAGCTAAATGTCTCTGCATATCATGACCCAACATGTGACTCTGACATTCTTTCCGCCCCCTCTTCCGCAAAATTTCCCTGAGCCATGTTGGGTTCATTTTTGGTCTGCTTCAGTGATGAGGTGTTGAGGGCCTCTGAGGCTCTGGCTCTCTGATTTGGTAGGAGTTGATTTTTCTCTATGCTGATCTCCTTCCCCCTTGTGCTGGTGTCCGGTTCATCAGGAAAACAGCCCCCTTGCTTGTTTCTCCAAGTTTTCTTAGTTTCAGCCGGGGCCCTTTTGAGGTATGATGGGGTGGCTCTCTCCTTAGGGTCTACATCTATCTGAAAAAGAGAAGCAGATTCTCCAACGGAGAGTAAGTTAGCACCAGGACAAATGAGATAACCCTTACTTTTTTTTTTTTTTATAGAGAATTTAATAGGTGTAGGCCCTCTTGTAGCCCACAATTGATAGTAGCTTGATACTGGAGAGTGGGCTTATGTTTGGATATGATTCTGACTTGTTTCCCAGCTCCAGCTATGGGTCCCATACCAGTGAGGGGATCAGTTAGCCAAATTGAGAGCAGTTGGTTCCCCACCATGGCTGTGTGCCACCACTGCACTTGTGTGGGCATCACAATAAGTTATTTGCTGCTAAGTAGGTTAGACCATGCGTTGCTTCGATAGATATTGGTCAATTTCCCCCAGTCGCCCATGTAGCACCTTCTGGCACTAGACGCGCTGACTGTCTGGGGACTGACTCTCATCCAACTTCCAGCCATGCCATTCTAATTTGCATGTCAATCACATAAGGTATCTTCAGCAGTAGGGTCTTACCACTAACCTTTGGTGGGTCATCAAGTACTCTGACAGAAATCTGTCTGTCTTTTAGGAAACCTTGTAGGTCTCACTGATCAAAAGCTCATTGTGGATGATAGCCCCATGCTGGTTCTGGGAGTTACAGGTCAGTGCCCACTAAGCAAATGAGGAAAAAGATAACTAATATATAAGAGTTAGAGATAAGAGAGAGAGAGACAGGGAGAGGGGAAGTGAGGGAGGAAAGATGTAGGAGATTAAGGTTAGTCTTAATCTTACCCTCTCCAGTGTCTTGTGGTTCAGGTGTTCCCTGTAAGGGCCTGGTGAAGGATCAGCCATTTGGTCTATCTTTTAGTAAGTAGAAGATTATGGTACCATTGCCGTTTGGGTCTAGATTTGTGTTTCCCACCCCTTTGATGCCCTCCCCTCCCTCCCCTTCCATCCTAGTGTCTAATCTAGGAGATGCTTGCTGGGTATGTAAGGTATCTTCGGTAGATTCAGGTTAGGTGCTGTAGATGAGTGAGACTATGTGACGATTTTTTTTCTGTGATTGGGTGAGGACTAATCTCTAGAATCTACAAAGAACTCAAAAATCTAAACAGTAAGAAGTCAAACACCCCACTCACAAGATGGGGCAAAGAGCTGAACAGGCAGTTCACAGAGGAAGAAATAGAAATGGCAAACATACACTTAAGAAAATGTTCAGCATCCCTAATCATCAGAGAAATGCAAATTAAAACAACTATGAGATTCCACCTTACCCCAATAAGGATAGCAAGCATCAAAAAATCAAATAAAAACAAATGCTGGCGAGGATGTGGAGAAGTAGGAACACTCATCCACTGTTGGTGGGATTGTAGGATGGTACAACCACTTTGGAAAGCAATATGGAGACTTCTGAAAAAGCTGAGTATAGAGATACCAACAGACCCAGTTATTCCCTTACTGGGCATCTACCCTAAAACCTTCAAACCACAGACTAAAGAGATTTGCTCAACCATGTTTATAGCGGCTCAATTTGTAATAGCTAAGAGCTGGAATCAACCCAGATGTCCATCACTAGAAGAATGGATAACTAAGATGTGGTATATCTACACAATGGAATTCTATACAGCAGTAAGAAAAAATGACACAATGAAATTTGAGGAAAAATGGTTGAACCTGGAACAGATAATTTTATTTATTTATTAGAGAGAGAGAGAGAGGGAGGGAGGGAGAGAATGGGCACCCCAGGGCTTCTAGGCACTACAAACAAACTCCAGATGCATGTGCCACTATGAGCATCTGGCTTATGTGGGACCTGGAGAATCGAACCTGGGTCCTTGGGCTTCGTAGGCCTATGTCTTAACCGCTAAGCCATCTCTCCAGCCCAGAATTGGCTATATTTAATAGCAATATTTGGCTCTTATTTAATAGCAACATCTTTTGTTGTTGTTCGATGTTCTTTCTCTAACATGTACGATCTGTATGTACCAAGATTTTGTTCCCCCTGCGCAGTCCTTCTGATGGGCTTTTCTCCCTGGCCACGCTCTCTTTACAAACGGGCACAGATGACATTGACAACATGTTAAGCATAATTAATAATAATAATTAATAAGTAATAATTAATTACTTTCGTTGGTATTTTTCTGCAGACAAGAAGCCCTAAGCTGTCTCACAGTCCTCAGCCTCCGAGTGTGGGGGATCCGGGGGAGCATTTATCTGAGACGTCTGGTGATTCTCTGGAAGCCATGTCTGAGGGGGAAGCGCCAAGTCCTTTTGCCAGAGGCAGTCGAACCCGAGCAAGCCTTCCTGTGGTGAGGTCAACCAACCAGACGAAAGAAAGATCTCTGGGTAAGCTTCAGGCTCTGATGCCTCTTTCCTACTGCATGCATGCTTCTTTGTATTTCCAAACATATACCTTTGTATTTCAATGTTAATTTTATCTTGATTTGTAAAATTGCTTACCCAGGGGAACTTCACCAGTTTGATATTGCATCGGTCAGCTTTGTGTTACTGCCCTGACATGCCAGAGAGAAACAATGTTATTAGGAGGAAAGGTTTATTTTGACTCTTAATGTTAGAGCTTCCAGTCTCCTGGCTGGCTCTCTTGATTGCAGGCATGTGGCAAGGAGGGAATCATGGTGGGGAGAACTTCCAGGAAGAAGAGAGTATGCCTACACTCACGTGACCTCGTTGCTATATTCCAAAGAAGAGACCAAATACCATGATGGGGGCGCGCATGGTTCAGCTGAGAAGCAGAGAGGAGAAAACACGCCCCTGTGAACTGACCCCCTCCCCTGCACAGTGATGAAACCTTCTACATATGCCAGGGTGTAAGAGTGTTGAGCATCTGCTGAGGAATCTGCTGAGGCCCAGGCTGCCCCCAGGGCTGGGCGCATTCAGCACTGGCAGGGATTATTAGCAGCCTCAGCTGCCAGCTTGGCCACCATTGCTTGCGTTGCCGGAATAACTAAGAAATCCAAAGGGACGGGCACAGAGTGACCCTCGCCTTTGCCTCCCCAACCTCCTCCTCCACCCGGAAGCCGGGATGGTTGGGGCAGATGCTCTGAGCAGGGCATTTCCACAACCTCGTTCCGCTCGTCCGGCAGGCCGATGGAAAACTTGCAAGGCCGGACGAATAAGGAGAAGAAAGATGTACCTGGCTTTGCTTCCTTATCACAGAGAACGACCACAGCAGACTGGGCTCAGACCTCATCCTCACTGCTTTAAAAAATTTATCCTTATTATCTTTAAAAATGCATTATTATTTGGGCTGCCATTATTATTGTTGTTATTTTACTTTGCCCCAGTCATTTGCATTGTCATATTCGGAGTATGGTGTGCAAGCACAGCCATCACTTCAGCTTTGTAAACTTTTTTGGTTAACACCTAATAATTATACATATTTTAGGGATACAGCGTGATGCCTCATCACATGTGTACAGTGGGTACTGATCAAATTAGGGTAATTGATGTTTCTGTCTCCTTATCATATCCTGAGGTTGTTTGTTTGTTCACAATGAGTTGTGGGGGGGGCGTTGAATGGGCATGCCAGTACCTCTTGCCACTGCAATTGAACTCCAGATGCATGTGGCATTTTGTACATCTGGGCACTGGAGTATGAAACCCAGGCTGGTAGGCTTTACAAGCAGGTGGCTTTAACCACTGAGCAATCTCTTCAGACCCCCTGTGTTGAGTTTAGAATGCATCTGTGCATTCCTTTCTTCCTGTTACTCACGAAGTAAATGATGGGTTATGGTGGAAACCTGAGCTGCTTGTCTTCCTGGAGCAGAGGCCATCCTATTCTCTGTTATTCTAATTTTGGAGCACACCTAGAACTTTGGAATCAAAGTCAAGAGGATTTTGAATTTGAGGACAGTTTGGGATACATAGTGAACTTGAGACCACCTTGGGCAAGACCCTGTCTCCAAAAAAGGGGGTGTTTTTATTTTAATTTTGTATACATGTTCTTGGGGTAATAATCCAGTGTTCTTGTTCTACAAATGAGAGAAGGCTCAGGCATGCGTGCATGTCTGGTTCTTTGAGCTCCCTGTTCAACGTCAGGAGCTGGAAGTTCGGGCTTCTACATCGCATCAATTCCCTTTGGCAGATGAAGGCATATCCAGCAGCACAGTGGCTGGCATGGAGGAGACTCAGGCCTTCCCATTGCCGCCAGGCCCCAGCTTCCACCTTGACTGAAAAGCCTTGTGCTCTTTTGTCTTGTTGTTGCTGTTGTTTTTTTTCTCTTGCTTTCTTTTCTTTTGGGTGCGTGCATGTGTAGTGTGTGTGCTGTGGTGTGGTGGGTGCGCTGTGCGCGTGCTCTACGGAAAGCAGAGGAGGACAGCAGGCATCTGCAGCGCTCACTCGCACACTTCCGTCTCTGAACACCGAGCTGCCATTTTCAGGAGCCCCAGTGGTTCTGTGGCCTCAGCTCCTCCGAGGAGGGGGTTCTGGGCATGCGTAACTCTGCCCATCTGTTTCCATAGGAGGGTGCTGGTGAACCGAATTCAGCGTAAATCAGATCATCTCAGGTTCTCGTGCTTGCAGGCTCTTCCCTGCTGAGCAACCGCCACCTCCCCTGCCCCGTACCCCTGCTGGCTCTTGAGGCAGGAACCAGACAAGTAGTGGAATTTCTTCTTTGTCTTTGCAAGAATTGAGTGGAGCTCTGGCCTCTGTACACATAGTCCCTGTTTTCCCAAACAAGGTGAAGATAAGAAGTACCTGTGTGCCTTCCCCCACACCTGGAAGCTGACCCTGCTAGATAATGGACGCTTTGTCTTGAAGGCAGGAATTTCCCCTGGCAGCCAGAGCGGTTGTCTGAGCAGGTGGATACCTGCCCAGCCCAGGGCCCGGCCTCGGGTGGAGAGGCTGCTGCAACAGCGACAGCCTTGCCCAGGAACTGCTGAGTAAACCTGTGTCTTCCAGGCCCGCTCTGCTTCTGCAAGGGGTCAGTGGGCCTCCAAGCCCACCTTTCTGTAAACTGAGGGTGTAGTCACAGCAGGTTAAATGTATCCCAAGGGGTTGACTGGGTCCATGAAGGGTTTCTTGGCTTTTGATTTTCCTAATAGATGGAAGCATAGGTATATGGGGAGAGAAGATGAACCACCAGGAGAAAAGCAATGAGAGGTTTGCCAAAGCCAAGGGAAGAGGAAAATGAAGATAACACTGGGCCAGCAGAGTTAGAACTGCCCTCGATCGCCTCCTTGTGGCCAGTTTGGGAATTTTCTCCCGGATGCACCTTGCCCTCTAAGTGCAATTGGCTGGAGTTGAAGGGGATGGAAAATAAAGGGGGAATTGTGAGTCATGGGGAGATTGCCTGTAGGTACAAATCTCCCTTCCAAGGGCATCGCTCAGCCTTGTTTTGGGAGTCATCCCCTTGTGGCATACTTTATTTAATTCGTAGGCTGATGTAAAGAGGAGCTCTCCCCACAGTGCCCTGTGGGCAGCAGTGTTTCCTAACTCCTTGGTGGCCTAGTCATAGAGCTATGATCTGCGTACCCACAGTTGGTGTCTTGTGGAAACCTGGGTGTCTTTGGGCATGTAGTGTACATGTAGTCTTTTATTGTAACACACAGAATTTTAAAATCTCTTGAGGCCTCATTATCATTATTTATTTTAAAATTTTGGTGGCCTATTAATTGACTTTTTTCAAAAACATTTTCATTTATTTGAAAGCTATTTGAGAGATATAGAGACAGAGTGTGAGAGAGTAGATACATTAGGGTTTCTTGAACTCTAGATACACAAGCCACATTGTGCATCTGATTTCACATGAGTGCTGGGGAACTGAACCCAGGCTGTTAGGCTTTGAAAACAAATGCCTTTAACCACAGAGCCACCTCTCCAGCCCTGAATTTTGTTTTGTTTTATTTATTTTATTTTGGATTTTGGAGGTAGAATCTCACTCTAGTTCAGGCTGACCTGGAATTCACTGTGATGTCTCAGCATGGCCTCAAACCCATGGCGATCCTCCTACCTCTGCTCCCAAGTGCTGGGGATGGGGTGTGCCACTGTGGTGAATCAGGTGTCCCCAATAAACTTAGGTGTTCTGAATGCTAGGTTCCCAGCTAATAGAGATTTGCAAATTAATGCCTCTTGGAGGTAGTGTATTGTTGGGGATGGGTTTATGGTTTTTATAGCCAGTGTCCCCTTGCCAGTGTTTGGCACACTCTCCTGTTGCTATTGGTCCATCTTAAGTTGGCCAGGGACTGATGTTCATCCTCTGCTTATGACATCATTTTCCCTGCCATCATGGAGCTTCCCCCTGAAGTCTGTCAGCCAAAATAAACCTTTTTTTCCTCCACAAGCTACTCTTGGTTGGGTGATTTCTACCAGTAATGTGAACCTGACTGCAACAGTAATGTTGGTGCCTAGAAGTGGTGTCATTTAGAGCTTATTTTCAAGAGTGACGTGGAAGGATTTGAAACCTTGGCCTAAGAGATGCCTTGCAGTGCTGTAAGTATAACTTGATGGACTATTCTGGTCAGAGTTGAAAGACCTGAATGCAGTAAGAACCATGGACTGGGAGGTTTGGCTTATGAGGGTAAGAAAGAGCTTTGCTTGGTCTGGGCTAGAGGCAGTTTGTGTGAGAGGTTTGCTGTTATGCCCATGTCCTGACAACTTGTGCAGGGTTGCAGTGCATAGAAACGGACTGGTGTGAGCAGAGGGATATAGCACAGAAAAAAATGAAATCTTTGGATGAATTGTTGTGTGTTCAGCTGCAATTGAGAGATTATAACCTTTGAGATTGGGCCAGCTGACCTGCACTGGGGCAATAGGAAGAATGTAGACTCTTTTGAAGGGGCCTGAGTGCTCAAGGAGTGTCCTGTTCTTTAAAGTCTGCTTTATTCCTCCCTGGATTAACAAACTGGCACCCTACCTGGTATTATGGAGTAGAAGAAATGCAGGAAAGAGAGGGTCATTGAGTTTGCAACATGGTCTTGTGTTTTGGAAATGGCCATGGGCAGTATGAAGCAGGTTTGCTGGGTGGCTTGCAGTGGAGACCCAGTGGAGATACTGGGACCAAGAGATGGCTGCCAAGGAGAGCTGCCGACCCCAGTGAAGTTTTCCAGGACTGTGAGTAGCCTAGCTGGAGGGGCGGAATTGGAATGCCAGAGACTTGTTGCTGGTTAGAATTATCAGACTTGGAGATTTGTCACTGGCTAGAGTTGTTGGACTTGAAGCTACAGAGTTTGATGTTTTCCCTGTTTGAATCTTGTATTGATTGAATATTTCTTTGCTATGCCTAGTGCCATTTTTTGCAGTGTGAATGTTTATTCTGTGCTATTATGGGTTTTTGGGGGATTTTTTGGAATTATGGCTCAGTTAAAAGATCTTGGACTATGGGGATGTGTGAAAATCAGTGGAATTGATAAAAACTATGGGGACTTTGAAAGTTGGATGAATGCATTGTATTTTACATCATGTATGGTTATCAGTTTATGGCGGCCAGGGGCAGAATGTGGTGGTTTGATTCAGGTGTCCTCTATAAACTTAAGTGTTCTGAATGCTAGGTTCCCAGCTGATAGAGATTTGGAGATTAATGTCTCTTGGAGGTAGTGTATTGTTGGGGGCGGGCTTATGGGTATTATAGCCAGTTTCCCCATGCCAGTGTTTGGCATACTCTCCTGTTGCTATTGTCCACCTTATGTTGGCCAGGGGGTGATGTCCACCCTCTGCTCATGCCATCACTTTTCCTGCCATCCTGGAGCTTCCCTCTCAAGCCTGTAAGCCAAAACAAACCTCTTTTTTTCCCACAAGCTGCTCTTAGTTGGGTGATTTCTACCAGCAATGCAAACCTGATTGCAACAGCCATCATGTCCAGCTCGATTTTTTTTTTAAATAAAAGCTTTGGCTTTCAAATCTCAGCACTCGAGAGGCAGAAATAGGATGATTGCTGTAAGATCGAGGCCAGCGTGAGAATAAATAGTGAATTCCAGGTCACCCTGGACTAGAGTGAGATACTAGATAGATAGATAGATAATAAATAATAAAGGCTTTGGGCCAAGAGTAGTGGCCCACACTGATAATCCCAGCCTGGAAGATAGAGATGCTCAAGCGAAAGGCCAGCCTGGGTAACAGTGAAACTGTCTCATAAAATAAGTACCAACGCGCACACACACTCAAATTTGAGACTTTATTCTTTTAGAGAAGTTTTAGGTTTACAAGAAAATGGAGAGGAAAGCATCCCCCACTGAGTGGTTCATTAGTGACAATTGATGGGCCAGTGTCACCCACATCAACTCATAGTTGATGCTAGGGTTCACTCTTCGTGTTGTCCATACTATAGGTTTGGAGAACCTCTAATGACATGTAATACTATTATTGTTCTCCACTACCCTAAAGACCCTCTGACCATGACTTGTTTATTTTTCCTCTAACCACTGGCAACCACTGGGCAGGTCACTGTTGCCTTGGTTTTGCCTTCTCCAGCATGTCCTCCACTGAGAATCAGGCAGCACTGCCCTTCAGATCCATGTCTTCAACATTTGGACACAGTGAAGTTGCCCTCATGTCTCTTCACGACTGCTAGCTCCTTTTTATTTTATTTTTTTAAAACATCGAGCAATATTCCATCATCTAGTCAGGTCACTTTCCTCACCTCTGAAAGACATCGTGGTTGCTTCCACATTTTGGTATTTATGAATAAGCCTTCTAAAAACACCTGTAACTTTTTGTGAGGGCAGACGTTTTCAACTTCTTTGAGTAAATTCTAAGGAGCATGGGTGTGGATCATATGGGAAGACTATATTTAAGTCAGCTTCATTGTGAGTTCTTGAACTGACTTAGGAAAATATTGCATAGACATTTAGAGCAATTACTGAAGTTTTGGGGAGACTCTTAACTTTTGGACTGGAGGCTGAACCTCAATGGCTTCATCCCATTGTCTCCAAAGTGCGAAGCTGTCACTGCTTACCCCTAGCAACAGAGCCTGAAATAAGGACGGGTACAGAAAGCCTGTTTCTAGCCTGCACTTCGACATGTAGCGGAATTTGTCACTAGAGTCCCTCCCCGCTTAGGTTGCACTATGGGGTAAGTCTGACACCTGGTAGTAGAACTTGGACTGGACAGAATCCTCAACCCCCTCCCTTCCTCCCTGTAGTGGAGGAAACCTTCCCCACTTTGGGCTCGCCTGTGCCTGGAGATGAGCCCACCCACTTTATAATTGTTCTACATTAGTAACCCCTTGTTTCTATTCCTCCCATGTTCTTCTGGAATGAGCAGGAAGCTGGGGGAATGAACACGGTACATATTTGCTGTTAGCAGACATAGTGAGAGAAGAATAGAGAGCAGTAGTAACGCATACATCAATGTGTACATGTGTTAAATATATGTACTCGTGTAGCCCCAAATACATGCTATCCTCTGTTTGCCAGCTCTAAATCCTCAAATACATCCAGCTGCAGATCAAAATTCTGAAAGGGCTTAGGATATAGCTTAGTGGTACAGCACTTGCCTAGCATACCCAGGGTCCTGGGTTCAATTCTCGGCACAAAAGGAAAAAGAGAAAAAAATGCATGTGTCTATTTCAACCACATACAGGCTGTCTTTTCCTTGTCACTGTTTCCTGTACAATACATTGTTACACCTGTTCATGTAGCATTTATGTTGTGTTAGATGTTAAATACAATGTGGAGGTATTTGGAACAGGAGTATACCTGTAATTTCATGCAGATACCCTACAGTTTAGGGACTTGAGCACCTGCAGGTTGTGGTATCTGAGGGGTGTCCTGCTATCTTTGCCCCGTGGATGCTGCCAGCTGGGTTACTGGGATGTAAAGATGTGAGCGCAGCATCAGTCCACAGAGGTAGATCGGGTCCCCGGGGAGAGCCAAGTGACGACCAGGCATGGTCCTTCCTGATGCCGAGGGACTTACAAAGCAGCAAGGGGGGCGGGGGAAGTACTTGCTCGGCTGCTCTGACTTATCATGTCCAAATTCCAATGACGTCTGCTTCTTGATTTTCACTCCCATAGAGTGGTGGTTTCCCTGCCCACTCCATCCATCCAAACCCCAGCCAAAATTCTTCTCAGCAGAAATTATGCCATTTCTCCTTCACCCTATTTTCACGATAACAGGAAGAGTTAGGAGAAAGCCAGACACCCCCCTAAAAAAATAATAATGTGTGAACTGCTTTTCAGGAGATTCAGTTTCTGAAATAATTTTCCTTGAAAAAAAAATGGCTCCCTGATATTGGTCGTGCTTAATGATGGGGTATTGTCCTGTTTAATCACTGTCCTTGTCTGGGACATGGCCGTAAGCAGGGCTGCTGTCTGGCTGCTCCTTCCCGAATTGGCCTTCGGGGAAAGGGTAGCCACAAAATGTTTCCATCCCTCCGTGTGCCCTCAGGAATTTAAAAACAAAACTCATGGAAGCAAGAAGGCCGGCAGCAACTTCCTTCTGATGCAGCCAAATTTTTTGGTTCACCATATTCTAAATGGATCCCTTTGAAAATAGGGCTGTTGACCAGGCAGACCAGAGGTACTGCCGTTTCTGCAAATACTCAGGGCTTAAAGCGGAAATGGTATAAAATAACACAGAAGGGCTTTAAACCAGCCAGGAGACCAGTTTCCCAAAGGCTGTGGATTACTGAGCACGTGGCCATCCTCCTATTGCAAGGCGACAACTTCGAGGCTTGCCACCCACTCCCTACGGAGATAAGAGAGACTCAAGGTAGCAGAAGGCGCAGCCCTGTGCATCTGTCAGATCGGATGGGAGCTGAGGACAAAAGATCGAGAAACCCTCCATCCCCAAGGGGGAAGCCGAGTGTGTGGGTGACCAGCATGAGAATCAAAGTAACAGTTAAAGCAATGCAAAAGAAATATTAACTCTGTTGGGAAAGTGAGACATTTTCGACATTTGTTTTCCTGAGCACTGGTAGAGGTTGACATGCAGCATTATAAAAATGGAAATTTGCAGATGAAAGCTGCCGAACAGGGGAGTCGGTTTGAGCACACCCCATCAAAGCGCCTGCCTGGGTGGGTGGCTGTGGTGCGGTGCGGGGAGGATCCAGGTGTGGCCAGGCTCTGTGGCAGCTCCTGATCACTAGACGTCACTCGCACCTGCCCAGGGAGGCAGGAAGCTGCTGTTTTGTCAAACCAATTCTGTTGTGCCCAGCTGTACAGTGAAAATTCAACCCGATGTTTCTGCAAGCCATTTAATCAGTCTACCCTTGATTTAACTAGCTGCAGCTGCTTTGGTCGTTTCTCTGTCCTTAGGGATGCTGCCGCAGGGCTTTAGGCATTTGGTTTCAGGGAACTGTGGCAAATGCTAGTAGGTACAGATTGCTGCCATCTGGAGGCCAGGCAGTAAACTGCAAGTGGGGTTCCAAACTTCTGATGGCTCTTCAGGGCTCTCGCCTGTAAATATCGTAGTTCCATGTCATGAGCTGATGCTAATCTGGTAAAACAAAACCATCATGATTGAATATAAATACACACAAACCCATATTTAAAAGACTGGGCTACAGGGGAAAGAAAAAAGGAAAGATGGAAAGAAAGAAGTTAGGAACACATTTTCTCTATGTAACACATAATTTTAGGTTTTAAAAGGTTACCTCTTACTTTTCTTACACTTGGCATAATATATATCCTAAGAGATAGTTTTAATCATCCGAGTCTGGTTTTAAACACATCATGAATTTGGGGCTAGCAGTTAACCAGTGACAGAAAAATTTCACAGACTCTTGTCCTATACTGACTGACACATGCTCTTAGGATATCAGCAATTCACCCTCATCTGCCCTTGTAAACTAGTGTCTTCATAGACGAGGTGGATGAAAGAAGAAAAGACTTATCCAACTTTATCTACTTGGCACTCAATTTGACCCTAAGAAAGAACATTCTTGTAAAAGACTGTAGCCCTGTGATGGATTTGTTCTTACTTTGAAAAATACGTTTAGTCAGATATCTTTAGAAATCTCTTCCTGTTAAAATTCTTGGGTTGAAACTCTAGAATTGTTCCATTAGCATGGACTGCCCTTTACAGTGCTCTCTCGCTGACTTTGTGGACAGGATATGGCGCAGAAACTCCCAATGAGGGGAACAGGTTTGGTTGAATCTGGGTCCGAGTTCTCCTGCAGTCACCTTTATTTTACAGTTTGTGGGTGGATAACAAACGAGGGGCAGTTGCATGGTAAGAAAGCTCCTACTGGAGGCCCGGGCCTCCTGTTTCTGATTCTTTATTTAGAATCAGCATCTTGCTAAGCCTGGATTATAGATGACTTTTAAAAAACCTTACCTGAGGGCTGGAGAGATGGCTTAGCAGTTAAGCGCTTGCCTGTGAAGCCTAAGGACCCCGGTTCGAGGCTTGATTCTCCAGGACCCACGTTAGCCAGATGCACAAGGGGGCGCACGTGTCTGGAGTTCGTTTGCAGTGGCTGGAAGCCCTGGCGCTCCCATTCTCTCACTTTCTCTCTCTCTCTGCCTCTTTCTCTCTCTCTGTCACTCTTAAATAAATAAATAAAAATGAACAAAAAATTAAAAAAATTAAAAAAAAACCTTACCTGAAACTTTTTAGTATTGTTGATTGACCAAGTAGTTAAAGTAACTAGAAAGATTATGTTCAAAACCTTGTCAGAAAAAAAAAAAAAATCATGCTGAAGTTCAGTGTGAAATATTCTTTTCTAAGTTATCACACGAAGTCCCCCTTCTAAACCACACTTTTTCTGGCTGGCCACTTTTTTTATGATGTGAAAAATTATCATTCAAAATACAACTGCTCATGTTTCAGGCAACAGAAGAGGCAAGGCAGATTTTATCTGTTACTTATACCTCTACATCCAAACTAGATTTAATCTGACTTAATAAAAACCAGTAAGGAAAAATAATGACCATTAAAATGAGAATTATTACGAATAGCAGTTGAGCATAGTATGTATGCTAAAAACGTTAAGATAAGGATAATTGCTGTAATTTCAATTGAGACAAAAAAGACAAAAGGAGAAATGTAGTGAGTTAAATGGATGTTATTATTTAAGAAGAGGTTTATACCAGCTCATTAGAGGAAAAAAAGTTTTAAAGCATTATAATCCCAAAATCTTTATGTTAATGGTCCTGACATCCTTTTATGTAATAGCTACATTTTAACAATTGTTTTTTATGTTTTTTTTTAATATACTATTTCTTTAGAGTAAAAATTGAAATTCTGTGACACACCGTCAAAAGGGCATGACTAGGAATATTTAGGTTTCTATGGGTCTTATTTGATACATGGGCAGAATCGAGCCTCAGTGACTGGCTCTTGACTATTAATATTAACTGATGTAACAGTGTAGGCCACTACAGTTGGAGAATAATATTTGAGGGATAGGGCAATAGAACGTAGAAAATGAAATCTCTCCCGATCTGACCAAATTCCAGTTTCCCTTCCCTTCCCTCCCCTCCCCTCCCCTCCCCTCCCCTCCCTTCCCTCTCTTCCTTTCTTTTTTTCAGTTAGGGTCTCACACTTGCCCAGGCTGACCTGGAATCCACTATTAGTCTCAGACTGGATTCAAACTCACAGAGATCCGCCTACCTTGGCCTCCTGAGTTCTGGTATTAAAGGCGTGTGCCACTACACCCAGCAAATCCAATTATTTTTGTTTGTTTTTGCTGTGTGTTTGGGGGTGGGGGCTGAGGTAGTGTTTGTGAATGTGAATGTGTGTCCCAGTCAGGGCAGGTGTGCATGCGGAGTGCTAGCGGTCAAAATCAGGCATCTTCCTCTACTGCTGTCCACCGTATTATTTTTAGAGACGCTGTCCTTCACCTGAGGCTTACTGATTAGGCTAGTATAGTTGGATAGTAAGCTTTAGAAATCGCCTCTCTGCCTCCCCAGTGCTGGGATTACAAGTGTCTGTCCCAGCTGGGCGTGGTGGTGCACGCCTTTAATCCCAGCACCGGGGAGGCAGAGGTAGGAGGATCGCTTTGAGTTTGAGGCCACCCTGAGACTCCATAGTGAATTCCAGGTCAGCCTGGGCTAGAGTGAAACCCTACCTTGAAAATAAACTAAAAACAAAAAAGGTTTGTGCCCAGCTTTTTACGTGGGTACTAGGGATCTAAACTCTGCTCTTTATGCTTATCTTTCTAGCTCTTTTTTTTTTTTTTTCTTTTTCGAGATAGGGTCTCAAGAAACCCTGGCTAGCTTCACTGTGTAGCCAAAGATGACCTTGAACACCTGACCCTTGGTGCATCTACCTCCCAAGTGCTGGGATTAGAGGTGTGAGACACCACACCCGTCTAGACCGTCCAAGTTTAGAGTATGTTCTAATAATAGCAGCAGTGACTCTGCTCAGTGCAGAAGTGCCCTTGGAATGATCTCGATTCAGACGTGGTATGCATAGATGCTCTGTCATAGTTCTGTTGGAACAAGTGATGAGATGTTAAGAAATGTTCCTGAGCTCCTCGCAGGGGGAAGGATGCAGTTCTTCAGTCTCTCTGCTTTCCTTCCCCAGGATGAATGAGCCTGGAATCCAGTTCCTCCCCCTTGCTCTCCTGGTGAATGCATGATTGATTGAACACCTTTTTTCTGTTGTTGTTGTTTGTTTTTTGTTTACTTTCGAGGTAGGGTCTCACTCTAGCCCAGGCTGACCTGGAATTCACAATGTAGTCTCAGGGTGGCCTTGAACTCATGGTGATCCTCCTACCTCTGCCTCCCCAGTGCTGGGATTAAAGGCATGTGCCACCACGCCCGGCCATTGTACACCTTTCTAAATTAAACATATCTTGTCAAGTTAATTTGTTTTCTAAAAGCTGACATTCAAACATGATCATTTATGTTCTTCAAAATGCATGAGTCTCCATGCCTGTTTTCACCCCAGCTTTCATTTAAAGAATATTGTGTCCTAATGGAAATAGTTGAGACGCAAGCCTGCTCCGTGCCCTGCTTCCTTCTTGCTGTCCTTATCCTCACAGCCACCTAGCAGGCTGTGGATGACATCAGGAAATGGAGCTTTTTGGCAAGTTTTCATGTTTCAGGTGGTGTCTAAGAACACAGATGACACACGTTCAGCATGGCTGCAAGGAAGACATCTGTCTTCTTAGCCAGCTCAAAGGTGTTGATGAAGGGTCCCGGTCTACTGTCCATTCCGACTTCTCCCATGAGCTCTGTGACGTGCGAGTGAGACAGAGCAGGCCTTGAGTCTTGGAGCGTTTATGGGTGGGATTTCCATGTAGCACAATTGCTTTTGAGCATGACACCAGGCTGGGCACCAGCATGGCCACTTTAATTCCTGGCTGATCTGAACAACTTTCTTAGGGACTGTTATGGGCTGAATTGGTATGTTGAAGTCTTGAGCCCTAGGACTTCAAGAGGTGACTGCCTTTGGAGACAGGAGCTATGGAGAAGCGGTTAAGTTAGAATGAGATCATTCAGGTGGCCTTTCATCCAGTATGATCGACATGCTTGGACGAAGAGAACAGCGGGATGCAGAGTGAAGATGACTTGACAAGGCAGGGAGAGAGGTTCCAGGAGAAACCTGCCCTGCCAACACCTTGATCTGCACTTCTTTGGTTCGAACACCACCAGCCTGCAGTATTTTAAGTCAGAATGAACAAAGAAGTACAGGGCTCAGGCCAGCCTCCTCCTCTTTCTCACTTCCCTCCTCAGCTGCCTGTGGCAGCTGTCACATTGGGAGTCTTCCTTCAAGACATTACGATAGTCCCTCTCTGAACCTGGAACTGCTATTTTTGTTGTTGTTGTTGTTGTTTATTTATTTACTTGAGAGTGACAGAGAGAAGGAGAGAGAGAGAGAGAGAGAGAGAGAGAGAGAGAGAATGGTCACACCAGAGCTTCCAGCCTCTGTAAACAAACTCCAGATGTGTGCGCCCCCTTGTGCATCTGGCTAACGTGGGTCCTGGGGAATTGAGCCTCGAACCGGGGTCCTTAGGCTTCACAGGCAAGCGTTTAACCGCTAAGCCATCTCTCCAGCCCAGGAACTGCTATTTTCAATCCGACTGGTGACTTGTGAGCGCCAGCAATGCTCTGATAGCTGTCTCCCTCCAGCCCCCATAAGACTTACAAGTGTGCATGACTATACCTAGCTTTTAAAAAATATTTTACTTATTTATTTATGAGAGAGAGAGAGAGAATGGTCATACCAGGGCCTCTAGCCATTGCAAATGAACTCCAGACATTTGTGCCACCTTTTGCATCTGGCTTACGTGGGTAATAGGGAATCAAACTTGGGTCCTTAGGCTTTGCAGGCAAGTGCCTTAACCACTAAGCCATCTCTTCATATCTCATGTATTTAGTTGAGAGAGAGGGAAACAGATATATAGAGAGATTGGGCATGCTAGGGCCTCTAGCCATCGAAAATGAACTCTAGACACATGCACCATGGGTACCTGCACAGGCACAAGGCTTACATGGGTACTGGGGAAACGATCCTGGGTCCTTAGACTTCACTGGCAAGCACCATAACTCCTAGGTCATCTCTCCAGCCCTACACTTAGCTTTTACGTGGGTACTGAGGATCAAACTCAGGCTACCTCAGGCCCTCATCATCACTGTAGGGTGGCACTCTTGCCTCCTGAGCCACTTCCAGAGCCACCACAAGGAGGAGGGTTTAAACCCTGGACGCAGACTCCCCTGCCGTGCCTTTTCCTTTGGCGGCCGCGGTCTCCAGCCTCACATTCACAAGCAGACAGCGCTGGCGTTCGTCTGACTCAACTGCATCACCTCGCCGGAAGCTTCTGCTCTCATCGTGCCTCATTTCAGTGCTCCAAAGTTTGGAAATGCCATTAAAAATGAGATTCCCTCCAACTTTTCATTTTCAGACTTTTCTAAGGTGTTAATTGGCTTTAAGACAGCTCTGGCTAAATGTCTTCCAGTAATACAAAGTAATGATAAAAATAAATCCTTCTTCCCATGTCTCACCCAGGGCTTGCCCACTCTTAGTTCATGTCTTTATGAAGAATCTGCTTGATTTCTGGCACATTAAAGGTACCATGGTGAGTTATTTTAAAAAAACATATGAAATCTGGTTTTCGTATTTAAGGAATTTTTGCATAACTGAAGACACATGTAACGACCAACTTTAAAATGCTGCATAAAGGAAAGACTTCACAGACGACGCTGTGATTACACCCAGGCTCATGGGCCTCCTGACTGCTCCAGCAGCCTGCCCCTCAGCGTCTCTGTCATTACTACTCTCAGCCTGGGGTGCTCCGTTAGCTGTAGACCCCCCCGCCCCATCGCCACCCCTGTACTGTTGCAAAGATACTATCTCCAAGTGATGCTCTTTCCCACACATACTTAGAACACTGATTCTCCAACGTCAGCAGGGAACTTGCGGACACACAACACCGGCCTGCTTCCTCAGGTTCGTTTTCTCTACTTCCATCCATCGCACTTACCTTTTCTTTCTTTCCTCTTCTTTAATTAAATTTATTTTCCTTTTTGTGAAATCGGATCTTGCTCTGTCTCCCAAGCTTGCTGTAACTGGCCCAGGTTGGCCTCAAACTCAAAACCACATTAGAATTGAGAATGGCTGTTTTCGCTTCTGTAAGCCTGGCCTTCTCTTCAGATTCCAAGGCTGTTCTGGTTGCTAGGTTCAGGGGAAAACACAGGGGACATGTATACAAATCTGAAGACCAGTCAGGAGTCTTTTAGTCACCTAGGAAATGAAGATGTTAGTTGTGGAAGTGGAGAGAAGGATTTGAATTCTGCAAGCGTTTCCTGCTAGGTAAGACTTCATGCACAAACACGGCATATGTCAGAAACCCTAACCCAAGGCCTGCGTGCGAACTTTCGCTAGGCGTGGATCCTATAGGTAATGTCTTAACACACTGAGCACAAAGCCAGGACTGGTATCCAGGCGGCCTGTCTCTTGAGTCCACACTCTTAAAATAGTGGATTGAAAGTATGAAAGTAAAAGAAACAAATACCAGTTTAGATGACTTAGAGAGTTTCAATGCAAAGTAGTATTGGATCTGGACTTACCTTGCATGGAACTGGACTGTCTGAAAAGGGGAGGCTCGCTTTGTCACCAGTAGCTGTAATGAAAAGCTACCTGAATAACAGATGAAAAATCAACCATCTGCTGACCAGCTGAGCTCTGAGCCGGAGGCACCTTTTCCTGGATCCAATAGCTACCTGGCCTGTGACCTTGACTCCTTGGTTAGTCTCTGAGCCTCTTCCATAAACACTTACTTCATGGAATAGTTATAAAGAGCAATTGAGAGCCCATGGGTACTGCCTTTACACAGTTCTGGGTATACAGTGAGTATTCTTTTTTTTTTTAAATTAATAAATACATTTATTTGAAAGCAGAGATAGAGATTGAGACAGGGCATGCCAGGACCTCTAGCCACTGCAAACAAACTCCAGATGCATTTACCTCTTTGTGCATTTGGCTTTATGTAGACACTGGACAATCAAACCTGGGCCATTAGGCTTCGCAGGCAAGCACCTTAACTACAGAGCCATCTCTCCAACCCTATAGTGAGTACTCTTTAAGTTAGTAGATGGTCACATGATATCTGAGATTGAAAATGGTAGTGTCCATTACATTCTGTTTTCTTAAGATAGGACACATGAATTTCATTTGAAAACACTATAAACATCAAGATGATTACAATCAAGAAATTTCCTGTTGAAGATTTATTCATAAAAATATTTATTTGAGAGAGACAGGGAAAGGATGGGGGAGAGAGAGAGAGTGAGAATATGAACACAGGCACACCAGAGCCTTTTGCTGTTGTAAATGAGCTCCAGATTCATGCACCACTTTGTGTTTCTGACTTTACATGGGTACTGGCGAATTGAACCCCAGGCCAGCAGACTTTATAAGTAAGTGCCTTTAACCACTGAGCAATCTCCTTGGCCATGATTTATTTTATTTATTTATTATTGTTGTTGTTTTGTTTTTTGAGGTAGGATCTCACTCTAGCCCAGGCTGACCTGGAATTCACTTTGTAGTCTCCGGGTAGCCTCGAACTCACAGCAATCCTCCTATCTTGGCCTCCCTAGTGCTGAGATTAAAGGTGTGCGCCATCGTGCCCTACAGATTTATTGATTTTTAACTTAACATTTTTACGTTAAACAGATTGCCATATCTTTCTGCCAATTCAAAATAACTATCCTGCCACTGTCCTTTCACATTGTGTTTTATTTACTAAGCTATAGGATTACTTTATTTTATTTATTTTCAAGAAGAGAGGGGGGAAGAATAGACATGCCAGGTCCTCCAGCCGCTATAAGCAAACTCCAGATGTATGCACCACTGTGTGCATCTGGCTTTATGTGGATCCTGGGGAACCCAACTTAGGTCATTAGGCTTTGCAGACAAGCACCTTAACCGCTGAACCATCTCTCCAGCCCCTGGAATTACTTTACAGTAACTAACACTCTTCACTCGCCAGCAGCATGGCTCTAGTCGCAGGCTCTGTTGTCTCTGAAAGTTCCTGTCCAGGCAGCTTGCTTCATCTATGATGCTCCTTCTGTAACAGGCTATTAGATATTGTCTCTAACCTCTAATGGCCAGGCTCAATTCCCCAGTGCTCCTGTCCAAACCAGGTGGTATTGAAGAAGGAATAGATCCAGAGATCAATGAAACCCAATAGAGAACTCAGAAATAGACTCACACGAATAAGCCTATCTGATTCTGTACAGAACTGCAAAAGCAAATCATTGGAGGAAAAATAGTTTTTTCAACAAATGGTTCAATGAGATATCTATAGGCAAAAGAAGTTTCAATCAGTCTCACAAGTTATATAAGAATTAAAGTAGGTCAGAGACTTAAATGTAAAAGTTAAAATTACACTATTTTGGTTAGATGGCAGTAGTAGGTTTTATTTAGAGCGTAGGTCGTGCACTTATAGAACTGAACTGTGGTTTTGGTCTGGAATGGGTCCCAGAGGCTTCTCAGTGCTCTGCAGCACACGGGGCCATTGCAAGATCATGCAATATCTAAGCGATGTGGCCTAGTGGGAGTTCGTGGGTCATTGAGGGTGTGCTCAGGAAGGGAATATATGACTCTGGTCTCCACTCCCTCTCTCTTTTGCTTCTGACCATGAGGTGGGGCCTCTACCACCATGTGCTCCCACCATGATGTTAAAATCAGACAGTTACACTATCAGGTAGGAACAGTGAGGTCAGGGGGGAGCATAGTTAAAATCCCCTTATCTTCTTGAGTGGGATTCACACAACGGAACGATGCTGTTTATGGCAATCAAGGTAGAATGTCATTTCAACCAACCAAGATTGCTTAGCATAAAGGACCAGTTACTGAGCATCTCCTCTGGTGAGGAAACCTGCTGACATCACAATCCCTTTGTGATCCTGGCAGGACATGGGTTTATCCTCTTCTGACTGATAAGCCGCAGAGGCCACATGGGGAATAACACACAGGGTAGAGACATGCGCTGTGGGGGGGGGGGGGTCACTCTCATGCTCGTGGTCTTTCTCCCTCATATGCCCTCCAGGGCATGCTGGATAGAGAAGGGAATTTATCTTCTAAGTCGTGGGAAGGTGAAGCAGTGGGGTCTAGTTTAAACTACAGGCAGAACAGACTTCCACATCTCCCCTTTGTGTCGTGGACAGGACCCTGCAAAACCACAGCATGTTTCCCTACTCTTTCCCCAGTATTACCGTGAATCTGTGTGTCCCGGAAGCCCAACCTTCAGCTAAGGTGTGTTACCTGGGAAAATCATGAGTACTCATCCAGAGATTTAATAAAGCTATAAGCATAGAAACAAACACTTTGATTTTTTCTGTGTTTGGTGAGAAAACTACCAACTTAATTTATTTCCCATTTGTAAGCCTTGTTTCTTTCTTCTAAAATAATCTTAGAGGGGCTGGGATTGATGGGTCAGGAGTTAAAGGCACTTGCTTGCAAAACTTGATGGTCTTGATTCGATTCCCCAGTACCCATGTAAAGCCCGATGCACAAAGTGGCACATGCATCTGGAGTTCCGTTGCAGGGGCAGGAAGCCCTGGTGTGCCCATTCTTGCTCTCTCCATCTCTTTCTAATAAATAGAAAAATAAATATCTAAAAAATAGCCTTGGTGGGCTGGAGAGATGGCTAAGCAGTTAAGATACTTGCTGGTGAAGCCTAAGGACCCAGGCTAAATTCCCCAGTGCCCATGTAAGCCAGATGCACTAGGTGGTACATGTGTCTGGAGTTCGTTTGTAGTGGTTGGAGGCTTTGATGCACCCTTTCTCTCCCTCTTGTCTCTCTATCTGCCTCTCTCTCTCTCTCTCTCTTTCTTTTATTAATATATATTTTATTTATTTATTTGGGAGAGAGAGAGGGAGACAATGGGCGCGCCAGGGCCTCTAACCACTGCAAACGAACTGCAAACGCATGCGCCCCTTTGTGCATCTGGCTTACATGGGTTCTGGGGAATCAAACCAGGATCCTTTGGCTTTATAGGCAAATGCCTTAACTGCTAAGCCATCTCTCTAGCCCTTTCTCTAAATAAATAAACGTATCTAAAAAAAATAGTCTTGGAGCTTGAACATGTTAAAGTACATTCTTAGCATCCACAGAGCATGCAGTACACGCCGCATATACACATACACAGATACATACACATACATGCATACACACATGCATGCACACACACAAACACACACACGCACACGCATACAAACACATATGACTGGAGATGTGTCTTAGCAAAGCAATGATAGAGCTCAGTGGCTCGTGTTTGTTGAGGGCTTTGAATAAAAGAAACCTGGAGATTTCCTTTCTTGCTCTTTCTCCTTCTTTTCACCTGGATTAAATAGCTAAAGCTCCTCAGGTTATACCACTGGAAAGCGGGAGTTCTTTGGTCTTACCTGCTGCATTGTGCTGCCAATGCCTCTATGTATGGTCTCATAAGAGATCGCATGCCCCATTATTGTGCTTAAAATGACTATAGAGAATGTACTAGAAAAAGTTTGGGGGGGATGTGTTGCCTTCTTAAGTTGGAAGCATGTCAGGTGTATTGTTGAGCAATCTTGCTTTCTTGGATGAATGCAGATTTCAGCACGGGCAGGAAGAGCTGAAGGAAGTCCGATCAGAGCGTGAAGCAGAGCTGGCGGAGCCCGGAAAGCAGTGCGGGCCGACTGCACGCGAGCGTGCCCAGCTCTGGCACGGCAGTCTCGGCCTCCCAAACAACAAAAGCACCTGTTGCAGGGCGAGCTTATAGCCTGCTATAAAAACATCAGGAACATTCTGATCCCGGCGCTGCCAGTCCACCCTGTCATGTTCCCAAAACCTGGGAGGAATCTTGGCATGATAGAAGTGGTTTTTAGCAGCAATGCCTCCCAACAATAGTTTATCATAAATGATGGTGAAATAGGGCACTGTGTATTCATTGTTTTTCCTTGACAACATGAAGATAACTGTCTTTTGGCCATAATAAAACTAAAAGAAAAAGTGTTCAGAAGAAGAGGGTTAACCCAAAACAAGGCAGACACAGCCTAAATGCTCTGAAACGCTCATGTCCAGCCCCATTTTGGAGTCAGTCTTGCCTAAAGACCCACCTTCAGTGTCCAAAGGGTTCCCTGCAGGCTCATGTCGGCATACTTTGTCTCCAGCTGATGATGCTGCTTTGAATGTTATGGAACCTTTGCGATATGGGGCCTACCTGCTGGACATAGGTCACAGGGCCAGGCCTTTGAGGGTCAGTGTCTGGCTCTGCTTCCTGTATCCCCTAAGATATCAGGAGCTGACACCTCATGCACTTGTCATTACTGACGGAGGGCTCCCGGGTCTTCTGTGCTAGCTAGTGGACCAATGTCTCTTGCAACGAGAAGTTTTTCAAAGCAGTCATTCCAATTTGTAACTCACTTCATACGGCTCTTCTGTCTAAACACTGCATGGACCGCCGTCTCCCTTCCAGTGGAAGACCAAGCACAGCCCACCTTCTCTCAGCGAGTTCCCAACACCTGCCACGCCGTCGCCCCTCAGCTCCAGCCATTGGCTTTTGAGGAGTTTCATTAACAGTCCAGCTTACTGCTGGCGATGTCAAGGGCTTTTGAACTTTGTTTCTTTTGCCTGTACGTTCTTCCAAACATCTGTGAGAGTAGTAGCTTTTCCCTCATCTAATCCTTCTTTACACCATCTTATCTGCAGAAGGCCTCCCTGGCCACTTGTTATGAAATGCCCTTTCTTTTGAGCTAGTCTTATTCCAAACCTGTCCCATTTCCCTACCCGACAAGCTGTGTTCGCTTGTTTATGGACTTAATGCCCACCTCTCCCTGGCCAGCATCCACGGTCCAGGAGAACAGCTGGCTGCTTTGCTTCATGCTGTTATATGAGCTCCACGTATGGCTCAGTAGTATCGGTTACATAAGCTAATGAATTTAAGGTGATAGAAAGCAGAGTGGCTTATTGAATCCCAGAAAGTAAAGATCACAGAAAGAAGTGTATTTTCTTGCCCCTGTTCCTGTGAAGATGGGGCAGTCCTGTGCCAGACGCTGCTGTTCTGTTTGATTCATGAGGCTCTGCGTGTTAGCTCACTTTGTGTACTCTTCTATTGGTATTGTTTGTTTTGTGTCTTTAAAAAATATTTTATGGGGCTGGAGAGATGGCTTAGCAGTTAAGGTGCTTGCCTGCGAAGATTAAAGAGGCCCTGGCGTGCCAATTTTCTCCCCCCAACCCTCGCATAAAAAAATTTTTTTATGAGCCGGGCATGGTGGTGCATGCCTTTAATCCCAGCATTCGGGAAGCAGAAGCAAAAGGATCGCCATGAGTTCCAGGCCACCGTGAGACTACATAGTGATTTCAGCCTGAGCTAAAGCGAGACTCTACCTCGGAGATATATATATATATGTATATATATATGATTTTTTTTGAGGCAGGGTCTCAACTTCCTTTCTGTTGGAGGGGTAATGTTGAGGGTGTTCCTCGTCAGTTTTGTAAGCTTGGTTTTAACTAAAAATCAATTTACAGGATTGTAGTGGAATTTTGGGTACATAGAACTTTTAGATAAGGAAGATGAGAGAATTAAATGTTTTGACCAAGGTCATTAATAGCAGAAGCTCTGGCATATGAATAAGAAACTAGATATTCCTGAATTTTGTTTTTCATCTCTTGCTCTGCTATTTTATCTTTTAGTAAGCTTTGGACTAAACCCAGGGCCATCTATATGCTAGGTAAACACTCTACTGCTGAATTTTAATGTACCCAGCCCTCTCTCTTCCATTATTTACTAGCAAATTGTAACCCCCCCCCCAGCCCCACAAGACCACCTGATCTGCTTCTCATGGATTTTCAGGCATGGCTTCATTTTCTGTCTTGTGAGTGAGGTTTTCTAGCTGTTTCCTGGCTCACAGGACTCACTGCTCCCTCACCTGCTAAAAGCAGCGGCAACAGAGCTAAGAAGATGCCCGTGAATGGTGCACGTCAGGATAAGGCTGAAAATCTCCTCTTTATGTGACCACCATGTAGTCAGTAAATGTGTTCCCTAGAAAGCAGTTGCTCTCCAGCTGATGAGCACTGCACCATTGCGCAAGAAACTGAGGAAACTTTGCTGGTGTGCGATACAGGGTACCTTCTTCATGCTTACCAACACCAAGGCACTTAAGGTCAGCCTCGCTCTCAGGCTGGCAGAATAGAACAAGCACACAACTGTTTTGCACTTATGATGAAAGCATATTGCTTTAAAAAATATTTATTCATTTATTTATGAGAGAGAAAGAGGGAAAATGAGTATGGGCATGCCAGGGCTTTGTGCCCCTGCAAATGAATTCCAGATGCATGTGCCCCTTTGTGCTTGTGGCTTAATGTGGATAATAGGGAATCAAACCCAGGCTGTCAGGGTTTGCTAGCAAGCACCTGAACAAGCTCTCTAGCCCCAGCATATTGTTTTTGAGACATTTGAGTTTAATTTGGTTTAAAAAATATTAATGGCCCTTTACATATTACTTTACAATGCACTGGTTTAATCATCCCTTTATCATATTTATAGTCCAGAGTCTTGGCCAATTAACTTACAATTTTGATTTCAAGTGTGCCCTCTGATGCTTACTACTAAAGGGGTATTATTTCATAATGAATGTTACTCCCTGGTTTATCTATTATGAGAAATAATGTATACATTACTGTGTGTATATATTCATATGTGTGTTTATAGATAGGTGTGCCACTGTGTACACACACACACACACAGTTCTCCCTCCATATTGTGGGTTGTCTATGGATTCAACCAATTGCAGGTCAAAAATACTGGGGAAAGTGGGGTTTAGACTGGCAAATACTATAGACTTTTTTCTTGTTATTATCCCGTGAACAATGTAGTACAATTACTACTTACATGGTATTTACATTGGGTATTGCAAGGAATGTAGATTTGACTTAAGGTATATGCTTGTAGTCTATAGGCAAATATACAATAATTTACATTAGGGATTTGGGCATGCACAGATTTGGGTATTCATAGGTTCCTGGGACCATTCCCCCATGAGTACTGAAGGAAGACTGTATATGCATTTTCTTAAATTAGGATGCCTTATTCTACTCCATTAGTTAGCAGTCCCAAGTAACCCAGGGCAAGCCTATGACAGAGAGAAATACAACCACAGATAACTTCAATATGATAGTTTGAATTCATTTTTGTCTTGCTTCATGTCTAAATAAACACTAGCTCTTTTTCCTTGGGTCTAGCTGTGGACATTGGGCATTTGGTGTTTTTCTCTGGAATTTGAGGACTAGATGCTATCAGTAGGAAGTTGCTAATGAAACTGGATACTTTTGATTATGGCCAAACATACCACAAAGATCACAGAAGTAAGTAATAGGCTTTTTAATACCAGAGCAGTCACCACTAAGGCTGAATTAGTCATGTCTCATAGGAAAAACTCTACCTGCATGGCCAAAGGTATTACTGTAATCAAAAGTTGTTTGTGTCTGGAAAATTCTAAAAGACATAGGTCCTGTGCCATTGTTATGTTGGTTATAACTTCCCATCATGATTACAACAATACTGCAAAAAAAAAAAAAAAAAATGCCTGTTTAAAGGAAAGAGGAATCTCAGCGTCCTCACACTCTCTCTATTATTGCTGGTGGCATTTAAGCTTTCCCCCTCTCACTTGCTTGTCAGTCTTCAGGAATCACTGGAGACTATTTCGAGACGGGGTTGCCCAAGGTTGCAGCTCTGGCTCCACATGTTTACGAAGTCCCCTCCGGCTCCTTTGATGTGATGGCAGGGTTGGAAAGTCATGGTGTCTCTTATTTCTCTTTCTGTCACTTCCCTTGAACCTGCCCATTCAGACCTTCAATGCCAACACTACATAGAAGCAGCTCCCATGAATGCCCGTGTAAACTGACGCCCATCTTACTTTACTAACATCTCTTCATCTTAAGATACCTGCTTCTCTTAGCTCTGGACACCGTTTGGTGCTCAGCCTTTGTTCTACCTCCCTGACTACCCCTTGTTGACCTGTTTGGTCAGTGCTTATATTCTTATTCATAAGCAATAGCTTCTGCCCCACACCTCATGGCTTCTCTCTAGTGATCTGTTCTAGTCCTTTGCTGTCAAGTGTCAACTACATGATAAAGGCCCCCAGCCTAGCCGTCTTCCCTGTAGTCCATATAAATATTTCAAGTTACTGTTTTGGCATCTCAACCTCAACAGGTCTATAAATGAACCTGTGCATCCTGCTACCAAAGCCAATACCTCCCAGGTAAATGACAGCCTCACCCTGCCACATGATCACATCAAAAGTCTGCCATTATCCTTGTCTCCTCATTCTGTATCCAGTCTCTTGGGAACCCCAAGTCAACCTACCTTCAAAACACAATTGGGAAATCGTATTTAATCAACTTTCAAAATATTGTCAGTCCTCACTGAAGCTTGTGCATATGTGGATGTCACCAACCACAGTGAGAGCTGTCTGGAAAAAAGTGGCATTTGTACTGAGCACACACGTTCTTCTTTCCATTATTCCCAATACAACACCACAACTGCTTCTATAGTGTTTATGTTGTGATGGATACACAAGAGGATCTGTTGTTGTTACAACCACCACGCCATTTTATATAAGGGACTTGACCACCTCTGGATCACCTCTGACCCTCCATTCCAGTCTTGTCTACCCTAATCTCTCTCTCTCTGGGATTTTTTTTATGCATGCATGCATGTATGTATGTGTTTTGTGTGTGCTTTGTGTATGCATGTGAATGCATGTGTGAGTGTGCCTGCGTACGTCAGAGGTTAACATCAGGTGTCCTCTTCAATTGTTCTTCCCTTTATTTTCATCAAGGTAGAGTCTCTTACTGGAGCCCAGAGCTGCAGGATTTGGCTAGTCTAGCTATCCAGCTCGCCCTGTGGGTCCCTTATTTCACCCTCCAGTGTGGTGGCATGGCTGAGATTTCAGGCGGTCCCCATGCTCACCGGACAGTTAGGTGGGTGTTGGAGATCCAAACTCTAGTCCTCATGCTCACTTAGCAAGTGCTTTCCTGACTGGCCCATCTCCCCAGCCCCCTTTGCTGGGATTTTTGCCTTAGCATCTTTTTTTTTTTTTTTTATTAGTCAGTTCTGTATTCAGCAAATACAGTCAGTTTGGTACCATTATTAGGCTCATCCGTGACCTACCCCCTCCCCTTGCCCCCTCCTTGTTGAGGTATACGGGTCATGCATTGTGGAGTTAGCCCACAGTTATGGGTAAGCTAAATGTCTCTGCATATCATGACCCAACATGTGACTCTGACATTCTTTCCGCCCCCTCTTCCGCAAAATTTCCCTGAGCCATGTTGGGTTCATTTTTGGTCTGCTTCAGTGATGAGGTGTTGAGGGCCTCTGAGGCTCTGGCTCTCTGATTTGGTAGGAGTTGATTTTTCTCTATGCTGATCTCCTTCCCCCTTGTGCTGGTGTCCGGTTCATCAGGAAAAACAGCCCCCTTGCTTGTTTCTCGAAGTTTTCTTAGTTTCAGCTGGAGCCCTTTTGAGGTATGATGGGGTGGCTCTCTCCTTAGGGTCTACATCTATCTGAAAAAGAGAAGCAGATTCTCCAACGGAGAGTAAGTTAGCACCAGGACAAATGAGATAACCCTTACTTTTTTTTTTTTTTTATAGAGAATTTAATAGGTGTAGGCCCTCTTGTAGCCCACAATTGATAGTAGGTTGATACTGGAGAGTGGGCTTATGTTTGGATATGGTTCTGACTTGTTTCCCAGCTCCAGCTATGGGTCCCATACCAGTGAGGGGATCAGTTAGCCAAATTGAGAGCAGTTGGTTCCCCACCTTGGCTGTGTGCCACCACTGCACTTGTGTGGGCATCACAATAAGTTATTTGCTGTGCCTTAGCATCTTAACTTTACCTCTTGCCTGTCTTGTCAGTGCTTGCTTGCCATAGTAGCCCTGCTAAGCCCTGCTGTCCCGCCACTGCCCATGACCCAAACACTTGCTGCTTTTCTGACCTCCCCTCAAAGTCCCCTCACCCACCAAACACACTAGCTTCCCGCTATTCCCAGTACTTATCAAGTCTGCTCCCGTTTCAAAAACTTGCTGTTCCTTTTGCCTAAGCTGTTCTTTCCCTAGATGTCTGCAAAGCCTGCTCCCACACTTCTCTCAAACAACTTTGTATCTGTAGGACATCCAACTCCTCTGAGTGCAATAGCAACCGCCCACGCCCCGCCACTCCCACTCTTCTCCACTCCCCATGTCCTGTTTTACTTTTCCTCCAGTTGTTGGACATACACTACGCTTACTCTTTTATGAGTTGATTATCTCTTGTGAGTCAACAGAAGTTAACAACTCTGGGCTGGCCATTTTATCAAGCGCCTCCTTCAGAAGACAGTGTGGTGTATGTTTCCATCACATTTCCAGGATGAAATCCGTCTGCAATCATACTGACTCAGGTAAAATGAATGCAAGTGAGCTGCTCTGAGAATCTCAAGCAGTCTTAAGTTTCATCCACAGTTCTCTATTTCTAGAGAATTTATTTAAGGATTGTTACAACCTGCCTTGATACCATGGTTTTTACTCATGTATGCATGCTGCGTAGGTTGAATTATCTTGTCCTGTGGAAAAGCACCATAGGCTATTATTCTTTCTTTTGTTCTGGTTGTACAAACACATGTTCATATTAGGAACTGACTGGCTATTGCAGAAGAGAAGGCTGAGAGAATGCAGAGCCTGTAAGTGGTGACAATTTGGGTTAGTCCTGCCACATATTATGGTGAGGACGGCACAACACAGCGACTTTGTATTTGTGTGTGTAAGCCTCCTAGCCATCAAAACAGCTAGAGGTACCTGATATTGCTTGTTTCCTAGTGTTTTTAGTAGGAATACTCTCGATGGACATTTTAATCTTGAGATATTTAGAAAGCACTTAATGTTTACGACCGTAGTGGGAAATGTGACTGATGGTGAATCTGGAAGTGGAGGTTGAGTTTGACTGGCCGTGATGGGAGGGTCCTGGAGACGTAGTGTTGTGGAGTTTGGAGAGTGATAGCACCTTGGCCCACATGGGCTGGACTCCGAGGCAAAGGCTTGCGTGCCAAAGAATTAGCGAATGCAGACAAGAAGGCTCAGGTGGGCAAAAGTAGATCTGATTGAGGAAAATACAGAAAAAGAGTCCCAAGACTGGAGAATTTTCCACAGAGAGAGGGAGCTGCTGCATCGAGGCCTAGAGCTGGCAATATAAAGGTGGAAAAGCCCAAACTGCTGGGGCATGCTTCGGGTTTCTGCCAGCATGAACAGAAACAACAACAACAGCACGTGCGCTGAGGGCGGGGCTTCGGTGGGTTCAGGGGGTAACTATCCTCCCACCTCTTTAGCACGTCTGTAGATGACGAGTGGCCTCTGGACCAGCGGAGTGATTGACAGGCTCTCAGGACAGAGGATCTTGTCCCTCTGGTTGGGAGGAAGTGTCTCTTCCCTTTCTAATGTTAGCAGGCAGTCAGGAGGTATTGTCCTTCCTCCAGCGATCTCTAAACATGATGTCTGTGTACCTACAATATTACCTCCTCAAGAGTTAAGACCTAAAACCATTTATGAGATGGGTGATGACTCAGTCTTGCTTCTTCAGGCTGAAGCAGGGCATAGAGGGGTCCTGAGCCTACATCGTCTGTAAATTGTACTTTAATCTCACAGAACACGTCAGTATTTATGTTCTTTTGGGCCAGTGTCCCTACCTGCCAAAAAAAAACAAATGTTACCATCGTCAGTCACTACCCACCCACGTCCAGTCGGGCCCACACGCTTCAGCCTCCCCCAGACAGTCTCTTTATTGTGATCTTGTGGTTGACATCAGAAGCTTGTTAAAAGGCATTGCTGAGACTTCAAAGGGACACAGGCAAGAGGAAGTAGCTCTGTGTGTGGGTCTCTTAAATGCTTCTTCAGAAAGTACCCAAGGGGAGTGAAACATAAATGTACAGTATGACAGGAAGCCCTTTGGGATCTTCTGAAAGCGGATTGGGAGTTGCGTTTATCAAGGTCAACCCTAGAGGTTGATGTCAAAAGAGCAAGCGCTCCTTGCTGACATCTCCTTAAAGTCCTCATACGCTGGAAACCAGTCAGTTGGGGGCGGGGGAGCGAATGTCGCCTCACTGTCTTATCATGGGCCTGTCACATGAACACCACCAGAAGCAACTCCTTCCTTTCTCACTTGCCCTTTAAGCAAGAAACGACTTAGCCAGGTTCACCTTGCAGAACTTAGATTCCCCTCTCAATAATCCCTTTCTCCCTTCCCTCAGAGGACACACAAGAAAGGATATGAATACTTCAACAGGGAAATCCCATCTACTGTTCTTTTTTCTTTTCTTTTTGCTTTTTAAATTTTTTTTATTATTGACAACTTCCATAATTATAGACAATAAACCATGATAATTCCCTCCCCCTACTTTCCCCTTTACAACTCCACTCTCCATCATATCCCCTCCCCCTCTCCATCAGTCTCTCTTTATTTTGATGTAATCATCTTTTTAAAAATATATTTTATTTATTTATTTGAGAGAGAGAAAGAGGGAGAGACAGAGAGAGTAAGAGAGAGAGAATGGGTACACCAGGGCATCCAGCCCCTGCAAATGAACTCCAAATACATGCACCCCCTTGTGCATCTGGCATACATGGGTCCTGGAGAATCAAATTAGGATTCTTTGGCTTTGCAGGCAAATGCCTTAACTGCTAAGCCATCTCTCCAACCCTTTTTAAAAAAATTATTTTTATTTATTTACAAGAGAGAGAGAGAGAGAGAGAGAGAATGGGTGCACCAGAGTCTCCAGCCACTGCAAACGAACTCCAGATGCATGTACCCCTTCTGTATCTGGCTTACGTGGGTCTTGGAGAATCAAACCTGGGTCCTTAGGCTTCGCAGGCAAGCACCTTAATCACTAAGCCATCTCTCCAACCCATCATTATCTTTTCCTCCTGTTATGATGGTCTTGTATAGGTAGTGTCAGGCACTCCGAGGTCATGGATATCCAGGCCATTTTGTGTCTGGAAGAGTGCATTGTAAGGAGTGGTACCCTTCCTTTGGCTTTTACATTCTTCCTGTCACCTCTTCCACAATGGGCCCTGAGCCTTGGAAGGTGTGATAGAGATGTTTAAGTGCTGAACATTCCTTTGTCATTTCTTCTCAGCACTATGGTGCCTTTTGGGTAATCCCAGTGGTCACAGCCTTCTGAAAAGAGAAGCTTCTCTAACCAAAAGTGAGAGTAGCATTAATATATGAATAGGAACATTAAGAGAAGTGCTTACAGGGCAGTTTAGTGAGCATTATATATGCATTTAACCAGACTGTTCTTTGTTCTTGTCATGCAAGCCCATTCTTACACACTCACAAATATGAGTGTGATCCCGAGTAACCATCCCAAGCTTGCAGTATTGAGGCTCTTCCTGTTGTCACCCTTCAGGGTTTTGCTAAGCAATAGCTCTCTCTTTATTTATTTATTTGAGAGAGGGGGGAGAGAGAGAGAGAGAATGGGTGTGCCAGGGCCTTCAGCTGCTGCAAAGGAACTCCAGACGCGAGCACCCTCTTGTGCATGTGCAACATCGCGTACTTGCATCACTGCATCTAGCTTACGTGGGACCTGGAGATTCGAACGTGAGTTCTTAGGCTTTGCAGGCACGTACCTTAAGCACTAAGCCATCTCTCCAGCCGAGCAATAGCTCTCTTGAACCTGCTTTATTCCTCTGGCTGGAACAGAGAACAGGACATTCCAGTTCTCCTGTGGGCCAGGGTGTGGAGCGGATAGAGAGAGAGAGAAGGCGGCCAGCAGACCCACTCCCTCTGGCTAGGCTCAAGGACACAGGAGGAGCAAAGCTGGGAGCAGCAGACAGGACCAGAAGTGGGTGGAGAGCCAGGCACAGAGCCGACTCCGCTGGTGGCCAGCGCCCTGTCACTGCCTACAACTGGAGTCTGGCTAGGTTTGTCTGGGAGTGTCTAGGAGGCAGCTGTTGACTCTTATAACCGCCCCTGGAAGGATGACTGAAAAGCCCAGGGGAACCAGAGGACGAACAAATGACAGAATAATTACCACACAAGAGCAACGGGAAATTTTTATATCTAAAATAATAACAAAAGCAGTTCAGCGACATTTAAAATGTGGTACTCTAAAAACAGGTACTTAGACTCGTCTTTGCTACTAATAAAGAACTGAAAATAGGGCTGGAGAGATGGCTCAGCAGCTAAGACGCTTGCCTGCAAAGCTTAACGACCTGGGTTCAATTACCCAGTACCCACATAAATTGAGATGCACAAAGTGGTGCATGCATCGGGGTTCATTTGTAGTGGCTGGAGGCCCTGGCACACCCACCCATAATCAATCTCTCTCTCTCCTTGTAAATAAACAAATAAAATATTTAAAAATGAACCTATCAGAAGCTAAGACACTGTAGTGCCCATCTACATTAGGAACACTTAAAAAAAAAAAATAACTGAACAACCTGTTGATGGAGGAAACAGCCCAGCTGCTTGGATGCAGGTGGAAAGCGCCCTATTCCTGGCTTTGGTGCTGACATTTAGGAGACACCCTGCTGCCCAGTTCTACTTCTAGTGTGGCACACACAGTCTGCCTGGGTCAAGAATGCAGTTGCTTGTATTTTGTCTAAATCTGGCTAACAATTTGTTAGACAAAATACATATTCTCCCCATCTTTTGACAAACACCACTTTCAACATGACTACACTTGATCATAAAACCAGATCTAGGGCTGGAGAGATGGCTCAGTAGTTAAAAATGTTTGCTTGGGCTCAGGGAATTTTGCGGAAGAGGGGGTAGAAAGATTGTTAGAGCCACAAGTTGGAACATTACACACAGAGACATTGCCTCTCCCCCATAACTGACTGTTGCCCCCACAATGCATGACCCACAATCCCCATGGGGTTGATGCACATCCCTAGCGAGGATGGTCTCTTTGGAAAAGGGGCAGGGATGAGGGAAAGGATGGTACCAACATGTGTTGTTTATGTACTAAGTATGTCCACATCTAGTAAGAACAAACTTTAAATGTGTTGGCTTGCAAAATCTGATGGCCTGGGTTCAGTTCCCTAGTATCTACAAAAGGACAGATGCGCAAAGTGTTACACATATCTGGCGTTCATTTGCAGGGGCAGGAGGCAGTGGTTCACTCATTTATATTCCGCCACCTCCCATTTCTCAATAATAATAATAATAACAAAAGATCTGTTCATAAAGTCAGGTTTGAGTTTAGAATTCTCTAACCCATCAGATTTTGTGCTGAGTCATGTGACTAAGAAAGGCCCTCCGCATTGCTGGGGCCTCAGGTAGCCCAGGAAGATTCCTTTCACATGTCCTACGTGCACCCTTGCCTGCTCGTTCCCCCTACCAAGGGTATGTATGCTGATGTTAGTGTCTGAGGTCCTAACCCCTTTCCACACATGGTAGACCCTCACTCCATCAAGACTGAAGTACATGAGTCTTGCACTTCCCTATGATGTAAAGAAGCTGGTCCTTCCAACAAGGGTGGCCATTGGATGGGTTATATATGTTCCAGGCATATAGACAATGCAGAAACTCCATCTTTTCTTTTCCTTTTCCTTTTCCTTTTTTTTTTTTTTTTTTTTTTTTTTTTGGTTTTTTTTTTTTTTTTTTTTTTTTTTTTTGGTTTTTCAAGGTAGGGTCTCACTCTGGTCCAGGCTGACCTGGAATTCACTATGTTGTGTCAGGGTGGCCCCGAACTCACGGCGATCCTCCTACCTCTGCCTTCCCGAGTGCTGGGATTAAAGGCGTGCGCCACCACGCCCGGCTCTCTTTTCCTTTTTTCTTATGCAAGAGAGAGAGAGAGTTGGCATGCCAGGGCCTCCAGCCACTACAACCGAACTCCAGATGCATGGGCCCCGTTGTGGGCATGTGCGACTGTGTGCACTTGCGTTACTTTGTGTATCTGGCTGAAGTGGGACCTAGAGAGTCGAACATGAGTTCCTAGGCTTTGCAGGCAAGTACCTTAACTGCTAAGCCACCTCTCTAGCCCCATGTTTTCTTTTTTTTAAGAGCTTCAAAAGGAACTCCAGAGAGAGTTGAGTTTCTCAAGCTGCCCACACCGTCTCTCTCTCCACCTTGTAGAAAATAGTTTGAGCCCGCCCATCACCCATGAAACCCCTAAAAGGCAGATGAGCAAAAGCTGCCCAGAGAAGAGCAGCTGCTCAGCAGGGCCACGCCCTTCCCGGCTGCCTGCATTTCCAGTTTCATTGTTTGTGCAGCAGACCTGGGGAACAGCAAGGCCAAGAGTGAAATGCTGGTCCTCAGTAACAACATGTGACCAGTGCTGACCTGTGAACGAAGCCCCGCCCCTGTGATGGGCACACACACCTCCTCTACTTAAGGGGGACAAAGGCCAGCCACTTGCTGATGGATCTCAGTGGCATTACCCCCAATACTTCCCTGAGGTTCTGCAGAGGGAGTGATGTACATGAGAGGGTACTAGAATTGCTAGGATAGGAAACCCCTGCCAGCCACTGGGCACAAAGACACAGGAAGAAAGGACCAAGGTGTGGAAATTAGGAATGGGGGAAGAAAAAGACTAAGGGGCTGGATACATGGTACAGAAATGAAAGGTGCCCGCATGCAAGCCCAGTGACCTGGATTTGACTCTCCAGTGCCCACGTCAAGCCAGATGCACACAGTAGCAACATGCAGCTGGAGTTCGTTTGCAGTAGCAAGTGGTCGTGACACTCATGTTGTTCTCTTTCTCATCCCCCCTCCTTGCAAATAAGTAAATAAAATAATTTTCTTTTAAAGAGAGGGAGTAAGAGTTGTTACCAACATTCAAGTCTCTTTGAGGACTGAGCAGCAGCACACAAATGAGTTTGAGTGAGGTGGTATGACGTTTGTCCATAGTTTCACTACTGGAGGGCTGAGGCCAAAGGACCCCTTGAGCCCAGGAGTTCAACAAAACACCCCACCCCCACACACCCCAAGTAGAATGTAGTTGTGGATGTAACTCAGTGGTAGCATACTTGCCTAGCACATGTAAGGTTCTTGGATTTTGGAGATGTTAAAGATCAAACCCAATGTCAAATAAGTACTCCATCACTGAGATATACCTCAGCCCTAAAAGTTAAAATTTAAATACTAAAAATGAGCTTGTAAAAAGTGGCGCCAATTTCAAGGCACGGGCATTGCAGGTTTGCTGATGTCTCTTCACAGTTCCAAAAGAGGGCTTTCACTATCTGTGTCTTTATTACCAGTTGTGGCACCCTGTCTTCCTTTAACCTGAAAGTTTCTTCTGGAAATTCTTTGTTTATTAAATTTATTTATTTATTTTTTAAATATTTTTGTTTATTTTTATTTATTTGAGAGTGACAGACAGAGAGAGAAAGAGGCAGAGAGAGAGAGAATGGGCGCGCCAGGGCCTCCAGCCATTGCAAACGAACTCCAGATGCATGCTCCCCCTTGTGCATCTGGCTAACGTGGGTCCTGGGGAATTGAGCCTTGAACCAGGGTCCTTTGGCTTCACAGGCAAGTGCTTAACTGCTAAGCCATCTCTCCAGCCCTGTTCATTAAATTTATTTTTATTTATTTATTAGAGAGAGAGAGAATGGGCACGCCAGGGCCTCCAGCCACTGCAAACTAACTCCAGACGCGTGCGCCACCATGTGCATCTGCTTTACGTTGGTCCTTGGGAATCGAACCTAGGGTCCTTAGGCTTCGCAGGCAAGCACCTTAACAGCTAAGCCATGTCTCCAGCCCTCTTCTGAAAATTCTTACTGATCCCATCTTTGTTCCCATTTTAGTCAGAGTTCTCCAGAGGAACAGAACTGAGAGAGTGACTAGGGAGTATGAAGGAAGTAGACTAGATTAGTTTACAGGTTATGAGCTGGGCAATCCAACAACAGCTGTCCACAGGCTAGAGAGTTAGAGAACCCAGGAGCTGCTCAGTCCACAAGGCTGCATGCCTCAGCAGCCCCAATCTGACATTGAAGGTCTGGAAGATTCCTGGAAAGCTGCTGCTCTTCAGTGCACGTTGGACGCTGGTGAAGCTGGGTTCATTGTCCCTGAGGGATGGCAGCAACAGGGGAGACTGCGCTCACCAGCAAGCACCACCGACGGTCCTGCACCAGAGAGGCCACCCACTCTGGGAGAAGGGTGCCCTCCCTCCATCACCCCTTCCTGCAAACAGCCTCACAGACGCACAAGGCGTCTCTTACTTGATTCCTATTCAGTCAAGTTGATAAGAGACGTTAGAAAAGAGTTCTTCACACGGGCACTCCTTATTCTGTACCAACTTAGAAACAAATAAGCTATAGCTTTCCAAGAATGCTTTTCTCAACAGTAGAAAATAAAAGACTTTTATTTTTTTTAATTAATGTTTATTTGCAAGCAGAAGGGGGAGAGAGAGAAAGGGAGAGAGAGAGAAAGAGAGAGAGAGGGAGGGAGAGAATGGGCACGACAGGGCCTCTAGCCACTGCAAGTGAACTCCAGATGCATGCACCACTTTGTGCATCTGGCTTTACATGGGTCCTGGAGAAACTGGGTTCAAATGATTCTG
Organism: Dipus sagitta; assembly: GCA_036346955.1. Taxonomy (NCBI): domain Eukaryota; kingdom Metazoa; phylum Chordata; class Mammalia; order Rodentia; family Dipodidae; genus Dipus; species Dipus sagitta. Next base: position 157,118,416 of record CM070773.1, read on the forward strand.
GCACACCTATGGTTGGATGGAATGTGGAGACAGGAGGATCCTGGGGAGCTCTCAATCCAGCTAGCCTGGTGTACTCAGGGGTGATCAAAAGACCCTGCCTTAAACAAGGACAAAGACACAGAGCAGCACTCGAGGCTGTCCTCTGATCTCCACCTAAGTGCCCACAGTCACACATGAACCAATGTACAGAAGGTAGCCTCTCGTCGCAAGTACTGTCCTAATGATGTTTGCATTCATCTGCAATAATCACTGGTCATTACTGTGTTTAAACATCCTGTCTTTTTAATAATAGGAGAAAATTTTAGTTGGACTCAGTTTCTCACTGATGGCCATAATCTGTGCTGGTACTAGTTACTTTTCTGTCCCTGTGTCCAAATACCTGAGAGAAACGTCTTCGAGGAGGAAAGATTTGTTTTGCTCGGTTTCGGAGTGCTTGGTCCGTGGGTGGTTGGCGCCATGGCTTGGGCTTAACGCGGACGGCGGGAGTGCCTGGTAGAGGAGCATCTGTACCTGGTGGCAGACAGCAAGCAGAGAGCAACTGTGGACAGGGACAGCCTTCAAGGACAAGATCCAAGTTAACTCCCTGCTCTGAGTAGCCCCCCCCCCCATGATGATTTTTCTTGAATGGGAAAAATACAGAACATACAACACTACAGTAGACATTGCTAAACATAAGAGATTGGTTTACCATCTGAGAGGCAGCATAGCATGATGGGTGAGAAAATTGACTGGATGGCTCACAGAGGTACCTCTCTCTGTCTCTGTTTTCTTCCTCTATGAAGTCTGGCATAATGACCTTGGAAAGAAGATTAAGTGAGGTCATACTTGGGGAAGGGTTTAGATCAGTACCTTACATACAGCGAAGGCTATATCAATTTCTTTAAAAGAACATATTTCCATAATTGCTTCAAGTCTCTTAATTAATATTTTTCAAGAGGTACCATCCCCGAGCTAACCACTTGCTGACTGTTGGAGGGTTTAACTGCCAGGCCCATTTTGGCGCATTACTATGTGTATGGGTATTCACGAGTGATGTGTCTGATTATGAATGGCATTACAGCGCACGTATCCTTTCCTCCGCTTCTGTATTCGCTCAGCATTCTGCTTTTGGGATTGATCCCCGTGGACATACACGACTGTTTTTCACTGTAACTGCTGTTTATTCTTCCCCATACTAACAAGCCACTGAGAGGAAGTAGATGCAGACGGGCTGGAGGAAGCCTCCTGGAGCGGTGCCCACTCCCCATGCGCTCCCTGGGGTGGGCAGCTTAAAGATACAGCCAAGAAAAGTATGCCTTTAACTTTCCCAGAGAGATTGGGCAAATTTACTCTTTGCCAGCAGTAACTAATGAACACCATTTTCTCATGCCTTTGCCAGTACTCGAGGCTATCAGTGTCACTGTCCTTTGCCTGTGTGGTGGGTATAAGATTGTGTGTCACTGGTTTCATTTCAGATTACATTTGAAATTACTTATGAACATTTTAGTGTTTATTAACTACCAGAATTTCTTCTTCAGATTGCCTATTTGTTTACATTTTAGATCTCTCTTATTACCTCATTTCTGTTTTCTTGTTGATTTACAAGCATCTTTCGGGATGTGGTCTGTCTCCTTTGTTCGCGATGCTTGCTTAGAATAATAAAGCACTGTTCGCTCCATGGTTATGACTTTTATTTCTGTTCAAAGTCCCTATGCCAATACACTAAGACACACCATCATGCGTTACTGGCCTTTAAAAGTTTTCATGGCCTTTGCTCACATATCGAGCTTTAGTCCAGCAGGAATTTATTTTTACTCATGGTGTAAGGAAGGGATATATGTTTTACTTTTGCCGTATGGAAAACCAATTTTTCTGACACTATTTATTGAATGGTCATTTCTCCATGGATTTATAGAACCACTCCTATCGGATTTCAGGCCTTCATAAAACCTATCCTTTCCTAGGCTCTGTTTCATTCCTTAATCCTATTTGTTCTGTGCCAAAGACCAAGTGTTTTAATAGTGTCAATATCTGCGTGGGGCAAGTCCCCCCACATATAAGTGTGCCTCAGAATTGCCAGGTTGTTGTTATAAACGACACTTCATTTAACTGTATTCTTGACTTTTTTCTAGTGTCTGGGTTGATATTTATTTCTCAGGTAGCTTTTGTATGACTCAGTCATGTTGAATCTTTGTGAGTTGCAATGATGCAGTGCCACGCTCCTTACAATCTCCAGAACTTGTTCTCACCTTCAGCGGCATTTTGGTGCCCGTTTCTATGCCATGCACCCTTTGTCTCTTTGTCTTGTGTTAGTCATGCACAGAAAAAAAAAATGCAGTTTAAAAGCAAGCCTTTCAAATTTCATCCTTTGAATCAAGCTTTAGTGGAGAATTCTGGTGAATGTGTTTCATCAAGTTTAGAAAATTATCCTTAATTTGTAAATTATTGTTTTTTTTTAAGTTTTAAAAAATTTATATTCAGATGGGGTGGGGGAGACAAAAAGAAAGAGGAAATGAGCATGCAAGGGCCTCTTGCCACTGCAAACAAATTCCAGACAAATGTGTACTTTGTGCATCTGGCTTTACGTGAATACTAGTGATTTGAACTCAAACCAGCAGGCTTTGCAAGCAAGGGCCTTTAGCCACTGACTCATCTCCACAGCTCCATTAAATCATTGTTTTTTTAAGATATTTTATTTTTATTTATTTATTTGAGAGAGTGAGAAATAGGCCGGGGGCGGGCGGGGGGGGGGGGGGGAGAGTGCCAGGGCCTCTAGCCACTGCTAATGAACTCCAGATGTGTGTGCCCCCTTGTGCATCTGGCTTATGTGGGTACTGAGGAGTCAAACCTGGGTCCTTTGGCTTTGTAGGCAAGTACCTTAAACACTAAGCCATTTCCCCAGCCCCTAAATCATTGTTTTTTGAAAAATATTTTTATTTATTTCCAGCAGAGAGAAATAGAGAAAAGAGAGGAAGATAGAGCAAATGGGTGCACCAGGGCTTCTAGCCACTGTAAATGAACTCCAGATGCACGTGCCAGTTTGTGCATCTGGCTTTACGTGGATACTGGGGAATCAAACCTTGGTCATTAGGCTTTGTAGACAAGCATCTTAACTGCTGAGCCATCTCTCCAGCCCGAAGCCATTGGTTTTTAAAACTTATAAGTATGTTGGAGGTTTCTTAGCCTGTATCTGATTCTATAATGATTAGGGCTAATCTATTTTGTACAATTAATATATTTAATAAAACATTTTTAAAAGGTTAGCATTTAGTTTTTCTACTTACTTACTTGCAGAAAACATTAGCATTGGACTTTCTAAGTACTCTTATCCCTGCGTGCATATACGCGCATGTGTGTCTAGTGCTTGACGTGTGGTCTGTGATATGGGGTATATGCACATGAGTGTGCACTTATGTGCCGCGAGTGTGTGCAGTGGCCAGAGGAGAACTGTGGGTGGTTTTATTGCTTATCTGCATACTTTCTTGAGATAGGGCCTCTCTCTCAACCTGGAACTACTATTTTTCAGTTAGCATGCCCTAGCAATTTTCTAGTCTCTATGTATCTCCTCCCCCCTCACTGGAGTTACAAATGTGGCTGGCCACACCAAGCTTTACATCAGTTCTGAAGGAACTTTATGCTTAAGTGACAAGAACTCTTACTTCGCTACTGAGCCATCTCCCCAGCCCAGCAATGTTAAGCAATCCTTACATTCCTGAGGTAAACCCTTCTAAGTCGTGAGGTATTTTTTCATATGCTGCTTATATTTGTTTTTCTAACATTTTTATGGGGTTACATGTAAATTTGAAGTTTTTTTCTTACACCCTTAAAAATGTGTCATACACACACACACACACACACACAAACACCATATATATATATATATATATATATATATATATATATATATATATATATATATATGGAGAGAGAGAGGTGGGAGGGGGAGGGAGGGTATGAGAGTTCCAGGGCATCTGGTTTCACATAGGTAATGGGGGAACTGAACCCAGGCCAGCAGGCTTTATGAGCTTAGTACCTATAGCTGCGGAGCCATCCACCCAGCCCCTTTCCTTACGCTCTTACCTTCTAAAGTGAATTAATATGACAATATTTCATTTATCCTGTTGTTTACCTTATGTAAGAAAATTTAGTTATAATTATAGCATACCCATAATTTATAATTTATGTAGCCTTTTTGTTTATATTTGAATGCACATATATACCTTTTTTAAATTTCTTCCTTAATTGAATAACTTTTTAAAACTTTATTCTAAAAAATTTTTCGAGGTAGGGTCTTGCTGTAGCCAGGCTGAGCTAGAATTCACTGTGTAGTCTCAGGCTGGCCTCAAATTCATGGTGATCCTGTCTCTGCTTGCCAAGTGCTGGGATTAAAGGCATGCACCACCATGCCCAGATTTTTAAAACTTTTGTTTATTTATTTTCACATGCCTGTGCATGGGTCTCTTGCCACTACAAATGAATGACCTTCTGGCTTTACATGAGTGGTCTGGGAATTGAATCTGGTCTGTCAGGCTCTTGTAAGCAAGTGCCTTTACCTAATGAGCCATCTCCCCAGCACCAATGCATAACTTTAAGATGAAAATATTGACCTGCTTGATAGAGCTTCAGGTTTATTATGACTTTTTAAAAAATGTATTTATTTATTTGCAAGCAGAGAGAGAGACAGAATGGGATCACCAGGGCCTCCAGCCACTACAAACAAACTCGACGCATGTGCCTATTGGGGAATCAAACCCAAGTTGTTAGGTTTTCCAGGCAGGCACCTTAAGCAACGAGCCAGCTCTTCAGCCCTTTATTATAACTTTATCACTGCTTCATCTAAACAAGTTACTAAATATCCACATAAAAAGGCCGTATGGACCGTTAGAAGTGAATAAGTTCTCTGATACAGAAATCCGTACCCTAGACACTTATATCTTTAACACAGCTGAAAATCCAGAAGTCACTGACTGATTCTTCAGGACATTTCTTAGGGAGATGCTTTTGGCTGCTATTTCAATTGAGTTATCATTAAACTCCAAACACAGCTGGACCAAGTTGTCTAGAACCGAAGCTAAGAGGTTATACAAATCCATAACGGCATTAGCAGGACTTACTGTTGACAAAGGCAGTCTCCAAGCAGACTATATATCCATCCACTTCCATTTTGGGGGACCATTGGGAGGGCAAGGCTCTATTGCTTTTAACTTTCTATGCATTGGTTCTTCTGAGAGGCTCACATGGGATGCTGCACAGTGTCTCGTGCACGTACCTACTAGGCTGGAATTTGGCTTAAAATCCCTGCTACCCATAAATCCTGTCTTTCTTAAAGGACTATGTGGGTGATTTTTGTTCCTAGAGAGTTTCCAAAGTTCTATACATTAGAATGATCAGATCTCCTAGTGAAAAAGGTGTGTGTGTGTGTGTGTGTGTGTGTGTGTATGTGTGTTCTGTTGTGCGATGTGTAGTATACACCTGCATGTGTTCAGATGTGCTATGAGGGTGCATGGGGAGGCCAGAGGAGAGCCTCAGATGCCCCTCTTTTATGTGTGTATTTTTTCGAGATAGGGTCTTCTTACTCAACTCAGAACTGCCATTGATCCCTGAGCACCAGTGATCCTCCTATGTAGTGTGATTACAGACATGTAGCCTATGCTCGGCGTTTTGTTGGCTCTGGGGAGCCAAACTCAGTCTCTGGCTAGAGAGGCCCTCATACTTCAGCTGCAAGCTCTCTTAACCACTGAGCATCCCCACACTGCAGCTAAGGTTTTGGATCTGCCGACAGCAGGGGAAAACAGCAACTTGTAAGAGTAAAGTGTCTGTAGAAGCAGATCTTCCAGCTTTCCACAGAGAATAATGTTCCTATTATCCTTCCTCCCACCCAGACCACTGTCACCATGCGGCTTTGCTACATACTTGACCAGCTATCCGTTTGGAAGGGACTTACCCAGTGAGTCTTCTGACTGACGCCGGAAGGCGTGCTAGACACTTGCAGGGAGCACACGTAGCCTTGCACATGTGGCTCCTGCATTTGGAACAGCTGTCAGCTGGTGTTGCCTGTGAATAGCTAGCTTCTAAAGAGCTGTAGCCACCATAAGGCTCAGAATGCAGAAGGTAGCTGAAAGACCTCTCTACGAAGACAGGGATGGTGACCTTCATTACCACCGTGCCCTGGAGCTGCTGTATGCTGAGTCTTATCTAGTGAAGAAACCTGTTGGTATAGTGCCTCTAAGGAGTCTCTTAAGTGCTTTGTTTTTCCCCCATAATTTATTTTTATGTATTTATTGTTTACTAACAAATTCCTTGGGCTGGAGAGTTGACTTAGCAGTTAAGGTGTTTGTCTGTAAAGCCAAAGGATCTTGGTTTGATTCCCCAGGACCCACGTAAGCCAGATGCACAAGGTGGCACATGCATCTGTAGTTCGTTTGCCGTGACTGGAGGCCCTGGCATGCCCATTCTCTCTCTCAAACAAATTAATTAATTAAAAAATAACAACTTCCACATTTATAGACAATAAACCATGGCAATTCCCCCTCCCACTTTCCCCTTCGCAATTCCACTCTCCATCCTATTCCATCCTCCTCTCAATCAGTCTCTTTAATTTTGATGTCATTATCTTTTCCTTCTGTTACGATGGTCTCGTGTGGGTAGTGTCAGGCACTGTGCGGTCACTTAACAGAATGTCATGTTGCTTATTGCTACATGCATTTAGAAGATTCTTAGCCATGCAGTGTATCAGTGAACAGAAGTATTTAACGATTTGATTTATCAAGCCAAGCCCCTATTATCAGACATTCTACCTCTTCCATCTAATTCTTACTAGTTATGTATTATTGAACATTCTGGAAAGGCCTTCTTTGTACCTGAATGTGCAGCAGTGGGATGATTTGTTTAAACTGTATGGATACTACTATACTGACATGTGGCCTTCCCATCAGACATATGAAAAAACACATTTTCCCAATCCTTCTCAACACTGTTTATAATATTGTAAAACTCCTTGCCAACTTCATATGTTTCAAAGGGATTATTTTAATTTCAATAATTTTCTTAAGTTAAAAACACATTTTCTCTGCAAAAAGTACTTCAAGAACTCTTTATATATTGAAGGCACTAGCCCTTTGCCATGGATAATGCATACAGCGATTTACGTAATCTTAAATTGGACTTGAAGAAACTGAGGAATTTAGATCATTTGGAATTGTTGAGTTATCCACCTATAGAAAATGCTCTTCAGGGGAAAGTGTGCTGTCATCCCAGAAGGCAAGCATGTATTACATGAACTTGACCACAGTACAGGGAGAATTGAACTCCTTTGGACTAAGCATATTTGATCATCTATAAGGTGCTTCACACTGCAGTGAGTTTTACTAATTAACGAGAAAAACTGAGTTGTATACAAGTGATCATAGCACAAAAATATGAGCCATGCTTTCAGTTTCAACAAAACACAGTGTGAGCATATATATAAGGAAGATGAATTCCTTAAGTGTAATGAAAAGCAATGGAGGAGTTGTTGAGAAATGTAATGTGAAGGTATTCACGCAGAAGATTAGATAAGAGGGTAGATCACCCTGAATGTGGGGAACATCATCCCATACAGATGCTGGGGCATATGTATAGGACAAAGGAAAAGAGAAAGGCTGCTCTTCTTCTTTCTCTCTTTCTCTGCTCTGGCACACCCTGCCATGATGGTGAACTGAAACCCATATGACTCAAAATAGCCTTTTTCTTCCCCAGAGTTGCTCTTCTCAGGTATTTGTCACAATAGTCAAAGTTTGTGCAAAAAAAGACAACGTGTGCGTGAAGCAAAGAACGGGCAAGATGACTGGCTATGAGGCAGAGGCAGTGGCCCAGTGTGTGGGCTGAACATGCATGACAAGCTGTCCGGCATGACCACAGTACCGGGAAGCTGGGATAACCTGAGGCAGCAAGGCAGGAATAGGAGGGTGAGGCCATGCTGGATTTGGATACCTTATTAAGGCACACAGTGTTTTAGATGCCCCTGAATTCTAGGACCAATACTGAAGTCTGAAAGATGATAAAGATGCATAGATACCTGCCAAGTGCATTATTTTTTGGAAAAAAGAAAGAAAGAAAGAAAGAAAGTACATTTTTCTTTTATTTTTCTTTCTTTTCTTAGTTTTTATTTATTTACTTATTGGCAAGCAGAGACAGAGAGAATGAGAATGGGTGTGCCAGGGCTTCTAGCCACTGCAAACGAACTCTAGACATATGTACCACCTTGTGCATCCAGCTTATGTGGGTACAGGGGAATCGAACCTGGGTCCTTAGGCATCACAGGCAAGTGCCTTAACCACTAAGCCATTTCTGTAGCCCAAGTGCACTTTTTTAAATTTATGGCTAAGCCGGGCGTGGTGGCGCATGCTTTTAATCCCAGCACTTGGGAGGCAGAGGTAGGAGGATTACTATGAGTTCAAGGCCACCCTGAGACTACATAGTGAATTCCAGATCAGCCTGGGCTAGAGTGAAACCCTACCTTGAAAAAAAAAATTAATTATGACTAACATTCTTGGTTAGAATCCACAGTGCCTTTGCAGAGTCATGGAGCTGGGAGCAGTGTTGACCGTCTAGGTTTCTTGGAAGGCCTGCTAGTGTTCTGAGATTCACTTGAGAAGTTGGGGGCCACTTTCAGAGCTCTCCAGCTCCCTGTAACCTCCAGCCCAGTCCGTGGACACGTGGATTGTTTCCACTTGTGTCGGCATTTCCTTCAGTTGAGTTAAAGATGGAAAATGTTTTCCTCAGCTGTCCTCATCATGGATCAACCTGCTCTTCAAGCACATGCTCAGTCTACCAGTGTCAGAGCAGTGACGGTCATCCCGAGGGCCACTGGGCTAGATGCACAAGGCCAAATGCAGAATTGCAGGGGGCCTCTGGGCTCTGCAGATGAACAGAAGTGCATGTATATCTAAGTTAGACGCTACCTTCTATGCAAGTTACTCAGGTCTTCTGAGCTTCAGTGTATTTCCTTCTGGGAAATGCAGTCATAGTAACAACCTGACAAGGCCCCTAGGCTGCTTGTGTGACAAACATACCCTGTTTGTGACATACAGCAAGCATCCTCCTACCGATGTGTCTCCATGGTCACCTTCTTCATGTAAAGCAAGACTGTGATCCAATGTCCCACAGATGTCATCTGTGAATTGGAGCCACCAGAGCTCACTGAATTTCTGGAAACCAAATGGGTTTTAGTTTATCACCAGGCCAGTAAAATGCTACCATCTATTGAAAGAAGTCCTCCTGAGTTTAAGCATTCCGGAATACCGTTCTGGAATGTAGCGTTTGCAAAGGCATCGTTCCATCCTGCCGCGCAATCACGCCTGTAACTGAAAGTGTGTGCCCAGCTGCCAGATGCGCCATACAGGCCTGAGGTCACTGGAGTTTAGATCCAATGCCTTTTCCCACTCCAAAGCCTTCACATTCTACTTCTGGTATACATACATACATATACCTACGTACGTACATACATACACACACACATGATGCAGATGTGGGGATAAAACCCAGGCCCTTTGGGGGCCGAAGACATGCTCTTAGAACTGCAGCAGTGGCTGTTCTGCCCGGCCTCATCTTGCGCTGCTTGTCAGCACAGACCTCAGGAGTAATGGTTTGGTCCTTTTGAAACTGTCTCATGGAACAGTCACCAAATACCTCGTTTGGAGTAAAGCATCAGTCAGACAGGCTGGAAGGACCTTCTCTGCCCTCTAAGGCAGAGGACGTGAGGGGTCAAAGCTGGGCAGAAAGACAAGCTGTCAGGGAAGCAGCCACTTCAGAGTGACTGCGCAGCAGAGGCCGCGCTACGAGGCTGCTTCCGTCGTCTAGAACAACGGGGCCAGACAGACCTGCACCCATGGTTCCTTGTCAGTGTCTTGTACAAATAGCTGATGAAATCCCTCCACGTGTATTTACTCAGAACACACTATGTACTAGGTATTTCCATAGGCATGAAGAACAGTAGTGAAATACCTTTGTTTTAATCCCCAATCTCATAAAATTTACATTCGAGCAAGAAAGACCAACAGGAAACCATGTCAATACTTGAAATAAGAATTTGTAGCACATGGTGAAAAATGCTAAGGAACATAAATAAGGCAAGGATGGGCGGAAGAAACGTTCAGGAACGTGAGTATTGAAGTTTTAGATAAGATGTTCAGGAAAACCTTGAGGAGGTGCCAGAGACCTGGCTGACCTTGAGGATGTACATAAACCTAGATGAGTGTCCCCAGGTTCTCAGAATTGCGCTCCATTTTCTTTTGGTTTTTTGTTGCTGGTGCACGCCTTTAATCCCACTTGGGAGGCAGAGGTAAGAGGATCACCATGAGTTCGAGGCTACCCTGAGACGACATAGTGAATTCCAGGTCAGCCTTGGCTAGAGTGAGATCCTACCTTGAAAAATCAAAAAGAAAAAAAAAAATCAACTCCTTCATGATGCCCAATATGCCCGAAGTGAGCTCCCGCTTCTGGGAGCCTTAAGGCCTTCCATTTTCCCAGCATCTGCAATGTCTTAATAAGACTGAGTAGGGGGGCTGGAGAGATGGCTTAGTGGTTAAGCGCTTGCCTGTCAAGCCTAAGGACCCCGGTTCAAGGCTCGATTCTCCAGGACCCACGTTAGCCAGATGCACAAGGGGCGCACGCATCTGGAGGTCCTTTGCAGTAGCTAGAAGCCCTGGCGTGCCCATTCTCTATCTATCTGCCTCTGTCTCTCTCTGTCTGTTGCTGTCAAATAAATAATAAATAAATAAAAAACAAAAAAATTTTTAAAAAGACTGAGTAGGGGCTGGAGAGATGGCTTAATTGTTAAGGCACATGACTACACAGCCAAAGACCCCAGGTTCATTTCCCCAGGACATAAGCCAGATGCACAAGGTGGCACATATGTCTGGAGTTTTCAGTTCTCGGAGGTCCTGTCAAATCCATTCTTTCTCTCTCTCTCTCTCTCTCCCCCTCTTTCTCAAATAAATAAATGAAAATAAAATGAAAAAAAAATGAGTGTGTTTTGCATTTCTTTTTTTTTAAGGTATAGAGAAATTTTAATTAGATTAAGAGAAGGAAAGAGGAGAAAGTTCAGAGAGATCCACCATGAGGGAGCGAGACGGGACTTTCCATTTCTTTATCTTCAGTCTGCAATCTCACGTCCTCTTTTTGGAAGAAGTCTTCACTCTTCCCGTTTTCTTTTACTAACGTCTCTGTTTCTAGGAATGTGGATGCTCAGAAGCCATTCTCCCTCCTCCACTTGCTCATCTCTTAGGGTTTGTCTCCACTGAGACTTCATCAGCTTTTTGTCTTTCAGTGAATTTTTTGTTATTTTTCTCTAACTGTTCTCCTTCCCATGGACTGCCTTGTCTCTTCCAAGTTTCTGCTCTGATTAATCGGATCTTTTCGTTCATGTTAAAAGTTGTCATGAAGTGTTGGCAAATGCTTGAAATGTTGTTAATGTGTGAGAGAGACGTGGTTGTGACAGATGGATTTTTTCTTTCATAGTGATGCTAGGCTGTAGGGTGAGCAGACAGCTCCTGAACATCACCAGACTGGGTCAGTCAGCTTTCTGGGGAAACCCTCTGGTTTCCTGCGTGAGGCGCCAGCAGTCTCGCTAGCATTATCCCTTACACCTGATCAGCCGGAGCCCAATCTTTGGCTCAAGGTGTTCAGTCTTCCCATGCAGATGCAATGGGATGCTCCTTGGCTGAGTGGGGTATACGGGAGAGGTGGACACCTTGCTGCATCTTTGAGAGACAGTCAGGTTGACTGAATGAAGCCTCCTGCTTTCTACTCACTCACTCTTCAGGAGTCGAGCCTCATGTTCTGGGCTTCTATGGTCCCACACTCTGTTTGCTGTGGGGTTTCTGTTACTTTTTTTCAAGGCAAGGTCTCCGTCTAGCCCAGGCTGATCTGGAATTCACTCTATAGTTCCAGGCTGGCCTCGAACGCACAGTGATCCTCCTACCTCTGCCTTCTGAGTGCTGGGATTAAAGGCATGCGCCACCACGCCTGACCTTTTTTTTTCTTTTCTGGCTTTGGAGGTAGGGTCTCACTCTAGCCCAGGCTCACCTGGAATTCCCTATGTAGTCTCAGGCTGGCCTGAAACTCACAGTGATCTTCCTACCTCAGCCTCCTCATGCCCAAAATGTTCAAGCAGTGGTCCTGACTATAGCTGAAATAGTCAGGGTTTTGGTTTTTCTCCACGGGCCCCACCCTCCTTGGGCCTAGGCCAGATCCCTCAAATCTGGGTTCCATGAAGGAGGGATCATCCCCCAATAGCTCACCAAGAGGACAACTCCAGTGTGCAATCACACCACAGTTCTTCATTGCGCATTACACTTGTTCATGTCTCATTGGCCAGAGCAAGTCACATGACCAAGCACAGCACCAACATGGAAATGGAATACACTCCACAGAGGCCCGAAACACTAAGAAATTTGGTTCCTTGGGACCCTGTATCCCTTGGAACGCTACCATTTAGTGATTTAGTGCTTATGGTTTTGTGTAATTAACTTGTTCCATTTTGCTTCTGAAATGGTGGGGTGCCACGCTTCTTTAGCCAGTTATGTGACATGAACATTCAACAGCTACACATTAAAACCACGGGATGCCAGCTCTCCCATTTAAAATGTTTCTAAAGAAGAGCTCAATTTCATTTCCATTACTATAATAACTATATTCCTAACTAATGAAAGACATGGGAAAAATTACCCTACGGGGACAGAGGCCTAAATATATCATCTGAGTGCATTAGGTATCACCTTTTGCTTAAGTTACCAGAGGTCAGCTTTCGATCCTTTTTTTTTTTTTTTTTTTTCTGAGGTAGGGTCTCACTCTGGCCCAGGCTGACCTGGAATTCACTGTGGAGTCTCAGGGTGGCCTCGAACTCATGGCGATCCTCCTACCTCTGCCTCCCGAGTGCTGGGATTAAAGGCATGTACCACCACGCCCGGCATGATCCTTTTGGTTTCAAAACAGTGGACAGTTAGCCCATTTAACATACACACCTAGACATCAAAGAATGAAAGTGGGCATTTTGGCATTTTGTGATGACCAGACAGTACCTTCACTGGGAAATCCAAACAGACACCGCTTGTCACATGCTCCTCAGGGTTGTCATGAGCAACATCTGTAAGCGTGGCAGGAGAGAAGTGCCTTAGCTATACTCTGAGTCTCTACCTGTTGCTGACAACTGCCTGTTGCTTTGCATACAGGGGTTCTGTATCTCCAGTATGGAGATGAAACCAAGCAGCTCAGGATGCCAAATGAAATCACAAGTGCAGACACAATCCGCGCTCTCTTCGTAAGTGCCTTTCCACAGCAGCTCACCATGAACATGCTGGAGTCGCCTAGTGTTGCCATCTACATCAAGGATGAAAGCAGAAATGTCTATTACGAATTAAATGATGTAAGGTACGTAGGTGCTTTTTGTTGCAAATTTCCCTCTATCAATAGTATATTTAGAAGGACCTCAACCATCATACTTAATTGCTAGCATTTGTGCCCAGCCCCAATTTCTCCTCATCCCAATGGGAAAAACCCAGCCATCATGATTGGCAGGATTATCTCCCAAGGTGTGGGTTCCCTTTCGGGCTTCCTTTGAGAGGTGTTGTCAAAGATGATTCTTCCATGAATCTTTGAATATGACGTTAGTTCTTTCAATATTACATCTGAAATGAACTTGAGAAATGATCCAGCCCAGTATTTGATTTAAAAGTTAGGGAAACTAAGGCCCAGAGAGATGGATTTCACACTAGAACTTTCCAAACTTTCTCTCAAGTACCTTTGCCCCTCTCCACCCCCACTGACAAAATCTGTACATATCTTAGGTAATAACCCTACTGGGTCTTATGTCCAACCCGTAGACTCCGTTATAGCCTACTAATAAAGGCCAAGAGACATTCTCACGTTTTATTTTATTAAAGGGTTGTCCTTCGCCCAAGGATCTCATTTTCTCCAGGAAGCCCACTTGAATGGACTCACGGGAATGTAAGGGCAAGGAAACAAAAACCTTGTCATTCATTGCCATGGAGTTGTCTATAGAACAGAGAGACTTTTCGATCTGTCAGAGGCAAACAACCTGAGAAACACGCTTTAAATCTCACAAACAAGTGGTGCTGGAAGAGCTTTTAAGCATTTTTGAAGTTAAGATTCTATAGTGATGAATCTAGTCCTTTGGTTTTATGAAACCAGAAACTCAAATCAAAGGGTTTTATTCAAGAATACACAGCCAATTAAGAACCAAGTCTTGCCTCAGTCCTGGCTGTTCACATTCTTAGCCAGATCATGAGGGGTAGGACTTGGGATTTCTGGGTCCCTGACCTGTGGGGATCGCATCATGGAAATCACAAGTGTCACTTTTTTTTTTTGTTTTGTTTTGTTTTTCAAGGTAGGGTCTCACTCTAGCCCAGGCTGACCTGGAATTCACTATGTAGTCTCAGGGTGGCCTTGAACTCACAGCGATCCTCCTACCTCTGCCTCCCGAGTGCTGGGATTAAAGGCATGCGCCACCACGCCTGGCTTTTTGAAAGTGTCACTTTTTAAAAGCATGCCTCTAAAACAAAATGTAAAACTGATCTGTATCTCAGAATGATCACAGGTGACATATTGAGGTATGTGCCAAGGTGTATAAGTAATTTAGGGCACTCACATTTGACACATGCCCCAAGGTAGCTGTGTTACATCTGTTACATAACTTTCCTGTTGTTTGAAAACAGGTTTAAATAGCATATTCATGCATTGTCTTTGAAATAAATTATTAATCAAGCTGGTGCCATTTTTTTTTTTAATTTACAAAGTGTAAGCTTAGACCTGAAATAATCACATGATATTTGAAGAGTATGCTTGCAGTGACACAGTCCCATGTAGTGTTTTTCCATGCGCAGGCAGTTTAACAATGCCATCTCTCATTCCTGCATCTGCAGGTAGCAGCATTAAGGGGTTCAGTAATGGACCCTAAACAAAGCCAATTGATTGTGGTGATTGTGGTGCTTATGACTGAGGAGGTTGTTAGGAGCATTCAGACCCTGTGTCTTATAATGCAAACATTTTTATATTGCCATGAGCCACCTGTGGCTAGGACCTTGCCCAAGCCTGAAAGTGTCACCCCATATACTTCCTATTAGCATTCTTTAGAAATGTCACGAAGTATCACAAAGAGAGATGGGAGGAAGATGCAGACAAGGATTATGGTCCTCTTCAATGGAAATGCAGTTGATAAATCAAAGAAAGCCACATTTGTGAAAAGAGGTGAATTAAAAAAATATTTTATTTCTTTATTTACTTGAGAGGGGGGCAGATAGAGAGACAGAGAGAGAATGGGCACACCAGGAGCCCTAGCCACTGCAAACAAACTCCAGACTCATGTGCACCTGGCTTATGTGGGATCTGGAGCATTGAACCTGGATCCATACATGGGCTTAGCAGGCAAGTTTCTTAACCTCTAAGCCATCTCTCCAGCCCAAGAGGTGCACTTTAAACACGAACAGTTCTTGAGCTGGGCATGCAGCTCAGTTATAACATGCTTGCCCAGCATAAGTCAGGCCTTGGGTTTGACCCTTAGGAACATGCATGCACAAAACAAAACCCATCAATTCTCGATGACGTTCAAAGTTCATATTTACAATAATGATAATCTCACTGGTCCTTAGTCTTCTGGGACTGGTAACCTGGCTTTCTTATCTCACATAAAATGATTATATGGAGAAATCATTGATCTATAAATTTGTCCAGAATTTTAGATTTCAGTTTTTAAGTATGAAAAAAATGGACATAAGGCAGTCAAGTAGGTAAAATGTTTTTGCTTGGTGTGCATGAAGTGTATGTTAAATGATCACGTACACATCTCCATAGAACCATTTTGTAGGTTTGCTTTTGCACATAAGATGTTACAACTATATTTAATTTAAATGATGAGAGAAAATTTCATATCATATAAGACAAAAACAAAAGAATATCATGTAACTTTAAACTAAAGACAATGAATGGATGTAGTCTTCTAAACAGAGACTAAACTTCCTTTCATACCTCTTCATGTTTGGAAGCCAGAGACCATTTGCTAGCTATTTTGCTATTTCATGGTGCTAAGCTCCACATACTCTCCTTGGGGAAATGCTGCAGTGAGCTCGGGTCAGAGTGCTGTGTGGTGGACGTAGCCACAGTCAATGGAGTCTGGCCTTTTGCTGTTGTTTCATCTCAGAAGAACATGTTTCCAGATTAATCATAAGCCAAGCTCATGTATTTTCAATACATTTGCAATCTCAGGAAGCCATGGCTTAAGCGAGGTTTCCAGTTTCTCCCCTTGGTAGCCAAGGACTGACTTCCTTTTGTGAATCCCCATGTCCTGGCCTCCTACTCTCCCCTTCTTATTAACCTGGCCCCTTTTAATAACAAGAGCGGCCTGCTCCCCTTCAGCTGACTTCTAATGAGCTATCTGAAATGTGAAGCAACCTTGCAAGCTTGGACTAGTCACTGCTTCAAAGCAACGACTGGCAGATATTTAAAGGAAAGAAACAAGACTAGTCCAAGAATCCTGTATTTCAGTTAAAACAAAAACAGAACCCAATAGTCCCCGTGATTGTGATCAGCCCACTAAGCATGCGTCTACACCTGGAAGAAAGAATTCGTGTGCTGGCCACATTTCCCCAGCTTGCTCAGCCAGCGCTGGAGGGAGCACAGCGTAGCCGGGCAGTGCAGCCTGAAGGGCGCTTCCACAGCTGCCTATGGAAGGAGACGCGCTTCTCACGCCTGCTCCCTCTTAATTTGAAGGTAGGCTTTGAGCAAGATGTAGGACTTCTGTCTGGCTCTAAGAGTTGGGATGAAAATCAGAGAAGAATTTATTGCTGCTTTTTTGTGTGTCCTATAATTCAATTTGTGTATAGAAAAAGAATTTTAGAAGAAGTTCATTGTGGAAGAAAAAACAGGTACTGTGAAAGCTGGTGGTTGTGATCTCGACAGTATTCTTTTTTTTTTCTACACTGCATATATATTTTTTCTCTTGATGATGTTTGAAAACCAAAAAAAAAAAAAAAAAAAAAACTCCCATCTTTATGTAAACATTTATTAGATAAGAAACAAACCAGGTGTTTGGGCAAAGTAAACAATTAAATATTTAAATATTAACCAAATCTCTTTGAACGTTTTGTAAATATTGGAATTTTATTGCTTTTGAACATACTAGTTGTCCACATGGGGAAGCTTGAAAGAACTTCTTGTCAGCTGGTATTTATGGGTGGAGAGCTTTGCGGAGAGAATAGGACTTTCCTGAGGACAAGACAAGGAAATGGAGGCTGGAGTCAGTTTTCTTCTTCCTTTATTTAGGTTTGCCCATTTTACAGTGAAGGAACTTTTTGTCTGGTTTATTGTAGATGACTGCCATCTTGTCTGTCTGAGTCTTTCACCTCCTTCTTAAGGACAGGCGGGGGAAAGGGCCAGCGTCAGGTTTCTCGTCTGCCGTAGTGATGGATGTTTTTGATTGCAGGAATATCCAAGACAGATCCCTCCTCAAAGTGTACAACAAGGATCCTTCACTTGCGTTTAACCACATGCCAAAGGTGGTGAATGGAGACATGCGGGTAAGCACTGCTGCGCTACTCCTACCCCCTTTTGGATCCCTCCTCCTTCTCACACCCCATGGCCTGGTTTTGCTGGTTCCCACTTCTCATCTTGTCCGGTGACTCACTATTTGTTCATTCACAGAGCAACAGATTTCCTGCTCATTTGGGGCAAAGGGATTAGAATGGGTCTGGCTAAATCTTAATCCATCTCTCATCAGGGAGTTTATTTTAAAATTTTTGTTTATTCCCATTTATTTTGGTGGTACTTGGGTCTTTCAAATGCAATGTCAGTGCTTTACCACTGGGCTATACTACCAGCCCCCAGCATGAAGCTTAGATATACCCTTACTGAAAAGAAATTCTGAAAATCTTCACATGAAAGTAACCTTGACAATGTTTTGGCATAAAAACACAAAACTAACACACAAACAGGTGCATACATTGCATAGAAAATTCATGATCTTGTGTGTGTGTGTGTGTGTGTGTGTGTGTGTGTGTGCCTGCACTGGGTATGCATGTTTGTATGTGTGGGGGTGCACACGTATGTGTGAGGGTGCACATGCACCTGTGCATGCCATGCATGTGGAGGCCACAGCTTGATGTGGGGTTCTTCCTCAGTCCCTCTCTACCTTATTCGTTGAGGCAGGGTCTGGTTTTGAACCAGGAGCTCACCAGTCTCTAGTCTAGCCTGCTAGTGAGACCCAGGGATTGAGTCCCTGTCTCTGCCTCCCTAGCACTGGGCTCATAGGTGCGCACCACCACGTCCAGCATTGTTATCTGGATTCAGGGGCTCTGAACCCAGGCCTTTATGCTTTGCATGGTAAACACTTTACCTACTGAGCCATCACCCCGTCCTTATGCTATTGAATAGTAATTATTCTGAGTCTTAGTGTTTTCACCCAATCACTCAACTTCCAATGCAGGTATGTTTGCCACTGCCCTGTATTAAATATCATCAAGTCTCATCTGAACACTGTTGAGGGCAGAGTACAAGCAATCGTATGATTTGGGACCTAAAATTTTCCAGATTTAGGCCATCTCAGGAGATTATTCAAACACTCACAGTATATAAAGATATTTTAAAATAAAACGAACAAGGAACTACAAAAATACAGATTTTAAGATCACATTAATGCAGTCCATTAGAAAGAGTTTGTTTCTAGCACTAATGACACAGTCATCCGAAATAAAATTAGGGGATGGAATGTAAAAAAAAATTGCTTTGCAGCCTTTACTGTCAGTGAAACCCAGGCATTCCTTGTAGACTTGCAGTCCTGTTCCTGGGGTAAGGCACTCTCTGTTTCCAAACAGTATGTGTTAGTTTCCTCTTGCTGCTATAACAAATTATGGTAAACTCAGTGGCTTAAAACAACACAAATGCCGGGCGTGGTGGCGCACGCCTTTAATCCCAGCACTAGGGAGGCAGAGGTAGGAGGATTGCCGTGAGTTCGAGGCCACCCTGAGACTCCATAGCGAATTCCAGGTCAGCCTGGGCTAGAGTGAGACCCTACCTCGAAAAACTTAAAAAAAAAAAAAAAAAAAAAAACAAATTAGCTGGGCGTGGTGGTGCATGCCTTTAATTCCAGCACTCGGGAAGCAGAGGTAGGAGGATTGCCATGAGTTCAAGGCTACCAAGACTGCAGAGTTAATTTCAGCGGTCAGCCTGCACCAGAGTGAGACCCTACCTCGAAAAACCAAAAAAAAAAAAAAAAAAAAAAAACAAATTGATAAAGTTTGCTAGACCATAGACCGACCTGAGCCTCACTGGTGTGAAAGAGGGTGTAAGCAGCAGGGCTACATTTTTTTTCTGGAGTCATTTTTTTGGTATTTTTCCCTATTTTCTGGAGGTCAACCACATTGATTTGCTATTCCCCTCTCTCCATCTTCAGTTACCATTAATAGCATCCGCCTGGTCCTATCTCCAATCTTCTATTGTCCGTTGTTAAAAACATTTGTGGTTGCATTGGCCCTACCCATCCAATATCCCAGAAAATAAAATCTCCATGTCTTAAGGTCAAGTGTGAAACAATCTCAGTGTTTCTTACCCGTGCAACCCGTGTAGTCACAGGCACAGGAGATTAGGATGCAGGATCTATGGAGGAATCACAGCTCTGCCTTCCAAATGGGAATGTGAGTTTAAAGCTATGAAAAAGGTCAGGAGGTCTAACCAGTCTGTTGGAGGAATTTTCGTGTGATTCTGGATGGGAATATGAGTCATGGCTGGATGGGACCGAAGTCTTCGCTTTTGGAGGAAAAGGCCTCTTATGTCTCAACTGCTTGTGTGTGTGTGTGTGTGTGTGTGTGTGTGTGTGTGTGTGTGTGTCTGTGTGTCTGTGGGAAGGCTGGAGGATAACCTTGGGTGTCATTCCTCAGCAACTATGCACATTTTTTTTGTGAGACAGGATTTCTCATTGGCCTGGAATTCACCAACTGGTCTAGACTGTCTGGCCTGTAAGCACCAGGGGTCCATCTTTCTCTGCCTCCCTGGTGCTAGAATTATAAGCATATGCCACCATGCTCAGCATTATAAGATGGGTGCTAGAGATGGCCCTTGGGTTCTCATGCTTGCAAGGCAAGTACTTTACTGACTTGGCTGTCTCGCCTCCACTACATCTTAATGTCTAAAATGATGTATGATTAGAACTGGAGGCTGTGTTGCTATTTCAGAAAATGTAGAATTTTGAGGTTTGCTTTTAGCCAGTTACAGGTTACATGGAAAGCAGAGCCCCATGAGGACAGCGAGCCGTGGCGCTCATGAAGCCCGGGTGGATAGTGTGCCACCCTTGGCCCTTCGTTCTTCTGTACTCCTTCTGGGTAATATTTATAAGTCTCTTCCGCCTTGGCATAGCTAAGCTTCCAGGTACAGTTCTGCCGAGCTCAGGGTTTCTGTTGTGGGGAGCCATTGCCAGACAGGCGCCCTGTAATTGCCTCTGAGGCTCTTGTCTGTGGCTGGGAGGACACCTGTTTTAACTCTTAAGCAGATGTGCCTACATGAGACCCGCCACGAGGTCCAAGAACATCAAATATTAACCAGATGCACGAGGCTATTAACATGCAGTTTTGCTATGGATTTCAGCAAAGTGCCTCTACTGTTGAGTAAGTGAAACACAAGCAATTGCTTTCTGAGTTACCCCCAACCTACTTTAGACAACGTGTGTGAAAATTAACTGTTGTCCTTAACTAGGGCCAACAGAAAGCTATTTCTCCATAAGTAGGTGTGATCATGGCTAAAGTTTGTAAACCTGGGCCATTTTCCCAGATTTCATAAACCTAAAGACATGGAATTCTTCTCACATCACCTTTTGGCTCTGGAAATCGGAATTGTTTCTCCTTTCCATGAAAGGGCAGGAAGTTTGGCTGAGCCCTGCCTGTTGCCCAGCTGCAAAACCCCCATTGCGGAAGCGGGGAACAGTGCAGAATCCATGGTGGTAGACTAAACCAAGCTGCACGATGGGCTAAGACAAGCTGCTTCCTCCCATGTGTTCCAGTGTGACAGTAGCCATGCAGGAATTCCACTGTAACCACTCATATGCATCAGTCACTGCCGCCCTGCTCCTGATGTCATTAGACTTCAACTCACCAGCCTCCAGAGGCAGCCTGCGCCAGACCTCTAGGCTGCCCACGCATTACCAATAAACATGCATATGAAAAAGACATCAGTTCAAACAAGCCAAGGAGCAATACCAGCGATGCCAGGATTCTGTAGCGGCCTCAGACTTTCCTTAAGCAATGACTTTAATATCTTGCCTTTGAGGGAGAAGAAATGTAAGACTGTGTATCTAAAATTTACAGGCCGTTCTCCCCGAGCAGTTTTATGATGGAATAGTGTTCCCCAGGAAGCATGTTAGACTGCAGTCTTCATTCTGAAGCTGTGGGCCTCTGAATGTGCATGGAATTTATGCCTGGTGGGAAAAGCATGTGTCTAACTTTTCTCCTATTATGTAGTTGAACATTTTTGAGGTCCCTCTATCAAATGAGACTTTGCTTCTTAGCTAGAACCAAGCACACCTGTTGATCCATTACATGCGGACACAAATCACCGCAGTCTAATCTAAAATCTAATTTAATCTAATCACATGGCTTTTATTTCCTTATAACAAGTAGTAGGTTTAATAATTCAGTTTCTTTTTTCAATTTTTTTTTTTTTTATTTTGGGGACTGGAGGGCTGGCTTAGCGGTTAAGGCGTTTGCCTGCAAAGCCAAAGGACCCTGGTTGAGTTCCCCAGGACCCCACGTTAGCCAGATGCACAAGGGGGTGCACGCATCTAGAGTTTGTTTGCAGTGGCTGGAGGCCCTGGAGTGCCCATTCTCTCTCTCTCTCTCTCTCCCTCTTTCTCTGTCAAATAAATGAATAAATAAAAATTTAATTTTTTGTATTTTTTAAGAAAGAGAGTAAGATTCAGATAGAGAGAGAGAATGGGGGCATCACAGCCTCTAGCAAAAAAAAAAAAAAAAAAAAAAAAAAAAACTGCAGATGCATGCACCACCTTGTGCATCTGGCTTAACATGAATACTGGGGAATTGAACCTGGGCCCAGAGGCTTCATAAGCAAGCACCTTAACCACTAAGCCACCTCTCCAGCCCCACCAATTAAGTTTCTGTTGAACCAGCCTCACCAGCCCTTTGGTATAGGTACTCGTAAGGTGGGATTATGTTGACTTTTAAAGCCCACCATTCCTCTTCTTGGCTCTCAAAGGAGAGTGACTTTCTGTTCACTAAACTGCGGGGCTTCTATATCTTGTGTGTTGTATCCAAACATTGCCTTCATTGTGAAATGTCCTCTTTCTTGTCTGCTATTAATTTCACTAATATGTCTTTAATTTTTTACACATATGCAGACAACTGCTAGATTTGCATTTAGGACACAGGCTCTGCATCTTAAGTTACCTCCTAATACCCAAATCCATTGCTGCCTTTCTGTCATCTTCTGTTTGAACTTTGTGTTTAAACTGAGGAATGGTCTCCTTAGAAACCAGTGGCTTCCATTACATGCCACATCTACATTCCTAGCATACATACAAACATGCCTCAGCTTCCTGCATCCACTGGGCCATCTTCCCTCCCTCCCAGATAGCTTCAGGGTGTTCAGAGAGGCTCTCCCACTTTTGAGCTATGGTTTGGGTTTTATTTTTTTTGGATTGGCTTTTTTTTTTTTTTTCCGTTGAAATTTTGGTGGTTTTTACTTTTCCACTGGTTTATCTACTACTTAAATACTATACCAATGTGAATCAATGTTGGAATTATATACACTGCTTTTTCCATTTTTAGAATCCAATACCCAGGTATACAACTTCTAAGCTGCTATCTTCATATTGACACTCTTCCAATATTTCTAGTATATCCTACTGAAGGAAAAAAATACCTTGATTCTTTAGTTTATAAAAGTGTGGGGGGCCAGGCGTGGTGGTATATGCCTTTAATCCCAACACTCATAAGGCAGAAATAGGAGGATCATTGTGAGTTCAAGGCCACCCTGAGACTACATAGTGAATTCCATGTCAGCCTGGGCTAGAGTGAGACTCTACCTCAAAAAAACAGCAACAACAAAAAAAGTGTAGGGTAGGGGCTGGAGAGATGGCTTAGCAGTTAAGGTGCTTGCCTGCAAAGCCTAAGGACCCATGTTCCATTCTCCAGATCCCATGTAAGCCAGACGCACAAAGGTGAGGCAGGCACAAGGTTGCACATGCCCACTAGGTGATGCAAGTGTCTGGAGTTCTATTACAGTGGCTGAGGCCCTGAGGTGCCAATTCTCTCTCTAAAAATATAAGAGAGAGAGAGAGAGATTAAGGGAGGGAGTGTGTGTGTGTTTGTGTTTTGGGAAACAGAGCTTGAAAACATGGAGGTGTTACTGATTTTTCTCTTTACCCTTTCAGTACCCTTTTGCCATGTCCTGAACTGGAATGTGTGTGGTGTGGTTTGCAGTATGTGAATGTGTGTGAGCAGGTACACATGCAGGTGGAGGCCAAAGGAGAGCTTCAAGTGCTTTTCTCCAAGGGTTCTCTACAGGTGACCTTCTCTATCCCTCTGTCCTTGAGGTGAGGTCTCTTCTTCAACTCTGAGCTGCCATTGGAGAGTCTGTCTGCAATTCACCTCTCTCTGCGCCCTCCACCCCAACACTACAGATTGGGTTTACAGTCATGCATCACAATACTCAGGTTTTTATGTGGATTCAGAGGAGTCAGATTTGACAGTCTCAGGCCAAGAGCTCTTCATGCCTAAGTACACACACAAAACCCCTGAGCCATCTCTCTAGCCCTGCACTAGTAATTTTTGTTGTTTGTTTATTTTTATTTATTTGAGAGTGATAGACAGAGAAAGAGAAAGAGACAGAGAGAGAGAGAGAGAGAGAGAGAGAGAGAATGGGCATACCAGGGCCTCCAGCCACTGCAAATGAACTCCAGATGTGTGCTCTCCCCCTTGTGCATCTGGCTAATGTGAGTCCTGGGGAATCGAGCCTCGAACCAGGATCCTCAGGCTTCACAGGCAAGCGCTTAACCACTAAGCCATCTCTCCAGCCCTGCACTAGTAATTTTATGAGAGCTAACTCATGCACATTTGTTAGGTGCTTGCATACGTCATTTCATTTAATCCTCAAAACAAACTTTTGAGTCAGATATTGGTATAGATTCCCAACTATATAGCTAATGCATAATTGTTTATGTTAAGAAATTTGTCCAAGGCCACCAAGTGAGCGAGGATGGGGGTGGGGGAGAGTGAGCCCTATTTGAGGGCAGGTAGCTTTGGCTACAGCATTCGCCAGCTCTCCACCAAGCTTCCTCCCAGTTCTTATTCCTCACATCAGTTTCCCATCTTCCACAAATCTGAAATGTTACTTGCCTCACCACAGATCCACCTGCTATGAAATATAAATAAATGAATAAATGAGATATAAGGTGTGTCCTCCAGAGGCTCATGTGTCCCAACGTGAGGTAGTGAGAGGTGGGCTTTTGAAAGTGGGACTAGTGGAAGGAGTTTGGATAATGGGATTCTACCCCAAAAAGGATTAATGTAGTTTTTCTAGGACTAGCTTAGTTATTGCAATAGTGGGCTTATATAAAGTGAAACCATCCACACACTTGGCCTCGTGGCCATTTCTATTTCTGCTCTGTTAATGACACAGCCTTGCCATCTCTGGTCACTGGCCCCACGCTGTTTGGGCTTTCTGGCTTCCAGATTCATGAGCCAGAAAAACTCATATTTTGTTATAGCAGCACGAAATGGACTAAGGTAGTACCTAGCCAAGCTCTACTCATCTAACATATTAAGACTATTGTCTGATTCCTTCAATGAACTACCAGCATTAAAAAAAAGATGAGAATCCTTTAATCCCAACACTCAGGAGGCAGAAGTAGGAGGATGGCCATGTGTTCGAGGCCACCCAGAGACTCCATAGTGAATTCCAGGTGTGCATGGACTAAAGTGAGATCCTACCTTGAAAACCAAAATAAGGGCTGGAGAGATGGCCTAGTGGTTAAGCCCTTGCCTGTGAAGCCTAAGGACCCCGGTTCAAGGCTCGATTCTCCAGGACCCAGGTTAGCCAGATGCACAAGGGGCACACGCGTCTGGAGTTCATTTGCAGTGGCCAGAGGCCCTGGCGCGCCCATTCTCTCTCTGTCTATCTGCCTCTTTCTCTCTCTCTATCCATCACTTTCAAATAAAAATAAACAAATTAAAAAAAAAAAACAAAATAAATAAACAGGTGAAGGGAGCAGGACAGGTAGTGCAGTCAGTGAAGTGCTTGCCTCACAAGCATGCAGACTGGAGTTTGATCCCCAGAACCCACAGATATTCTAGCAATGGTGGCACGTGGTTGTAAGTCCAGTGATGGGGAGACAGAGGTTAAGAAGATCCCCGGGAGAGGGAGGGGTCTCAGTGGCCATCCATCCTTGTCTAATCATTAAGCTCCATCCAGGCCAGTGAGAGATCCTGTCTCAAAGGCAGTGGATGGTATTCCTGAGGACAGCATCTAAGGTTGTCCCCTAGCCTACACACACATGCATGCACGCACACACTCGCACACAGGAAAACACACATGCTTTAAGAAAAAGCATGAGACAGAGTGTTAAGTATTTTAAGCCTGTGTTCCACTAATGCAACCAAAGCCCACATACACATCAGTGCCAAGACCCTAAGAAGAGCAAACCAATCACCAAAGACTTCTTTAAACAGTTTTGGAAAGTCTCAGCATGTGTTGGGCATTAGAAGGTATTAAGGGACAACTGCAATTTTGTTGGTGGCAATATATACATATATTTGAGGTAGGGTCTCACCCTAGCCCAGACTAACCTGGAATTCACTATGTAGTCTCAAGTTGGCCTCGAACTCACAGTGACCCTCCTACCTCAGCCTCCCAAGTGCTAGGATTAAAGACGTGCACCACCATGCTCAGTTTGTTGGTTTCTTTTTAAATGAGACATACTAAAGTATTTACATATGAAATGACATGATGAATGGAACTTGCTTTAAAATACTTCAGCAACCAAGGGGCAAAAAAGTGGAAATAGACAAAAAAAGAGATACAATATTAAAAATGTACAAGATGTGGCTGGAGGGATGGCTTAGCAGTTAAGGCATTTGCTTGCAAACTCAAAGGACCCAGGTTCGATTCCCCAGGACTCATATTAGCCAGATGCACAAGGGGGCGCATGCACCTGGAGTTCGTTTACAGTGGCTAGAGGCCCTGGCACACCCATATTCTCTCTCTCTCTCTACCCCCTTTCTCTGTCAAGTAAATAAATAAAAATAAAATATTTTTTAAATGTACAAGGTGGATGATGGAGGTTCCTTTTATTTTTTTTTCTGTTTTAAAGTATCCAAAGTAAAAATTAAAACTTAAAATTAAAAAATTAAAAATAAAAATTACTCTTGGCACCTAAATAAAAGACTGCTTACTCCATGAAACTTCACAAAATGCTCTGTGCAAATAAGTCTGCCTTTTTTAAAAATCGTTTTCACTTTATTTTTATTTACTTTTTTGAGAGAAAGAGGGAGAGAGAGAGAGAGAAAGAGAGAGAATGGATGCATCAGGGCCTCCAGCCACCGCAAATGAACTCCAGATACATGTGCCCTCTTGTGCATCTGGCTTACGTGGGTCCTGGGGAATCGAACCTGGGTCCTTTGGCTTTGCAGGCAAATGCCTTAACTGCTAAGCCATCTCTTCAGCCACTTTTCTTCCTTCCTTCCTTCCTTCCTTCCTTTCTCTCTCTTTCTTTCTTCCTTTTATTAGAGAGAGAGAATTGGCATGCCAGGGCCTCTAGCCAATGTGATCACACCACAGATGCTTGGGCCACCATGTGCAACCTTGCTTGTGTTGGCTTGTATGTCTGGCTTACATGGGATCTAGAGTGTTGAAAATGGGTCCTTAGGCTTCACGGGCAAGCGCCTTAACAACTCAGCCATCTCTCCAGCGGTAAACTTCCTTTTCTGAGGGGCCATGCACACTCTTCTTGTGTTCTAGTCCATTAGGTCACGTTTATCTCATGCACAGGACTAAGTTCTCCAAAGGCATTGACGTGACATGTTCATCTTTGTGTGGCTCTGAAAGCGCGCTGGCTTCCCGACAGTGGTGAATGTCCCTCACCAGGACACATCCACTGTGACGGTGACACAGTGCCATGCTCGTCTTCTGTGATTAATAAGGACCACTGCAAAAATACCTCTGGTCTCATCCTCAGAAATAGCTGTGCTTCTCCTGCTTTATTTTTATCATCTGGACACTTTGAGGCTTGTAAGTGATCATTTTCCCTCTTTGTGTTGCTGCTCGAAAGCTCAGAATCAAATTTGTGGCCCACCCACAGCAAGAGCACAGGCATTTGTAGGGTGTATTTTGTGTGTTGGCTCTGTTCCTGGACCCTCTAAATTTTCCTTGCTTTCTTCATTCTCTTGTATATTCCACTTTGATTTTTTTTTTCATTTTACTGAATTATAATAATTCATGTGAGTTGTATTACTTTTTTGCAGAATCGGTCAAAATATAAAAAGTATTATTCTATCTCATTGTGTTTTTTGGTTTTTTTTTCCGGTGCTGAGGACTGAACCCAGGGCCTTGTGCTTGCTAGGCAAGCGCTCATCCACTGAGCTAAATCCCCAACCCCCCATCTCATTGTTTTTAATGTAAGATCATAGACCTTTGGCATCTCTGGAGTAGGTAGTATGTTCAAGTCCATTATGGTTTATTTAAATGAGTTAACAACCCAGCAGGGTGGCTGTTCTGACTCCATTCTTTCTGATGATGATACTGAGGCTGAAAAAAATCTTTCCTAAATTCATAGAGCTGGTAAATGTCAATACAGGACTGGATTTGAGCCCGCTTCTTTCTGATTCTTTGTATTGGGCCCCTGCTTCCCTTCTTTGTTATTTTCATGTAAGTTTTAAAATGTTGTTCCTAGTAAGATTTTAAACCACATAAAAATCTCCTGTATTAGCATTAGTTTTGTTTTATTTGCTTTGTCCCTGTTTTCTGCTGATTGTACTAAAAAGAGATGCTGAGAGGGGACAGAAGGAGATGGAAGCGAACGGATCCAGAGACTCATTACTGTAGCTGCAGTGGCTGCTTGACTCAGACCTCTTCTTTTCATGGGTCAGTATCCTGGTTGAGAAGGATTTGGAATTTGGGAAAAATGATGTAATACCATAAGAATGAGAGAGAAAAGAATCTCGTAAAGATGGAGAACACAGAAAACACTCCCCCGTTAATTTTCTCATTTGTTTGAGGTATTCTGTGTTGTAGCCATCTCCACTTCTGCTGAACCAGGGGTAGTAGAAACTCACATTCATGAGATGCTTTCTCATGCTGACTGTTGATTTTTCACAACACATTATGTGAGGAATGCATGCCCCACTAATCCAGAAGAGATGCTGAGGTTGAATGAGGTTAGTCAGAACCACAGTGAGCAAGGGCGCTGGGTCCCGAGCCTGGCAGAACTCTAGAGCTGGCTTCTCCACCGTTCCCATAGTCACCACTGTCCTCTCCCACTTCTGACTTCACCATCGGTGTCCATGCGTCATCTCCATGTGTCCGTGTGTCATCCTTTCCCAAAGACCTACCTCAGAAATCTCTGTGTGCATCAGACTTGCTTCCCTCCTTTTCCTTACCACTGCCCCTGCTTGGAACTCTCCCTGGCCTCCTTCTACCTGCGTTCTGGTTAGTCCAAGTCCCTGTTTCATTCACCTCAGTCTTCCCATGGCTCAGTGTCCTGTCCTGCATGGATTCTCACTAAATACAGGAATGGAAAATGGTCCTTCAGTCATCAGTCTCTATCAAACTTTCTCTTAATGCTTTATCCAGGTAAAATCAATACAATCATTTGCAAATGTGGCTGAGGTTTATATTCCCATTCCCTGGTATGGGTTGCTGACTCAAGTGAAAAATAAGAGTAGCTACTTGTTCTGACAACATTCTCCATTCCATCCATGTCACTTGATAGCAGTTAATATCCCTGAAGTTTAAGATGAGAATCACAGTCGGGAGGAGGGGAATCTGGCTTGGTCAAATGAGAGTAAGTTCTTGTCAGTGATGCCTATTTATTTGCTTTTTTCCCCTTACATGGAGGAATAAATTTCAAGAGTTACACTTACCTGTGGTACAAGTCAGCTAAATCTCTAGTAAACAGACCTAAACAAGATGCAAGGTTTTTCTGTATTTATTGTGCTGGGACAAAGCTTGGTTTTAGACTCAGTAGGTAGTTTAATGCTTCAAATATCTCCAAATTCAAAATAAGTGCTCTGGCTTTTACAACAGTTAGCCTCACTCCAATATTGTAGCGTGTCGCGGATGCCTTTGCCCCGCCTTTGTGAGCCAGCTCTCTCCGCCAGTCTAGTCTCCTGCAAGATCCTGGAGCTGTCAGGATAAGCAAGACAGACATGACAGCCACCCTCGCAGACCTGACCATCCAGGAGGTCAGAACAGCCCACGATCAATGACAATAAGGACGTCTGTAATTTTTCTCAGTGGTGCTAGGAGAAGAAAAGCCTTCCCTTAACTCTACTTGCTTCAGTTAACACTGTAGATCTGGCTCCTGAATGATGTGCTTGAGGGATGTCCCTTGTATATCGTGTCTTTAACGTGACTCTGTCACACCTGATGAGTAATTACTCATCCTGCAATGGTTCGGCAAACATATTCGAATGCCGTGGCATCCACCTGGCTGGTTTTCCCTTCTTCCTTTGCTGTTTCTAGCAATAAAGTCATATTTTTTCAGAAGCAAGAAGGTTATATATGCACATCAGATACATAGTTTTCAACTGTAAGGTACAGTAAGGAAATCTCATCTTTCCTGCCGCGTGGCTGCACGCTTTTCCTTACACTTTTTTTTTTGTCGTTGAGAGGTTATGACAACATGAGCCATATTGTATTTATAAATATCACGTGTTTCCCTGATCTGGCTGCAGTCTCTGCCAGACAGCACACAGGCAAGAAACGCTCTTGTTGGCTTAGCATTGGCTGTCGTGATGCTGATTTCTGGAACAGGAAAAATGCCTTCCTACTCAGACTTAACTTTCCTAGAGTGGAAGCAAAGCCTCTGAATGTCCGTGAAATAGTTGTAACAAGGCTGGATTCTGCTCCTTTAAACCACATGTTTTCACTAAAAGCTTCCTTTGGTAAGAAAAGCAAGCCTGGCATTTAGTCCCCATGAAGACAGGCGGAGCTAGAATCACCCAAGAGATGGGTGGTTTTGAGGTCTCTGCAAATCTAGAAAGTTTCGTCTAGAAAAGAGGACCGTGAAAGATGAAAGGTAAGAACTATGTCTTTATAACAAAACACAGTCTGCAGGGATTCTTCTGTCATCCTGTGGCACATTTGCATCCACTTGCTTAGTCTTCTGTATTTGATTCAGTAAGGAATTGAAACTGGAGTGATTTATGTGAGCTTCTTGCACACTGCTTGGGAAGAGATCTCTTTGTTATTGGCGTCAGTTTTTAAAGATCTGCTTCAATCCCACAGAGCTGTGTCCCACCTACAAATCTGTGATCTAGTTTCTGTTTCAGTATTTTCATGGTGATCTCGACTTCTGTTCAATTAGATTTTGTGGAGATGAATGTAGAGATTTGAAGGCATGATGCCATTGGGGAAGGAAAACAGTATGTGACTGGTAACATTGCATGGAAAGTACTAGGTTCTGTGTGTGTGTGTGTGTGTGTGTAATTCACCTGAAATTGTTAAATGAAAATAGGTCTTCTATTTTGATTTTGAAGTAAAAAAAAATAATCAATTTAAGCGTTACAAAAGAACACCGAGAAATCTTAGTTTTAGAATAACAAGTACAAGTAAGTCTGTTATGTCAAGAGTAATGATTGCATGAAAATGTTTTTGACAGAAGTCATGTTCTGTCTTACTGTGTCTATCATCTTCTGCACTTAATTCTTTTAAAGTAATTTCATAAAGCCAATGCTTTCTAAAATCTGTCAGCGTCCTTCCAGAGGGTCATGTAGATACTAGAGTTGGGCGTTTTAGTCCCAGATCGAGAGTTAAGCACATCTGAGACATTATTAACGTAATCCAAACATCCTGACACATATCCTGTCATTTAGTCCCCATGATAACCCCATGGCACAGGTACTGTTGTACCCGTTTTTAAGATTAGAAAAGTGAGGAACAAGACCAACCCTAAAGGGATATCAATCCAGGCTGTCTCTCCAACAGTACAGTCTTTACACTGCATAGCCTCACCAGCATCTGAGAGCTTCTGGATTAAGTCATTGCAAATAACTTATCTTGGAAATAATCAATACTACTACTACTACTACTATTAATAATAACAACAATAATAAAGTCATATTTACTTGATATCAAATAGATCATTTTGTCTTCGCTTTTTCTTTTTGGTCTATTTATTTATAGATTGTTAGCATCCAGAGCCTCCATCTGCATAAGCTGATGTTTGTGTTAACCCCAAGCCCTGGTGACAAGTCAAAGGGGCACGCAAACAGTTACCACCACCAGACAGTGTGGTGCCAGCAGAGATCACCTTGCATGGACTGCTGGTTTTACTGTCCTTCTCTACCTGTGCTGTGGGGCTCATAAAAATGTGTTTGTGAGACGGTGTGAGGAGTATGTTTGTGAGCTTGAGGAGGAAGTAAGAACAGGGTAGAGACTAGCTCCAGGTACCCGCCCACTGCTCTTGAAGGAGGAAGTGCTGAGAGGAGGGTGTGTATGAAAGAATGTTGAGGGGAAAGTCCTGACTCGCTGCAGGCCGAGCCGAGCTCAGGACCAGAGCCTCACCTCAGCCCTGCCCTGCCCACCACCTGCTTTCGGTATATTCTGAAAGTGTCCGAGTGAAACCCATTATTTTCTCCCATTAATATATGCTATTTTTCTCTTTTTATTTTTTTATTGACAACTTCTGTACTTACAGACAATAAGCCATGATATTTCCCTCCTCTCCCCACTTCCCCCTTCACAACTCCGCTCTCCATCATATCCCCTCCCTCTCCCCATTAGTCTCTCTTTTAATTTGATGTCATCATCTTTTTCTCCTATTATGAGGGTCTTGTGTAGGTATTGCTAGGCACTGCAAAGTCATGGATATCGAGGCCAATTTCTGTCTGGACAGTTGCCTTGTAAGGAGTGGTGCCCTTCCTTTGGTTCTTACATTCTTTCTGCCACCTCTTCCACAATGGACCCTGAGCCTTGGAGGGTGTGATAGAGATGCTTCAGTGCTGGACACTCTTCCATCCCTTCTTCTCAGCACTATGTTGCCTTTTGGGTCATCCCAGTGTTCATCACCATCTTGAAAAGAGAAGCTTCTCGAACCAAAAGTGAGAGTAATATATGCTAATTTTATTTTAAATGCAAGGCTGGCCAAATAACCAAACCCATCTGAACAACGCTTGGATCGTCTTTCCTCCTCTCTGGGTGCTGCAGAGACCTTGGCCAGCCCCAAGATGCTGCTGCTATGAGAGGGGGTTCAACGAACCCCCTCTGCTGCTCTTATCCAACCAAGCCTTTGGGCACATGTACCCTTGTATTTTGCAGTTGTATTCCTGTTACTGACAGGCTGTTCCCCGGCAAGGGTGTCACTCTCCCATGTTCTTTGTGGGTCTCCTTTGGGGTGGTCTACAGCATCCCAGATAGTTCCCTCCCACATCAGCCAGGCTCACTGGGTTCAAGACCCTGCCCCAGGACAGGCTGGCTAGTCAGACTTTTCCCAGAAGGTCTCCAGTGAGCATGTTATTTTATATAAAATCCAATGTACAGGGAATTTTGTGTTAATCTTTTAAAAATAAATGTTTTGAAGGTAAACCTCACCTGCTAGTAACGTGCCTCTCTGCCACGCTTGTCTCATGGGATGACAGTTTCTTTGCTTGCTTGTGATTTGCAGGAGTGAGAAATACTGTGTCGGCTCATGAGGAAGCAGAGCAGGGTAGTTCCGACATAGGACTGAGGAGGGCACCAGCCCCTGCCCACACTCAGCGCCCCCCACAGTTTTCCCCTTGCTTTTGTTCTCATCCCTGCAGGTCTCACCAGGGGCTTCTCCTATTTAATCCTCCTGTCTCAGCCTTCGGAATGCTAAATGAATGGTGGCATGACCCAGCTCTCTAGCTTGTTTTCTTGATGGGTTCACGAAGACTGTATATCTGACTTCTCTCCACCATCCACGGCTGTCTCGGAGTAAAGCCTGGTTTCATTTACCCTCCAGAAAACAGCCCAGATCTCCCTCTTGATCATCTGACTGAAAAAGAACCAGAGATGCCATCGTAGAGCTAGGACTCATTAATTGGATATGCATGGGCCTGCACCAAAAATAGCTGGATTTTGAACTAACTAGATTTAGATGATCCAGTATTTTTTATGGAAGGAGGATGGGTCATCAAGTCAACTGAAAAACAGCAGCTGCTTCAAATTATGGGAAACTTTGAATAAAACCAAGCGTACTGGCTTGACAGAGTTGTGTGGTGTCACAAATCTCCCGGAGTCTGCTTCGTCACCGCCGCGGTGGGTGCGGCGGCCAGCCTGCTGGCTTGTGATGGACCACTGCTCAGTTGGTAGCAAAGTTGTTTGTCACTTGGAACCAGTGACTTTTAAGTGGCACATAGAAAAGGAGGCTTTAAAATTTATTGTTATTGTTATTTGAGGGGGTGGTAGCTCACGATGTAGCCCAGGCTAGCCCTTGGCACTCATATAATAGTTGTGCAACCCCACACTTGACTTAAATTTTATTAATTGCATCATAGTGCTTTCTTTGATTTTTTTTTTTTTTTTTTTTTTTTTTTTTTTTTTTTTTTTTTTTGGTTTTTCGAGGTAGAGTCTCACTCCAGCCCAGGCTGACCTGGAATTCACTATGGAGTCTCAGGGTGGCCTCGAACTCACGGCAATCCTCCTACCTCTGCCTCCCGAGTGCTGGGATTAAAGGCGTGCGCCACCACGCCCGGCTCTGATTTTTTATTTTTTTTAAGGAAGACTTAAAGGATAAGGAACCTGAGAGCTAGTGAGTATTATTGTTTTGGGAACAGCCAAGCTCTTCTTCCAAGTCAATTTAAAACTGCCTTAAGGAAGTATTGAGCAGTGGGGGCTGCAAAGACGGTTTAGTGATTAAGCTCTTACCTGTAAAGCCCAAGGACCCAGGTTCAGTTTCCCAGGACCCACGTTAGCCAGATGCAGCAGCTAGAGGCCCTGGTGGGCCCATTCTCATTCTCTCTCTCTCTTTCTTTCTCCCTCCCTCCTTCTTTCTCTTGACTTTCAGGATTCTCAAAAAAGTTTGTTCTTTTGTTGCATGTACTGTATGTTTAGAGGCTCAATATGGCTTTACTGTGCCTTACACAAAAAGAAACTGTATCCAGAATGTTCATCATGGGGTTGGGAACCAAGTCTCTACCGCACTGTTAGGTGATGGCACACAGAGCGTGTCCCAGAACGTTTCTGTGCTTTATGACCCAACCAAAGAGATTGAAAGTGTGTACATTGTACTGTAATGGGGGAGTATGCCTGGACAATTAAGTGTTTTATTTGTTTGCTGAAATGGTGTGAACTTGTTTTTCTGAAGACCATGCTAAATAAACTGTATTTATACGTAAAAATATTTTAAACAAGTAATGGTCCAGCAGATATGGTAAGAACACAGCCAGCATGGTGACTGTGGCTGCATGCAGTGTGGGAACTGAGACTTTGTAGCAAAGCCCAAGCGGGGACTTCGTGGAAGGACTGGAGTAAAAGTCCGCTGCAGAGTAGACAACAGGAAATGAGTCCTGGCTAATTCTCCTTGAAGAGTTCTCAAGACCTCAGCATCATCTCATTTGGCTCAGAAGAGGGCCCATTCAAAAAGTCACGTTAGGGCTAGGGAGATGGCTGAGCATCCACTTGCAAAGCCTGACGGTGCAGGTTCAATTCCTCAGTACCCATGTAAAGGCAGGTGCGCAAAGTGCCACATGCATCGCAAGTTCTTCTGTGGTGGCAAGAGGTCCTGGCATAGCCATTCTGTCTCTCTCCCTCTTTTCCTTGCAAATAAGTAAAAACGTATTTTTTAAGTCATGCTTTTGTACAGGTTTATGTATGTGAGGCTTCCTAAGTAAAAGTGTGAATATCCACTGTGTCACCAGTGTGTGACCTGTTTGGGTAGCACTCACTCCCTCCGTATCTTGAAATACAGCTGTATGTTTGGATCTCTTGATAGATCCACATAGCATATGTGCTGCATCTTGTTCCTTTTTCTCTCTTTCTTTGTAATTTTTTATGAGAGAAAGAGAGAAGAGAGAGAGCGAATTGGTGCACCATTGCCTCCAGCTGCTACAATCAAACTCCAGACACATGCGCCATCTTGTGCGCATGTGCGACCTTGAGCGCTTGAGTCTCCTTGTGCATCTGGCTTACATGGGATCTGGAGAGTCAAACACTGGTCCTTAGGCTTTACAGGCAAGTGCCTTAACTGCTAAGCCATCTCTCCAGCCCCCTTTTTCTCTTTTCATCAGAAGCCATGACTTGCTATTTTCACCTTTTGAACCTGTCACTTTTAGTTAATTAATTTGAGAGAAAGAGAGAGAGAATCTGGGTTCACCAGAGCCTCTTGTCCCAGCAGACCAACTCAAGATGCATGTGTCACATTGTGCATCTGGCTTTATGTGAGTACTGGGGAATTGAACCTTGAGCCAGTAGGTTTTGCAAGCAGGCATCTTTAGCCTGAGCCATCTCCCCCATGAACTCATTACTTTTGATTTGCCCCTAATAGGGTAGGAAGACAAAAATCTCAAACAGTAGAACTCATAAAGATGAGAATGGAGACATTCAGGAATAGCATTGGCCCAAAACTATTTTTTACTCAAACATGAATGTATGGTGTTCGCAACACATCACCTCTAGTGCCTTGTGCTGACTCCCGAAAAGGAAGGACATGACGTTCTATAAGTGGCCGATGCTATGTAGTAGCTATAAGGATCATTCTGGATGCATATCCACAAAATAGCATTTTTGCTTGCCTTTAAAAGTAAATCTAAAAATAATATACTTCCTAACAGCTGTGTAACTGCAACACAAGAAAAATCTGACCCACTGCAACATAATTTACTAACCAGATATCTACAGGGGTGAGTGAGACCTTGCTGCTTCTGAAATCGAATGCAAATTTTATTGTGCATATTTAGACCAAGGAGCATTTAGCTTGTGATCTGAGAAAACGTCCCTCTTCTCGGGAAAATGAGAAATGCAGCACGTTTGGTAATCTGAGGCTATAATTATGTTCATCTAACCATTTTAAGACTGAAATATGTTGCTTTAAGATGTTTCTGTATCTTTATTATTCGTAACAATGATCTGAAGAAATTTTGTGAAATGCTAGTAAACTCCTAATCTGTATCTTCTCATGACTAGGGCATAAAAAATAAGTTCAATGTGGAACATTGACTCAAAATTCTTATTGAAAGATATACATAATTCATGTTCAAAATGTAAAATGTTTCCATATGAATATGGATATATATGTGCATGTATTTGTATATATACATATATAGGTATTTTTTTGTTTTTTAAATTTTTATTTATTTATTTGGGAGAGAGAGAATGGGCACGCCAGGGCCTCCAACCACTTCAAACAAACTGAAGATGCATGCACCATCTGCCTTATATGGGTCCTGGGGACTTGAACTTGGATCCTTTGGCCTTGCAGGCAAATACCTTAACTGACAAGCCTTTTCTTCAGCTCAAAAATCAATATGCTTTCTCGAGGTAGGGTCTCACTTTAGCCCAGGCTGACCTAGAATTCACTATGTAGTCTCAGGCTGGCCTGGAACTCACAGTGATCCTCCTAACTCTGTCTCCCGAGTGCTGGGATTAAAGGCGTGCGCCACCACGCCTGGCCTATGTTTCTTTTGTGGTTCTGAGGTTGGATACTAGTCCTCCCACCTGGTAAGCAAATGCTTTACCACTGAGTAATATCCTCAACCCACTTTCCACTTCTTACCTTGAGGCAAGGCCTTACTAACTTGTCTATGTCCTTGAACTCACTTTGAGCCTTAGGGAAGCCTTGAACTTACAATCCTCCTGCCTCAGCCTGGTGGTCACAATCCTGTTCTGCTAGCCCCAGATCAAATCTGTTTCTATACTTTAAATATGCATCATACATGTACACAATGTTCTTTGATCACCTTCAAGAATTAATTTTGAGCAACATTATCTGTTTCTGTCAAGAACTATTCTAAAGAACCTAGATGCCCGTTTTTAATATAATTGTGAGACAAACCTAAGTGGATCTTAATTATTGAAATTCTGAGAATATACCAAAGCTTGGCTTGAGTTCATCAATTCAGGCTTCTCCTTACCAAGTAAAACTTTTATTCTGAGGGCTGGAGAGATGGCTCAGCGGTTAAGGCACTTGCCTGCAAAGCCTAACAACCTGGGCTTGATTCCCCATCACATAAAGCCAGATGCGTAACTGTGGCACTTGAATCTGGAGTTTGTTTGCAGTGGCCTGGCCCCTGCCCATTCCTCTCTCTCTTTCTCTCTCTCTCTCTCTCCTTGCAAACAAATAAAATTTTTAAAACTTTTATTTTAGACATAAGTAAGCAGTGATATGTACGTTAGTTCCACTGCTATGACAAACACCTGAGAAAACCCACTTAAGATAGGAAGGAATCCTTTTGGTTCATAGCTTTAGGAGTTATAGTCCATGGCCAGCTGGCTCCGTTGTTCCTGGGCCTGTGGTAAGACAGAATGTTATGATACATGGTAGAAAAAAGCCTAGAAGCAACAGAAGGGGTTCAGGACAATGCGTAGCCCTCAACGCCTCCCCCCACCCATAGCTACTCCGTCTAGCTGGCTGCATCTCTGAGCCTCCATACCTCCACCAATGCCATTAGATGATAAACCCATCAGTGGATTACTCCACTGATGAAGGCAGAGTCCTCATAATCTAGTCTTCTCTCAGTGACTGTATCCACCAACTGGGGAACCATACCTTTAACACGTGAGCCCTTGGGGGAGAAGCGTCACACCCAAGCCATAGCATTAATGCTTCTATCATGACTGAAGATGGCTAGAAGATAGGAAAAGAAAGAGAAGGATTCAAAACAGAAATGTGGGTAATTATTCATCTCTACTAATTATTAAGAATTGTTTAAATTTGAGCCGATTTGTACCAGTTTGAAATGAATAGGGAGCCTGACACAATGTGGTCTGGATTCAGAACCATCAATTAATTTGGGGCTAGGAGTAAGGAAGAGCGTCTCCTGAAATGTGATCCATGGCATATGATTGGGACTTTCCCCTTAAGCATGATGTCTTTGGCATATGATATAGCAAAGTACTCTTACAGCGGCTGCTTTTACAATGTCCATTCTATCATGTGCCACTGTGTTTCAAGAGGATGCATCATTCCCTTTATCATCTCATAAATACATTTCACTGGATATTATGAACTTCACTTATTTTTCCTGCCTCACAACTCACTGAAAGAACCCATTAATAATGTTTGTTGGTTGCATTAATAGCAACACAAGTTGTCCTTGCATTTCTGCACATCACATACTCTAGTCATTATCTAGCCCACCTGATATGTGTGGCCCCCCTCAGGATGTGTACGGAAGGCATTTCTAGGCTAAGCTTGCAGCAGAATCAGAGACTCAGAGAAGACCAGTGTCAGGACCACGGTGACGTTTGAGAGGTCATCAAGGAGGCTCTGAGGGGAACCAAATCTGTGAGTCACAGTCAGCGCCGTCCCAACCCACTCTGCAGCTGTCCTTGGCTACCACGATGGAGAGAAGTACTGACTGGTGAGGCCCGGTTTTCTAAAACCTTACAAAAACACATTGTTTTGGAAATGAATCTATATACTTCAGTGTACAAGATGAGACATGATGATGATAGAGCCAATATTTTGCTGTCCTAATAAGTAAAAATATACAGTGCAAAGGGGGAGGGGCTGAGTGTTGGCGTGTGCAGTGGTGAAGGGGACATGGCTCTTTGGTTCAGCCTGGTCATTGTTTCTCTTTGAAGTGAGTTTAAAGCTCTTGGTCATGCATTGTGGAAAGCACTCCACCAGTCACAAAGCCATTCCTTCATGAGCCATACTTCAAAGAGCTCTTAAAGGGACAACGTGTGGCAGAGGGGCGTGGCTATACGGTGCCTCACTCCTTGCCTCGTGTTGGGCTTTCGTCGTCTGGGCGTGACTCCTCCTCGTGGAGTGAGACGGTGGGTAGCTACCTGGCCGGTGTCCCGTGAGTTACTTGGTTGCAGACTTCACCTGAGCGGAGGGATGTTCTCAGGTCTAGGATACAAGGAAACTGCTGGAGCCTCTGAGGAAAGGTCCCTGACAGGATGAGAGTCTAGCAGAGGAAGAAAGGTTCGGTGATGGCTGGTTAAACTCCCCCAGCTGCTGGGGCAGGACAGGGCAGGGCAGGACAGGGCAGGGCAGGACAAGGCTGAAGCAGACATGCTGCCAAGCCCAGCCTCAGGGCATGCACAACTCCAAACTGGTTGTCTTTCAGATTGTTATTTATCCAAATAAGGTGAAGCAGTGGTTTTGCTGACCATCTCAGATTTCTGCACCACGTTCACTGCTGGCTAACTTGCTATCTGAACTGAAAACATGAAGGTATTCCTTTGAAATAGAGCGTGCTTGTGGCCCACGAATATCTTGGAGTCATTGTTTCGGAAGCCTCCCTAGGCCCCGACATAATGTTAATATGGTCTGGACCTGATTTTGCATGGAAATAATATTCTACCTCAGAACCTCCGGAGGTCATACCTCTGCACAGAGTTCTTGACACTGGGCGGGGGGATGAGATGGTTCTAGCACTTCATGGGTTCCCACCCACACAATTGCTTTGGGTAAGACACTTGAAGTCCTGGATTCCAATTTGTTTATATGTGAAATGGAGATGGTGGTAGTTCTGATGGGAACGACCTGGGAATTCAGTAGGGTAATTCTGGAAAGCATTTGGTAAATAGGAAGTCTCTAAAAATATGAGTGTCCTGTGATGTTTCCTAGCAAATTTAGTTGAAGACATTTACTAAAAGGAAAATCCTAGATAATTGGGACTACAACCCAAATCTTAATAGGATTGCCTTTTTAAATTGAATTAGGAAAGCCCGGGATTGAATGGAAATATCTACATGAGCCTTTAGTGACCCTGGGCTGCCACACACCCCTTCACTTGCTGAAACAGCCAGGCAGCATCTTCTTGGAGCTGGTTAGAAAGGCAAATTGTATTCTGGAGAGATGGCTCAGCAGTTGAGGCGCTTGCCTGTAAAGCCCAAGGACCCAGGTTTAATTGCCCAGTACCCGTTTAAAGCCAGATGCACAAGGTGGCGCATGCATCTAGAGTTCATTTCTTAGGGGCTAGAGTCCCTGGCCCATCCATTCATATTCTCTCTATCTCTCTGCCTCCCTCTCATACATAAATAGATAGATAAATATTTTTTAAAAGAAATACAAATTCTTGGGCCCCACACTGACCCCCTAGGTCAGACATCTTGGGTGTGAGGCCCTGTCTCTGTTTTAGTCGATGATTCTGATACACCCTGAGGTGAGAGTGACTTTCTGGTGCTGTCAGTAAGTCGTTTGTTCTCTTGGGGGCACCTGGCCCTCCCCACTTCTTGTCTCTGACCATAGCTGCCTCTCTGCCTGGAATACCAGAAAAGACAAGTGCTTATCCACTGAGGCTCTGCCTCCAATTTGTGGAGCCAGTGAATACTCATCTGGCCCCAGCTAGAAGAATCGAATTCTTCTCTAGTTACTCAGATTTGTCTATTTTATCATTACAGGGATTCTTTCATTTTTCCCAACCAAAATGAAGGTCATTCAAAGGTGGGAATTCTGTCTTCTTTTCAATATTTTTGTTACTTTTCATTTCTAAGGAGAGAGAGAAAAAAAAGTGAGTATGCCAGGGCCTATTGCCACTGCAAACAACTCCAAATGCACGCACTACTTTGTGCATCTGGCTTTGCTTGGGTACCGGGGAAGTTAAACGCAGGCTGGCCGGCTTTGCATGAACAAGCGCCTTTAACTGCTGAGCCATCTTCCCAGCCCAAGGGCTGATTTGATGTGGGACTCCATCATTGTTATTCTCATCTTTACTCTGAAGGAAACTTGGACTTAGTGACTTGTGAATTATTGTCCTTCAGTGTTATCCACTGAGGCTCTTTCCTCATAAAATCCTCTCATACAGTACATCTCTCCCAACACATTGGTTAGTGCAGTTCAGCTGAAAGTCAGAATAGTGTGGCACAGCAAAACAGT
The DNA here is from genome assembly GCA_036346955.1 of Dipus sagitta. Taxonomy (NCBI): domain Eukaryota; kingdom Metazoa; phylum Chordata; class Mammalia; order Rodentia; family Dipodidae; genus Dipus; species Dipus sagitta. The sequence continues at coordinate 157,159,610 of CM070773.1, forward strand.
AGTCAACCACCAGCCTTCAGAATGGACTGTGGGACATAGCTCACTTAGTTTTACGTACTTGCTATGCTATGTGGCAATGAAACCAGCATGTTGCCCCCAAGGATAAGGGCTGGCACTGCTGAAAATGGCCATTTGATTTCCAAGTTGACTCTGTCACTCTGTAACACCGGACCCATGTATCTCACTGAGTTATGGAGCTCATGAAATAAAATCACTATTGAAAGTATTTTGTGTAGTACAAACTACCAGATGATTATCAGTGTGCATTTACAGCAGGGGAGGTACATTTAAAATATTTGTGGATGGGCCTGGGGAGATGGCTCAGCAGTTAAAGGCACTTGCTTGCAAAGCCTGCCGGCCTAAGTTGAATTTTCCAGTACCTACATAAAGCCAGATGCGTAAAGTGATGCATTCATCTGGAGTTCATTTGCAGCCACAAGAGGCTCTTAGCGCTCTCTCTCTCTCTCTCTCTCTCTCTCTCTCTCTCTCTCTCTCTCTGTCCCTCACTCAGGCTATCTCTCTCACACACAAATGAATAAAAATATTAAAATAAAAAGGTGATGATTGCTGGGCGTGGTGGCGCATGCCTTTAATCCCAGCACTTGGGAGGCAGAGGTAGGAGGATCACCGAGAGTTCGAGGCCACCCTGAGACTACAGAGTGACTTCCAGGTCAGCCTGAGCTAGAGTGAGACCCTACCTCAAAATACAGTTCAAGGCCACCCTGAGACTCCATAGTGAATTCCAGGTCAGCCTGGACTAGAGTGAGACCCTACCTAGAAAAACCAAAAAATAAAAATAAAAAAAAAAGGTGATGATTTTAAACAAGTATTTTATATAAATGTTATAAGTAAATAAAGCAAATTATGCATTTCAGGATATATGTTGAGAAGTTAAATATGTCCTTCAGGAACTGTCATAAATAGAAATAATCTAAGGTGTTGAGCTTGGGGACATGGATGAGATGCTAGCAACAAACCTAGAAGATTCTAACAGGGCGTCAAACACAAAAGAACTATGTCCAAGGAATGGGGAGATGGCTAAAGAACCATGTCTACCAATTTTCTGGGTGGAGATGAGTACTGAAAAGGAATTGTTTGTTCTCTCTGTTGCAAGTGGCCAAAAGAAGATATGATTTTTATAGACTAACTACTTGAGATACAAAAGGAGGTTGTTCTTGGCCCAGATAATACAGGAGGAGCCCAGTGTGCCATCAAGGGTCCCTCGGAAAAGGGCGTTTTTCTTTTATCTGTCCTGCAGCTCTGTGCTGTTACTGATTGTGGATTTATCTATCACTACTTCTTTATTCTGTTCCTGCCTCAGATCCTTAACCACTATGGGACACAGGACTGGCCCACGGAGCCTGGCATTGGAGAGCTCAGCCAGAGTTCCTTGTGTCAAAGTATTTCTGGGAATAACACTCACGTCAAATATAGCTAACCGCTGACGGGACCATTTCTTAACTGAGAATTCAATAATTTTGGCAACAGTCTGTCTCATGTCTGGGAGACGTTCTACTTATGATCAAATGAAACATTAATAAGTTAATGAGACCTTACAAATGACCATCTTTGCAATTTTAAATAAGAGGAGTTTGAAAGTTTCCAACATAATCACTTCCGATTACAGTATCATTTTTATGTCTATAGGTACATTTTGGATTTTTTTAATCCTTTGTAGTTTTTTTTTTTTTTTTAAGTCAACAAAGACATGAATGAGAGCTACGGAGATGCTTCAGCAATTAAAGGCACCTGCTTGCAACACCTGCCAGCCCTAGTTCAATGCCCTAGTACCGACTAAAGTCAACAAAGTGCTGCATGCATCTGGAGTTGATTTGCAGCAGCAGCAGGAGACCCTGGCACATCATTCATTCTCTCTCTCTCTCTCTCCTCACAAATCAGTACATGATTTTTTTTTAAAAGAAATGAATGAGAAGGGGAACTAGGAATAAATTTCATAATAATCTTGGCCTTACATTAGCACAAAAAATTATTTCCTATTGAGGTAATGCTGGATATTTGCTGGCATGGCCTTTCTCAACACTAACTCAAAAGAAATAAATTGCTTCCAGTTCACTCAAAGCCTTAATCACTGAAAGGTAGAGGGAACATGACCAGTGGACGCCTTAGGGCTGGAATCTAAGATCCACCCAGTGACACTGTCTCCAGCCGGGTGGCTGCAGATGCAAACTACAAACTAATAAAACACTGAATATATTGGGGTCTATCTATTCAAACTACCACAAAGGGGGAACATAACCAGTGGATGCCTTGTGCACTGCTGGAAAGAGCGATTTGACTAATGCTGCATCCCAAGGTAGATGAAGCGCAGAGCCTCTAGTGAGTGATCAAACCAGAGCGAGGGGGTGTCAGTGGGTGGCTACAGCTGGACTGAAATGAACTTGTGCTGTGAAGATCAGCTCTTCTTTGGAGAGTGCAACGCATTCAGGTGAAGTTGGTGCATCCTGGATACCACACGAGGATATTGCTTAGGAAATTAGCCTGTCTGGCTCATTAGCCATTACTTCGGGGCCTTGTGATATCGAACTTCTCATCTCTCTGGGGTCAGCTTCCTGCTTACTCAAGAGCCTTTAACTCATCTGGATTTACCACAGGATTGGACTGGTTTTCAAACTCCTCACAGTGAATTACTGCCCTGATCACGATGAAGCCATGTGTACACTGTGGCAGACAGTGCCCTGTAGCCCTGTGAAAGTAAAAGGAAATTGCTCTGAACATGGCCGGAAGGAAAAGCTGGCAGAGGTGAGCCAGACCTTCTCTCACCGGGCACCCCCGAGGAACATGGCAGTGTCAACAGCAGCCCCTCCCTCTGAGGCTGCAGACATGAAATCACATGACCAGAATTCACTCACTGAACAACACGGAAAGCTCACGTCTGTCCCTGGGGGATACGGCCTGGCCCCTGTTACTTCCCGTACCGTCCCTGGAGCAAGCAAACCTGTCCCTAAAGGTAGCAGATAAATAAATCCAAGAGCAATGCTTGTCAGCACACCGCAGGCTACAAAACAAGGACTCCTGGGACAGAGTAGGGGTGAAGCCATGGCTTCATTAGACTGGGGGTGGGGGCAGCTTGTACGTTCTACTTCCTGGAAAGCTGTGACCAAAGAAACAAAACCTGCCAAATGTGTGCCAGATGCCTGGGAGCTCATGGTGTGTGCTTCCCACAGCCTGATGAGAAATAGCAAACCCTTGCTGATTAGATTAAAAAATCAAAACAAAGCTTGCACATTCCTTCTCCTCTGTTCCGGCCTCTTACGTGGCATCTATTACAGCCACTTCATCCAAATGTTGTTTCTAATGAGACGTCTTAGGAGGGCGGCCGTGTCATGTACAGCAGTTCCCCTGCCTTTAATAACCATGAGAGATTTGAGAGCAATAAACAGTTTTTCAGAAAGCCTGCCGTGCTGACTGGATTTGAACTTCAGAGACGTCATGGAATTCTTTTGGTCAGTAAGAACAATCTCTAACAGCCTGAAAAATGTTTTTAAAAATGCACAGGCTGCCCGGAGCGTGGTAGTGGGTGTGGCATGAGGCCAGCCCAGCATTTGGGGCTCCTTGTTGCTGGATTCCCAGTTGGATGGTGTTTGGTTCCACTGAGCCCCTGAGGGCTCAGAAAGCAGGCAGGTGATTAAGAGAGTGTACCTGTGAGCCAAAGAGAAGGCTTCCCGCCTCCCTCCCCTTTCGTTCATTATGTGTTAATGCCTGTCCTTTGCCCCTAGTTCTCGCTGTGGATGTGCAGCTTCTTGTACCCATCTCCCCGGAAGAGCAAGGCTGTGCTGGGCAGGACTGTGGGGGATACATCGCCTCCTTTTCCTTCTTGCTTGGGGTGGGGCTGTGCGCCACCGCTCTCCTTGCTGAATCTCCTCTTTGACTCACTGCGGCTTGCCCTCTCTCCCAGTTCATCCGGGTTTTCACAGGGACAGCAGTCATTGGCCCTGGGCTAAGCCTGGTTAGACCTGGCTGGTTAATTAATAGACAGCCTCTTTCATCGCACCCTTGTTTTCCGTCAGCTATCATAAGCCAGGAGAAGAGACAGGTTACCTTCACCTGCCAATCCCAGACTTCGGAGGTCTGGCAGCAGAATGGATTTGGGGTGCCTGGCTGGGTTTTCATGGCAGCACTCTTAACAGAAAACTCCAATGAGAGTTAGTCCTTGGGTTTTCTGATGTCTTCTTTCCTGGTGGCTGACTGGTTGCTTGTGTTAGTGATCAAGTTTACTTAAGTAAAATCTACTTGGTACCGTTTCCTTTGTTGTTAACCCATTTACCTAGACCACTCCAAGTCCAGCTCCTTCCCTGCCGTGCGTTTTCCCTGTAAGCAATTGTTGGAGGACTGAGTCACCCACGCGGTAGCCTGTGGTTGGATGTGGGCTGAGGTTACTCAGTGACTAATTTCCAAAGGGAGGAGACGTTGGCTTATCATGGGGAGGGCTACTTTTGATCCGTGCCTGTAACAGCTTCATTCTGAAGGCCGGATAAAACAAAATGCTCTTCACTGGTTGTGACCCTCGAACTGGGAAGTACCTTAGGATCTCTGTGTCCTCTGTGGTGCTTTTGATTCTGAAGAGAAACGTGTCTCAGTTCTCCAAGTGAGGACTGAGGAAGCCCAGCAGACAAAGGGATGGCATAACCCGGGGCTGAGCCAATGGGCTTCCCCACAGCGTCGGTTATACAGGTGGTTTCCTCAGGAAAAAGTAAGTGGCTTTAGTTCTTTGAGCATGAAATGTCTTATAAGAATGCCTTTCTGTTTTCTCTGGTTACTTCATTGTGTGGTCTGATGCAGGGACACATTTACTGAATCCAGATTTGGAAGGGTGGGGCTTGAAATACAATAAGCTATACATAATATTCCCTTTCCACAAAGAATATATCTATGTGTTTTAAATGTTCCACAAGAGACATGATTATGTGAAAGTTTCTACCAAACAACATTAAATAAACATTTTTCATGCAAAAAATTTTTTTCCCAGCAACAACTGTAAGGTGTTCCTTCTTATTTTACTTCCAATATGACTGAATGATATTTGACTGGACTTACAACTGTATGTAGAGTGGCCTAGCTCAAACTTAATTGAAAACTACCCTCAATATTTTCTTGTCTTTCAGAAGCATAGGGCAAACAGTGTCTTGAGCTAGCTACTATGAGCAGGGCAGCAGCCTACCTCCCAGGAAGGTGGTGATGGGTCTGTGTGGAGAGACTTTCCTAGTCACAAAAACTAGAGGACTCAAACAACCAGCACAATGAGGATTTGGCAACAGCAGATAGAGGGAAAGATGATGCCCTACAAAACAGATGAGTGAGAGAATGAGTTCATGCACTGCTGAGAGCTTGAAAGTTTCTGCGCTTGAGCTTAGGAGAGGCAAATAAATACCCAAGTTGAACTCTGATAATGTACTGAAGGACTTTGGTATATAGGTCCTCTTTTTCTTGCTGCAAAATGAACTTCATTAAAGCTTACATATATTACATAAACTTTCTGGGAAGAAGGTATCAATGATAGATGCAGCTGCTTTGAACTTACTAAGGAATGGTTATGGGTGGAAGAACTTAGTGGTATCAGAGATGTGTGAAGGTGAGCTGCAGTTCTGCATGTGAGTTATTTATTTTTAAGACGTTTACTTTTTATTTTATTTTATTTTATTTTATTTATTTGAGAGCAACAGACAGACAGAGAAAGAGGCAGGTACAGAATGGGCACGCCAGGGCCTCCAGCCACTGCAAATGAACTCCAGATGCGTGCATGCACCCCCTTGTGCATCTGGCTTTCATGGGTCTTAGGGAATGAAGCCTTGAACTGGGGTCCCTAAGCTTCACAGGCAAGCACTTAACCGCTAAGCCATCTCTCCAGCCCGTGAGTTATTTATTGTTATCACATACAGTTAATCTAATGTTCTCCTGGATATGCCTTTGAGTACCAGTACAGGGAAAAAATTATATTTAATTCTAACTACTCATTAGTGAGACAGTTGAGAAACAAAACAAAACAAAAAAAAATTGTGTAGGTGTTTGGTATAAGAAGTTACAATCTTATGAAGGGTGGCTTGAAAGGCAAGGGTTGTTTTTAAGTTTTGAATTGTAAAATCTCATCTATCCTCTTGTTACAATCAGACAGTATGTTGTGGGGTCAGTAAAGTCCACTCTTTGTTTTTTGTTGTCTTTACTATTATCATTATCATTATTAACAACATATTTTGTATGGATACATCATGTGTTGATACCCTCTTTTCCCTCATCCCTGTCCCCATTCCGTTGGGGACACTCCTCAGTGGGGTTGCAGATATTCCCCATGGGGTTGTGGTTCAAGAGGTCTCCTTGGGGGGTTCCACTGCAGACTTGAGCATCACTTTCCGCTCACCCCCAGTCCTGCTGTCACATCTTAACAGCAAATGTGCCTTCGGCTGATCGATGTTGTTTAATGTATGAACCCACGTTCCCTCACCGTAACAGCATTTTTCTAGCTGCAGGTTTAAAAACCATGTGTCCCCATGGCTTAATGGGATTATCATGTCACTCTCTTCTTGGGGCTCTGTTTAGAGCTAAGGATGAAATGATCAGAGTTCCGTTTAAATCTCTGTCTTAAAAAATTAGCCATAGCTTGGCAAACCAATGTACATATTCTGCCAGAGTTTCTGACTTCTAAGCCACTGGTATTGATGGAGACATTCAACCTCAGGTTACCTGCTCTGTCGTAATTGAATGTTCTTATCAGCTCCACTATGGATAAGTCAGTGATTCATTCACTCAGCGACCTCATAGGATGATGACAAGAATATTTTGACCTGGACCAGGTGGGGTTGATCCCCAGCCTGACCATCAGGAACGATCCTGATGCTGTTGACTTCTGGCTCAGTGGTGCCATAACGGATATTGGCTCTTCAATATTTTAATGTTCACTCACGAATGCACAGCACAAATTATAAGAATTATTCTTGGGCTGAGGGATGGCTTAGTGGTTAAGGCACTTGCCTGCAAAGCCAAAGAACTCAGGATTGATTCCCCAGGATCCATGTAAGCCAGATGCACAAGATGGCACATGTGTCTGGAGTTGATTTGCAGCAGCTAGAGGCCCTGGCATGCCCATTCTCTCTCTCTCTCTCTCTCTGCCTCTTTCTCTCTGTCAAATAAATAAATAAGTAGGGGGCTGAAGAGATGGCTTAGCAGTTAAGGTGCTTGCCTGTGAAGCCTAAGGACCCATATTCATTCTCTTTGCAGATCCCACATAAGCCAGACACACAAAGGTGAGGCAAGTGCAAGGTCGCACATGACCACTAGGTGGCACAAATGCCTGCAGTTTGATTTCAATGGCTGAGGCCCTGGAGCACCAACTCTCTCTCTCTTTCTCTCTCTTGCTCTCTATAAAAATATTAATAAAAGTAAAACGTTTTTAATAAAGAATTATTCTAAATTAGTTGCTGTTTCTTTCGAATCACATCTACACATGTCACTAGGAAGTCTAATGAGTTTTCCTAATGTTTCATTTTAAAAGGTATTTATAAAATGTAACTCCTATTTCTTTCCACAACATAAAATATAATTTAAAAAATATCTATTAGACACTGCTTCTGTATAAAAGATACATGTCTTAGTTTTTACTAATTGACATTAATTTACATTTCCTCTCAATATTAGTTATTCTTCTTAGCATTTCACTGCTCCTTAGAATCTTGTTATCTCTTTTTACTTCCTTAACTGAAAGGTAAAGGTTTCAACTGTGGTTAATTAGGTCAGGGTTCCCAAGCTCAATCTATTATCTGGAGTTAGAGAAGAGAGAAAAGAGAACAGAGGTGAGCCTAATTAAATCTGTTGTTTATCCCAAGTGGGTTCTAGACATTCTGGATCCTATTTATCTTTGGAATTGATATAGTGGCAACCGTGCCTACCACTTCTTAGCTGGTCTTGGGCAAAGTGTGATGCTTTATACACACACAGTTGTGGGTTTGTGTCAATAGGATGGCTTCATCTTGACGTTGTGTGGTGTAACTGCATGGGAAATTTGGTCATGTACTCAGTGCTGGAATACGCCAATCTCTCTCAGCTTTTATGGGCCGTGAAGCCATGTGCTGTTTACACTGACCACACCTTTCTTTTTATTGAGCCCTGAGTTGTGGAAGACAGAGTGGGAGAGGCATTTGTAGAGGACCTGTGCTGATTTCCTGCAGAATCACCTCTTTCCTCGGGGTTCCTCTAATCATGTCAGAATAAAACTCAAGGTATATTATTCCACAGCGACCTTGGGACAGGACCTCCTGGTCCACAGCACTGCACACCTGAGTCATGAGGGTGTAAGGGTGTGGGAGAGACTTAGGGCAGGCGTGGAGATGGAAGAAAAGACTAGTCCATGCTGGACGGGACTCCATGTATGTGTTGAAGGGGAGTGAGGGTGGTGGAAATGAATTGTGATTTTGAGTTGGAAACTTACTTTCTCTAAAGTATCTGGAATCACTCAGCCCCTTAGAGAGCAAAGAGGCCAGTTCAATGACACTCAAGCTTCCATTTGGTTGTTATTTATGCCTTCTTTGTACTTTGATTTGGTTACTTTCTTTATGAAATCCACTGTAATGTGCCCTGTCAAGAATTCTTCCTGCGACAAGATAGGGAGCTGTGGACCACCTTCTGGTTCTTGCCTCGTATTCTCAACTAGGATCTTGGGAGTTTGTTCAGAGCTGCAGCCTAGAGTGTTTGGCTCTTAGAAAGTGATATGGGACTTTTGGGGTGCCCCTGCGAGCTGCAGAGCCTTATCTCGGCTCTTAGGTGAGAGTGACTCAGGTGCTGAGGCGGGGTACTCATGGTCACACAGAGCTTCTGCTCAATTAGTGGCCTTTTCAGGTTCTTGTCTTATGAATTCAACAAATGAAATTCACGGACCACAGGAGGGTGAACTATAGATTTTAGAAGTTGATTAGAGTTTGATAGAAGGGAAAGACTCCTGTATGGACAGCAGGGAGCCTGCAGGGAAGCAGAGAACTCATCGGCTGGCTTTGCTTAGGGTTTTTATGGGAAGTGGCACAGGTTTCCACCTAAGGAGGACCAGGTTCACAGGTCTCTATGTGACAAAGACCAGATTTCATGGTCTTTTAGGGAATAAGACCAGGTCTCTGTAAAATGGAACAATATTGCCAGAAATCTTAGCTAAATCATCTAGAGAGTATAAGCTTAATTTGGAAATCTTTCCTGGAGATTAGCTGTCCAGGGAAGAAAGATATGGAAAAAATCCAAGTGCTTCTTACAAACTTAATGACATTTTCTGCTTTTAAATTAAATTAAATTTATTTATTTACCTATTTATTTGACAGAGAAATGGAGAGAGAGAGAGAGAGAGAGAAAGACAGAGAATGGGCATGTCAGGGTCTCTAACCACTGCAAAAGAACAAAAGAACTCCAGACACATGCGCCACTTTGTGCATCTAGTTTTACATGGGTACTGGGAATCAAACTGGGACCTTAGGCTTTGCAGGCAAGCACCTTAACTGCTCAGCCAGAATCTCTCCAGCCCATGTTTTCTGCTTTTAATCAATGGGGAGAAAACTGTTCACTTTGGGGTTCTATTACCCTGACTGCCTAGCCAATTTCTGTCTCCTATCAAAAATACTAGCCTGGGCTAGAAAGAGTTCCTGTCTCAGGGGCGGGGGGGAGGGAAGCAAAACAACAAACAACAAAAAAAAAGCCAGGCCTGGTGATGCATGGCCTCATCTCTCTTTAATGTTCAATTACCTTCCAACCATACACACTCTTCCTGGGTGTCACATCTCCTGCAGGTCAGGAGAGCAAGCATGGGCTCCTTGACGGGACAAGTAAGTAGGACTTGAAGCACAGTCCCGACCTGTCTACTCCTTTCCTTCTATCCAATGGAGCATCTCAATGGGCTTTGCCCTGTCTAGTTTTGACCAAAGCACTAATGTATCACATAATCATATCCATACTTTTTATCCTGCCCCACGCTATACACTCCATACAGTTGCAAAATTCCCCATTAGCTTGATTCTTCAGCTGGTGGCTCTGTGACGTGAGTGGTGTGGTAGAGCCACAGGGCCCTTTGCTTCACATCAGCCATGCAGGAACGGCACAACCCAGATGCCTAGGCTGCAGCTGCTTCCCCGGCTCCATCTCCACATGATGCCCCTTGGGATTCTATCTCTCTACCATGCTCACCCTCCTCACTATGCGTTTTCCCATCACTTCACTATTACTCCCTGGATCCCAATTCCCCCTTCCTCCTCAACCTCTCTATGCTCTTTTATTCTAGATTCAAACAAAGACTTGGTAAGTGAATATAATTTCCCTTCATATTGTCCCCAGGGATCTCTTTTGCCTCTCTGGTCATGTTCCTAGGTTGAATTAGCCTAGCAAAGTGGAAAGGTGGTTGTTAACTGTTGACCGAGGCTAACAGTAGGAAGACATGCCCAGCACACATTTCAGAAAACTAATTTTAGAATCGTGGGTTAGTCCTACATTTATTAAGTGTCTCGAAGAAAGTATCTCCACGACATTTAAAGCGCTGCACAATTTTGTCTTCGGGCATCACCATGTTGAGCCCTGGATCAGTATTTCATGTTCCGCAGTGGCTATCACAGGTGACTGCAGACTCAGCTCTTTGAGGTGGGGCATAGATCAGTGGTAGAACGTTTCCGTGGGATGTGAGGCCCTGGGTTTGAACTCCAGTATTAAATACAAGCAAAAGCAAAACTGGTGGCACAACACACATTGATTCCATTATGGAGGTTGGAATCCCAACGCGATTGTCCTGGGCAGCTTGTTTCCCCACCCCGCCAGCAGGGCCGCTGTTTCTCTGGGCGCTGAGGGGCATTCATTTTCTTACCTTGGGCAGCTACCCTGCTCAGCTCTGGGCTCCTTCACCAAGGTCAGCAGCAGAGCACCTCATGGGCTTTGCCGCTGAGGCTGCCTCCACCATCAAAGCTCCCCCTGGCCTGGACCCTCGTCTTCTACATAGAAAAGCTCTTGTGATTGCAGCGAGCCCACCTGGATTAGGGCCTGTCATTTCAGCATCCGTTCTTGGTAACATCTGTAAAATCCCTTTTTGCCGTGGAAGGGAGCGTATGCCCAGGTTCCACTGAGTAGGTGTGGGCATCTCCTTGGAGCCGGAAAGGAGTTAGAGTCCCCCTTCCAGGAAGTCACACTGAGACTTCTCCGGAACTGAGTCTCTGAGTAGACTAATTGCTTGCCTTGTTTTCAGATGCAGAGAGAAATTGTATATGCAAGAGGAGACGGTCCCGGTGCCTCCCGACCTGGATCCACAGCTCATCCACCCCATGCAATTCCAAATTCACCACCCTCCACTCCTGTGCCACATTCCCTGCCACCTTCCCCATCCAGAATACCCTATGGGGGCACCCGCCCCATGGTTATCCCCGGCAACGCGACCATCCCCAGAGACAGACTGTCCAGCCTGCCGGTCTCCAGGTCCATCTCTCCAAGCCCTAGTGCTATTTTAGAAAGACGAGATGTCAAGCCGGATGAGGACATGAGCAAAAGCCTGACAATGTACAGAAGCGAGGGTTTCTATGCCGACCCTTACCTCTATCCCGAGGGGCGGATGAGCATTGCCTCGTCCCACGGTGGGCACCCCTTAGACGTCCCCGATCACATCATCGCATATCACCGCACAGCCATTCGGTCAGCGAGTGCTTACTGTAGCCCTTCCTTGCAAGCAGAAATGCACATGGAGCAGTCATTGTACAGACAAAAATCGAGGAAATACCCAGATAGCCACTTGCCTACTCTGGGCTCCAAAACACCGCCCACCTCCCCTCACCGAGTGGGCGACCTGAGGATGCTGGACATGCACCCACATCACGGCGCTCTGGGGCCCTCTCACACCCTGCAACCCGACCGCTCCTCACCAAGCCGCCAGTCCTTTAAAAAGGAACCAGGCACGTTGGTGTATATGGAAAAGCCACGGAATGCGCCAGGAATACCCGGCATCGTAGACCTTGGGCCTCCTCTAGTTGAGAAGCAAGTTTTTGCTTACAGCACCGCTACAATTCCCAAAGACAGAGAAACCAGGTAAGGCAGAGGGCCGGCCTCGGCTGGTCCGTGTCTGTGCGTTACTGAAAGTTGCTCTGCAGGGATCCAAACAGGGGTGGGGTGGGGGGGGGAAGCTGCCCTTCTCTGCAGTTGCTGAACCAGTAGGGTCAGTGAGGGCCACCAGTGGCCACATGAAAGAAGGCAGGTGCCCCTTGCTCAGTCATATGGGCCTCTGGGCTGTGGTTACCATTAACATAACTCTGAGCCTCGTGGGAGAAGAAACCATTCAGACGAATAGATCAAGAGAGGGAAATGACTGACCTGCCATAGGCAACGTAAGGAGTGAGGAGTGTAGCTGTTTGCAACAATATTCAAGTTTTTCCTTCAGAAATGCAGCTCTCTTGTCTCCTCTGGTTTGGGGAAGTGGAAAGAATGTGTCATTGTCTGTCTTCTAAGATGACAAAATGTAAATTTGCATGGACACGGAATGGTTTAGGATCAGTACTCAACAGAGAGCAGTGCCTGAATCAGCGAAGGTTTTCTAGTGAATAAGACACACTCCTGGTGTATCACTTAGCTTCTCATTGCTGTGACCAAATACCTCACCAGAAGCAATTTAAGAAAGGAAAGTTTATTCCAGCTTACAATAGGTTGCCATCCATCGTGGCAGAGAGAATGTGTTGCAGCAGGAGCTGGTCACGTTCATTCCATGGTAACAAAGCAGAGAGGAATGGTACTGCTGCCCAGCTAGCTCTGTCCTTCTCTTCAGCCCAGGACCCCCACCCTTGGGACGGTGCTGCTCACGGGTAGGGCAGATCTTCTCATCTCAATTAACCTCAATTAATTAAGAAAAATCCCTCACAGAAATTCTCAGATTTCTTTCCAAGGTGATTCTAAATCCTGTCAAGTTAACAATATTAACTATCACACTGGTTATCCAGATAGATGATAGATATATGGATAGATAGATAGACAGACAGATAGATAGATAGACAGACAGACAGACAGACAGACAGATAGATAGACAGACAGACAGATAGATAATAGATAGAAAGATAGAAAGGTATTTAATTTACCACTCTTGAACCTTCATCCTCTGTCTTGGAAACCTTCAATAATTATAACAATATAATAGTTATATTATTTTGATAGAGTAAATTTCTCTAGCATGAAGTGGCTGAAGGAAATAAAAATATAATTATAATCATAAAAATCTAGTCAAAGAAATTGAGGCCAAAAGAGGCTAAGCATTTTCCCTGGTATCATATAGAATTCAAAAAGGGTGAAAAACAAGAAATCAGATATTCAGGGGCTTACGACTGCTCCTCACTGAAAATGATATTATCACTTTTTATAATTATAAGAGGTGCACTCTTGAGAATGGGGTGTGGACTGTCTTTTTTCCTTAATATTTTCACACTTAGAATGCCCTGTCCCCAGTAGCAAAATCCTGTCATGCAAGGCTGTTCTTCCTTACTTGTTGAGTCAGGAATCTCATAGCACAGAGATTTTGGGAGAATGGAATGAGAATGAACATGAACATTTTGGGTCATTCATTCAGTAACAAATTCTGACTTACACAGGTAGAAAAACAGCAGTAGGGACTGGATTGAGGATATGGAACTAAACAAAATAAAGAATTAAAAATAGTATTCACTGCCACCTTCCCAAAGTCTGTGAGACGTGACTTTCAAAGAATCAAAGTAGGGACTCGTCTCGTAGCCGTGACAGCTTCAGGGTGTGAGAGAGACACTCACAGTGGCCCAGAAAGGACAAACCAGTGTCACAGCGAGAGAGGAATCTACCAGGTGTCCTGGGCAAAGAGCATGCACTGACTGCACTGCAAAAGGTTGACATGAATCTCCTGAAGTACACTGTGAGGTGCATTCTTGGGAAATGGTGAGTCACTGGAAGGATTGAAATTAGGAGCACAGAAGTTTAGCACAGGCAACCTTAAGAATCCAACTCCTGGGCATAGTGCAGAGAACTGTAGTCCATCCCCTACCATCCCACCACTGTGCCCCAGACCCCTGTGAGGCAAGCAAGGGACCACTGATTGACCATAGTCATGAAACCCTCCTCAGCCCCTGTTCCGGATACATTTGGGTCAACAGTGGCATCCTCCCCCTTCTCAGGGCCTTGTTTGATGTCACCTATGTAGATGTCACATGGTCCCAGCCTGTGGAGTATCACTGAGTCCTCTTTCAAGCAGGTGTGGTAGAGCACGCGTGTAACCCCAGCACTCAAGAGGCTGAGGCAGGAGGATTGCTGCAAGTTCAAGGTTATTCTGGGCTACATATTGAGTTCCAGGCTAGTCTGGGATTCATAGGGAAACTGTGTCTTGACAATACAACCAAGCAACCAATCCAACAACACCAGCAAAACCCTGGGGCCTTTACAGCTGTGTGGAGTGATGCCTATGTGGCTCTCTGACCAGCATCTTGACCTATCTCTATGTGGCCAGTATCCTGATATGACCCCACTCACTTTTTGAAAATAATATGCCAACATCAGTAGCATTATTTAACCAATCTCAAAAAATTATATGGATTCCTACTTTTTTTAAAAAAATTATTTTTGCTTTTTTATTTGACAGAAAGAGAAAGAGGCAGATAAGAGAGAATGGGTGCACCAGGGCCTCCAGCCACTGCAAACAAACCCCAGATACAAATGCCACCATGTGCATCTGGCTGTATGTGGGTACTGGGGAATCAAACCTGGGTCCCTAGGCTTCGAGGAAGTGTCTTAACTACTAAGCCATCTCTCCAGCCCTGATTTCTTTCTTTTCTTAAAAAAATTTATTGACAATTTCCATAATTGTAGACAATATCCCATGATAATTCCCTCCCTTCCCCACTTTCCCCTTTGAAACTCTACTCTCCATCATATCCCTTCCCCCTCTTTTATTTTGATGGCATCATCTTTTCCTCCTATTATGATGGTCTTGTGTAGGTAGTGTCAGGCACTGTGAGGTCATGGATATCCAGGCCATTTTGTGTCTGGAGGAGCTTGTAAGGAGTTGTAAGGAGTCTTACCCTTCCTATGGCTCTTACATTCTTTTTGCCACCTCTTCCACAATGGATCCTGAACCTTGGAAGGTATGATAGGGAGATACTGCAGTGCTGAGCACTCCTCTGTCACTTCTTTTCAGCACCTGGGTGCCTTCTGAGTCATCCCAAGGTCACTACCATGTGAAAAGAGAAGCTTTTGTAACCAAAAGTGAGAGTAGCATTAATATATGGGTAGGAACATTAAAAGAAGTGCTTACTGGGCAGTTTGGTGAGCATAGTATATACTTTTAGGCAGACAGCAGCAGCCATTACACCCCTCATGACTACCCTTGTTATAGGTTTTTGGTATCAGCAATATATTCCCTCCCAGGGAGCGGGCCTCCAATCCAATTAGAGAGCAGTTCGTTTCCCCCATAACAGACATGCCACTATTGCACCCATTGGCTCATTTGGCCTAGCTGGCCAAATTTAAGGCTTGCAGTATCCACTGTGGAGTATCTCCACTGGTGATTTCTCTCTCTCTCTCCCATGGAACTGCATGCAGCATAGCTTTTTCCAGCTTTCTGTCAGCTGGTCTACATGGAGGAGGTTTTCAGCTCAGTTCCAACAGGATTTCTCAGTGGCCTTGCAGCCCAAGTACATGGAGTCTTCAGCAATAGGGTCTTACCATCTATTCCTGGTGGAAAACTAAGGGCCTCAGCAATGGCCTGTAATGTTTTGGGGGTATCAGGGACCTCCCTGACCAACAGCTCACTGGAAGGTATCCCATCCCTCGCTCTGAAAATTTTCTAGTAACAGTCTATCACTTCTGAGTGTTCCATTGTCCAAAAAAGTAGGTTTCCATGTGACTTATTATATCCTCTTAGATTTTGTTTAGCCCTCCCTCCACCTTTCCTTTACTCAATCTCTTCCCCTGACCTCACTGTGGGCCTTTTCACCCCCGTTATTCTATTCTTCTACTTACATATATACACTACCATCCTATTAAGTACCCCCGCCCTCCCTTTCTATTCCCTTTATATCTTCTTTCTAGCTGACTGGCCTCTGCTACTGAGTTTTCTTCCTACTCACATAGAAGTCTAATCATTTGTAGCTAGGATCCACAAATGAGAGAGAACATGTAACCTGGGCCTGGGTTACATCACAAAGTGTTTTACATGGAAGAAAACCTTTCTAGAAGATCTGAATTAGGCAGGCATGGTGGCACACACCTTAATTCCAGCACTTGGGAGGCAGAGGTAGGAAAATTGCCATGCAGTCAAGGCTACTCTGAGACTACATAGTGAATTCCCGGTCAGTCTGTGCTAGAGTGAGACCCTACCTCGATAAAAAAAAAAAAGAAGAAAAGAAAGAAGGAAGGAAGGAAGGAAGGAAGGAAGATCTGAATTACTGTATAGACTAGGAAATGTTAGAAAAAATGACTAAATGGACTAGTGCTCACCTAAAATAGTGTCATTATCACTGTCATCTCCTGACAGGTGACTGTGAAGGTACTTTACAGCTTCACATCTTTCCCTTCCCCAAAATGTGAAATAGCAAAGGAAGAGTTTTATGTCACACATCTTGCCTAGGTGACTCCTCACCTATTAATGAATTGAACTCTAGAGGACAGAGAATGTTTTGTGTGTCTGTGCGCTCACTACATTATCGTAGCTTCACACACACACATACCACAAAACGTACATACACACACATACACACACTCCTATACATAAACACAGGGACTCATATGTACTCAGAGACAGATACAGCCCATGCACCACAAAACAGCAATATATACACATGTACATATATATATATACACCACATAGTCTTACAGATATGCAACACACCCACCCACCCACCCCCACACACACCCCACAGAACCTTAAAGGCACACTGCCACCCACATTGAGAGCCCTCCATGAATGGACAGAACCCCCTCCCTCTCCCCACTGTCAGTACACATGCAAGAATGGGGAACAAGGAAGACGTGCAGTCTTGTGTGTCGTGTAGCCATTGGTGGCAGCTGTCATTTGCTAGGGTCTGGGATGTCAGGACACCCGTGAAGGGTTGCACTTGCTTTATCCCCATTTTGTAGATGCAGAAACTGAGGCTCAGAGGGTTAAGTATTTTTTCCTAAGATCACAAAGCCAGTATTAGAAAATGTTGAGATCCAGTAAATGTTCTATATCTTTTGCCAGGCATGGAGGCACATACCTGTAACCCCAGCACTTAAGAGTCTGAGACAGGACTATTGTGTGTTGAAGACCAGCTTGGACTATACAATGAGATCCTATTTCGAATAACCAAGGACTGTGGATTTAGCTCAGTGGGAGAAAACTGGCTTATTATGGGCAAGGCCTGGGTTCCATCCCTAGCACCAGAAAGAGGGAGCGAGAGAGGAAAAAGAGAAGGCTTGATACTTTGTACTTCTGTGCGGGGTGGAGGTCTGCCTGGCAGCTGAGCACAAGCCCCACCTTCCCACAGCACAGAAGTAAATGGTCTCTCTTCATGGCACATGGAGTGAATTCTGAGTTATTTCAACCAGAATCCTTTAAAAACTGTTTTCAAGACTAGATGCTAAGTAACTGCTCCCAAAGGGCATTTACTCATAAACATGGTAAAATTTGCATAATTATACTGCTAAATATATACATGCCATTTAAAATATAACTGCCCTAGCTAGTATATTAGCAAAATTATGCAGAAATAGAGAAAGGAAGAAGAGAACATACTTGATCTATTTATTTTTATAAAGTGCATCTGAATACTAGGGGAAAAAAATTTTAAACACAAATACCAGAAACAATTACCAAACTACAAAATTATAGACCATTGTCTCACTTATCCCATGATGTTATTTTAGAAATATTTAATCTCAGTAAGTAATTTTAAAGAGTATTCAACCCCTTGAAGTCTAACTTCATGAGTACAAGATTCAAAGTGCCAAACAATTTCTGATGTAATTTCATCATATTAAAAAGTAAATAAATGAGAGTGTTTTTTCTGTGAGACTCTCAAAGTGAAATTCTCCATTTAAGATGTGAGGCTACAAAAGGCTGGGGAGATAAGCCGTGTGCGGTTCTTCTGCACCATCTGCAGGATTCCTGCACGTCTGTGTCAGCAGCACACGTGACTGCAGGACACGGAGTCCAGAGGGAAAATCCTTTCTTCCACACATATGCTGAGGAGACACCCAAAAGTGACTTTTGTGTAAAAGAGCATTTTATCACAGCTCTGTTGTCATAAAAAATGAGGAGCTAAAGACTAAGTAAATAATTTAATCACAATTCTTTATTTAGTGACGAGGCTTGTTCTCATGATGTTGACATCTTTTTACAAAAATAAAAAATTTAAGCCAGGCATGGTGGCACACGCCTTTAATCCCAGCACTCAGCAGGCAGAGGTAGGAGGATCGCCATGAGTTTGAGGCCAACCTGAGACTACATAGTCAATTCCAGGTCAGCCTGAGGTAGAGTGAAACCCTACCTCAGAAAAACAAATAAACAAAAATTATGTATTTTATTTATTTATTTGAGAGAGAGAGAATGGGCACACCAGGGACTCTAGCCACTGCAAATAAACTTCAGACACATGTGCCATCTTGCGCATCTGGCTTATATGAGTACTGGGGAATCGAACCAGAGTCCTTAGACTTTACAGACAAGCACCTTCACCACTAAGCCATCTCACCAGCCCTCTTTTTTTCTAGAGAGAGAGAGAGAGAATATAGGTGCACCATGGTCTCAAGCCACTGCAAAGGAACTCCAGATGCATGTGCCGCCTTGTACATCGTGATTATGTAGGTCCTGGGGAGTCAAACCTAGGTCCTTTGACTTTGTAGGCAAATGTCTAAGCCATCTCTCCAGCCCCTCTTTTTTATTAAGATGCTTCATGAACTATCTAATAATGACAGATTTATATCTAGGAAACCTGACAAGTTGCCTTTTTGATATTATGACATATGATGGTGACGGTGTCTTTCCATGAGTGCTAGGTTAAAGTGAAAAAAAATCACAATGGCTTTGATTCTTAGAACACTCCTCTCACATCTGAACTTCTTGAAAAAAGATAGTCTTGTATGTTTCAGTGGCTTTGCTCGGATGATCCTTATAGCTGGGACTCAAGAGGAAAGTGGGTTCAGGTGCCTTTGAGAGACTTCCAAAAGGAGACTGCGGGACAGATGGTTAATGCATGAGGCTCTGTCCTGTCTTCCCCCAGTCATAAAATTCCTTCATTGAACAGCGTCATTACCTCTGTCCCTGGCACATAAAGCAGCCCGTAAGAATGGTAACATTCCAGGACATTTATGGTTTGCTATTTTCTATTTGTAGTTTGGATCACCTAATGTAAAATATCTTCCTTGAAATAACCCTCAGAAACTCAGGGATGCTCATTGCAAAGTGACTAATGACTCACCTTCCAAATGTGTAACAGATTCCTGCAAATGCAATATGGTTTTTCAAACACAGTAAACTCGAGCTGGGATCCTATTTTAATATTGTTCTACAGCTAGAGCAGTGAATTCAGCAAAACAGAGAAGTTATACAGAGGAGCAAAGTCCAGCCCCGTCGGAGCCTGTGTCTAAAGAAAACAAACAAAAACAAATAACAGGAGACATAGTTAGGATTTCTGAGACACCATCGATTCACAGAGCAAAATGCCTTACCCTGACCAGTTAGAACAAGGGGAAGCTTCATTTGCAAGAGGAAGGCTGCAGGTTGGCTGGTAGCCAGGCCTGCTTCTAATCATTTATCCTCACTTTCTCATTTTACCAGGCTTTAGTGTTAGTGTGTCTATTGCTTTGAGGGGCAGGGTGGACTTGTGGGTGAGCTGGTCATCAAATGGGAGTCTCCATCTGGGTTTATGTCATTTTCAAAGGTCCACTGGACAGGCAGAGCCTTTTGAGACTCACTACAGTGGGCTTTATCTCACTACAGAGGAGCAAATAGAAGAGATGAAAAGAGAATAATTACCTGGGCCTGCACAGTCAGAAATGAGCGCCCTCAGAATCACCTATGTAGTCAGGCTTGTCTTCTTTCAGAAGTAGAGCTTTATTCCTTCTGTGCGGTTGGCAGTTTGGGCTTAGTGATCTATTACAGGGGGTGTCCTGTACCCCGATCCTGCCCTAGCCATGACAACCAAGATGTCTTCAGACATTGCCAAATGGCCCCAGAGATTGAAAAACACTGCTTTAAGGGAAATGCAGGCCTTTTGGAGGGAGGGAGGAACCTAATGAAAGTGACAAATGAAAAATCACCCTGGGAGCTGGGGAAATGGCTTAGTGGCTAAGGTGTTTGACTGCGAAGCCAAAGGACCCAGGGTCGATTCCCCAGGACCCACATAAGCCAGATGCACAAGGGGCACATGTGTTTAAAGTTTGTTTGCAGTGGCTAGAGGCCCTGGCATGCCCATTCTCTCTCTCTCTCTCATTGCAAATAAATAACATTTTAAAAAACTGAAATAAGTAAGTAAATAAAGAAAAAGAAAAATCACTCTGGGCTCAAGCCATGTAAATCCCGCCAGTCATAGGACGTGAATCAGGAGACTGGCTCCTTCGTTCTGTCCTTTACCTCTTGGTAAAGCAATGATGTTTTTTCATTTGCTTGTTTGTTTCTTGAGACAGGTCCACTATATTCCCAGGCTAGTCTGGAACACACTAGGTAACACAGGCTGGCCTCATACTCAGGATTCTCCTACCTTAGCCTCCTTATGCTAGGATTATAGGCCTGTGACACCATGCCCAATTAACAATGCACTACTGATAGATCTTGCTGCTACTACCTTCGGTTCAACCGTCTCACCCACCAACTGTTTATGGGGAGGCAGTAGATTCTAGGGGACTTCATAGCATAACAGCCTGGCTTCTGGTGCCAGCTTCAACACCCATTAGCAGTTGGGTCCTTGCTAAGGTCTGGAATACCTCAGTCTTCATTTGCTCATCTGCAAAATGGAAGCATGAGCTCTAGTAAGTGTTGGGAGTTCTTACTGTGAGCAAAGAACTCTGCCAGATGCACGGAAGCTTGCGTGTGCACACGTGCGCGCGCACACACACATACACACACACACAAATGCATGGAGACAGCTGCCTGAAGCAGCAGGAAGACCTATTTTTAATATATATTTTAAATATATATATTAGCAGGCAGCCAAAGGGGTGAGAGAATAAAACTCAGTGTGAACGGAGAGTGGAATTAGCTGGGAGTAATGGTTCAAATTAGAATATTTGAAGCACCAAAGCCACTTACAAGTCCGCAGCAGGAAAGAAGTCAGGATTGAGCATCCTCCAGTCCCCTCGGACAAAAATGACAGGTGAGCTTTAAGCACTCTTTGAAGACTGCCCACATGACAAGACTGGTGACAAAGGACCCTTGCCAGGTATGGATGAAATTATCTATTTTGATGCCTGATGGTGCCTGACTAATGCAAGCTCTTGTCTGAATTGCTTTTTCATGGAGCTCTAATTATGGATCAATAGAAGTTTATTGAGCTTCTCCTATGTGCTTGGCTATGAACTGGCTGCCTTGCTGGATACAAAGAAACTTAGATGTAGTTCCCATACACAAGGATCATAAACCACAAAGACAATCATAAAACATTAAAAACTTAATATGCAGATATAAGCTATGCCTTGGTTAAATACAGGAAGGTTCTGGCCTCTGAATACTCACTTGGGGGAAACGCCCACAATAGGACGTGTCATTCTTCGCAATTGTTTGGCTCTGGTGGTGCCTGGGGAGAGCTTCCTGTCATTCTAAGAGTAACAGTGGCTCCTGGTGAAGCAGGGCAGAAGGAGAAAGATGTGCTAAGCCCGGTGTGCCTCCCAAAGGCGTCCGCTCCAGGGGGGAGATCTCTTTTCCAGTGTGTCCAAGTCCAGCTGGGAAGCGCAGACACGTCTTGCTTGGAAGCGCTGGGGAACAATGGTACTAATAATATGCTGCGGGTTCAAGAGGCTTCTGCGGGCCAGCTGGAAAGCCAACCGCCACTTATCCTAAGTTCTAAACTGAAAGAACAAGCAGACTTTTCAATTACAATCCTACCATAATCTGAGGGAGTGCTTGTACATAATTAATTCCAAAGTGACGGTGTGGACTGTATTGTGAAGAATTCAGAATCGAGAGCTCTTTCCCAAAGCTGTGTCCATCTGGGAACTTCGTGGTGATACTGAGATGGCCTGGAATTTCGCATATGCACATAACAAACTGAGAAGATACTGTTTGAGAAGGCCAACTGGTCTTTATCCAAATTTGGCTATATTTTCTACCATTGGTATACCTGTAAAAATGACATCATGATGTGATGTTTTGCCAGTCTGAGAAATCAACTAAGTGCTGATAAATTGAATTATTATTTTATTTTCAAGACTATAACCTCATGGTTAAGTAATATTTGGTAGCCATTCCATAGACTGCTGAACTTACACAACAGATGTGTAATCAACATATTGACAGTTTTATGCAAATAGCACTACACTTTTATCCAAGATATGCTGTCCAGAGAATGACCACCACAAAGTCTGTGCTACTTTAAACAGAACAGCTTCTCAAAAGGAAAAGCCATCAGCTGTCACTAATTAGATATAATTAAAGTGTAACTGCATTTCCTTTGCATATTTATGAGGTACTGTCAATCAGGAGACACAAGTCAGAAATGAAGATGGAAACCAGATGACTCCCTCCCCTTACCAGCTAGAGCCTCTTCAACAAGTCAGAGTTTAGGGGCAGGTCCAGACTCCTTGGAGTGTAGTGTAGAATCAATGTGACAGCCCCCCCACCAGCTAAGATGGGCTTATCTAAGTAGCCCACACCACCACAGGTAGAAGACCTGGGCTCTCATGGTAACCACACCACAATAGACTCTATTCTAACTCATCGTCCCCCTACCTGGTATGAGTCAAGGAGGTGGCATTTATCTTTTTTTTTTTTTTTTTTTCTGGTTTTTCGAGGCAGAGTCTTACTCTAGCTCAGGCTGAGCTGGAATTCACTATGGAGTCTCAGGGTGGCCTCAAGCTCTCGGCAATCCTCCCACCTCAGCCTCCCGAGCGCTGGGATTAAAGGCGTGCGCCACCACACCCAGCATGAAGTTGATTTTTCATGAAGGATTCAAAACTCTTAAGTCTAAGCATTAATTCCAACTGTCTTAAATAGCAGGGCTTACAAATTTAGTATTTCCCACTACACTTGTGTGGGCCAAGTCATATTACTAGTAAATACCCTGTAGCACTCCTTGTCTATCCTCAGATATATAGGTGATTGGGGACACATCTTTACAGGATGTGAAAATGAGGAGACTGTCCAGAGCAGTAGCAATGGGAACTATTTTATTTATTTGAGAAAGTGGTAGTTGAATTAGCGTGCTAGGGCCTCTAGCCACTGAAAATGAACTTCAGATGCATGTGCCACGGTTTACGTGGGTACTAGAGAATCGAATCTGGGTCCTTAGTCTTCACAGGCAAGCACCTTAACCTCTAAGCCATCTCTCCAGTCCCTCCCTAGTGTTTTTTTTTTATTTATTTATTTGACAGAGAAAGGGTGGGGGGAGAGAATGGGCATGCCAGGGCCTCCAGCCACTGCAAACGAACTCCAGACACATGTGCCTCCTTATGCATCTGATTAATGTGGGTCCTGAGGATTTGGCTTTGCAGGCAAATGCCTTAACTGCTAAGCCATCCCTCCAGCCCCCGGGTGTTTTGCTAAAAGACAAATGAAGGTAGCAGTTGCCTGTCTCCCTGGCCCCGCCGCCATCATGCATTGGTCACTAGAAGTGGAAAAGAGGAAAAGAAACGCCTCAGAGAGGCCAGATATAGAAAAGAGCTTCACTTTTTTTTCCCCCTGAGTCATTATGTTATTTCATTGGAGTCTAAGGTATTACAGGTACAGCAGGTAGGCACAGTTGCACACATCTGTAATCCCTCTCTCCATGAGGTGAGGCAGAAAGATCATGAGTTCAAGGCCAATGTGGATAACATTGTAATATCCTGTCAAAGACAAGCAAAAACAAAAGCCCATGGGAGTGGAGTCAACTAAGGACCGTCTCTCCATAGCTTCTGGCACTATCTCTCATTTGAAGATGAAGCATGTTCTGTGACATGAGTAAACAGCTATTCCTGCTCGTCTGTACCTGTGCAGAGCATGAGATGCCACTTCCAGAGCAGGAATGTGGACGCAGGCCCTCAGGGAAGGAAGAGAAGGGAAATGCCGAGCAGATAATTTCGGGTTCTGTTCACTGCAGTGAAGTGGAGGCTGTATTCACCCGGCATGATCAACCGGAAGCAAGGTGCCTCGCCCCTCGACTACTCAGCCACCATAGAAAGCCTTGGCCGTTGGACTCTGCAGGCCAATTAGTCCTGTTGTCTAAAGAAATCCTCCCATGCTGAGCCTTAGCACCCTTCACTGTGACAGGGCGTGGTCACTACTACTTCTAAAGGGTTCTGTATGGGGCAAATAAAAGTAGGTACAGAAAGCATTTTGTGAGCCAGAAAGCCCTCTGTAAATAAGAGTCTTATTGGTGTAAAACTAGGAGAGAGCCTTCTATCTGCCAGTGGTGTAGATCTGAGAGATTACTGTGTCCTGCCTGCCCTGCGGTGGGGCTGTTTTCTGGTCCCAACCAGCACAGCCTGCACAGTAAATTGTGAAGTCGATTAAATAAGGTTACCTGGAGCATTTCCCGAGTGTCATGCTGTGCTGGGAAGAACTCTGTTGAGCACATAGGCGCTCCAGGCCTGGGTGTGCTGAGCCTTTTACCCATTTGCCTGACACACCCTTCCTTTGTCGTCGTGTCCCCCCCCCCCCCCCCCCCCGTGCTTCAGTCAAGATCACAGAACCGGAATGGGAAGAACCATGAGGACTGAATAGGCTCCTTCTAACCAACAGTCTTGCAATCCTAGAGTCCTGAGTCCATCTGGGTGGTAGCATGAGACTGTGGACATCCCCATCAGCAAGGGACAGAGCCATGTGAGGCCCTGTGGCCTCTGTGTGCTGAGGCGTCAGGCTTGTGTGAACACTCCGCCACTGTAACAAAATGCCTGAGTTATGCCATTTAATAAGGGAAAGGGGTCGTTTTGGGTCAGGGTCTCAGGGGCTTCGGCCCATGGTCATGGTGCCTTATCACTTTAGGCCTGCCGCTGCACTTTGTATCACCTCATGGTAGTCAAGAGAGGCAAGATGAGGCCAGGTTTTTGTAGCACCTTCAAGGGTGCATACTTTATGATCCAGCTTCTTTTCTCTAGACACCACTTCCTGAGCTTTCCACTCCCCCAGCCTAGGAATGAATCTTTGAATACACAGGCCTTTAGATCCAAGTGACAGAAATCCTTTATCTTCCCTTAGCCACACTGTGGGAACACTACTCCCTGGGTTTGAGCTTGTCAGGGATTTGCCTACCTAGGACCCTTGGTGTTTGTTGTTACATCTGTCTCATGTTTTCTTCCACCAAACACCCGCCTGACTTGCTCCTCTCCAACCTCAGGACTTTCCCCAATTGCCGTTGGCTCAATTAGGCAATTTCCAACCACCATCTGCAGTTTTCTGAGAGGTCTCCCCACTCTGCTCCTATCTTCTTCAGTCTATTCTCAACAGAAAAGCCAGAGGGCCTTCTAAACTGCAAGCCCTGCATGCTCCTGTCCCCTCCACTCAGACTTTCTTGGTGACTGCGATCACATTTATAGTCAAAACTAAAGTCCCTGAGATGGCTCACATCAGAGAGAATGTGCTTTGTAGCTGGACTGGGCCTCTCTGACTTACCTCTGGTATGCTCATATTATAATTAGATGTTCTCCTTGTGCTTTGACAAGTTTCTTATTTTTCAGGATAAATGATAGGATCCTCCTCCCCAACCAACCCTCTGCTAAACCACAAGCCTAAATAAACCTTTGTGCCGTTTAAGTTGTTTGTCCCGGGTATTTTGTCACAGACATAGGAAACTGACTAATACACTAGATAAGGAGTAAGAAAAATTAACAGGGATTGTCCAGAGATACAGTGAGGGGTGACTGCAACAAAGAAAGGCTGGGATATAGGAAAGTATTAGTGCGTGTGACTAAGGAAACCTAGGACAATGAAAGACTGTTTTTCTTAAGTTTTACATTCCAGGTTAGAATTCAAGGTCATAGCATAACTGGCAGAAGATTTTGAAAATCTCTAGTCAAACTTTGTAAAGTGTTATCAGAGGTCTGAAAGCCTCAAAAGATAATGGGTTAGGGTAAGGTTATGGATTGCATGTGAAATGTCTCCCACAGGCACATGTGTTTGAATACTTGGCCCCTCAGCAGGTGGTCCTGTTTGGGGGAGGTTCTGAAAACTTTAGGAGGTAGGACCCAGCTGAAAAAGTAGGTTGCTTGGCATGTGGGGATCGTTGAGGTTTATAGCCCAGCCCCATTTCTAGCCACTGCCTGTCTCTCTGCTTCCTCGTCTGCCAAGCTATGTGGAGTTCCAGCAACATGCTCCTGCCGCCATGAACTCTCCCCTCTAACAAACCTTGAACCAAGATAATCCTCTATCCCTTAAATGGCTTCTTGTCAGGTATCTAGTCACAGCAGTGGAAAAGTAAATACTGCAGGTATGTGAGACAGAAGACAGCTTCCTGTGTTGGAATTCTCCGAGAATGGAGGGGATTTCTTGGCTTGTTGGAAGGCATTTTATGAGCAAATAATTGCAAATTCAGAAGTAGGAAAACACTGAAATAGATGAAAGTCTCAGTAGGGAGAGCATAGTACCCTCCTCCCCGCGCCCCGTGTGCCTGCTCATTGCACAAGCGGGGGGGGGGGGGGCAATAGCAGCCTTCAATGAGCATCTCCATCAGTCTCCCTCAGCACATCCAGATGCTTCAATGAGATGCTAAAGTGATTGGGGCTTTGGGACTGATGTCTTGAGTCATATTGCATTCTTTCCGATAGGATAACCTTGGGAATTAGAAAGCTCATTTTTCATTCATACCGTCAAGTCAGATCATTGAGATTCCATTGTTTTGGTGAATTCATCTGAAAACAGTGTCTTTAATTACTTGGGGATATTTTTCCTATCATACCATAGATGCACAGCCTAGCTTGAAACCTGCTCACTATTCAGTTCTAAAAATGCCTTTAGCACTTCAAAGATGAAGAGATTTTTTTTTAATTCAATGGACTTTTTCTCGGAGGAGGGGCTGGGGGAGACATTGATATTATGGAAGGAATACACTGTTTGGAAACCAAGGTGCTTTGCTGGTTTGGCAACAGCTAGCGAGGCGGCACTTAACACATCGTAAGTGCTGTAAGATACATTGACTATCTCACTGACAGTGCTTCACCTTGCAGCGGGGAGATGAGGGAATAATCACTGGGTTAGTCAGATTTCAATTGCTGTGACAAAATGCTCAAGTTAAACAATATTAAATTTGAATGGTTTCTCTTGGCTCATGGGTTGAGTTTATGATTGTTTGGCCCCCATCACATTAAGCCTGTGGTGGACAGAACACCATGACAGAGAGTGTTTGGGGAGCAAAACTGCTCACCCCATGGAGGCCTGGAAACACACAGAGAAAAAGGAGGGGCAGAGTCCCAATAACCCCTTCTACTGGGCCCCAGAAGCTCCCAATAGTGCCACTGGTCCAAACTATAGATAAGCAGGAATAGAAAACAATCTCAAAACATTAGAATTAGGAATGAAGTACTATTAGAATGCCAGTCATGGTTACTCTCCTGCCACTGTTGTTCAGTTACTAACTGGCTAGGAAGGTTGTCACTTGTCATGCACATAGCTGGGTTGATTGACTAGTTCCAGCCAACACCTCTGTTCCTCTGTCAGATTTTTAAAGACATATCTTTTGGAATTCACAGAGGAATTGCCAGTCTTTAGTGTGGTATGGCCTTAACTTGCTTGCCAATAACTGTTAATTTACATAGTTATACAAGGATAAGAAAAAAATCCAGGCTTCATGAGGCCTCCACCAGTACAAAGACACTTACTAGTCAAACAGGGTTGAAGGTGAAACTTGAACCCAAAGGTCATGTAGGGGGGTTAATGGCGCTAAATATATTTCCCCAAACACAGGAAGCTTTGTTCCCTCTGCTCTGAAGACAGGGCTCGTGCAGGCATGTGAGCACAGCTTCTGGAAGGGAAACTTCTGGAATCTGGGAGACAGGAGCTTGCTGAAGGTAGGATTTTAATTCACAAAATATTTGGGCCTCAAAAAGATCCATGCACTTAAAAGACACTAAACGACTAGTTAACCATACTTACTCATCATATAAATATGGTTTCTGGAATGATATAAAATAGGTTTGTGAAATCATTTTTGGACCATCTTTTTAGCAGTAATTATACCAGTCCTATAATACCTTAAACCAAAGGAGATTGGCAAGAATTAGCATAAGTGTCTTTAATATTCTGATGATTATCTTGCAAAATTGCCACTGAAATAAAATGACAGGGTTGTTTTTAATTTCTCTCCTTCCAGTGCCTTTCTTTTATTTCCCCCCTTTCATGTTAAAATATACATTTCATCACGGAGAAGGCTGCATCAGTTTCCAGTTGCTGTAATCTAGTTAAACCATAAAATTGTTTCCAGATTACTAACCATGAAATGGAAAGACAATCTTATTTATGAATTTATAAATCAGATAATCTCCCTCAAATGAATCTTGAAACCAGAAACACTTTGGTGATTAAACAGGAGGAGAAAAGTTTTCTCATTACCATGTGTCAAAAGAATTGTGTTTTCATAAAGTGGTTTTGGCTGAGACAGTGCGCATGTGTAATCCGTGTGTCGTCCGTCATGGTTTCCAGTGCACTCAGGCCTGTGAGAGAACGGGAGCCGCCATGGCCTCTATACTGTCAGGCTTGTGTCCACACTAGAGAGGATGCCAGCGAACAGCTGAATGCCTGGGTAACTCCTTCCTTGGTGGCCCTGCTGGTGACATAGCTTGGAAGAGGCCACCCACGGAGTATTCATGCCCTAATTCATAGTGACTAAGAGGAGCACCAATCACTTGGATACCTGGGTTAGATACAGGACTTTTGCTGCAAAGGATCTGAACTCTCTCACCCCAGGCCGTTCTGCAGGCCCTATGTAATCAGGGAGTGTGGTGCATCCTAAAACCCTTATATCCACGTGAAACCCACAGGGGAAGTCAGTTCCCAGTGAGCCAGGGAAAATGCCAGAGAGGAGTATGCAGCCCTGTGGGCCAAGGTGGGTAGAACCCAGCCCACACTGTGTCATCCTGCAGTTCTGTCCGCAGTGATGAACCAGATGAAGATAATGTTCTTTATCCAAGAGCGCCCCGGTGCTTTCTTCGCTTTTCAATATTCTGCTCACCCCACGGACAGGGTAGTGAAACTGTTGGCCCATGAAGATAGGAAAGAGCAGTGGTTTATTCCTAGTGAGCACTGTCCATGACCAGCGTGTTGCAATGACAGGGTCTCCTCCTGCCCTTTCCCTCTTAGCAGATTCTTGCTTTTTCTCCTCCACGATGCACTCGTCTGTTTCTTGAATTTCTTGATATGGCTGCTGAGGTTGTTGCCGTGCCTGTCACACACTCTTAACCCCAGTTCCTAACCCAGCATGTTAGACCCCGAAAATGTCGTGTCACTTGAAAACATTTGCCTCAGATTGAATAAGAGCAGTAAATTTGGAGCCCTTAATTCCCCCTTTGCCTTAGGGTTAGGAGTTTGACTTGGAGCACTGCGTGGCCAGAGCTAGCCCCCGAGCCATGAATGATGGACCTGGAGTGCTTTCAACCAGCATTGGCATTTCCCATAAGGAAATCATTCATTTCCCAAAAGTGTCAGATTGTGTTTGCTCCTTTGCACCCATTGCCCACCCCAGGTGACTTATATGCAAGAAACTTAATATTATAAGAGCACTATCAAGTTTATGTTATTTTTTTTAAAGAAAAAAAAAACTGTGTAGCCAAGGATGACCCTGAATTTCTCATCTTTATGCTTCTATCTCATGAGTGCTAGGATTAGAGGTGTGCACTGGGAATCAAGCCCATGGCCTCATGCGTATCAGGCAAACATGCTCGCTACCAAGTAAGTTATATCCCCTACCCATCGTTAATGTTAAACTGAAGAAAACATGCATGCAACTCATAAGTCAAGCCTTATGAGAGCCTGACTGCTCTCTACTGAAAGGGTAGGCTGGTGTTTTCCACTGTGTACCAGACAAAACAGTTGGGCTGTATCTAAGAGCCACAATATATGAATATGCTATTTGTAGTATGGGACTCACCATAGCCCACACTAAAGGCCAATGGGACCAAGGGCCACAGCGCACTCTCTCATGCTCACACTAGGACACCTGCTTGTGGGGCACAATGGCACTTCAGGAGATGCTGTCCTCTTTAAACCATTCTCCTCCCTCTTCTTAATTGTTAACTCTTTTTTTATATATTTTATTTTCATGTATTTATTTGAGAGAGAGAGAGAAAGGGCACACCAGGGCCTCCAGCCACTGCAAACAAACTTCAGATGCATGTGCCACCTGTGCATCTGACTTTATGTAGGTCCTGGGGAATCGAACCAAGGTCCTTTGGCTTTGCAGGCAAATGCCTTAACCACTAAGCCATCTCTCCAGCCCCTCTTGTTATTTCTTCTTTATTTATTTATTTATTTTTGGTTACTTTTATTTATTTGAGAGCGACAGACAGAGAGAGGAAGAGGCAGAGAAAGAGAGAATGGGCGCGCCAGGGCCTCCAGCCACTGCAAACGAACGCCAGATGCATGTGTCCCCTTGTGCATCTGGCTAACGTGGATCCTGGGGAATCGAGCTTCGAACCAGGGTCCTTAGGCTTCACAGGCAAGTGCTTAACCACTAAGCCATCTCTCCAGCCCCCCTCTTGTTATTTCTAACTACCAGGTATATGCAGGTGAATTCACAGAAGGTAATGTGTGATGCCACTCTTAGTAACTTGTGTCACTTTTGTAACATGTTGAAAATAGTGGAAATGGTACTACGACACATCCCTTGTCGAACATCCAGAAATGTGAGCCCGTCTCAAATGCCCAGTGCAGCATCAGAGAACCCTATGAGTAACTGGGGAAATTCTTTAATTAATGTCTCCAAGTGATCTAGCTATTAGGTATATTTTCTTGTTCAAAACTGTAAAATCCTCCTGAACACACATGGGTTTCAATCACATTTTCCATGGTGCTGACAAGAGGTATTTGTCTGTGCCGCCCTTGGGCGATGAACTAAGTGCAGCTGGTACATGCAACGACCATCTCCATCCTTCACACCAGAACCAGTCTGAAAAGAACAGCTTCAGAAGCTGTGTGAGTGCAGTGTCCGGCCTCTGGCACCCTGGTCCCAGAGGGGAGGAGCCCTTGGAGCAAGGTCAATAATACAAGCCTGGCAGACAGGCTCAGAAGCACATGGCGTGCTAGCAGAAGTGTCTGCCAGGGAGATGCCACGTTCACTTTCCCGGATGCCTCTTCTGGCCTGCACCATGTCTTGACTGTGAGGTCAGGCTCAACACTGAGCTCTCACCAACCAGTCCTGGTCTTTGCCAAGGATTTGTGGCTCTTCCAGTTTCCAAGCCAGGTCGGGGTGAACTTTGGCGGCCTACTAGATGGTACATTTTATAACCCTCAGGTGATCCATTCACCTAGGAAAACCAGTCTGAAAGTCAACAGAGCTTTAACAAACCATTCTCTTGTTTTCCAGAGAGAGGATGCAAGCCATGGAGAAGCAGATTGCCAGTCTAACTGGCCTTGTTCAGTCTGCACTTTTTAAAGGGCCCATTACAAGTAGTAGCAAAGAAACACCTAGGTAAAAGTGACACGCCATCCAATCACAAAACAACTCGCCCTGTTCCTCTTTAATCATTACGATCATTCATTCGTTCAAATTCATTTCTTTGTGATTATTTTAAAGCTGAAAGTATTTACATGTCTATGAATCATGCTGGGGATGGTTCTTCATTTTTGGCTTTGTTTTTCTTCTGGTAATTCTTGGACAAAGGTAACACTTTGACTCAAGAACGGTCAGAGGGCTTCCCTGTACATGTGTGCTTCATGGGCCGCTCACTCTGCAGTGCCCGCTGCCGCCATTCACACGCGTCCATATCTGCCACCCTCTGAAAGTCACCAGTGTGCCTGGCTGCAAGCACCCAGTGTGGGCATACACCTGGGAAGCCTTTGCCATCTTGGCCAGTCATGGAGTGGATGCCAAAACACCTTCATTGCTTAAACCCATCACTGCTTATTTTGAGTGGGAGGAGGAAGAGAAAAAAAAAACCCGGCATTTTGGAAATAGTATAGCTGACTCTCGTTTTCTTTTATTCAGTGAGAAAATGATGAAAGCCACAGCCAGCAGGAGCCACGCAGACAGTGTGGGTGAGTGTCTTGGGAGTGCTGGGAGGCCCGGGAGCTGCCTGCCCCGCCCCGGAAGTACTTAATGCCACTCCTGTCACCTGGTGTGATTTCAGAATTTAAGGGAAAAAAAAAAAAAAACCTCCCTGGACTCCTGCAGCTTCCTGCAATGCCAGAGTTACACACAGTGTTCTTTCATTCATTTGCTCATTCACTTGTTCATTCATTGATATACCCTTATTTCATGAGACACATTTATGGCTTTTTTAAAAAAAATTTATTGATACATTTGCAAGGCGAGAGAGGACGAATCAGGGCCTATAGCCACTGCAAACGAACTCTGGATGCATGCACCACTTTGTACATCTAACTTTATGTGGGCACTTGGGAATTAAATCCCAGTCATTATGCTTTGCAGACACGTTCCTTAACCTCTGGGCCATATCTCCAGCCCACAGTTATGTCTTTTATATTGGGTACTCACTGTGGAAATAGTCCACATGAGACGTAAGGCCAACTTCCTAGAACTTACAACCATGGAAAAGATATGAATTTATAGATTTGACTGTCAGGAAGTATAGGAAAAAAGTTTGGCTAAACGGGAGAGCCTATACTGAGTATGTCGCCTCACATGATCAAGGGCGTAGGAGTTGGGGCGACAAAGGGGGAGAGGAGCCACTCAGGCGGAGAGAACCAGGGTGTCACTCTAAGTGAAATGAGACATTCTACTCTGGAGAAAGGCCTTCACTCAAGCGCATGTGGGAGTGGATGAGAAGGGACAAGAGCCGATGGCTGTGAGTGGTCAGCGGTGCAGCGGGGAGAACAAGTCTGTATTGACCAGAGCATGTCTCTGAAATGCCGGTGTGACTTCCTGACATCTGCGGCCGTGTGCCAGTGGCCTCTCACTGCTGTCACCAGGCAGGACTCTCTCCACAAGATGAGGTCTTCTAATTATGCCCAGATGCTAAAATTACACAGAAACATCTAGCAAGTTGGTCGAAACCCCTTTAATTTGGGGAAGCCGCATCTCCCAGGTTTGTGTGGCACAGTAATGTGGACAGAGTGCGGGATTTAAGGTTTAAGCCCCGGCTGACCCGAGCTCCACACAAGCTGGGCAACTTAACACTCAAGCTGGTGGGGGTCGGCGAGCTGCTTCTCCAGCATCTGAAATGGCTGGAAATAGATCAGTGGTCCTGGCTAAACTTTTCTCCCAAGCAATTGCCAGTTTGTTTGTGAGATATTCATTTAGTTTCTTTCTTCCTGATTATGAGCATAGATGAGTAAAAGGAAACCATTAAGCGCTGAGACGGCGTATCCCTCTGGAGCCCGTGCCTGAAGTGATTCCTGTCACATCCCCTTGTTCCAATCAAGATGGCTGCTAGTCGCTTACTCTTCTCTTTCTGTAGCGTGGTAGTGAGTGACTCCTGTGTGCCTGGAACTGCCCTGTGACGCTTTATGCATTAACCCATTAGTTCCTATTTCCAAGGGGGCAGGTATCATTGTCATGCCCATGTTCCAGAAAAGGAAACTGAATAAGCACTCAAAGGTACTGATTCTGCTGTTGGCATAGTCCACTTGCTTATTATTTCATTTTCATCCTTTTATGTTAAAATGCCCGAGTCTTTTGAAATATATATGTATGTATGTATATGTCTGGATGCACATGCATGCATGTATGTATTTCTTTTTGTAATTGTTTTTGTTTTGTTTTGATTTGTTTTGTTTTTTGAGGTAGCATTGCACTCTAGCCCAGGGTGACCTGGACTTCACTGTGTAATCTCAGGGTGGTCTAGAACTCACAGTGATCCTCCTACCTCAGCCTCCTGAGTGCTGGGATTAAAGGTGCATGCCACCACGTCCAGATATTTTTTTCATTTTTTGAGGTAGGGTCTCACTCTAGCCCACTCTGACCTGGAACTCACTCTATATAGTTCCAGGCTAGCCTTGAATTGATATCACTCCTCTTCCCTCTGCCTCCTGAATGCTGGGGTTAAAGGTGTGCACCACCACGCCCGACTTTCAATGCCTTTTGTAAACAAGGCGTAAGGAGCAAGTGAACTCAGGTCCTTGGATATGTTTCCCAGAGTGTATTCAGTAAGTCCACAGGGACGAATGGGTGTGACAAAGTGCTGCTAGCGTTCGCTTCTGAAAGGTGCAGATTTGCAATGCACTGGCAATGTGAGAGGTTCTTGCTCTGTATCTCTGCTGGCTCTGTTCTTTCTCTTTCTAGGGAATCGGGGCTAGCGGTTGTCCACAGGGGTTTAGTTGCCATAGCAGTCTATGGTGTACACAAAACATATTAATTCTTCCAAGCCGGGGCATGGTGGTGCATGCCTTTAACCACAGCACCTGGGAGACAGAGGTAGTAGGATGGCCATGAGTTCGAGGCCACCCTGAGACTACATAGTGAATTCCAGATCAGCCTGGGTTAGAGTGAAACCCTGCCTCAAAAAACCAGATATATATATATATATATACATATATATATATATATATATATGTATATATGTATATAAATTCTTCCATATTCCTGGGAAGTAAACTATAAGAACACAGTATGATCTTTGTCATTTAGACAAAAAAAAAGAGACTTATGTAGAAGTCAGGAAACTCATTTGACTGAAGGTACACAGTGAAATCCAGACTTGGGGTTGCGTTAGAAATGTAGATGTAAGAGAACAGGAGGCTTCCACTTTCCAAGGCGCACTGAGTGTGTTACACTGTGCATTGCCTGCTTAACACACACAACCCTATAAAAGCAGATGTTGCCATCTGTATTTTACATGGAGAGAATGTGACTCACAGGGAGGTTAACATACCCATTCAAAATCACCCAGCTAGTATGACAGCTAGTCTTGCCAAATCTCAAACCAGTATTGTTTTTTTCTATCATAGCAAGGTACATGAAGTTCACACCGAATATACACGTGTTTAGATTTACATGAAGATGTCAGCTGACCAAGATAAATTACCTGGGCCAGGTACAGCACACAGAAAGGAATAAGGGTGAGAAGGCACACTGTATGTTGACTCTCTTGACTAGACTGGGCAGGATTGAAGAGTCAAATGTGGCTACCTGTCTGTGGGTATGGTAAACAGGCCCCTGTCTTATGAATCCAAAATAGGTACCTACTTAAGTTCCCCAGCCACAAGATCCATTCTGAGCCTGCATTTCAAAACCTTTGCTGTAGAGTCATGCCAGCTTCCGTGCCCCTCCCCACCCCAGTGCTCCATGCTTGCTGAGACAGGGGTGGGGACGATGATGTTTTCTAACCAAGTGCCTTTAACCACTGACTCATCGCCCCAGCCCAAGATGATTTTTTCTACCCCTCTGCTCAACTGTAGAAAGTGAGGCTCCCCTCTTGCCAGATACCAGGCTGAGCATGTGGTAACTTCTTTTTCTTTCAAGATTTATTTTTATTTATTTGAGACAAAGAGGAGAGAAACAGAGAGAGAGAGAGAGAATGGGCACACTGGAGCCTCTAGCCACTGCAGACGAACTCCAGATGCATGCGCTACCATGTGCATCTGGCTTATATGGGACCTGGAGAATCGAACCTGGGTCCTTAAGCTTTGCAGGCAAGATCCTTAACCACTAAGCCATCTCTCCAGCCCATGTGTTGACTTCTTTAGTCCACAGGCTAGCACCAACATCTACTTTACAGATAAGGAAATGCAGAGAAAGATTAAGTTACTTGCTCAAAGTCACACGTGAGGAAATGGGCACTGAGAAAGGTTTAAGCTTAAATAATAAAATAGATGATAGTGTCACTGACTAAAGTCATATCCAAAAAGACAGAAAAGAGGGTTGGGGTTAGACAAGTGTATGCAATGATTTGACCTACATGCAGGAAAGTGTGGCAGTGCCTTAGAGCCACTGGTATGTGGATCTGAAGATAATTGTAGGCTGGGGTAAGGAGGTGGGAGACCTGAGCAGAAGCTGACCAGGGTTCCAGACACCGGCAGAGGAGAGAGGCGGAAAAGAGACTGCCGAGGCGGAGCAGCAGCAGGCGGGTGGCTTGACCGAGATCAACGCTGCCATGAAGTGTCGTCATGTCTCCCGGCGCAGTGACAGCTGAATCCCTGGCCACCTGAAGAACTGGATAATGAAGAGAGAATAATGAATATTGATAAAGGCATAATTTATAAATAAAGTGTGGGTTCCAAAAGGAATTTTGGTTTTTTATTATAATTTTTATTAATCTAAAAAATTTTAAATATGGCATGCTTCACAAATATTTGCAGCCTTTCACAAGGACTGTGATAATCTTCTCTGCATCATTCCAGTTTTAACATGTATACTGCCAAAGCGAGCATGAACTTTGGTTTTGAAAATATTTCTAAAGCCTTTTATCAGCATTCTACTCTAAGATAACATGTAGACTTGGGCCTCTTTTCTATAAGAATTAAAGATTGTGGGGCTGGAGAGATGGCTCAGACATTAAAGCCACTTGCTTGCAAAGCCTGACGGCCTGGATTCAATTCTTCGGTATCTAGGTAAAGCCAGATGCACACAGTGGCACATGCATCTGGAGTTCATTTGCAATGACAGGAGGCTCTGGCATGCTCATTTTCTCTCTCTCTCTCTCTCTCTCTCTCTCTTTCTCTCTCTCTCTCTACCTTTCTCCCCTCTCTCCTTGCAAATAAATTTTTAAAAATATTTTTTTAAAAAAAGAAAGATCAGGGAGGTGCCATGATGCTTCTGGAAAGTACAAGGATTTTAAGGTATGTGGAAAGATGTGCCTTTAATTGGTTAAGGAATTAGCAGAACAGTTTCTGTCACCAAACCAAAGGTGACTAGCCAGCAACACCTTGATGACACCGAGTATACACAGATGTCCCATGGTGTGAGGAAGGGAGTGGCGCGTGTCCATACACGTGTACCTGGGCCTCCACATGGGGAATGATGATGGTCCGGCTGATTCCAAATTTCCGGTTGACTGTGATCCCCCATCAGGGTAACTGACCTCACTGGACCAGCAAGACTAGAAAGAATCTTTAAGAAGACGTGTGGTCTCTAAGAAAATGTACTTGAGGGGCTAGAGAGATGGAGAGATGGCTTATCCATAAAGGTGCTTGCCTGTGAAGCCTAAGGACCCAGGTTCAATTCCCCAGTACCCACATAAGCCAGACACACAAAGTGGTGCATGTGATTAGAGTTCATTTGTAGTGCCTAGAGGCCCTGGCATGCCCATTCTCTCTCTCTCTCTCTCTCTCTCTTTCTTCCTTTACCTCTGTCCCTCCTGCTCTCTCAAATAAATAAAAGAGAATGTACTTGTTACTTGCATGGAACAGGCCCCAGAGTAGAAGACAAGTCTGTTACACACACACACATACACACACACACACCTATTCAGTTTGTCTTGGGAGCATTGTAATAGGCCAGGCTGGCCTTGCGGGACAGACCCTGTTATTGGTTTGCCGTGGTTACTGGTGGTGGCCTGTCTTCCATCAAGGCTCACTAACCAAGGACTCTTTTCTTCACCAGTACATAGACCCTGTAAAGCCATGGTGTCGCTGCTTCCATGGCTAAAGGTGACCTTCAACAAGTCCTCTGTGTGGGTGCCTTACCAGTGTTCCCTCAGTCACTTCATCTCAGAAAACCCAGAGGAGAGCTGATGGCACACCAAGCTCTTCACACAGTCATGACTGTCTACAGACAGCTGTTCTTATAGCTCCTGCAAGAGCCTGTGGAGAAGTGAGGGAGGCAGACCAGCAGACTCTTCACAGGATTTGCCAAGGATCCCAGAGTACCAGAGCTCCTGGTTACTTTTATGAGCCTAACTGGTAACTCACATTATCACCAGCCAGGGCTCTGACCAACGTGGGCTTGTCTACTTCCATTTTCCCCCAAATTAAGGTCGCCCTCAAAAAGGACAGTGTCTGCTATCTGTGCAATTGTTCCAAAAATGTTCTCCACTGTAAAGTACAAAGTAAAAGAACACCCAAAACATTTCCAGTAACAGCAGCATGTGATCATTAAGGAGAAGGGATGACGGCAGTGACAGCAGCATAGACTCCTAGCTTCTAATTGAACACATTGCTCCTTGGACTGCCATCATATCTAGAATTTGATGTTTGCAGACTATCCCGTCAGCTTTGCTTGGCTTAATGTTTTCCATCATGAAACAAATGGCATCTGAGTCATCTGTGTGGAGATGGGGTATCCCTCTCTGGCAATCTAAGGTCCTTCTGCTGCTCTTTCTTTCATAGGAACAGCCAACATTCCTGGTGCGAAGAGTCTGGGTGGCCCAGAGTCTGCAGCTTCTCCCAGTCCTGCCGGCGCCTCTCCCATCCACATGAGCCTGCTGGACCTGAGGCGGAATGTGGCCGAACTGAGGATCCAGCTCCAGCAGATGCGGCAGCTCCAGGTATTCCTCGTGGATGCGTCCTCTGACTTAGTGGTCTTGGGTCCTATTTCTCTGCTCCTCAGAACCCCATCCCTGCTGCAAGGTTCCCAGGTTCCTCTTACCGTCCTTTTCCTAGAGTACGATGGAAGAGTCAGTGCACAGGACCATAGTGGTATGACTTCTTTGCACACCTGTACTCTTGGCCCAGAGCCTGCCACTGTAAGTACAGCCAAGCTGTAACTGCTGCCGTTGGCAGCACAAGCTTACACAAGAGAGAGAACCATTCAGCATCTGCTTTGGGAGGAGAGCTGAGAGGAGCTATTGGAATATCCTCATAGCCAGTGATGCCAGCTGTCTGTGTAGAGCCTCCCCTAACCCCACAGCAGCCACGAGGTACTCCCATCAACTAAGCTTCACCCCCCACCCCAAGAAACTGAAGTCTTTACAACTATGAGTTTAGAGTATTAGATAAATTCACGAAGGGAAAAAAACATGTTGTGATTTCTTGAGCAAAACATCTGTATTTTATTTGGATAGTGTGTTCTGAGTTTTTCTTATCCTTTCCCATTATGAAGGAATATATGAACTATAGTGGAATGAGACCATGGCAAAAATAACCATTCATGTCACAAATCTTGGTCAACAGATGTCATAAATCTGATGAAGTGGAATACTCTATCTCTTGGCTTGAGTTCTAATGTGCTGGGAGGCCCAGATTCCCATGAGGTCATGTGTTCGCATTAGTGCCAATCCTACCCTCCCTGCCCTTGGGCGTTAAAGACATAGTCTTAGCGCTTGGGAGATGGCTCAGCAGTTAAAGGTGATTGCTTGCAAAGCCTGATAGGCAGGGCTTCCCAGTAACCATGTAAGGGCAGATGTACATGACACATGTGTCTGGAGTTTGCCGTGGCAAGAAGCCCTGGTGTGCTATACTCATTCTCTGTCTGCGTCTCTCTTTCTCAAACAAATAAATGAAAAATTTTAAAGTATTTTGTGAAGCAAGCCAAACAGACTGGCATTTTTTTTCTATGCGAGAGAGAGAGAGGTAGAGAGAGAGAGAAAAAAAATGGTCACATGAGGGCCTGTAGCCACTGCACTCAAACTCCAGACACATGCGCCCCCTTGTATGCATGTGTCACATTGCATGCTTGTGTCACTGTGCCTCTGGCTTACATGGGACCTGAAGATTCAAACATGAGTCCTTAGACTTCGCAGGCAAGCGCCTTAGCCGCTAAGCCATCTCTTCAGCCCAAGACTATGCCTTAGAGGTTAAGGCGCTTGTCTGTGAAGGCAAAGGACCCAGGTTCAATTCCCCAGGACCCACGTAAGGCAAATGCACAGGTGATGTCTGGAGTTCATTTGCAGTCGCTAGAGGCCTGGCATACCCATTCTCTTCTCTGTCTATCTGCTTCTGTCTCTCAAATAAATAAATAAAAATAAATAAATAACTTTTTTAAGGAGGGATAAGTGGAGCTGTGTAGGGTGATGGAATCTCTGATCCCAGCATGGGGATGGGCGGAAAGGTGCTGAGACAGGGGAATCATGAGTTTGAAACCATCCTGAACTACATAGTGAGATCTCATCTCAAAAGTAAAATTAAATAAATGCAAAAGCAGGGCAGCTTGGATCTGCCCAGAGGTCTGGAAATAGATCCTAAGGGGTTAACAGGAAATATCTCATTGCTTAGTTCTCTCTCTGTGTGTGTCTTTCTCTCTCTCTTCCCCCTCCCTCCCTCCCATTCCCTTTTTCCCTCCTTAGCTTCCCTCTCTCTTCTCTCTCTCTCCCTCCCTCCTTCTTTCCTTCTTATCTTTCTATTTTTGATACCTCAACTGTTCAGAGCCCCAAAGACCAAAGGTCACCTGTAGGCCAGAGACCACCTGTCAGCTACTGGGGTTCTTACTTGGCATTTCTGGAGTTAGCCCCTCCTCACACTGTGCCTGCCTACTGGCTATTTGGAAATCATGTTCCTCCTTGGACTCTACCCCCCCCCAAAAAAAGAAATAGAAATTATTGCCATCTATACCAGTTCCTAACTTCTCTCAAATGTGAGCGCATGGTGGTTGGGACATTAGTGGAGTTCCTTTAGCATAAGAATCACACCTGTTTTAGATGCTTCCTTAGGAGTCTGGGGTGGTGAGTGTGTCACTGTGGCTATGTTGGAGGCTGGCAGTTTAGTATGGGGCTGACTGGGAAAGACATCCCACTTATTGACCACTCCTTGTGACCCTTGAGCTGCAGAGCAGTCACTCTGTTAATAAGGAAGTTCTTCCGTCAAGGTCTAGCCGGACTTGTGAAGCCCTGCGAGTTGATTGCTACAAAACTGCCCAGTTTCTTTTGCTCACTGTGCAAGTAAATAACCTTGAGAAGATATGCTGCCGAGCTTAGAAATGTGTGCAGTTCGTTCTCTAGAGCAGTCACAAAAGGGACAAGAAGTACTGTGTTTCTTAACCAAGTTGCTTTTATTTCTCTGTCTGTCCTTGTGTTCTCTGTGTCTCAGGCTTCCCTCCTCTACAGACTTCTGTCTTTTTAGCCAGGGGAGTCTCTTCAAGACAAAAACAATTGAGAATAATTAAGCTATGGAAGTACCAGTTCTCCTTCAGCACATGTATTATTATACACCCAAAATGTACTGCAACCCCAAAGTGATTATAAGCCCAATAATGGAGCTATCATTGGAGATATGCAAAACTCTATTGAGAAGTCTCAAAAGAACATAAATTGAATTAGAAATTCAAATGTTCTTTGAGCTGTGTTATAAAATAGTGAAACTGAATGAAATCTTTTGTGCTTGGCAGCCTGCTCCAGTAATTAGATAATTAAATCGCTAGAAAGCCCTAGACTGTAGCATATCATCGTGTTGGAGCATTTCATTTTTAGAATTGGTGGGCTCTTTGCAGCAGTAGAAAGGTGATGCAGGCCCTAGGGGTGGCCAGAGAGGATAAAAGGATATCAAGGAGGCAAAGGAGGCCGGGCGGAAGAGCAAGAAGACCATCAAGCCACTGTGGGTGTGATGC
Source organism: Dipus sagitta (assembly GCA_036346955.1). Classification (NCBI taxonomy): domain Eukaryota; kingdom Metazoa; phylum Chordata; class Mammalia; order Rodentia; family Dipodidae; genus Dipus; species Dipus sagitta. Next base: position 157,201,255 of record CM070773.1, read on the forward strand.
TCTGTTCTCCAGGTTCACACAGTCTAAGCCCCGCTTTCCCTCCTTGCTGAGCACTGGAGCCCCCAGGCCCTGCTCAGTAGTCAAGTCCTAAGGCCTCTCCACCAGAATCTGACTTTGTTCGGATGGATTGGAGGTATAGGAGGTATAACGAAGAACTCCTATACTGTGAATGTTCAGTGCGATGAGGTGCCCCACCACTCTGTATGTCCAAGAGAGACAGTGACTTAAAGCGCTCCAAACAGCACACCTTGTCCCCACTAGCTGGTCAGATGTGCCCTCTGCTCAGTGACATTTGGTACGAGTGCTATATGGGATGTTTACATTGCTATGTTCCCGTTTCCAGATAATATTTGGGTCTGTAATGCTGGCAGCGACTGAAGAGGGGCTTGTATTTAATGAATGTCCTCTGCAAAGGATGATTTCTTTGTTACCTTTCCTGATATGACTTAGAAAAAATAAATCCAGTTGAGTGACATCTTGTTCCAAAAATGTCCCAGTACTTAGATTTTTCTAAGCTAATTCCAGATCCACAGAAGTGACCTGACTTCTGTCTCTGGGTTGTTTCAGGAAAAGAACTAGTTCTATGGAAGCCATGGGTCAATTGTCACTTGACCTAAATGTTGAGAATGGATACATGTTGCTAATTCCCACGATATTTTTTTTTTCTTGGACCCTCCTTATTCTGATTCCTGATAAGTTAAAATTAGTTTATTCTGAACTTAATGTTACATTTTTAAGAATAATGAGAAGTTACTGTTTATTCCCTGGGGAGGGAGGGTCAGCCATAAAACAGAAAACAGGACACAGAGCCTTAGTATTTGAAATGATACAATCACACACAGTTATCTTAATGTCTCTTTTGTGTGTCAGAGTCTCATTTTATCCTCTGATGTCCAAAATCACGGTCAGGGGAATGCTTGCCGCAGAGAAAAGCAAGCACACCAGCAGGTGGCCCGTGTGCACTAGACCTGCTCTCTCCTGCAAGGCCGGACGATAAATGGAACTGGTTCAGAGGTTGACAGTTGCTGAACCACTTACCAAAGCCCAGTCAGATCTTCAACAGAGGCTGTCTGAGATGGGGAGACAGCACCCAGGGAACCTGCATCTGTCGCCACACCCTTTCATTGTTCTTCTCCAGAAGCCCGTGGTTGTTATATCCAGGTGGTCAGGAGTCAGTCTGGGGCCCAGCTTTCATCACGAAACTTCTAGTCTATAATGCAACCTCCGTTCAGTATTGCTGCTGGGCTACAGTGTCACTCCCACAGCTCAGTGGTATTCTTGCCTACGTCCACCGTGATCAAGACTGTTTTTTATTCAAGGTCCGGTCTATTTTGAGGTAGTTGGACCTAATGAAAATAGTTTCCTATTTTATTTATGAAGTTGACATGGATAACTCACTTGGTCCAATTAAAACTTTAATGACCAAGAACATTCTTTCTAAGTGTGCTTATAAAACTGTCAAAGGTATTTTCAATAAATTGTGTTTCCAGCGAAGAGGCAGTAATTGCAGTTCTACTTACCTTTCCATTGTTGGGAGTTCCATATCTTATATGGAACACTGCTTTTCGACACTGGACAAGGGGCAACATAAGCACTGGATGCTCAGGAGCATGGGAGTGAAGGGGGTGAAACCTACCACTGACCCCCATGTTAGCCTGGTGACACTTTTCAGATGTCGTGCAGAACTGGAGACCTCCCACACTCCTCGGATCATGTTGCTGGGTTGAAGAGATAGGATCAAAGTTTGGAGAGCAGAACCAGCTAGAATTTATGGAATAGAGTACCAAAGAGGAGAACTCTCTGTGGAGAAACAACTATGTGAAGCTGTGGGTCAGCTGTTGGATAATGAGCCAAGTGTGTGTACTGCGAACACACCACTGAGCCATACTGACAGAAAAAGGAGAAAAGACATAACGTCTCCGTAAACACAGGCAAGCCTGTGTTAGAATTTGCCACTGATGACACAAGCCCGCAGCAATCTAGAAGGAAACTTCCTTAACCCACAGGAAACAGAACAGCCATAGTGAAAAGCAACAACATGCCCAATACAATCCAGAACAAGCCGGGTGTGGTGGTGCATGCCTTTAATCCCAGCACTCGGGAGGCAGAGGTGGGAGGATCGCCATGAGTTTGAGGCCACCCTGAGACTACACAGTGAATTCCAGGTCAGCCTGAGCTAGAATGAGACCCTACCTCGAAAAAAGGGGGGAGCTGCAGTGATGGCTTAGCGGTTAAGCGCTTTCCGGTGAAGCCTAAGGACCCCTGATCGAGGCTCGATTCCCCAGGACCCATGCAAACCAGATGCCCAAGATAGCACTTGCATCTGGAGTTTGTTTGCAGTGGTTGGAGGCCCTGGCACACCCATTCTCTCTTTCTATCTATCTCCTTCTTTCTCTCTCGGGCACTCTCAAATAAATATATATTTTAAATCCAAAACAAAGCCAAGTCCATCTGTTCTCACTCCATTGCTGTGAAGGTCCTGTGAAGTGCAGCAAAGCTAGCAAAGGAAGCCCAGGCATATGATTCCTCAGGGATAATGTGCATGCAATCAAAATAATGCTTTGAAATAAGTGAGGTTAGCAAGACCACTGTGTCTACTGAATATACAAAGGGATATACAAAGAATGTTTAATGTATCCGCACAATGAGGTATCACCCAGCATTAAAAAGAATGGATTGCTGAAACGCTCAACAACATGGCTAGACTCTCAGAAACTCTGCACTGGGTGAAGGACCTAGCTCAGTGGTATACTTGTCATGGGCTAGGGACATAGCTTAGTGGTATACTTGTCATGGGCTAGGGACATAGCTCAGTGGTATACTTGTCATGGGCTAGGGACATAGCTCAGTGGTATATTGGCCTAGGACATGTGAGTATCTGGGTTCCATCACAGAACTAGAAGAAGAAGGGGGGAAGGGGAGAGAGAGAGAAAAATCTGATTGAAAGAAGCTAGACACAAGGGCGCATGACTGTATAACTCCATTTGCAAGACATTCTCAGACAGGAAGCTCTATAATGACAGAAGGCAAACTGGTGGTTTGTTTGAGCAGCAGGTTGGGGACCTATTGTAAAAGACCATAAAGACACTTCTAAGTGGTCAAAAGTGTTAGCTCTCTTTTTAGTGGTGGTTACATTGGTACACACACTTGTAACTCAGAACTCTTTCTTAACATGGGTATATTTTACTGTTTGTAAACTGTACCTTAGAGCTGGCATATACCTATAATCCCAGCGCTTGGGGAGACTGAGCTAGGAGAATCACCCTAAGTTCAAGACCAGCCTGGAGCTACAGAATGAGTTACAGTCAGCCTGAGCTAGAGTGAAACTCTACCTCAAAAAAAGGGGGGGGGCTGGAGAGATGGCTTAGCGGTTAAGCGCTTGCCTGTGAAGCCTAAGGACCCCGCTTCGAGGCTCGATTCCCCAGGACCCATGTTAGCCAGATGCACAAGGGGGTGCACGCATCTAGAGTTCGTTTGCAGTGGCTGGAAGCCCTGGTGCGCCCATTCTCTCTATCTGCCTCTTTCTCTTTCTGTCTGTCACTCTCAAATAAATAAATAAAAAATTTAAAAAGCAACTACACCTCCAAAGAGTTGGTGTTCTTTCAAGAACTAACATGTATGTGGGCCCACTTCATGACTATCTCTTCTTTTTGCCCTCTGCTGAGATGAACTAGGACCTTGTGGCCTAGAGACAATGACAATAACAGCAGGAAGGACGGAGGGATACAGAAGAGTGAACCAGGACACGAGGCCAGTGCTTCTTCCTCCAGGACGCACTCCGTGTTGCCGTGGGTTGCCAGAGTGCTATGAAACTTTCCCTTGTGGGCACCCTCAGATGAATCTCACAAAGCCTATCTTTCTGGAAAGGAAGATAGCCAAGTCTAGAACCCAAGCACAGTCCCTGCCTCCTTCTAGTGCAGTGAGGAGGCACACTTAAATATTGTGTGCAGTCGTCTTTGCTCGGGATAGCCACAGCCTTCTCAGAACTGCTATACTGAGATTCTTCCAATGAGCTACTGTGTGCCAGAAGTGTGCTGATGTCTGAGATCAAAACTACCTACTGTGTGCCAGAAGTGTGCTGATGGCTGAGATCAAAACTACCTACTGTGTGCCAGAAGTGTGCTGATGTCTGAGATCAAAACTACCTACTGTGTGCCAGAAGCGTGCTGATGGCTGAGATCAAAACTACCTACTGTGTGCCAGAAGCATGCTGATGGCTGAGATCAAAACACCACATGTGCTTTCTTGTCTTGATGGGAGAACAACTTGGGGAGCTAGGAAAATGACTTGGGGGGCTATGCTAAGTGACCTGGACAAGCTGACTGCTCTCTCAAGAAGTAAGGATCTATCTGTATTTCTTATCTCTCAACTTTAAATCTGAGCGAGGAGCTGGCCCAGCTCCTTCACAGTAGTCTCAGTCTCTCAAACAACAAAGCACCTGTCGCAGGGTGAGCTTAAATTTGAAGAATATTTTAGCAGCAGTTTCTAGTTTGACATCTTTCATCAGTATCCACTGCTAATGAGACACAGCGTTGCTTCAGCTTGGTGGTGAGGTGTGGGCAGGAGGGCCGATGCAGAGGCTTGTGCCCCAGCTGATGGCCCAATGACGTCACCTCTCCTTTCACAAGCCCTTTTCTTAGGCACTGACACTATCCTTGGCAATAAGTCAAAATCATCCAGGGAGTTTGAAAAATTCCCAATGCTCAGGCTCACCCCAGACCAATTAAACAGATCCTCTCATGAGCAGAACTCAGTCACCCATAGCTTCTTCACTATTTAATTACCCTGTTCCTGCGCCATACCCACTCACCTCCTCTCGCTTCACCTCCTCTCATTCCACCTCCCTTCCACAGACAGCTCTGTGCAGCTTGAGCATATCATTTAATAGCAGGTAGTAGAGCTGGATTTTTGTTTCGTGTTTGCTTCTGTGTGTACGGTGTGATGTGTGAGGTCACCTTTGTGGTGCCCTTGCAGTACTCCAGCATCCCACACACTCACCTGCGGTGGCCCGAACAGAGCATCACATCAGGGTATCCTGCTCCATGGCTTTCTTGTTTGAGCTGGAGTCTCTTACTGATACCGGAGCTTGCTGCTTTTCCCTGGTCTCTGCGCCCCTTTGTGGGACTGGGGATACAGGCACATATCCAGCTGTTTCATGAGTTCTAGAGATTAGAACCCAGGCTGTTTCAGGCTCCCTCGGGCCCACATGCTTGCATAAGAAGTGCTCTTCACAACTGAGCCATCCCTCCAGCCCTGCTGTGTTTTTCGTTGACCTATGCAGTGCTAACCCAGAGCCTCTGCAGTCAGAGTGGGACCAGGCATTAGTGCTGGGTACAGGGTGTGCTTGAGCCTGTGGTTTACTCCATAATTTAACCAATTAGAGAACAATTCCGGGTGCTCTGCTGTTCTGTTATTAATGTTGCTGCTTACATTTATTCAAAAGATTTACATTGAATTTCTATGGTGTACTAGGCATGGTGTCCTGGAAATTCTTTGGAGAATATGAATTAACCAGGTGGAGGGAAGAGCTATTCAGGAAGTAGGAACAACAGGGGCAAGGTCACTGTTACAGGATGGAGCTCAGCCAGTCAGGAAAAAATCAAAAAGGATGGTGTGGCTGGAGCAGAGCATGTGGAGGGTGTAGGTAAGAGGAAACTGGACAACCGGCGGTGGGCACCTTGAGGACAGGCTGGCACTGTGGACAGTATGGGAGGAAGATGCACTCTGAACTGTCTCAAAAACTGGTGTCTTAGGCTGGGCGTGGTGGCACATGCCTTTAATCCCAGGTAGAAGGGTTGCCATGAGTTCAAGGCCACCCTGAGAATACAGAGTGAATTCCAGGTCAGCCTGGCCAAGAGTGAGACCCTGCATTAAAAACAAAACAAAACAAACAAAACAAAAAAACTGGTGTCTTCAGCAATGTATTGACTGACTGCTTTTAAGAGCGAGCTGAAAGGACATTAGCAAAAGCACTATGAGCATGATCATGAGTCACAGAGAGAAGGTCACCAACACTGACACAGTTTTATTGGGTCCCCTCCAAGGCAAAACCAAATGCCCCACTTCAGCTTTCTGCTGTCTGGTAACCAGGACCAGGATGCACTCAGAGCTAGGTGTGGGCCACATGCCATCCTAAGCCCTTTCCATTGTCTCACTGAATCTGCATGACCTGCCATGAGCTTTGAACGACCTCTATGCTTTCTCACAGAGACTAGTACTGTGTTCATGGTCAGAAGCACACAGCTACTGTGTAGGACAGATTGAATGCAAGAGATTGAATGCAAGCTGTCTTTCTAGAGGCTAGTCAGTCATCATGAGTAGAATAGGTGCTAACAGTACCTCCGCTCCCATGTGGTCATACTAAGGTGGAAAAACAGTCCGTAAACCCAGAAAACAGTTCACTAACTGATATGCCAGAAGGGAGAAGGGGGGGTTAATGATAATATACTAAGGATAATGTAATTGCCTTGCTAAAATGAGTTGAGCAAATTTATTTGATGGATATATCAAAATATAGTTGTCCTGTCCTCAAGACTCAAGTGTTGACTAGAGTCTTGTGAAGTATAGATACAAATTTGCATGTACCATGCCCTAAAATATATAAGGAACTAGAGAGTTCTGGAAACCATGTGGAAATTAAGGGCTCACCTACATAAGCATCCTTATCAAATTCAGGGAGATTAATGAATTGCCCAGAGCCTTGGTCTCATCCAGAATCACCACCATCAACAGCGAGTTACCATGTGGTAAGGGAATGTGATTCCGTGGTGTTGGTGTGTGGAGCCACACACACACACTGGGGAGACAGATTCACCTTGAACTGATACTCGTCAAAGTTCCACAGCCAAGATGACAGTCGTTGCATGCTCAGTCTATACCGGGCAGCGTGTCATAGATCCTCAGAACCGCTCTGTTGGGGAATGCAGATCCCACATCATTAGAGAAAGCTGAAATGGGGAACAAGGATGTCTCCCTCACAAGCCCAAAGTGTCAACGTGGCCTGAACAGGGATGAGTCTACTCAACTCCAGAGCCGGTGCTCTTGGCCGCTCTCTATAAAACCAGGACCACGAGAGCTTATGCCCTGTGAACGTGGTGCAGAGTATAGAAAAGGCACCGTGATTCTGTAGACACGGGAGTTAGAGTTGACTTGTCAGCCGCCTGTCAAGGCTCCAAAGCCAGGCGAGGAAGCAACGGTGGTTGTCTTTGCTCCCTCCCCTTTTTCTCACTGAAATAAGGATTCAGCTGTGGGTTGCTTTTTTTTCCCCCAACCCACTTCTGCGGGCTTCAAGGCATTCACATAGGCAGAGCCAATTGAGGCTGATGTCTTTTGTTGCACAGCTACAGAACCAGGAGATGCTCCGGGCTATGATGAAGAAGGCGGAGATGGAACTCAGCAGCAAAGCCATGGAGGTGCTGAAGAGGCTGGAGGACCCTGTGCAGCGACAGCGCACCCTGGTGGAGCTGGAGAGACAGAAGTACCTTCATGAGGAGGAGAGGATAGTCAAGAAGCTCAGGTGAGTGCCAATCACTGTGCATATGCAGCTTTTCAACCCAAAGAGGGAAACTGTCTTTGTGCACAAGGGGGCCCATGCTTAGGAGTGCTTTCTTGGGCTCTTTACTGAGTCCCTACTGGGTACAAGGCAGAGATCTGCTGATCCTGGTACCCACGAATACAAATAAGTCCATGAGGTAGATCTGTGAATGAAGTATACCCATAAATGAAGGCATCCATGGAGGCCCTGGGTGAGCAACTGGGTCTCGTTACAAGTTGGAGAATTCTATTCTTTTCTAGGACTCTGACACACATAAAATTAAAAGGATAAAATGGCCACACCAATGATAAATGGCAATTCTGTATTTAATCTCAATAAATTAAAACTAATGGCCAACATAACACAACACCAAAATAACTTCCTATTATTGAACTATAGTTAACATTCAGATAAAGATTTAAATGTAAAATATATCTGACCCCAGAGTGAAAGATGTGTCTTTGAATGTTACTAATCTTTCATAAGGCCGTTATTGAAAGCATCTATCAAGTCCTACTGTTGAAATGCACAGTTTTATTACTCCTCCATTAGAAGGAAGACACATCTTTTATGTTAATGTACGTTTTGTTATGCAACAAAGATTTGTCATAGAACTATTTCACCTTTTAGTACAATGAACAGCCAATGTTTTGGATTCCTGTGTTGGTAGTAATTTTCTTCTTGCCTGACAAGCTAGTATCTCCCCAGTTGGAATGACAAAGGAGTAACTTGCGTCTTCTTCTCATGCCCGGGATAGCTGCAGTCCACGTGACGGACAGCGCTGTGTTCTGTCACCTGCCTCGTGTTTAAGCTGCAGCTTTCGTCACTCCATAACCATCCAATATGTCTGATTAAGATGAGAATGTCCCTCTCAGCAGTACAGAGAAAACAAAATTCAATTGAGCTATTATTTTCCTAATAAATTCAATTAGACCATTATTCATATGCATCTCACAACAGCTTCCAAATTTTTCCTTAGTTTATGATAGAGTTACCACCTTGGCAATACTAAAGGTACTATTTGTTTGAAATATTTTGTAACTGCTTTTAATTAATTTTAGTTAAGGTCTCCTGACTCATCTTTAGAACTCATCCACATATATTCATTGAATAATATTTGCATAAATTTTCTAGTGAGATTAGAAAGAAGAAAGTGGCCTCCCTTTAAATTTTGTGTTTATTACTTATCTGAGATGACTCTTTCCTCTGTCTTTTAGAAAAATCTGGAATCTCTGTAATGTCCTGCTGCTGGTAGTTCAGGTTGGGGATGAGCTAGGTAGAGCACTAGAGCAAATATATCACGAAGAAGCTTCCCTGGTTGACTCTGTAGAATGACCGTAAGTGGATAAGGTGTGCACAGGGCCCGTGTAGGCTACAGTGTGGCAAAGCGGAACGGAGAAAAAGGAGTTCCAAACAAAGCAGGGGTGTAGCGGGTCAGGCGAACCTAGAAAGGGAGAGCTTGCTTCTGAGCCCGGGGTTTCAGACTTTCACCCACTTCGTTGTTCCTCACGTGCCGCAAGTCAAGTGCAGCCCGTGCACCTGGCGGGTTCACTACGCTAAGATGCCCTTGCAGGCCATCTAGCAGGAGAAAGCAGAGACGACGTGTTCCCCGTATGGCAGCAGGGTTTCAATGTCCCCTCCAGCAGCATGTCCGTCGATGACCTGAGGTCCTTCTAGCAGGCCCCACCTCAGCAGTGCTGCAAGCCTTGCCCACACGGGCCTTGGAGGGACGTATATCCAAACTACAGCAGAAATCAAAGCAAAATGCACTAAGACATATTCACCTAAAACTAGGCCTTAACTCTTTTGAAAATGTCTTTAAAAACATAAATCCTTTTGCCCTGTATGAGATATGTAGTGGGATGGGATAATCGGATGGGTCTGCAATGCAAGAGACCAGGGATTATAAGCGATGGGTAGAGACTAACTCTGGGACAATGAGGAAGCAATGATTGCTCTCTTCCTCTTCCTCACTTTCCTTCCAAGCACTAAAAGTAAAAGTTATTTTGGAAGGTCAGTTAGGTTCCAGTCCTAGCAACCCAGTTAGAGGAGAGAGGTGAAACTGAGACTTAAAATAACAAAGAGAAGCTGAGTTTAGGGGTCCCCTGGAAGCAGTTATGTTATCCAGGAGCACACTGTGTGGAAGACAGGAAAACAAAGCTCAGGCAAAGTGACAAGCAGGACTGATGGCACACGGACAGGCCTGTGGGCTGTCACTGGATCCGCCCTGGCACCTGGGTCCTAGCTCATGCATCAAAGCCTGGAAGGACTGGACAGGGTGTGCAGTCGCTGCGTTCAGCCCTGGGTGGGGAATGTCCACACACAGTTACCATACTTGAGGATGGGTGGTCTCCACCTCAAGGAGCAGCAGCTGTAGCACTGGCCTGTGGGTGTGCGCACAGAACGCTGGGCATCTGTCTTTGTTCACAAATGTGGACACTCTCCCGTTTGGTTTCAATGTGGAATTTTGTAACACGAGAACCAACATCACCAAATTGGCACATCCGGCTGCTCAGATGAGGACCACGTGGTCCATCCCCTTGCTTAGCTGGCTGTAAGCCCCCAGAGCCACCCGCTCATTGATACCTGCATCTGCTTTTACCCAGCCTGCTTCCAGCACCACTCACTCAGGCTCCGGGTGATGCAATCGCTGTTCGCTTACTGCCACCTAGTGGTCATACGTTTCTCCAAGTTCTTCCTGTGTTTAGGAGGGCGTTAGCAATAAGCCCAGAGCGGACTGCTTTTTTATTGTTTTAAACAGAGATGCTTATCTGTACACACACACACACACACACACACACACACACAAAATGCATATACTAGAGCTTCTCAATCAGGGAATTTTGAGGACAAGTTTACTCTCTTGCGCCAGGGCCATTTGAGCCATTCCTGTGTGTCACAGGTAGCTGGGAGTGGGGCCAGGTTTGCAGCTAAATATCCTTCACTGAACAGGATTGTGCTGCAGAAACGAACTGTTTGTCCCAAAATGTCAGATGCCAAAGTTGACAGCCTGACGGTCTCATTTTACTCCACTGCAGAGGAAGTTCATCCCATACTTTCTTCTCCTGTCTCCCACTCCTCCCCCTCTTTATCTCCTCCCTCCATTTCCATATATCCATATATCTCCTGTCTATCACCACTTCCATCTCTCTATCTGGACACCAAGGCACACACCCTCCCTTAGCTCCTATCAGCACCACTGGAAATGAAGGGTGTCTTCACACAGCCACAAGCTCTCCTCTGACCAGCCTAGACCTCCACAGAACGGGCATGGAGAAACTTCCTGGCACCTGCCTTACACCTCCACATAGTTTTCCAAACGAAAATGTCTAGTGTGCGCCTGACACCTCAGTGGAAGTGTCCATGGGGCCGGGCCACAAGAGGGGACAACACTGTGCTCTCACTGAGGACCTCTGTCTCAGCCTCCCTCTGCTGTTTGCCCCACAGAGAGCTGGAAGACTTCGTTGAGGACATGAAGAAGGACTCTTCGTCTGCAGGCCGAGTGGTCACTCTGAAAGACGTGGAAGATGGGGCCTTCCTCCTGCGACAAGTGGGGGAAGCGGTGGCCACCCTGAAAGGTGAGTGCTCACCTGGAGAGAAGTGTGGAGCATCAGCCTCTGGGACATCCAAGAATCTCTGCGGTGTGTGCCGGGCACGGTGTGCATGTGTAGTAGGCGGCTTCAGCTCGCTGAGATGAACTTCCAAACCAGGTACAGTCATGGAGAAAGGGCTATTTATTGAAGATAGGGGGGAAATTCCATAATGGCAGAAGAAACTGGCCCTCTTTCACAGGACCAAGCAGAGAAAGAAACAGCCACAAGCCAAAACCCAAAAGCCACACCACACAGCACACTTCAGGAACTCCTGGTGGGACCCAGGCACTTTGCATATCTTTAGACTGGAATTTCAAATTAGGTGTGGACCTTAAGATCCACTCACTGACTTCCCCTCCAGCCAGGTAGCTGGAACTCTAAGAAGCTTTAATAGAACTCCTGAATCTATTGGGGGACATCTATTCAAACTACCACAGCATGTGATGCCAGCTACTTGGGAAACTGAGTCAGGAGGATTACTTGCGTTCAGTTCAAGGCCAGCCTGGGAAACATAGTGAGACACTGTTTAAAAAAAAAAAAGTCTTTCAGGCTGGAGAGATGGCTTAGTGGTTAAGGCATGTGCAGGCAAAGCCAAAGGACCCAGGTTCAACTCCCCAGGACCCACGTAAGCCAGATACAAGGTGGCACGTGTGTCTGGAGTTCATTTGCAGTCGCTGGAGGGCCTGATGTGCCCATTCTCTCTCTCTTTCAAATAAATAAACAAAAATAAATTTAACAAAAATCTTTCAAATAGTGAAGGATTTATTCCTGCAATTAATCCAACACCTGCACATGTCAGGCAGTATTCTTAGCCTCAGATACATCATGAAACAAAGCAAGCACGCATCCTAACCTTCTTAGAGGCACCAGCTCAGTGGGCGTTTAAGACTGCAATGAGGGCTAGAGAGATGGCTTAGCAGTTAAGGCACTTGCCTGTGAAGTCTAAGGATCCATGTTAACTCTCCAGGTCACACAGAGGTGATGCAAGCGTTCAAGGTCGCACGTGTTCACAAGGTGGCTCATGTGTCTGAAGTTTTGATTACAGTGGCTGGAGGCCCCGGCATGCCAATTCTCTCCCCACTCATTAAGAAAAAAGAAAAGAAAAGACTGCAATGAAACAATTACGCTGTTCTACTCACTTATCTATTTGCTGAGCTCTTATAGTATGTTAAATTCATTAGGAACAGGCCTGAGTTTCCATTTGCCTCATCCAGAATACATAGAGAATGGACCTTGAGGAGCTATGGCCACGTCCATGGCCATTTGGACTGGTCCTCGTCTCTGCTCCTAACTCAACTCTCTGCCTCCCACAGGTGTGGGCCTGCCTGGTGTTTCTCAGTGCTACCTTGTGTCACGGGCCAGATGGGGGAGGGGGTCTCTCAGTCTTTTTCTCCTGCACCTCACCAGCTCGTTTGGCCTACAGGAGAATTTCCAACCTTGCAAAATAAGATGCGAGCCGTCCTGCGCATAGAGGTGGAGGCAGTGAGGTTCCTGAAGGAGGAGCCGCACAAGCTGGACAGTCTCCTGAAGCGCGTGCGAAGCATGACAGACATCCTGACCATGTTGCGCAGGTGACCGGCCTGGCGGGCTGGGATACCCGGCTGAGGGGCGGGCTAGGAAGGCCTGGGGTGGAGGCCATGGGCTCTAAGCGTCTTCCTTCTCCAGCGGCTTCTTCCAGCGTTGGGACTTACGAAGTGTTATTTCTGAAGCCCTGAGTAGATACACCTCCTTCCATCCCTGAGCTTTTAAGGCCTTTGGCTTAAGGTTCTAATTGCTCAGTCCAGATATGCTCTGTTAGGCCCATGCAAGGATTTAAAATTAGTAGTTCAGGGCTGGGCTGTAGGTCAGTGTCAGAGAGTGTGCATGAGCAAAAGGCCTTGGGTTCAATCCCCAGCAATGCAACAAAAAAAAATTGTGATGAATATAAACATAGAATTAGACAACAGTTTCAATAGAATTAGTAGACTTTATATAGAATTAATAAAGTTTTTTAAATTACTTGAAGGAACACTGGTTTTTTCAAGGAAGAGTCTCACTCTAGCTCAGGCTGACCTGGAATTCACTATGTAGTCTCAAGGTGGCCTTGAATTCACGTTGAGCCTCCTACCTCTGCCTACTGAGTGCTGGGGTTAAAGGCGTGCGCCACCACGCCTGGCTAGGAACAGTGTTTTTTTTTTTTTAATGTAACATTTTTAAATTAAAGAATAGATTACCTTTAATCCCAGCACTTGGGAGGCAGAGGTAGGATTATCACTTTGAGTTCGAGGCCAGCCTGAGACTACATAGTGAATTCCAGCTCAGCCTGGCCTAGAGCGAGGTCCTACCTCAAAACACAAAAACAAGAATAGATTAATACAATTTACTAGCCTCTTTCCCTTTGAGAATATAGATGACTTCATTTGGAAGAAAGAGAGTAGAAATAAATGTTTCCTTCAATTATCTATGGCAGAGTGTCTGAGAGCATGTTGGCATCACCTAGAAAAGAGAAGTAACCTCCTTGAGCTGACCTACTTCTCAAGAGAGTCAAGGGGTCACTGAGGAGGAATAAGTCCTGGGTTTGCACCACCAAACAAACAAACAAACAACAAATGGCACACAAGCAGCAACTCTCACATGTAAACATGCAGATTTTGCATTGACAGGAGCACCCGTGTAAACAACACCCCATACTACCCCATGCTGTGTCCTTAGGTTACAATTCCGCCTCTGTTCGGCATAACAGCAATGGTAGCTTATTATGCCCATCAGCACTTATATCAGGCACTAAGCCGGGTCCAAGCACTGTCACTCCATTATTTACAGGTATAATCTGAGATTTGGGGGCATTCACAGGAAGTTGGGTGAGGAGCTGGGATGTGAACTAATGGTTCGACTCCCACGTACTTGTTCTTTTCTCATTGCCAAACAGGCAGTAAAATGTGTGAGCATTGTTTGGTGAAGGCCTGAAGCTGGAATTAGGAATTCCATAATAAGACCAGCGAGACCCCTGCCCTTACCATATCAACCCCACTCACGTGGGACATAAACACAGACAACAACTAAAACAAACCCACTTTGCAACTGCAGTACTCCCTGACAGCTTAGTTCTTTCACATAACTGAGAAACTGTTGGGAAGTTAATAGTTTGGACCAAATTTAAGAGCAGGTCCCAAGCAGTAAAAGGTCAGGAGCTCTCCTGTGAGGATTTTAATCATTAACTGTAATCATTTCATCAGATTAACTGTGCAGCTGACTTTAAGCTATAAGGTGTAAAATTTTGTTAGAAATGAATAAGCTCAAGAAAGAGCCCCTTTAGGAACAACAGGTACGCAGTCCCCTGCACAGACGGCTAGAAGGATATTAAGGAATTCTGGACTAAAAACACAAGGTGCAAAGTACATATCTGACTATTCAGGAAGGAGTTGTATCTGCATTATACTTGCCCAGAAGATCAGTCATTTTACATTACAAGCTGTAATTTTTCTTCCCATACAATAAAAGTCTGCTAAAATACTTAAGCTATTTGTCAGTGTGGTGATTCACAACGAAAAGAACCAACCTCTCCCTGAGCTCCTTGGTGAGACCCAGGGTAGAGTGGCCATCAGTGGTAGAGTGCTTGCTAGCACGGACAAGGTCATTGAGTCAATGCCCAGCACTACAAAAACCTTTTAAAAAGTGACCCACGCACCCAAAACAAAGGAAGACAAAAGTCAAGACACGTAGATTTGAAGTCACAGTTAACCTTGAATTAGAAAGTCTTGTTTGAGCCCAGGTGGGGATGAAAGATAGCAATAAGTTGAATGACAGGAATGGCCAACAGAAGGAATTAGAAGACAGGCTACCTCTTGATATACCCGCCAGTGAATGAAGAGTTTGGAGGCTTCCGGAAGCTTCCAAGTAAGAACTGAGTGTATTTGAGGGCCGAATAGGGTGGGATCAGGTGGAGGAATTTGAGTGTTGATAGCTGCGTATTCACTTCTGTCACTGGCACCCAGACAGCCAGGGTCTGGCGTCAGTCTGGGTGGAAAGGTGCTAATGGAAGGGGAAAGAGACCACCTCCTGAGGAAAGGAGTGGAAAGAGATCACTAGACCGCCTGACTTTAGGAAGATGTCACGGAAACCCTCACCTCTAAGCTGCTGCTCCCAGTTTTTGAATGTTCGGGAGGGTGCGTGGCACTGAAACACACAGTGATAAAATGGAGGGGGCCTTCATCTGCTCACGCTAACATACATGGCTCCTCCTAGACACGTCACTGACGGGCTCCTGAAAGGCGCGGACGCAGCCCAGGCCGCGCAGTATGTTGCCATGGAGAAGGCCACCGCCGCCCACGTCCTGAGGAGTGAAGAGGAGGCCCAGGCCCCCAGGCAGCCCCTCCACGGCGGCGATGTGAGGTCGGAGGTGGTGTCTGGCATGACTGTCCACCATGCGCAGAGTGCCCCAGTGGTCATCCATCCAACCCAGCACTCCTCAGTC